>OY740783.1:852540-1465040 GCA_963514005.1 Raja brachyura | reverse complement strand
GGCCTCTGGTCTTTGGGGGGCGAGCAGGGTATGCCTTGGTGGCTCGAAGGGCCGAATGGCCTCCTCCTGCACCTATTTTCTATGTTTCTATGTAGTAAGCCATTTAGAACAGTGACGAGGAAACACTTTTTCTCACAGAGAGTGGTGAGTCTGTGGAATTCTCTGCCTCAGAGGGCGGTGGAGGCAGTTTCTCTGGATACTTTCAAGAGAGAGCTAGATAGGGCTCTTAAAGATAGCGGAGTCAGGGGATATGGGGAGAAGGCAGGAACGGGGTACTGATTGGGGATGATCAGCCATGATCACATTGAATGGCGGTGCTGGCTCGAAGGGCTGAATGGCCTACTCCTGCACCTATTGTCTATCGTCTATTGTCTATTGTCTATTGACATGAATAAGCCAAACTAAACTGTCCCCCAGTGCCTGCAACCTACTGCTTGATAACACTAAAACATGACTGATTTGCTGCTTGTCCAGGGATGATTCGCACGCTGGTCTTGGTTCACTCATGGTGGATGCTCCTTGCTAGAATAAGATGTCTGCCTGACCCAGTGCAGCTCGCTTGTCTCCGATTCCACGGTTCAGCCACCTCCGCCACTTGGCAATTAAACCTGGGCCACTGCTCGTGCTTCACACATCGTTACATCAACACTCTGGCGAGCAGGCTCTTTAAGTTTAATGGAGCAACTCAGACAAGTGCAGAGGAGTTTTTACTGACTTTACTGAAGCAGCCAATACACTCCCCCCTAGAGTCATGGAGTCATCCAGCGTGGAAACAGGCCTTTCGGCCCATCTTGCCCACACTGACCAATGAATGGCAGTGCTGGCCTGGAGGGCCGAATGGCCTACTCCTGCACCTATTGTGTATTGTCTATTGACCAACATGTCCCATCTACACCCATACTCCCAACTGCTAGCGTTTGGCCCATATCCCTCTAAACCTGTCCCATCCATGTACCTGTCCAAAATTCTTAAAAAATGTTATTGTACCTGCCTCAATTACCTCCTCTGGCAGATGGAGTTACTCCAGCTTTTTGTGTCTGTCTTAAGTATAAAGGCAGGTTGAGCTTGTCCCTGTGTGCATGCACCAGTATCGACAGCTGTGCAGCAGGACAGATACAACAAGATCAATGTTAACCTCACTCACCTGACAATCCCTCAGACACAGAGTGGGTCAGCGCGAGTAGATTACTGCGATGTTGCTTCACTTACTCAACCCGTGTCCAGGGACTTGGCTCATTGATTGGAGACGTTAGTTCAAATCCCACCTCTGCATTTAAAAATAAATCTGGATTTAAATGAGAATATAGTATCAGTGATCACGAAACGGCCAATATCTTGAAATATTCCCCTGGTTCGCCAAGGTCCTTCAGGGAATGAATTCCATCGTCTGTCCAAACCTGATCAAACCACTGGGGCTGACTTTAACTGCAGCTGAAATGGTCTTGCAAGCTGCTCAAAAGACAATTCAACAGGGAACTAACAGAAGGATCGAACTGAGGGTCGGAAGCTCATAAGTGATAGGAGCAGAATTATGCCCATCATATCTACTCCGCTATTCAGTCATGGCTGATCTATCTCTCCCTCCGAACCTCATTCCCCTGCCTTCTCCCCGTAACCCCTGGCACCCGCACTAATGATACCTGTCAATCTCCACATTACAAATACCCACTGACTTGTGGCCTCCACCACTGTCTGTGGCAATGAATTCCACAGATTCACCGCCCTCTGACTAAAGAAATTCCCCCTCATCTCCTTACTAAAGGAACGTCCTTTAATTCTGAAGCTGTGCCCTCTGGTCCTCGTGGAAACGTCCTCTCCACATCCACTTTATCCAGGCCTTTCACTATTCTGTAAGTTTCAATGAGGTTCCCCCTCATCCTTCTAAACTCCAGCGAGTGCAGGCCCAGGGCCGTCAAACGCTCATTATATGTTAACCCACTGATCCCCGGGTTCATTCTTGTAAACCTCCTCTGGAACAAAATCTTGCAATCTCTGAACTAAAAATGACATTTGGTGTAGTGTCCATTGCTGTTTACAAACAGTGGCAGTCATGTGAATCTCCTCGGGGGTTACACAAAAAGCTGGAGAAACTCAGCGGGTGCAGCAGCATCTAAGGAGCGAAGGAGATAGGCGACGTTTCGGGTCGAGACCCGAATCTCCTCTCTGCTCAGCTGCTCATATGAATCTCCTCTCTGCTCAGCTGCACAGGCAGCAGCGATTACAGCTGCCCTCTGCTGCCATCTGATGGCAGCACGGTGCATTACTGCATCTGTGCGCAAGAGCGTGATAAACAGAATGGAGGCTCCCACTTAGAGTTGCCAACTGTCCCGTATTAGCCGGGCCATCCCGTATATTGGGCTAAATTGGTTTGTCCCGTACGGGACCGCCCTTGTCCCGTATTTGACCGCTACTACTCGGGTCGAGGGGACTGTCGGGTCGGAGCGCCGTGTCCGGCCCCGCCTCACCCGTCCCGACGTAGTGCAGCCCATGGAGTGCAGCAGCAGCAGCAGCGCCTCGCCCGTGGCCCCGTCGGTTGGTCGGCAGCCCGGCCAGCTGTCCGACCTTCGGACCTTCACTTACCACCGACACCACCACCCCTCCTTCTCACGGCCAATCATCGGTTCATGAGTTGGACGGGACGCCGGACTTTGCACGTGACGTCGTGCGGCCCGGGGCCAAAACTCCTCAGCTGGCCCGCCCGGCTGGGCTTTGTGTGCAGTCCAGCACCCGGGCCGACTCATCATTCACCCAGCCACGGCCAAGTTGCTCAACAAATTGCCGTCGGGAATTTGTCCTGTATTTTGAACTTTTGTCCCTTATTTGGGAGTGAGAAAGTTGGCCACCCTAACCCCTCTGTCCCTATCTGCTATCTGGCAAAACCACAGTCCAGGTAATAGGCTTGGCAGAATCAGCGGGGAAAGAAGACTCTGTTGAGATTTTAGGGGCAGCACGGTGGCGCAGCGGTAGAGTTGCTACCGTATAGTGCCAGAGACCTGGGTTTGATCCAGACTATGGGTGCTGTCTGTACAGAGTTTGTACATTCTTCCTGACACTGCATGGCTTTTATCCAGGTGCTCTGGATTCCTCCCACACTCCAAAGACGTACAGTTTGCAGGTTAATCAGCTTCTGGGAAATACAACAATACAATACAATACCGTTTATGGTCATTTGAACCTCATTGAGGTTCAAACGAAATGTAGTTTCTGCAGTCATACAAACAAGAAAGAACCAAGACACAACACAATTGACACAAACATCCATCACAGTGAATCTCCTCCTCACTGTGATGGAAGGCAAAGTCGTATCTCTCCCCTGCACTCCCCATTCTCTTCCCGATGTCAGAGTCAAAGCCCCCGGCGGGCGATGGTAAATAAGTCCCGGGCAATGCAAGGCCGCGCTCCGGGTCTTAATGTTGGAGCCCTCGGCAGGTGATGGCTAGTCCCGTGGCCATTAAAGCCGCGCCGGTCAATGCAAGGCCCCGCTCCGGGTCTTAATGTTGGAGCCCTCGGCAGGTGATGGCTAGTCCCGTGGCCATTAAAGTTGCGCCGGTCAATGCAAGGCCGCGCTCCGGGTCTTAATGTTGGAGCCCTCGGCAGGTGATGGCTGGTCCCGTGGCAATTAAAGCCGCGCCAGTCAATGCAAGGCCCCGCTCCGGGTCTTAATGTTGGAGCCCTCGGCAGGTGATGGCTAGTCCCGTGGCCATTAAAGCCGCGCCGGTCAATGCAAGGCCGCGCTCCGGGTCTTAATGTTGGAGCCCTCGGCAGGTGATGGCTAGTCCCGTGGCCATTAAAGCCGCGCCGGGCATTGCAAGGCCCCGCTCCAGGTAATTTTCAACGCCGCAACTCGGGCGGGAGAAGTTGCCGCTGCTCCGAAAAGCGATCTCCCACCAGGAAATTGTACATTGTCTATAGTGTGTGTTGGATAGTGCTACTGTATGGGGTGATCGCTAGTCAGCAACGACTCAGTGGGCCGAAGGGCCTGTTTACAAGCAGTATCTCTATTAAAAAAATGAGAGGTAGGACTTTGTACCTTGGAGCACAGGAGGCTGAGGGTGATCTGATAGAGACGTATGAGATCACTAGACCAAGTGCAGACCCGTTGGGTGTGCTTCCCCAATGCAAGATTCCACCACTCACCCATTCCCCCAATGCAATATTGCACCACTCACACATAGCCCCCAACTGTGCAGGTGAGGCTCATTTCACCTCATCCACAACACTCCCTCCTACTCGTCTTCACCCTCTCTCTTCAATCCATAGAGAGGGAGAGGGTGGTAGGGAGGGTGGAGGGTAGAGAGGGAGGAGAAGTGGGTAAAGAGGGAGGGTGAGGGGGAGGTGGTAGAGAGGTAGTAGAGAGGAAGGGTAGAGGGAGCAGAGGGAGTAGGGAGAGAGAGGGGCAGAGAGGGAGAGGGGTAGAAAGAGAGAGAGAGGGAGGGGTAGAGTGGGGGGAGGGAGAGGGTGAGGGTCGGAGAGGGCGAGGGTCGGAGAGGGTGAGGGGGTAGTGCGGGAGGGGGACGGGGGTAGAGAGGGAGAAGGCGAGAGGGGGCATTCTCTGCCCCAGCATCTATCCAGGTCGTAGAGCAGCACCAGGGCCTGGAATTCGGCCTGGTCCTTGTACTTGGCCCGGCCCTGCCTGCGGACTCTATCCGTCAGCTCCAGCGCAGGCCCCGACTTTATCTCCGGGCTCATCCCTGACCCCGGACCCAGGCTCGTCCTTGGTTCCAGCAGAGGCTTCTTTCTCGGCCCAGGTCACGGCCCCATCCCAAGCCCCAGGCCCGGCCCTCACTCCAACTCCAGCACCAGGCTCAGCTCCAGCCCAGGCCCAGGCCCAGTCCCCAGGCCCGGCCCTCACTCCAACTCCAGCACCAGGCTCAGCTCCAGCCCAGGCCCAGGCCCAGTCCCCAGGCCCGGCTTTGCGGCACCACCTTCCCCACCAGGAACCGGTCGGCCTTCAGGCGCGGGCAGCCACCGCCAATCCTCGTTCACCCCGAGCACTGGAGTCAACTATCTCCCGGTGTGTCCCCTTCCTGCCTTGCAAGTGCATTGTGACGTCATTCGGATTTTACTTTGAATTGAATTGAATTGAATGCCTTTATTGTCATTCAGACCTTTCGGTCTGAACGAAATTTCGTGCCTGCAGTCATACATATATAAAAATAACAATACCATACAATAAACACAAAATTAACATCCACCACAGTGAGTTCACCAAACACCTCCTCACTGTGGTGGAAGGCAAAAGTCTTAGGGTCTCTGTCTTTTCTCCCCTCCTTATTCTCCCTCTGCGCTGAAGGGATCCAGGCTGCCGCCACCGCTGACGCCGGAACGCCGGAACACCGCCACAGGGCCCGCCGCCGGAACGTCGCTGGAGCACCGCAGCTCCCAAAAGCCAGGCCGCCGCTGGAGCACCGCAGCTCCCGAAAGCCAAGCCGCCGCTGGAGCACCACAGCTCCCGAAAGCCAGGCCACCGCTGGAGCACCGCAGCTCCCGAAACCCAGGCCGCCGCTGGAGCACCGCAGCTCCCGAAACCCAGGCCGCCGCTGGAGCACCGCAGCTCAGAGGGAGCCAGGCCGCCGCTGGAGCACCGCAGCTCAGTGAGCCAGGCCGCCGCTGGAGCACCGCAGCTCCCGAAACCCAGGCCACCGCTGGAGCACCGCAGCTCAGAGGGAGCCAGGCCGCCGCTGGAGCACCGCAGTTCCCGACACCCAGGCCGCCGCTGGAGCACCGCAGCTCCCGACACCCAGGCCGCCGCTGGAGCACCGCAGCTCCCGAAACCCAGGCCGCCGCTGGAGCACCGCAGCTCCCGAAGCCCAGGCCGCCGCCGGAAGCCAGGTCGCCGCTGAAGCTCTGAAGGCCGTGCCGCCGCCGCTGGAAGCTGGAAGGCCGTCACCAGGGCCTCAGCACAGACGGAGACGGTGACGGGGGACACGACAGGAAAAGTCGCATCCCCCCGAAGGGAGAGACTAAAACCCCGTTTCTCCCACCCTCCCCCCCCCCCCCACACACATACACAACCCAACAAACCAAAAATAAACACCAAAAACAGGGACGAGGACAAAAATAAAATAAAAGACAGACGGACTGCAGGTGAGCCGCAGCTGACAAGCAGCGCCGCCACTCCGAGAGGGGCGGAGTGGGTGAGTTTTGCGGCTGTTTTTAAAATTTCAAGGATTAATAACTTCGGAAATATAGTTGGGAATGCGACGGGAAGGGGGGAAATGTGAGTAGGATGTGTATAAATAGGAAGGCTGTGGCTTAACATTTGGAAGAAGATAGGAGAACCAGATTGACACAGAGACACATCGTGGCCATAAACACAAACAATGGGAAGGCTTTGAGTGTTATAGAGATGAGGGGAATAGAAGAAAATGCCTTTACACTTCTCCGAATTAAACTGCATTTGCCACTTCTTGGCCCACTTGCTCAGCAGCGAACACCAGCTGGAAATAGACCCTGGCCCCTTGTTTTATTTACCAGCCGTGCAACTTCAGTGGAGAGAAATAAGTGAGCAAATAGATTTTATTGACTGTGCAGCCTGACTTAATTTATAAACGGCTTTTCTACTTAATGCGATCCAACTATCAATTTTACAGTCTGTAACTCTGGACGGTATTAAATAACTTTGATATTTAATCACTAGCGGTCTCAGTAAGTACGCTTTATAACAGTCTTAGGTATATGTTTTATTTTCAGTAGCGCTGATTATGATGTCTTTAATTCGCCACTCCATCTCCAATAGAGGCTGGAAGAATAATTCCTTGTCATTTAAACACTGTTTGTGCCAAGTCACTGAAACTGTGCTGATTATCATTTAAATCTGGGCTCTATATTTCACTGCAGCTTTTAATGGAAGACCCAAGATATATACCCCTGACAAAAGGTAGAGAGCTTCACAACAGTTCAATAATTCAATGCTGCTTTATCTGTCACACATGCAACAGCACAGTGGAGTTATTTTTGCGTACAGTCTATTACACATGCGGATACATTATTCAAAGTCCAAAGATCGGTTGACCCGCTCGCTCGATGCACTGGAGCAGTTCATGGCCCCGACCACGGGTGACAAGGGAGGAGGACTGGCTGAACTTTGTGCCTTCCACCACAGTGAAGAATGATGTGGTGGATGTTTGTGTTAAATCTTATTGTGTATTGTGTGTGCTTTTTTAGTGTATCGGTGCTGGCAAATTCATTTCACTGCACCATCAGGTGCATGTGACCAATAAAGTTGGCTTTGACTTTGACAGTACCCGTGAACCGATGTCCCTTTCCTCTCCTCTCCTCTTCACTCCTCTCGCCTCCTCTCCTCTCGTCTCCTCTCCACTCCTCTCCTCTCCTCTCCACTCCTCTTGTCTCCTCTCCTCTAGTCTCCTCTCCTCTTGTCTCCTCTCCACTCCTCTCCTCTCCACTCCTATCCTCTCCTCTTCACTCCTCTCATCTCCTCTCCTCTCTCCTCCTCTCCTCTCATCTCCTCTCCTCTCCTCTTCACTCCTCTCGTCTCGTCTCCTCTCGTCTCCTCTCCACTCCTCTCCTCTCCTCTTCACTCCTCTCGTCTCCTCTCCTCCTCTTCACTCCTCTCTCCTCCTCTCTCCTCTCCTCACCCAGCCATCTCTGGGGCTCCTTGCAGCCGACCTTGAAGGCGCTGGAGACATTGCCCCGGTTCACCCTCCTCCCGGCCCTTGCTCCTCATGATCCACGTCTCCAGCTTCCTCCCGGTTATGCCGACTGACTGCGGGCCTTCAGGCGGGTTCCCGGTCCCGTCGTGTACTTCACGGACGAAGTTTAGTGTTTTGTGAACACAAATGGTTGAGATCTTCAAGTTTCTTGGTGTTAGTTTCACCAAAGGTCTATCGTGGACCAATCGCATCGATCTTTGTCCTGTTCCTCCTCTCTTCGACCTTTCTCCCCACCCCCTTCCGAAGAAAGATCCAGACCTGAAACGTCACCTATCCATGTTCTCCACAGATGCTGCCTGACCCGCTGAGTTACTCCAGCACTCTGTGAAACGTCACCTATCCATGTTCTCCAACAGATGCTGCCTGACCCGCTGAGTTACTCCAGCACTCTGTGAAACGTCACCTATCCATGTTCTCCACAGATGCTGCCTGACCCGCTGAGTTACTCCAGCACTCTGTGAAACGTCACCTATCCATGTTCTCCACAGAGGCTGCCTGACCCGCTGAGTTACTCCAGCACTCTGTGAAACGTCACCTATCCATGTTCTCCACAGATGCTGCCTGACCCGCTGAGTTACTCCAGCACTCTGTGAAACGTCACCTATCCATGTTCTCCACAGATGCTGCATTTGAGCAGTGCGGTAACTTTAGCCCAGTGTTACTGTTCCTCTACTTCTCTTCGTTGTGATAAACAGGTGGTACAGTGGCACATTGAGTAGAGCTGCTGCCTCACAGCACCGGAGTCCCAGGTTCGATCCTGACATCGGGTTCTGTCTGTGTGTGGAGTTTTCCCAGTTCTCCCTGTGACCGAGTGGGTTTTCTCCGGGGGCTCCGGTTTCCCCCCACATCCCTAAGGTGTGCGGGTTTGTAGGTTAATTGGAACCTAATGTATAGGGAGTGGATTGGAAAGTGGGATAACATAGAACTAGTGTGAACGGGTGATCGATGGTTGGTGTGGACTCAGTGGGCCGAAGGGCCTGTTTCCACGTTGTGTCTCCAAACTAAACTAAAAAAACAGTTGAGTTTATTGCCAGTTATTGGTACAGAGAAAAGCTTTTGTTGTGTGCTAACCAGTCAGCGGAAAGCATTTTATCGGCATGCATCACGGTTTGGGAACAGCCAAAACCCCAAGAAATTGCAGCAAATTGTGGACGCAGCCCAGACCGTCACACAAACCAACCTCCCTTCCACTGACTCCATCTACACCTCACGCTGCCTCGGCAAGGCCAGCAGCATCATCAAGGACCAGTCGCACCCCGGCCACTCCCTCTTCTCCCCTCTCCCATCAGACTAAAGGTACAGAAGTGTGAAAACAAACGCACACCTCCAGATTCAGGGACAGTTTCTTCCCAGCTGTTATCAGGCAACTGAACCATCCTACCACAACCAGAGAGCGGCGCTGAACTACTATCTACCTCATTGGTGACCCTCGGACTATCCTTTGCTGACTTTACCTTGCACTAAACGTTATTCCCTTATCATGCATTTGTACACTGTAAACGGCTCGATTGTAATCATGTATTGTCTTACCGCTGACTGGTTAGTACGCAACAGAAGCTTTTCACTGTACCTCCGTACATGTGACAATAAACTGAACTGAACTAGACAGAACTGAACAGACTAGAACTGGCCTCAACTACCCTCTGTGGCAGAGAGTTCCAGAGACCCACCACTCTCTGTGTGAAAAAAGTCCTTCTCATCTCGGTCCTAAAGGATTTCCCCCTTATCCTTAAACTGTGACCCCTTGTCCTGGACCTCCCCAACATCGGGAACAATCTTCCTGCATCTAGCCTGTCCAACCCCTTAAGAATTTTGTAAGTTTCTATAAGATCCCCTCTCAATCTCCTAAATTCTAGAGAGTATAAACCGAGTCTATGCAGTCTTTGTTCATAAGACAGTCCTGACATCCCAGGAATCAGTCTGGTGAACCTTCTCTGCACTCCCTCTATGGCAATAATGTCCTTCTTCAGATTTGGAGACCAGAACTGTAAGCAATACTCCAGGTGCGGTCTCACCAAGACCCTGTACAACTGCAGTAGAACCTCCCTGCTCCTATACTCAAATCCTTTTGCTATGAATTGCTATGATTTTGCTATGCTATGTTTGGAGAGTGTAAGCCATCGTCACGGAATAACTTATTTTTCTGAGTCAGGTTGAGAACAATATTGGCGCGTTATTGAAAAGTAATGGCCTTGCCAGCTCCTCTTTGAGTTTCTTTAGCAGCAAGGATCGATGTGTGCGCTAATGACACTGACCCTCAGTGAACCGCACTGCTTGTTTGATTGACAGAAAGGGAGATAAAGAGGTCAGGACAGTGAGTGTGGCAAGCATCGATTTCCACAGCAAGAGCTAAAGGTCTGCAAAATGCATTCTTTGAGAAAATATATCTGTTAACGTACATGATGCTCTTTGTTTCTAGCCGTGCGTGAGAACAAATTGAATGAGAAAACAAAGAGCACAACATCTGTGAGGATCAATGGAGAACACTCACACCTCACATAGAAACATAGACAATAGGTGCAGGAGTAGGCCATTCGGCCCTTCGAGCCATCACCGCCATTCAATGTGATCATGGCTGATCATCTAAAATTGGTCTAAAAACCCCGCTCCGGCTTTTTCCCCATATCCCTTGATTCCATTAGCCCTATGAATTAAATCTTGCTATGTCATGAAAACATCCAGTGAACTGCCTTCTGTGGCAGAGAATTCTGCAGATTCACAAGTCTCTGGGTGAAAAAGTATTTCCTCATCTCAGTCCTAAATGGCTTACTCCTTATTCTTAAACTGTGGCCCCTGGTTCTGGACTCCCCCAACATCGGGAACATTTTTCCTGCATCTACCCTGTCCAATCCCGGGAATTAACCTGGTGAACCTACGCCGTACTCCCTCAATAGCAAGAATGGCCTTCCTCTAATCAGGAGACCAAAACTGCACACAATGCTGCAGGTGCGGATTCACCAGGGCCCTGTACAGCTGCAGTAGGACCTCCTTGCTCCTAAACTCAAATCCTCCCGCAATGAAGGCCAACATGCCATTCGCTTTTTTCACTGCCTGCTGCACCTGCATGCTTACTCTCAGTGACTGATGTACAAGCACAACCAGGTCTTGTTGCACCTCCCCTTCTCCTAATCAGATAATAATCTGCCTTCCAGTTGTTGCCACCAAAGTGGATAACCTCCACATTATACTACATCTGCCGTGCATCTGCCCACTCACCCAACCTATCCAAGTCACCCTGCAGTCTCATAGCATCCTCATCGCAGCTCACACTGCCACCCAGCTTTGTGTCATCCGCAAACTTGGAGATGTCACATTTAATTCCCTCATCTAAATCGTTAATATATACTGTAAATAACTGGGGTCCCAGCACCGAGCCTTGCGGCACCCCACTAGTCACTGCCTGCCATTGTGAAAAGGACCCGTTAATTCCTACTCTTTGCTTCTTGTCCGCCAAACAGTTCTCTATCCATGTCAAGTGCTGGAGTAACTCAGTGGGTCAGGCAGCATCTGTGGAGAACATGGATAGGTGACGTTTCACAGAGTGCTGGAGTAACTCAGCGGGTCAGGCAGCATCTGTGGAGAACATGGATAGGTGACGTTTCACAGAGTGCTGGAGTAACTCAGCGGGTCAGGCAGCATCTGTGGAGAACATGGATAGGTGACGTTTCACAGAGTGCTGGAGTAACTCAGCGGGTCAGGCAGCATCTGTGGAGAACATGGATAGGTGACGTTTCACAGAGTGCTGGAGTAACTCAGCGGGTCAGGCAGCATCTGTGGAAAACATGGTTAGGTGATGTTTCACAGAGTGCTGGAGTAACTCAGCGGGTCAGGCAGCATCGGTGGAGAACATGGATAGGTGACGTTTCACAGAGTGCTGGAGTAACTCAGCAGGTCAGGCAGCATCTGTGGAGAACATGGATAGGTGACGTTTCACAGAGTGCTGGAGTAACTCAGCGGGTCAGGCAGCGTCTGTGGAAAACATGGATAGGTGACGTTTCTAGTCGGAACCTTTCATTACAGTTTGAGGCTGTAGAGTGGAGGGGATGTTTCCACTAGCGGGAGAGTCTATGAATAGAGGCCATATCCTTAGATTAAAAGGATGTGTCTTTAGAAAGGAGATGAGGAGGAATTTCTTTAGTTCTTGAGTCTGGTGAATCTGTGGAATTCATTGCTCCAGCCGGCTGTGGAGGCCAAGTCAGTGGATATTATTAAGGTGGAGATAGATAGATTCTTGATTAGTACGGGTGTCAGGGGTTATGGGGAGAAGGCAGGAGAATGGGGTTAGGAGGGAGAGATAGATCAGCCATGATTGAATGGCAGAGTAGACTCGATGGACCGAATGGCCTAATTCTGTTCCAAGAATGTATGAATGAGAATGTCAGACTGATTGGAGGAGGGTAGAAAGTTTGAGTGGAGAGGTGGGGGTGAGTGATTTGTGTTCTTGTGCCCATGTCCCTGGGCTCTGCTATCTCACGCTGCACGATAGGGCTTTGTGGGTTGACATGCCCATGATAGATCATCACTAGCCTTCCTCAAACACCATTCCACAACATCAGCACAGATGTTCCCTGCCTTCCCTGTCCCCCCACTGACACTTAAAACGCAAACGCTCAGACTCAGGTGGGACTGGGATGCAGCCGGTGCGGGTAAGGTTATACCTGTATAAGATCATGAAGGGAATAGACAATAGGTGCAGGAGTAGGCCATTCAGCCCTTCGAGCCAGCACCGCCATTCAATGTGATCATGGCTGTGATCATCCCCAATCAGTACCCCGTTCCTGCCTTCTCCCCATATCCCCTGACTCCGCTAACTTTAAAAGCCCTGTCTAGCTCTCTCTTGAAAGCATCCAGAGAACCGGCCTCCATCGCCCTCTGAGGCAGAGAATTCCACAGACTCACAACTCTCTGTGAGAAAAAGTGTTTCCTCATCTCCGTTCTAAATGGCTTACTCCTTATTCTTAAACTGTGGCCCCTGATTCTGGACTCCCCCAACATCAGGAATATGTTTCCTGCCTCTAGCGTGTCCAAGCCCTGAATAATCTTATATGTTTCAATAAGATCAGGTGAGGCCGCATTTGGAGTCGTTTTTCAGTTCAGTTCAGTGTATTGTCACGTGTACCGAGGTACAGTGAAAAGCTGTTGTTGCGTGCTAACCAGTCAGCGGAAAGACAATATGTGAGATCTATCGGGCCGTCCACAGTGTACAGATACAGGATAATGGAATAACATTTAGTGCAAGGTAAAGTTAGCAAAGTCCGATCAAGGATAGTCCGAGGGTCACCAATGAGGTAGATAGTAGTTCAGCGCTGCTCTATAGTTGTGGTAGGATGGTTCCGTTGCCTGATAACAGCTGGGAAGAAACTGTCCCTGACAGTTCAGTTTTGGGCACCATGTTATGGGAAAGATGTTGTCAAGCTGGAAAGGGTACAGAGAAGATTTACGAGGATGTTGTTAGGACTAGAGGGTCCTAGACAAAGAGGTTGGGTAGGCTAAGACTCTATTCCTCGGAGCCCAGGCGGATGAGGGGTGATCTTATAGAGGTGTATTAAATCATGAGAGGAATTGATCGGGTATCTTGCCCAGAGTAAGGGAATCGAGAATCAGAGGATATAGGTTCAAGGTGAAGGGGGGAAAATTTTTTTTGTTAAATATTTTTATTAGAAGTAAGTACATATCAAAAGAAGAATATACATGTCACATACATTCTTAATATTAACTATTATTTCTAATTTGTACTTCTATGTATTTTTCATTTTTAATATAGATAGGAAATAAAAGAGAAAAATAAAATAAAAATAGAAATTCAGAAAGATGAATGAAGTATGAAGCAGTTTGTACATCATTGGAGATATATCCATGGATTATTATATGTAATTCTTCATCTATTCCTTCGTTCAGGCATCAGTCAGGATCTCGCACCGAACCATTTTGACCCTTTAAACATTCAATAAATGGAGACCATATCCCTCTGAATTGATCCAACTTGCCCAGTAGGACAAGTCTTAATCTTTCCAGATGAAGTGGCTCCGACATTCCAGTGATCCACATTTTGATTGTGGGGGATGTAGGACCTTTCCAAAATTTCAATATCAGTTTTTTCCCAATTATTAAACTATAATCGATAAAAATTCTTTGATTCATTGTTATTAATTGATCTGTTTCTAATATTCCTAATATTATTAATTTTGAGTCAGGAAGCAAATTTGTATTAACAACATTCAAAATTATCTTAAACATTTCTGTCCAAAAGTTAGTAATTTTTATACAGTTTGTGAATGAATGCGTTAAATTTATTCTCTGGAGCGCAGAAGGTTAAGGGGGGACTTGATAGAGGTCTTTAAAATGATGAGAGGGATAGACAGAGTTGATGTGGACAAGCTTTTCCCTATGAGAATAGGGAAGATTCAAACAAGAGGACATGACTTTAGAATTAAGGGACAGAGGTTTAGGGGTAACATGAGGGGGAACTTCTTTACTCAGAGAGTGGTAGCGGTGTGGAATGAGCTTCCAGTGGAAGTGGTGGCGGCAGGTTCGTTGGTATCATTTAAAAATAAATTGGATAGGCATATGGATGAGAAGGGTATGGAGTGTTATGGTATGAGTGCAGGCAGGTGGGACTAAGGGAAAAAAGTTGTTCGGCACGGACTTGAAGGGCCGAGAGGGCCTGTTTCCATGCTGTAATTGTTATATGGTTATATGTTATATGGTTAAATTAGCTTCTGAGTGCTGACATTTATCGCATATGGCAGGTATATTTGAAAAAATTCTATGTAATTTTGATTTTGAATAATGTAATCTATGTAGTACTTTAAATTGTATCAAAGTATGTCTAGCATTTAACGAACAGTGGTGTATATGTTGTAAACTTTAATTCCATATTTCTGGTCTAATTATTTGACCTAATTCGTTTTCCCATGATTGCCTATATGTTTCTGTCGTTGGTACATCGTTTTCCAATAAAATATTATAAATATATGATATCAATTTTTCTGTATTTGGAAGTTTATTTAGACATTCATCTAAAATTTCTGCCTTTCTATTTCTAAATTCCTGTGTGTTTGATTTTACATAGTCTCTAATTTGTAAATATCTAAAGTAATCTTTTGGATGTAATCCATAAATTTGTTGTAATTCTTGAAATGAAAGAAAGGAGTATTCCCCGTAGGGATCGCCCATCTTATTAATTCCATAATTTATCCATTGTGAAAAACCTTTGTCCATCATTGAAGGTTTAAATGTAACATTGTTTACAATGGAGAGAGCTAGTGGTATACATTCCAATTTCAATGTTTTCTTTAGTTGTTTCCAGATACGTATCCCACTTTCTATTATAGGGTTTTCTTTATAGGTTTTCTTAGCTAGTTTAGCATTGGCGAATAAAATCGTAATAATGTCAAAAGGTGTACAATCTTCTTTTTCCATTTTTAACCAATATGGTTGTTTATCTAATTCATCCAGCCAAAAATTCATATTTTTAATACTAACTGCCCAGTAATAAAACATAAGAAGGGGGGAAAAATTTAATAAGAATGTGAAAGATAACTTTTTCACAGAAAGGGTGGTGGGTGTGTGGAATGAGCTGCCAGAGGAGGTAGTTGTGGCAGGTACTATCTCAACGTTTAAGAAACAGTTAGACAGGTTTGGGGGAGTCCAGAACCAGGGGCCACAGTCTAAGAATAAGGGGTAAGACATTTAGAACGGAGACGAGGAAACACTTTTTCTCACAGAGAGATGTGAGTCTGTGGAATTCTCTGCCTCAGTGGGCGATGGAGGCGGGTTCTCTGGATACTTTCAAGCGAGAGCGAGATAGGGCTCTTAAAAATAGCGGAGTCAGCGGATATGGGGAGAAGGCAGGAACGGGTATTGATTGGGGATGATCAGCCATGATCACATTGAATGGGGGTGCTGGCTCGAAGGGCCGAATGGCCTACTCCTGCACCTATTGTCTATTGTTTAGAGGGATATGGGCCAAATGTGAGCAGGTGGGACTAGTGTAGCTGGGACATGTTGGTCGGTGTTGGCAAGTTGGGCCTGTTTCCACATTGTATCACTCTATGACTCTATCTGGGCTTTTACCAACATTCTCTGAAGTTTAGGAATAGAATTAATATACATAGAAGCTGTTATTTTGTTTTATGCAATCACAGCACACAATCATTACCGTTAGAACAATCTCGCTCAAATAACCATTTCAAACTGCAATGTGTTTTTCTTTCATGAATTAGTCCCAGTGAAACTATAGCTCACTCCAGGCAGTGAAATGAAGACAGCAAATTGAAACACACACAGTCCTTCAAAATTGCACTCAATTTTATTTTATTGTGTTTGCAATATCATATTTAGACAGATCTCTGGAGAGGAAAGGTTTAGAGGGATATGGGCCAGATGCAGGCAAATGGGATGCACCCAGTATGCCAACTTGGTCGACACAATAAGCTAAAGAATAACTAATGGAGTTAAATGCAACTTTACAGACAATATACAATAGACAATAGGTGCAGGAGTAGGCCATTCGGCCCTTCGAGCCAGAACCCCATTCAATGTGATCATGGCTGATCATCCACAATCAGTACCCCGTTCCTGCCTTCTCCCCATATCCCCTGACTCCGCTATCTTTAAGAGCCCTATCTTGCTCTCTCTTGAAAGTATCCAGAGAACCGGCCTCCACCGCCCTCTGAGGGCATTCAGCCCATCAAGTCTATGCTGCCCTTCAATCATGGTTTAATTATCAGTATATTTACCTATCAAACCCATTCTCCTGCCATCTCCCCATAACCCCTGACACCCTATGGGCCAAAGGCCCCGGTCCTGTGCTGTACTGTTCAATGTCTAGAGGGATATGGGCCAAACCTGGGCAAATGGGACTAGCTTAGATGGGCAATCTTGATTGGCATCGACTAGATGGGCCAAAGGGCCTGTTTCTTTGCTGTGCTGTGCCTGTGAATCTGGTTCCGTTTTGTCCTCTACATCGGCAATTAAAACCTAGTTCCGAAATGGTGAAAGTACCAACTCAGCATTGAAAACCAGCCTGGTTATCTCATGCCCTTCAGGGGAAGAAATTAGTTGTGTTTACCTGGTTTGACCTTTGCATGTGTCCAAATCTGCATCAATGTAGTTGTACATGGTGGCGCAGCGGTAGAGTTGCTGCCTCACAGCGCCAGAGACCCGGGTTCAATCCTACTCTCCGGTGCTGTCTGTGCGGAGTTTGCATGTTCTCCCTGTGACCGCGTGGGTTCTCTCTGGGTTCTCCGGTTTCCTCCCACACTCCAACGACGTGTGGGTTTGTAGGTTAATTGGCCCTTTGTAAATTGGCCCTATTGTGGATGAGAAAGTGGGGTAACAGACCTCATGTGAGCGGGTGGTCGCTGGTCGGTGTGGACTCAGTGGGCCGAAGGGCCTGTTCCCATGCTGCATCTCTGAACTAAAAACACTGTACTAAATCTTCTGAAATAGTGGCATTGAAAGACTTGTGGATAGCACGTGGATATGCAGGGAATGGAGCGATACAAACAATAGCTTAACTTGGCATCATGTTCAGCACAGGCATTGTGGGCCGAAGGGCCTGTTCCTGTGGCTATACTGTTCTATGTTCTATAAACAAATCCTCAAACCAGTCAGCTCATACAGTAATCAGCTCATAGCAAACCGTAATGGTATAACTATCAGGATGGATATTAATCAATTGAAACATTTATATACATTGCGATTTTTCTCTGATTGATTGATTGAAATAGGTCAGAAACAGGCCCTTCGGTCCACTGAGCCCATGCCGACCATTGATTACCCGTTCACACTTCTCAGACCCCCCTCGGTCGTGGCTGACCATGGGTGTCTCCAGGGTGCTATTCCCTATATGGAGGACGCCTGTGCGTGACTTTGTTTAACGTGGGGAGACTGGTGCACAGACAGCCACCCCACGTGGGGTCCTTGACAGATCTGGGTCAGGATCCAGTGGCATGGAGTCCAAGACATAGAAACATAGAAAAACAGGTGCAGGAGTAGAGGCCATTCGGCCCTTCGAGCCTGCACCGCCATTCAATGTGATCATGGCTGATCATCCAACTCAGTATCCCGTACCTGCCTTCTCTCCATACCCCCTGATCCCTTTAGCCACAAGTGCCATATCTAACGCCCTCTTAAATATAGCCAATGAACTGGCCTCAACTACCTTCTGTGGCAGAGAATTCCAGAGACTCACCACTCTCTGTGGGGAGACTGGTGCACAGATAGACGGCCACCCCATGGTCCTTGACAGATCTGGGTCAGGATCCAGTGGCATGGAGTCCAAGACGACCGGAGACCCTTTTCTGCCGCAGCCTTCATCCGCCTTCCCAGCCGTTATGAAGCTCCTCTAAGGTCAGCCATCGTCCTCCGCCTGTTCCACCGTTGAGGTCTTGGTCGGATCGCTCTTTGTCAGAGACCTCCCCCTCGACCTTACCGCCATGGGTGGCCCTACCAGGAGCATCGCTCCAGACGGCATCGCTCTCAGGATCTCAGGTCCACACGAGCTTCTCCACCACGACAAGGTGACAATCCACAGAGAAGTACCCGTTCACACTAGTTCTATGTAATCCCACTTTCTCATCCACTCCCCCCTACACTAGGGGCAATTTACAGAAGGTCAATGAACCTACAAACGTACGTCTTTGAGTGATGTGGGAGGTAATTGGATCACTCGGAGGAAATCCAGGCAGTCACAGGGAGAACGTACAAACTCCACACAGGCAGCACAAAAGGTCTGGATGGAACCCGTGTCTCTGGCGCTGTGAGGCAGCAGCTCTACCTGCTGCACCACTGTGCCACTCTGATGCATTGACGACCCCATAATAACAATGGGTCTTTTAAATATTGCATCTTGCACAAAACGTGACCAAGAGTGGTGTGATGGCAAATAGATCTTCTCCTCTCTGCCGTGGTGTTGCATCTGTCTGGGAGGGAGGGATGTAACTCTGTGCATATGGTTCCCACATTGCGGTTGTAAAACGGACAGATTAAAATTCATTAGATTAACTTGAAGCTAATTTAAGAAAGGTTCTGTACATTTAAAAATTGGCTGCCATGATACGTCTGAGTTAATAATCACTGTGTGTGCCGAAATGTCGGTAACTTCATCAAAATAATGTCGTTTTGACATTTTAATAATTGTGCATTCAATGTTAAATAGGAAATTTAATGTAATTGCAAAATGTCAAATTTTTTTGGTCAGAATATTTAAGGTCTAATGTGTATAGATTTCCATGATTCATCTCCAGTAATGAAGCAATTGGCTATGTGTAAACTGTGCCTCAAAAGCTTTCCGCAGGTTATCGTTCTGGAACTGGTCGCGAGAGGATTCAGGGAGGTGTCAGCAAGCCCTTGGTATTTCCCTTTGCCCTCCCCACCCCATCCGTTCCACCCCACTTCCAACTGTATCCCTCCCTCTGGTTTTACAATTCAAACCATCCACCTCGGCTGGGTGGCGCAGCGGGTAGAGCTGCTGCCTCACAGCGCCAGAGACCCGGGTCCTATCCTGACTACGGGTGCTGTCTGTACAGACTTTGTACGTTCACCAAGTGACCGTGTAGGCTTTCTCTGGGTGCTCCGGTTTCCTCCCACACTCTAAAGAAGTGCAGGTTTGTAGGTTAATTGGCTTTGGTAAATAAATTGCAGATTGTCCCAAGTGTGTAGGATAGCGCCAGTGTATGGGGTGATTCCTGGTCTGCACGTACTCGATGGGCCGCAGGGCTAGTTTCCACCCTGTATCTCTGAAGTTGAAAGTCTCAAGCCTATCTTTTTGTCTCCTTCAGTCTGCGTTTGTAATCCTTTTCATCTCTGGCCTTTATCCACTCATCTGCCAATCAACCCCTGCCTCCTCTCACCTATATCCACCTATCACTCCCTGGGGTTACTCCAGCACTCTGTGAAATGTCACCTATCCATGTTCCCCACAGATGCTGCCTGACCCGCTGAGTTACTCCAGCACTCTGTGAAACGTCACCTATCCATGTTCTCCACAGATGCTGCCTGACCCGCTGAGTTACTCCACCAGTTTTGTGTTCTAAACAAACCCTAGGTTTTCTACAAACTGGTCTGCGTTTGACTAAAGCTGACGCATAGTAGCATAGAACATAGAATAGTCCAGCACAAGATCAGGCCCATCCGCCCACAATGTCCTTGCCAAGACCATCACTTATCTGCCTGCATGTGATCCATATCCCTCCATTTAATATTAATGTTTAATGTTTTATGTGTCATTCCAAACTGTCACTGTATGTCATGTTGTCACTTGCGGGCGGAGCACCAATGCAAATTCCTTGTATGTGTATACTTGGCCAATAAACCTATTCATTCATTCATTCATTCATTCCCTGCATATCCATGTGCCCATCCAAATGCCACTCAAACACCGCTATCGTATCTGCCTCCGCCACCATCCCCGTCAGCACGTTCCAGGCACCCACCACCCTCTGTGGAAAAGACTGGAACATCGTTAAAACTTTGCCTCACTCACCTTAAACCTATGCCCTCTAGCGTTGGACATTTCCACCTGGAAAAAAGTTCTGACCGTCTGCTCTATTGATGCCTCTCGCTACTTGATATATTTCTATTAGGTCTATCCCCAACTTTCGATGCCGCAGAGAAAACTATCCAAATTTGTTCAATCTCCCTCTATACCTTCTGCACCAGGCAGCTCTTCTGTACTCTTTGGAATTGGATCCAAGGTTACCTTGGTAATAGACGACCAAAAGTGTTGTGGTTGAATGTATTTCTGAGTGGGATTCTGTGACCACAGGTGTGGGTACTGGGACCCGTGGCTCTCCATATATTCATAACTTGGCTACGAATGCAGGAGGTACGATTGGTAAGATTATGAGATGACATGAACTATTGGAGAAGGGTCTTGACCCGAAACGTCACCCATTCCTTCCTTCCAGAGTTGCTGCCTGACCCGCTGAGTTACTCCAGCATTTTGTGTCTATCATCCAAAATTAGTATCCCATTCCTGCTTTCTCCCCACATCCCCTAGATTTGTTAGCCTGAAGAGTTATATCCAACTCTCTCTCGAAAACATCCATTGAATTGGCCTCTACTGCCTTCTCTGGCAGAGAATTCCACAGATTCATAACTCTCTGGGTGAAAATGTTTTTTCTCATCTCAGTCCCAAATGGCCTATCCCTTATTTTTAAACTGTGACCCCCCCTGGTTCTGGACTCCCCAAACATTGGGAACATTTTTCCTGCATCTAGCCTGTCCAATCCCTTAAGAATTTTATGTTTCAATAAGATCCCCTCTCACCCTTCATAATTCCAATGAATATAAGCCCAGTCGACACATTCTTTCATCATATGTCAGTCCTGCCATCCCAGGAATTAACCTGGTGAACAAACGCTGCACTCCCTCAATAGCAAGAATGTTCTTCTTCAAATTAGGAGACCAAAACTACACACAGTACTCCAGGTGCGATCTCAGCAGGGCCCTGTACAACTGCAGTAGGACCTCCTTGCTCCTAAACTCAAATCCTCTCGCAATGAAGGTCAACATGCCATTAGCTTCTTCACAGCCTGCTATACCTGCATGCTTACTTTCAGTGACTGATGTACAAGCACATCCAGGTCTCGTTGCACCTCTCCTTTCCCTAATCTGACACCATTCAGATAATGCTGGAGTAACTCAGCGGGTGAGGCAGCATTGAAAAAGGGTCTCGACCCATTCCTTCTCTCCAGGGATGCTGCCTCACCTGTTGAGTTACTCCAGCATTTTTGTCTACCTTTGATTTAAACCAGCATCTTCAGTTCTTTCTTACACCATTCAGATAATAATCTGCCTTCTTGTTCTTGCCACCAAAGTGGATAACCTCACATGTATCCACATTATACTGAATCTGCCATGCATCTGCCCACTCACCCCACCTTTCCAAGTCACCCTGTGCAGCTTCATAGCATCCTGCTCGCAGATCACACTGTCACCCAGCTTTGTGTCATCCGCAAACTTGGAGATGTCACATTCAATTCCCTCGTCTAAATCGTTAATAAATAACTGGGGTCCCAGCACCGAGCCTTGCGGCACCCCACTAGTCACTGCCTGCCATTCTGAAAAAGACGCGTCTTTACCTACTCTTTGCTTCCTGTCTGCCAACCAGTTCTCTATCCATGTCAATAACCTACCCCCAATACCATGTGATCTAATTTTGCACACTAATGTCTTGTTTGGGACCTTGTGAAAGGCTTTTTGAAAGTCCAGATCCACCACATCCACTGGCTCTCCCTTATCCATTCTACTTGTTACATCGTCAAAAAATTCCAGTAGATTACTTAAGCATAATTTCCCCTTCATAAATCCATGCTGACTTTAACCGATCCCATCACTGCTTTCCAAATGCGCAGCTATAACATCGTTAATAATCGACTCCAGCATCTTCCCCACTACTGATGTAAGGCTAACTGGTCTATAATTTCCCGTTTTCTCTCTCCCTCCTTTCTTTTAAAGTGGGGTTACCCTCCAGTCTTGCCCTCTTGGCTACCCTCCAGTCCGCAGGAACTGACCCAGAGTCGTGAGAACAATGGAAAATGATCACCAATGCATCCACGATTTCTAGGGCCACCTCCTTGAGCACTCTGGGATGCAGACCATCGGGTCCTGTGGATTTATCTGCCTTCAGTCCCAACAGTTTACCTAACACCATTTCCTGAACAATGTGGATTCCCTTTAGTTCCTCCCTCCCACTAGATCCTCGGCCCCCTAGTATTTCCAGGAGATTGTTTGTGTCTTCCTTAGTGAAGACAGACCCAAAGTACTCGTTTAACTGGTCTGCCATTTCCTTGTTTCCCATTATAACATCACCTGTCTCTGATTGTAAGGGACCTACATTTGTCTTCACTAATCCTTTCCTTTTTACATATCTATAGAAGCTTTTAGAGTCAGATTTTATATTCCCCACAAGCTTTCTTTCATGATCTATTTTCCCCTTAATTTGTCCTCCTCTGTTGAGTTCTATATTTATCCCAGTCCTCCGGTTTGCTGCTTCCTCTGGCCAATTTATTTGTCTCTTACTTGGATTTAACACTATCCTTGATTTCCCTCGTCAGCCACGGTTGAGCCGCATTCCCAGATTTATTTTTTGCCAGACAGGGATGAACAATTTCTGGAGTTCATCCATGCGATCTTTAAATCTTTCACGTTGCATCTCCACCCTTTAAGTATAATTTGCCCGTCTATCCGAGCCAATTCCCGTCTCATACCTTCAAAGTCTCCTTTCTTTAAGTTCAAGACCTGAGTCTCTGAATTAACCGTGTCACTCTCCATCCTAAAGCAGAATTCCACCATATTATGGTCACTGTTGCCCAAGGGGCCTTGCACAACAAGATCACTAACTGATCTTCCTTATTACACAATACCCAGTCTATGATGGCCTGCCCTCTAGTCAGTTCCTCCACATATTGGTTTGGAAAACCATCCCGTATACACTACAGGAAGACCTCCTTCTAAGTGATGTTACCAAGTTGGTTGGCCCAATCTATATGTAGATTAAAGTCACCCATCATAACTGCTGTACCTTTTCTAATCCCTAATTTCCTGTTTGATGCTATCCCCAACCTCACGACTGCTGCTTGGTGGTCTGTATACAACTCCAGCAAGCGTTTCCTGCCCTTGGCTATTTTGTAGTTCTACCCATACCAATTCTACAGTATCCAAGCTAATGTCTCTCCTTGCTATTGCATTAATCTCCTCTTTAACCAGGGAAGGATAGTTCATCACATTAGCTGGTTTTACATTTCTATTTTATGCCAGGGTCACAACGAGAAGACTTAATTAATTTGATTTGCAAATAATCTTGAATGGAATATATATGGGTGAGGTACCATAGAAACATAGAAAATAGGTGCACGAGGAGGCCATTCGACCCATCGAGCCAGCACCGCCATTCATTGTGATCATGGCTGATCGTTCCCTATCAATAACCCGTGCCTGCCTTCTCCCCATATCCCTTGACTCCACTAGCCCCTAGAGCTCTATCCAACTCTCTCTTAAATCCATCCAGTGATTTGGCCTCCACTGCCCTCAGTGCCGGTAGACTGGAGGATAATCTTTGGACTGGAGGGTGGCTAATTCGGCTCGAAGGGCCGAATGGCCCACTCCTGCACATATTATCTATAATTCGTATACCTCTCTTTAAGGGAGAGCTTCAAGGAAACGTTGGAAATTACTGGAGTGGATTCTGAGGGATAAGATTTACATGCATTTGGATACACAGGTTTGTATCCAACCTGATTTAATATCACACTCGCTATGATTTTCGAGATACAATTTCTCTGTGGCAATAGTTCCTTCCGTTCACCATGTCCGCGGTGACCAGCGATCACCCCGTACTTTAGCACTATTCTACACACACCAGGGACAATTGACATTTAATACCAAGCCAATTAGCCTAAAGGAACAAACTTTGCAATGCAAGGTAAAGTTTGCAGAGTTTTGCGTGCACAGTGCTTGAAGCTGCTGTCAGTGACCGCACCCCCCGGATACCGAGCATGCAGAAACTGGAAGGAGAATCGCAAAATGATTGCAAAACAGACGGAAACTGATTTAGCTCGGGGGGGGGGGGAGGCTGGAAGAATTAAACTTTGAAGGAAACATTGTGGTTTTATCGGGAAGGGGCCGGCTCTGGGCAGGCGGGGAGGAGGGCAGAGGGGCTGTTGCAAATATTGCAGCAGAACGAACAGCTTTGTGCGTGAGTGCAATGCACATTTGCAGCTGGAGCAGCCACCGTAGACGGGGGAGCGGGTGCAGCGGTGCAGCGGTGTGAGTGACAGCTGTGGCCGGCGTTGCCATGGGTCCCCCGGGCTACACTGTGGTGCTGGTGCTGATGCTGGTGGTCTGGGCTCATGAGGCTGCGGCTGCTGCTGCACAGGTGCCCCTGGTGATCAACACCTGGCAGTTTGCAGGCGCTGCCCGGCGAGGTGAGTGTTGGTGCTGCAACAGTGCCCGTAGTTGCTGGAGCCCGTGTGCACAGTGCCCGTGTGTTGTTGCATGCACAGCTCGTGTGTTAGTCATGCACAAAGTGGTGCACATCGTCTTGGTGTGTGTGCACAAAGTGGTGCACAGCGCCTTGGTGTGTGTGCGGTGCTCCTGTATCCATAGATGGTGCCTGCTGTGCGCACAGTTCCTGTATGATGGTGCATTCACAGTGTGTCACACAGTGCCCCATTTGGTGCCACACACCCATTGCACACTGCTTACATGCACTGTTTGCAATCCCCACTCACGCAGCTTCCTGAGGAGCCGTACTGCACTGTTCAATGCGGGGAGTTCCGCTCCTATTCATCCCCACAAAAATGTGCATGTGATAGGAGATCATGTGATAGGAGCAGAATTAGGCCATTCGGCCCATCAGGTCTACTCCGCCATTCAATTATGGCTGATCTGTCTCTCCCTCCCAACCCCATTCTCCTGCCTTCTCCTCATAACCCTTGACACCCGTACTAATCAAGTATCTATCGATCTCTGCGTTAAATACATTCACTGACGTGGCCTCCACAGCAGTCTGTGGCAAAGAATCCCACAGATTCACCACCCTGTTGTGTGTACTGTAGGGGTGGATTCTAGATAAAGGCGTTGCTTACTTTGTAGCAGTCCTCTTCCTCTGTCCGAGTCTAAAGAAGATTCCTGACCCAAAACCTATCCGTGTTCTCCAGAGATGCTGCATGTCTCCGAGTTACTCCAGCACTTTATGTCCTTTTGTGGTAAACCAGCATCTGCAGTTCCGTGTTTTGACTGGAAGGGCATTTGCTGCCCTTCCTCCAATTAGCTTCCAGAAGGAGGTGGCATCTAATTGACATCACCTCCATCTCCGCTCACACCTGATTTAGACTTCACAGATACAGCACAGAAAGAGACCTTTTAGTCCACCGAGTCTGCATTCACTGCACATGTGTTATGTGTCCTGCTATGGAACAGTGAAATTAGTTTAGTTTATAGTCCCGTGTACCGAGGTACAGTGAAAAGCTTTTTGTTGCGTGCTAACCAGTCAGCGGAAAGACAATACATGATTACAATCGAGCCGTCCACAGGGTACAGATACATGATAAGGGAATAACGTTTAGTGTAAGATGACATCCAATTAAAGATAGACTGATAACAGCTGGGAAGAAACTGTGGATAGACACAAGATGCTGGAGTAACTCAGCGGGACAGGCAACATCTCTAGAGAGAAGGAATAGGTGACGTTTCGGGTTGAGGGTCTTCTTCAGAAACTGTCCAGATTCGGGGATACGCAGAAATTGCAGAGAGTAGTATTTGCAGTTGTAGATGTCACCCAGTCCGTCATTGACTCCCATCGACTCCATCTACACCTCACGCTGCCTCGGCAAGGCCAGCAGCATCATCAAGGACCAGTCGCACCCCGGCCACTCCCTCTTCTCCCCTCTCCCATCAGCCAAGAGGTGCAGAAGTGTGAAAACGCTCACCTCCAGATTCAGGGACAGTTTCTTCCCAGCCGTAATTAGACAACTGAACCAACCCATCACCAACCATAGAGTGGTCCTCAGCTCCCATCTACCTCAATGGAAACCCTATCTTTCCCTCCTAATCCAATTCTCTTGCCTTCTTTCCATAACCCCTGCCACTGGTACTGATCAAGAATCTGTCAATATCCATTGACTTGGCCTCCACATCTGTCTGTTGACATGGTTTTTAAATCTGGTATTGGTGAATTAACATTCAGCATATTGAAAGAATGATTGCTAGTTTTTGAGATAAATTTGGAACAAGCCAGCATAAAAGGTAGTGAAATGGTGGAATCAGAAACAAAGGTTATGAATGTGAACAAAGAATACTGAAGGCTTGAAGTGAATGATCAGGCTTCTGAAGTCCTCCCATAATCCAGGGTACTGATCTTTAATTGGACTTTTTCAGACTTCAGTGTTATATCTTTGCAGTAAATGTTGTAACCTTTATCTATGCACTATGGTCGGCTTGATTGTAATCATGTAGTCTTCTTGACTGATAGCTTCATTTATTTTTGCCACGTGCTATCTACCCCATTGTGGACATTGGACTTTGTCTCTGGAACTGATGCGCTACAATGCTGAGAACTATATTCTGCACTCTGTATCTTCCCCTTTGCTCTAATGGTCAATCGGGCTTTTACTGTACTTAGAAGAAAGGAAGAGGAGGGGAGGAGACAGCAAGGGCTACCTGAAATTGGAGAAGTCAATGTTCAAGCCGCTGGGGTGCAGACTGCCCGGTACCCTCCCCGGGCACTTTCCCCTGCAACCGCAAGAGATGCTACACTTGTCGCTTTACGTCCCCCCTCGACTCCATTCAAGGACCCAAGCAGTCGTTCCAGGTGCGGCAGAGGTTCACCTGCACCTCCTCCAACCTCATCTATTGCATCCGCTGCTCTAGATGTCAGCTGATCTACATCGGTGAGACCAAGCGTAGGCTTGGCGATCGTTTCGCCGAACACCTCCGCTCGGTCCGCATTATCCAACCTGATCGCCCTGTAGCTCAGCAGTTCAACTCCCCCTCCCATTCCGAATTATACCTTTCTGTCCTGGGCCTCTTCAATGGCCAGAGTGAGCACCACCGGAAATTGGAGGAGCAGCACCTCATATTCCGCTTGGGCAGTCTGCACCCTAGTGGCATAAACATTGACTTCTCCAATTTCCGGTAGCCCTTGCTGTCTCCTCCCCTTCTCAGCTCTCCCTCAGCCCTCTGGCTCCTCCTCTTCCTTTCTTCTTCCCGCCCCCTCCCCCCCGACCCTGCATCAGTTTGAAGATGGGTTTCGGCCCGAAATGTTGCCTATTTCCTTCGCTCCATAGATGCTGCTGCACCCGCTGAGTTTCTTCTTCTGCAATTGTACAGGGCCCTAGTGAGACCACACCTGGAGTATTGTGTGCAGTTTTGGTCTTCAAATTTGAGGAAGAACATTCTTGCTATTGAGGGAGTGCAGCTTAGGTTCACGAGGTTAATTCCCGGGATGGCGGGACTGTCATATGTTGATAGAATGGAGCGGCTGGGCTTGTATACTCTGGAATTTAGAAGGATGAGAGGGAATCTTATTGAAACATATAAGATTATTAAGCGTTTGGACACACTAGAGGCAGGAAACATGTTCCCGATGTTGGGGGAGTCCAGAACCAGGGGCCACAGTTTAAGAATAAGGAGTAAGCCATTTAGTACTGAGACGAGGAAACATTTTTTCTCACAGAGTTGTAGATAGCGAAGTCATGGGGTTATGGGATGAAGGCAGGGACGGGGTACTGATTGTGGATGATCAGCCATGATCATATTGAATGGTGGTGCTGGCTCGAAGGGCCGAATGGCCTCCTCCTGCACCTATTGTCTATTGTCTCCCTATTGTACTTGAGTTTGAACTGATTGTATTTATGTGTCGTATTATCCGAACTAATTGGATAGAATACAGAACAAACCTTTATTGTAGCTCGGTGCACGTGGCAATAATGAACCTAAACCTGCTTTCTCTGTGTGTGTGTGTGTGTGTGTGTGTGTGTGTGTGTGTGTGTGTGTGTGTGTGTGTGTGTGTGTGTGTGTGTGTGTGTGTGTGTGTGTGTGTGTGTGTGTGTGTGTCTGTGTGTCTGTGCGTGTGTGTATGTCTGTGCGTGTGTGTGTGTGTCTGTGCGTGTTCATGCGTGTGTCCGTATATGTGTCCGCATGTGTGTCCGCATGTGTGTCCGCATGCGTGTGTCTGTGCGTGTCTGTGCGTGTGTGTGCGTGTCTGTGTGTGTGCATGCGTGTGTGTCTGTGTGTGTGCGTGTGTTCCTGTGTGTGTGTGTGTGTGTGTGTCTGTGCGTGTGTGTGTGTCTATGCGTGTGTGTGTGTCTGTGCGTGTGTGTGTGTCTGTGCGTGTTCATGCGTGTGTCCGTATGTGTGTCCGCATGTGTGTCTGCATACGTGTGTCTGTGCGTGTGTGCGCGTGTCTATGTGTGTGCCTGTGTGTGTCTGTGTGTGTGCGTGTGTTCCTGTGTGTGTGTGTGTGTGTGTGTGTGTGTGTGTGTGTCTGCGCCTGTGTGTGTGTGTTCCTGTGTGCGTGTGTGTGCGTATGTACCTGTGTGTGCATGTCTGTGTGTGTGTGTGTCTGCGCCTGTGTGTGTGTGTTCCTGTGTGCGTGTGTGTGTATGTACCTGTGTGTGCGTGTCTGTGTGTGTGTGTGTCTGTGCCTGTGTGTGTATGTTCCTGTGTGCGTGTGTGTGTATGTACCTGTGTGTGCGTGCCTGTGTGTGTGTGTGTGTGGTCTAGCGTGGAGCACCCTTGCATCGGGGGGCTCGGCATTAGATGCGGTGGAGCAGGGATGCAGCTGGTGTGAGGTTGCGCAGTGTGACGGCACGGTGGGGTACGGAGGGAGCCCGGACGAACACGGGGAGACAACATTGGATGCCATGATTATGAACGGGTAAGAATCGAGCCTGACTACCGTTACATATTGCCTAATTATTACATAAACTCTGTCACACTTCCTAAGGTTTTGTTTCCATGTATTGACGGGGTTACATTCAAATGATCTTGTAAACTGGTCACAAGCAGACACAGTGGTGCAATTTCTAGAGCCGCTGCCGCACAATGCCAGAGACCCGGGTTTGTTCTTGACCTCCAGTACAGTCTGTGTGGAGTTTGCACGTTCCCTTCTGTGGGTTTTCGCTGGTTACTCCGGTTTCCTCCCAAATGCCAAAGACGTGCAGTTTTGTAGGTTA
The DNA here is from genome assembly GCA_963514005.1 of Raja brachyura. The sequence goes on along the minus strand of OY740783.1, from coordinate 1,435,681 downwards.
ATTGTTCCTCTGTAAAAAACAAAAATACCACTAGTGTGTCGGGAGTGGATGAGAAAGTAGGAGTAGATAGAACTAGTATGAACGGGTGATCGATGGTCAGTGTGGATCCGGTGGGCCGAATGGCTTGTTTCCATGTTTTATCTCTAAAACAAAAAATAATCTCAACAATCACCATTGGATGTTGATTTGCTTCTTGTTTTTGATAGAATTATTTTAGTTTATTTATACGCACAGAGTCTTATACCTAGGGGTGGTGATTCGAGCACCAGAGGACATAGGTGTAGGTGCAGCTCTATACGAGTTTGTTGAGGCCGCATTTGGAGAATTGTGTGCAGTTCTGGTCGCCCCGTTACAAGAAGGAGGTAACGTTTTGGAGCGGGCGCGAGGGTGGGAGGATCACCAGAATGATGCCTGGATTAGAGGGTCTCGGCTACAGGGAGAGGAGGTTGGACAGACTTGGATTGTTTTCCCTGGAACGTCATAGGTTGAGATTTGACAGAAGTATGTAACAATTATGAGTGGCATTGATAGGGTAGACAGTCAGAACCTTTTTCCCCTGGGTGGGAATGTCCAACACTAGAGGGCAGAGCTATATAAGGTGAGAGGGGGAATGTTTAATGGAGATGTGCGGGGCAAGAATTTTACACAGAGAGGGGTGGGGGTCTAGAACGCTCTGCCAGGGGGTGATGGTGGAGGTTCAAGTTCAAGTGAGTTTATTGTCGTGTGTCCCTGATAGGACAATGAAATTCTTGCTTTGCTTCAGCACAATAGAACATAGTAGGTATTGACTACAGAACAGATCAGTGTGTCCATATACCATTATATACGTAAATACACACATGAATAAATAAACTGATAAAGTGGAAATAACAGACATTGGATTATTAATGTTCAGAGTTTTGGCCGAGCCAGGTTTAATAGCCTGATGGCTGTGGGGAAGTAGCTATTCCTGAACCTGGTCGTTGCAGTCCTCCGGCTCCTGTACCTTCTACCTGAAGGCAGCAGGGAGATGAGGGTGGTGTGGGTCCTTGATGATGCTGCCAGCCTTTTTGAGGCAGCGACTGCGATAGATCCCCTCGATGGAAGGAAGGTCAGAGCCGATGATGGACTGGGCAGTGTTTACTACTTTTTGTAGTCTTTTCCTCTCCAGGGCGCTCAAGTTGCCGAACCAAGCCACGATGCAACCAGTCAGCAAGCTCTCTACTGTGCACCTGTAGAAGTTAGAGAGAGTCCTCCTTGACAAACCGACTCTCTGTAATCTTCTCAGGAAGTAGAGGCGCTGATGTGCTTTCTGGATAATTGCATCAGTGTTCTCGGACCAGGAAAGATCTTCAGAGATGTGCACGCCCAGGAATTTGAAGCTCTTGACCCTTTCAACCATCGACCCGTTGATATAAACAGGACTGTGGGTCCCCATCCTACTCCTTCCAAAGTTCCACAATCAGTTCCTTGGTTTTGCTGGTGTTGAGGGCCAGGTTATTGTGCTGGCAACATATGGACAGTTGCTCGATCTCTCTTCTGTACTCCGACTCATCCCCATCAGTGATACGTCCCACAACAGTGGTGTCGTCAGTGAACTTGATGATGGAGTTCACGCTATGACCGGCTACGCAGTCATGAGTATAGAGTGAGTACAGCAGGGGGCTGAGCACGCAGCCTTGAAGTGCTCTCGTGTGATTGTTATCGAGTCTGACACATTACCACCAATACGAACAGACTGTGGTCTGTGGATGAGGAAGTCGAGGATCCAATTGCAGAGGGATGCGCAGAGACCCAGTTCTGCGAGTTTGGTAACCAGCTTGGAGGGGATGATTGATTTAAATGCCGAGCTGTTATCGATGAATAACAGCCTGACATATGAGTTTTTGTTGTCCAAGTGGTCCAGAGCAGAGTGGAGGGCCAGCGAGATCGCATCCACCGTTGATCTGTTGTGGCGGTAAGCGAACTGCAGTGGGTCCAGGTTTTTGTCGAGGTAGGAGTTGATTTGCACCATGATCAACCTCTCAAAGCACTTCATCACCACAGTCGTTAGTGCCACAGGTCGATAGTCATTGAGGCACGTCACCTTGCTCTTCTTGGGCACTGGTATAATTGATGCCCTTTTGAAGCAGGTGGGAACCTCAGACCTCAGAGGTGAAACGTTGAAAATGTCCGTAAAAACACCAGCCAGTTGGTCCAGCCAGGTAGACATGATAATGGCTTTTAAGAAGCTTTTGGAAAGCCACAAGTAAGTGCAGGGAATGGAGGGATATGGATCATGTACAGGCAGATAAGATCAGTTTAATTAGGCATTAGCCTGCTACACTGAGAATATAGTCCTAGTCTGCACAACCTCTCCCTATAGCTTGAGCCCAGACAACATTCTCGTTAAAACATCTATGCACATTCCAGCTTAAAGACATACTTTATACAACACGGAGATCCAAACTGAACAAAATACTCCAAATTCAGCATCAAAAAGGTATTGTACAATTTTAACATAACGTTCCATCTTCTGTACTAAATTCCCTGACTGATGAAGGCCAGTGTGCCAAAAGTCTGCTTCACCGCCCTACCTGCCTGCGATACCACTTTTGGGGAACTCCTAGATCCCTCTGCTCTACAACACTCCCCAGAGCCCTGCCATTCACTGTGAAGGCCCTGACCTGGTTTGACTTCCCCAAAATGTTACATTTCACACTTAGGTCAATAATCTAGTCAGTCAGTAGCAGGTAACTGAACCATCTTATCACCAACAAGTAATATCAGGTGCCTGATATCAGCTGGGACGAAACTGTCCCTGAATCTATCGACAGCTAATCTGAATCTAGTTCTATCAACCCTAGAGAGCGGTCTTGAGCTACTATCTACCTCGTTGGAGACCCTCGGACAATCTTTAATCAGACTTTACTGACTTTGCATTGAACTAAACATTATTCTCTTTATCATATATCTGTACACTGTGGATGGCTTGATTGTAATCATGTATTGTCTTTCCACTGACTGGTTAGCACGCAACAAAAGCTTTTCTCTGTACCTCGGTACACGTGACAATAAACTGAACTAAATCTGTATTATCTGGAGGCCAGTGAATCTGCCTATATCACTCTGATATGATTTGTGTTGTACCTGCAGTGACACGATGGAGGTTGGGGGAGTCGGGGACCTGCGGAGGATTAAACGTGCGATCAGTGTGGCTCGAGCGGTGATGGAGCACAGCACTCACACGCTGCTGGTGGGGGAGTCAGGTAATCTCACATCCTCATCAATCGACCATACAACTCTCCCAGCTTCTTCTGCCTTCCATCAAAACTTTGGATCTTCTCAATGGTCCCTATTATTGTCATGTGATAGGACCATTCGGCCCATCAAGTCTACTCCGCCATTCAATCATGGCTGATCTATATTTCCCTCTCAACCCCATTCTCCTGCCTTCTCCCCATAACCCCTAACAGAGGTACAGTGTAAAGCTTGTTCTGCATGCTATCTGGCCAAATCATGGAACATGGATAAGATGGGTTTGGAGGGATATTGATTAAACGAGGGTAGGTGGGACTAGTGTAGCTGGGACATGTTTGCTGGTCGGGCTGAAGGAGCGGAGCCCCCGCAGAAAGCCCACACAGTCACAGGGTGAATGTACAAACTCCGTACAGACAGCACCCGAGGTCAGGATTGAGTGCTGTAAGGCAGCAATTCTCCCTTAAAAACCATACTTGATCTGAGTGAGGTACATTATATTCACTTCTGGAACAGGATGCAGATAGTCGCCATATTCCGGCTAGCCATCTTGCAACTTCCAGGGCTCTGAAATGTCTCTGGAATTAACGCAGCATCTGCAGTTCCCTGTATCCGCAAGTCATTAGTGCTAAACGTAGTTAGAAAAAAGAAATGTCTGTGGTAGTACACGGACACAAAAACATGATTTATATATTTAATTGTATTTATTATAATAATTATAATTTATTCCAGCTGAGATCCACATAGTTCCATTAAGATGACTATTCGTGAGCACTCTGATTCATCTCTCCCTCTATAATAAAAAGGGTCAAATCACCATTTTCTTTAAAATTTATTGGTCCTGTGGCGGCCCCTGGGGGTTAGGCCACTCCTTGGATCATCCCCCTCGCCAATGCAGGGACAGGGGCGTTGGTCTGCTACGGGGTTTGCTGTCGAGCCTCTCCAGGGGCTAGAGATAAGAGTGTCCTTGTGTGCTGTCGAGCGGTAAGAATTAAAAAGCTTCTTTCGAATCTGCCTGGTGTCCGGTCTTTTCCTGACCTTGACCAGGCCACTACACTGGTGACCCCACGTCGTTCATCACGCATCGTGATGGATAATAACGCTGTTGCGCTGAAGCTCCCAACTCTGCAGACCGAAGAACCCGAAACCTGGTTCCAGCAGGCAGAGGCACAGTTTGCTGTGAGAGGTATCACGCAGGATGAGACTAAATATTATTACGTGGTTGGCTCGCTTGACCAGCTAACTGCGAGGCGAGTTAAGCCTTTCTTCAGGGCCCCCTCGGTTACAAACAAATATACTGGCCTTAAAGCATTTCTCATCAGGAGGTTTGGCCTGGGTGACGCCAAGCGGACAGCTGGCATGTTCAGCATGGACGGTCTGGGCGACCGCCGGCCGTCTGCCCTCCTGGAAGACATGCTCACCCTGATGCCTACCTGCAGCCGCTGCCTCCCAACATTCGCATGCAGCTCGCCAGGGATCCGTTTACCGACATGCAGGCGCTGGGTGAACAAGCCGACGAGCTGTGGAATTCTCACCATCACAACCTGGAAGCAGTGGACGTCCTTCCCGAGGCGTTTGGAGACTCAGAGCAGGTCAGGTCCGCTATCCACCGCGTCTTCACTGCTCCCAGTCGGCCCCCGCGGCAAAATCCGGTGGCCATTGCGTATTCCACAGCAGGCAGGTCCTTCCAGCACGGCCAGCCTGCAGTTCAAACCAATGCCAGCAGAGGTTGGTGACGTTCAAACCAGCCAAATTGGCTTGCAGTTTCACCAGACACCAGCAGGGGCCGCTGGCGCTCAAATCGGCCTAATTTGCCTGGAGTTCAACCAGACGCCAGCAAAGTTGGTTGGTGTTATTACCATTGCCGCTGGGGAGCTGCAGCCAGGCTGTGTCGCCCACCCTGTTCGTTCTCGGGAAACGAAAGGGCCGGTCGTCAGTGATTCCTTCGGCGGCCGGCACGATTCATCACGTTTTCGCTTGGGATTGCCGCAGTGGGGGACGTTTCCTCGTCGACACTGGTGCGGAAGTGAGTGTTCTCCCCCCCCTCCATCGCCGACATCCGTGCGGGCAAACAAGGCCCCCTCCTCACCGCAGAGAACGGGAGTGCTATTCGCACCTACGGGTTTCGCACCATCCCCCTCAACTTTGGCCGCAACTCGTTTTCGTGGAGGTTCGTCATTGCAGACGTTTCCCATCCGCTGCTGGGCGCCGGCTTCCTTCAAGCCCATTCACTGCTCGTGGATGTCAAGCGGCGGCGCCTGATGCACTCTGTCACGCTGGAGCCGGTCTTCCTCCGTACTGGTGATCCTGTAGTACGCCCTGATGGCCCCCTGTCATCCGTGGATGCGACTTTCGCGCGCATCCTGGCAGATTTTCCCGGCATTCTCGAACCCCACTTCCACTCCTCCACCCCAAAGCATGGGGTGGAGCACCATATCCCCACTACTGGCTCGCCTGTGCACGCCCGGGCACGTCGTCTCGCCCCAGACAAGCTCCGTCTAGCTCGGGAGGAGTTCTGCCAGATGGAGGCGATGGGCATCGTGCGTCCCTCCGATAGCCCATGGGCCTCACCGCTCCACATGGTCCCTAAGAAGAACGGGGCTTGGCGCCCGTGTGGGGATTACCGACGCCTGAATAATGCAACCGTCGCCGACAGATATCCGGTCCCACACATTCAGGACTTCAATGCCCATCTGGCTGGAGCATCCGTAATTTCCAAGGTGGACCTCGTGCAAGGGTACAATCAAATTCCGGTCCGCACCGACAATATCCCGAAGACGGCCATTATTACACCATTTGGTCTATTCGAATTTGTGCGGATGCCGTTTGGGTTGAAGAACGCCGCGCAGGCCTTTCAGCGGCTTATGGACTGTGTGTGCCGCGGATTGGACTTTGTCTTTATATACCTGGACGACATACTCGTGGCCAGTCGCTCGAGGCAGGAGCATTGCACCCACCTCCGTCAACTGTGTCAGCGCCTCAGCGATTTCGGTTTGGTTATTAACGCGTCCAAGTGCTGTTTCGGTGTGACGGCTATCGACTTCCTCGGCCACCACGTGACTCAACAAGGGGTGCTGCCTCTGCCGACCAGGATGGACGCTATCCGCAGGTTCCCCCGTCCGACCACAGTTAGGGACCTGCAGGAATTTGTGGGAATGGTCACTTTCTATCACCGCTTCCTGCCGTCAGCGGCTGCAGTCATGCGTCCGCTTTTCAAACTGATTGCTGGTCATCGCAGGGAGGTTGATTGGTCCGTGGAAGCAACAGCGGCATTTGAGAGGGCTAAGCAGGCACTGGCCGAGGCCACAATGCTCGTCCACCCACGAGAGGACGCCACGACCGCCTTGACGGTGGATGCTTCTGAGGTTGCGGTTGGGGCAGTGTTAGAGCAGCTCGTTGAGGGTTGCTGGCGGCCACTTGCCTTCTTCAGCAGGCATCTCAGTGGTCCTCAGCGTCGTTACAGCGCTTTCGACCGTGAGCTCCTTGCCCTGTATCTCGTCGTACGTCATTTCCGCCATTTTCTGGAGGGAAGACCATTTACTGCATTCACGGACCACAAGCCACTAACCTTCGCATTCGCCAAGGTATCAGACCCGTGGTCTGCCCGGCAGCAGAGGCAGTTGGCGTATGTGTCTGAGTACACCACCTCCATCCCGTTCGTTGAGGGCAAATTTAACAGGGTGGCCGATGCCTTATCGCGACCTGCAGTGCATGCGGTTCTCCATGTCGGTGAGGGGATCAACTTTTCCGCCCTGGCAGCCGCTCAGCTTGCCGACGAGGAGATGGCCGCCTATCGTACGGCAGTTTCGGGCCTCCAGTTGGAGGACGTTGTCTGTGGTCCTGGGGGTACTACGCTGCTGTGCGATGTCTCCTCTGGAGTTCCGCGACCCATCGTCCCCTTCGCCTGGCGGCGCAGGGTGTTTGAGGTGCTCCATGGACTTGCGCATCCCTCCATCAGGGCAACAACAGCCCTAGTAGCCTCCCGCTTCATGTGGCATGGCCTGCGGAAGGAGGTTGGACATTGGGCGTGCACTTGCATCCCGTGCCAGACCGCCAAGGTGCAACGACATGTGCGCGCGCCATTGCAGGAGTTCCCCATTCCGCAGAAACGTTTCGACCACATTCACGTGGACATCGTGGGGCCGCTGCCGTCGTCCCAGGGCATGACGTACCTATTCACCATGGTGGACCGCTTCACGCGGTGGCCTGAAGCCATTCCGCTACAGAATTCCTCCACAACCACCTGTGCTCAAGCATTGTTGGCGCACTGGATCGCCCGGTTCGGTGTTCCACTGGACATGACTTCCGACCGGGGGCCTCAGTTCACGTCAGAGCTGTGGTCGGCAATGGCACGCCTTCTGGGTGTTCGTCTGCACCACACGACAGCATACCACCCGCAGTCGAACGGACTAGTGGAGCGGTTTCACCGACAGCTTAAGGGTGCCCTAAGGGCGCGGCTCACTGACCCAGACTGGGTAGACGCTCTACCGTGGGTTTTGCTGGGGATACGCACCGCACCCAAGGAGGACTTGGCCTCCTCCTCTGCCGAGTTGGTGTATGGGTCTCCGTTAACGGTGCCTGATGAGTTCATCCCGCCGGCACGTGGCCAGGTGGAGCAGCCTTCGGACACTCTGCAACGTCTTCGGCAGACGGTGGGCAAGCTGGCGCCGGTGCCCACTTCTCGTCATGGGTCCTTCCGTCCGCACGTTCCCTCTGCTCTGGAGGACTGCCAGTTTGTTTTCCTGCGCAGGGATGCACATCGGACCCCTCTACAGCGGCCGTACGAAGGTCCATTCCGGGTCTTGGAACAGGGCTCGTCGACGTTTGTCCTGGACATGGGGGGTCGGTGTGAGACTGTTTCAGTTGCGCGGTTGAAGCCGGCACATATTGATATTGATCGGCCGGCGCTAGTAGCGCTGCCCCGTAAGCGAGGGCGGACTCTGTCTAGGGTACCTCCTCCTCTGGCTACTGCATCCCCCACCCTTGTTGATCAGGCGCCTGTTCCGGGCCCAAGCGTTGTGCACACCCGGGCTGGCCGCCGTGTACGCCCTCCTGTCCGTTTCGTACCTCGGGTACTTGGGGGGGGGGGGGAGGGGGGGGGGTCCTGTGGCGGTCCCTGGGGGGTAGGCCACTCCTTGGATCACCCCCCTCGCCGATGCAGGGACAGGGGCGTTGGTCTGCTACGGGGTTTGCTGTCGAGACTCTCCAGGGGTAGAGATAAGAGTGTCCTTGTGTGCTCTCGAGCGGTAACAATTAAAAAGCTTCTTTTGAATCTGCCTGGCGTCCGGTCTTTTCCTGACCTTGACCAGGCCACTACAGTGTAATATTTTATATTGTGTAATATTTAAAATGTATCCAGGTCCCCTTGTTTAGTTTAGAGTCCGCGCCGACCTGCCATCCCCGTACACTAGCACTATCCTACACTCACTAGGGACAAGTTACAATCTTTACCAAAGCCAAACAATCTACAAACCTGTACGTCTTTGGAGTGTGGGAGGAAACCGGAGCACCCGTCACAGGGAGAATGTACAAACTCCAAACAGACAGCAGCTGTAGTCAAGATCGACCCGAGTCTCTGGCGATGTGAGGCAGCATCTCTACATCTGCACCGCCGTGCCACCCATATAATTCTGGGTTCCCATCATTTAAAAATATTCCATTTCATATTTCTGTTTAATGAATAACCTTATTATTCTGCACATTGCACCCACGTCTTGTCTCCTTATCACTCACTCAACCCCTTGTCCACTGTAATGGGCCTGTCCCACGTGGAGGATATTTTTTAGGTAACTACAGGCGACTAGATTGTCGCCACATGTTCGCCAGTGGTCGCCGGGAGTCGTCTCCTCCGTCGCGCAAAAAGTCGTAGCGTCTTTCTGATCGCCGCTAAATTTTCGACATGTTGAAAATTTAGCAGCAACAGTAGGTTTGATGCCAATGAGCGCAGCTTGACTTCTCCTGACGTAGGTGCTGTCGTAGCTTGTCGCCAGGATGACGTAGGTTGTCGCCGGTTTTTCGGTGACCTGCTACGACTATGACAGTCGCCGGCAGTTGCCTAAAACATCGCCATGACGGACAGGCCCATTACAGTGCATTTGACAATATTCTTCTTGCGCCCAGCTATTTTTTAAACACAGTTTTTCCCCACAGCATCAATATTTGCTCAAAACATGGGATTCCTCAGTGAAGATTTGACGACCAACAGATCGCTGTCCTTGCATTGGAAATGGCTGCAGAACAAGTGTCAGCCCAATAGCTGGAAGGTGAGTCACACAGCTCCCAGTACCTCCATGTGAAGATGGGTCGAAATAAAGGGGTTCTATTTTGTTGTCGGACCTGGGGAGGTGGAGAAAGGTCCTCCAGGTGGGTCTGAAGCACCAGGACTACAAGTGGTTCAAGACCCCGGGGATTAGGCGCCAACACCACATAACGGACAACGGCAATCCAACCGCTAGAGACTACCTCACCTGTGGGAGGGTCTCCCCGTCAGGGATAGACCCTTCACCCCACCGAGTCTACACCGGTTGTTCGTTTAATAGAAATATAAAATGGAATATTTTGAAAGGATGAGAATCCAGAAATATATGGGCGGCACAGTGGCACAGCGGTAGAGTTGCTGCCCCACAGTGCCAGAGACCCAGGTTCCATCCTGACTACGGGTGCTGTCTTTTTCACACAGAGAGTTGTGAGTGGAATTCTCAAAGGGCGGTGGAGGTCGGTTCTCTGGATACTTTCAAGAGAGAGCTAGATAGGGCTCTTGAAGATAGCGGAGTCAGGGGATATGGGGATAAGGCAGGAACGGGGTACTCATTGGGGATGATCAGCCATGATCACATTGAATGGCGGTGCTGGCTCGAAGGGCCGAATGGCCTACTCCTGCACCTATTGTCTATTGTACCGAGTTTGTATGTTCTCTCCGTGACCGCGTGGGTTTTCTCCGGGTGCTCCGGTTTCTTCCCACATTCCAAAAGATACATTCTTGATTAGTATGGGTCTCATGGGTTATGGGGAGAAGGCAGGAGAATGAGGTTAGGAGGGAAAAATAGATTGGATTGAATGGCAGAGTGGACTTGATGGGCCGAATGGCCTAATTCTCCTCCTACCAGTTATGAACTAGCGATCACCCTGTGCACTAACCTACCAATTTTTACAATTTACCAAAGCCAATTAACCTGTAAACCTGTACATCTTGGGAATGTGGGATTTAACTGGAGAAAACCCACACAGGTCACGGCGAGAACGTACAAAGTCCCTACAGACATCGGAAAGACTATACATGATTACAATCGAGCCATTTACAGTAGAAACATAAACAATAGGTGCAGGAGGAGGCCATTCGGCTCTTGGAGCCAGCACCACCATTCACTGTGATCATGGCTGATCATCCACAATCAGTAATCCGTGCCTGCCTTCTCCCCATATCCCTTGATTCCGCTAGCCCCTAGAGCTCTATCTAATTATCTTTTGAATCCATCCAGTGAATTGGCCTCCACTGCCTTCTGTGGCAGAGAATTCCACAAATTCACAACTCTCTGGGTGAAAAAGTTTTTCTTGGGAAGGTAAAGCCAGTAAGATCCGATCAAGGATAGTCCGAGGGTCACCAATGAGGTAGATAGTAGTTCAGCACTGCTGTCTAGTTGTGGTAGGATGGTTCAGTTGCCTGATACAAATGTTGGTTTAAGATGGTGCCTACATGTGGTGACATTTTGCGAACGGCACAACAAAAAATAGTGAAATACAGTATTTTTGAACTCACCTACATCAGAGAATGCACTGATTATTGAGAGTCGGTTTGTCAAGGAGGACTCTGATCGAACTTCTACAGGTGCACAGTAGAGAGCTTGCTGACCGGTTGCATCGTGGCTTGGTACGGCAACTTGAGCGCCCAGGAGCGGAAAAGACTACAAAAAGTAGTAAACACTGCCCAGTCCATCATCGGCTCTGACCTCCCGACTATCGAGGGGATCTATCGCAGTCGCTGCCTCAAAAAGGCTGGCAGCATCATCAAGGACCCACACCTGAAGAAGGGTCTCGATCCGAAACGTCGCCTATCTCCTTCACTCCTTAGATGCTGCTGCACCTGCTGAGTTTCTCCAGCCCAAGGATCCACACCATCCTGGCCACTCACTCATCTCCCCGCTGCCTTCAGGTAGAAGGTACAGGAGCCTGAAATCTGCAACATTCAGGTTCAGGAATAGCTGCTTCCCCACAGCCATCAGGCTATTAAACTCAACTCAAACAAAACTCTGAACATTGGTTCAAAGAACATTCCGAAAATAGCCCATTGCACTTTATCTGATTATTTATCTGTGTATAAATATATATATATATATATATATATATATATATATATATATATATATTCAATAGTAGGTAGACAAAAGTGCTGGAGAAACTCAGTGGGTGCAGCAGCGTCTATGGAGCGAAGGAAATAGGCAACGTTTTCGGGCCGAAACCCTTCTTCAGATAGTATATGGTCACACTGATCTGTTCTGTATTTATTTATGCCTACTATATTCTGTTGTGCTGAAGCAAAGCAAGAATTCCATTGTCCTATCTGGGACACATGACAATAAACTCTCTTGAATCTTGAATAACAGCTGTTCCATGTTGTTTAACGACTGATTGAGAAATTGACTGATTTTTTACAGAATGTTTCCCCAAATCCTGAGACAACTTGCGGACCATATAAACCAATCAAAGAGCTTGGGTCAAAACAGCACAGAGTGTCGGCATACCGAGCTAACGTCCACAACCATGACACAATCGGTGAGTGCTTCTCTTAGTTTGAAAGCGACTTTATTATTTGGAGCAAAGGAGTCTGAGGGGTGACCTTATTGAGGTGTACACGATCTAGAGCGGTTATGGATAAAGTGAATGTTCACAGTCTTTCCCCAGGGTAGTAGATTCCATACTGGCTTTATCAAGCACTAAAAGTTATTCCCTAATCATGTATCTGTACACAGCGAATTACTCAATTATAATTGTGTACTAGACTAAGTGGGACCCGTTGGGAGGGCTGGTCCTCCAACGCAATATTCCACCTCTCCACCAATTCCAATATTGCTGGCCAGTGGGGGGAGGGCTTTCTGGAACGCTGGTATGGGTGTTGTGGGCCGAAGGGATTCTTGGGCTGGCAGCTCAGTCACTCAGGCCTGGTGGGCTGGCAGCTCAGTCACTCAGGCCTGGTGGGCTGGCAGCTCAGTCACTCAGGCCTGGTGGGCTGGCAGCTCAGAAGCTGCCAGAAATTCTGCCCAAAACAGGTGAGAGACTCTGTGAGAGAGAAGGGGAAGAAGGTGGAGAATCAATTTTAGACATTTTCCTCTTTTTCTGCAGATCACAGCAATGAATGAGGAAAGCCTATCTCACAGGGAGCAAATGAAGGGAGGGAGCAAAATACTGGGGTGGGGTTTAATACTTGCAGGGGGAATACTCACTGATGGGCCGAAGGGACTCCTGGGCTAGTACAGGCCTGATGGGCCGAAGGGGCTCTTTAAATAAAAAATCGGAGTGAAATCTCAGTGAAAGTTGATGTTGATGAAGAGAAGACTAAGAATATGCCTAAGTCTAGTTCAACCCAATTTGGCTTTGAGAGTTGAACAAAAACAGTTAAGTCAAAAACGCCATTTTGCCTCCCACAAAAAGGAGAGGTACTTCAAGCCAGATGAGCAGGTTCGTGTTCTCAGTCCTCCCAACAAGTCCAGTCAAGACAAATGGGATGTTGGGAAAATAGTGGAAGTGTGTGGAACAAAAAGATACTTAGTTGGAGAGAGGATCAAAAGTGTTCATGATGATCAAATGATTCCAGCCAAAGATGAACCAACAACTGAACACGATCGTAGCTCTGACACATTGTTGGGTTTTGGAGCATTCACTATTGCTTCCACCTCCGCCTTCACAGGGCGAAGTCCATTGGCATCTACTTTGAGTCCAAGGTAGACCACCTCTGACTGTGCAAATGCACGTTTACTTTGTCGCAGTTTGACATTGTGGCAGCTCAGTCGTGTGAGAACTTGCTCAAGGATTTCCAGATGTTCTACCATGCCCTATGAATATCAGTAGGTCATCCTGGTTGCACACACAGTGCGGAATACCTTACAACATTTTGTACATGACAGACTGGAAAATGTTCGGGGAGGATTTCACATCATAGGGCAGCTTTGTATATGAATACAAGCTCTTATGTGTGTTGATAGGCAAGAACTGCTGACTTTCCCTATCGACATTGAGTTGGGCGTAAGCGTGCGATAAATCCAGTTTAGTGAAGACCCTTGCTCCGCTAGGTTCTGCGTACAGATCTTGCGAGGTTGGTAACGGATATTGTTCGTCATCAACGGCTTGGTTGATTGTGACTTTGTAATCACCACATAGTCGAACAGTTTTGTCAAGCTTGGGTACGGCCACAATTGGCGTTGCCCAGTTACTCTGGTCTGTCTTTCATTCCGCTCCAACCTGTCTAGTTCTTCCTCCACTTGTTGCTTCAGTGCATATGGTACAGGTCTTGGTCGAGAAAAGTCTCGCAACTTGCTTAAGTCGAATGTGTACAGAGTACCCTGTTATTCCCGTGTAACTCAGCAAAAATCTCTGCATGTTTGCTTGTGACGTTTTCAAGACCTGATTTGGACAAATCGACACTGAAAATGTTCTTCCAGTCTAATTCTATTCTCCTCAGCCAATCCTTTCCAAGGAGGGTTGGTTTATTTCTGTAGCTGGCCACTATGATGGGCAGTGTTACTGACTGACCATTATACTGAATTTTACAGTTAATTTGTCCACATGCCTCCAAAACATCGCCCGAGTAGGTTCTCAGCTTCACCTTACTCTCAAACAATGGCATCTGTGGGAACTTTGTTTCGTACAGGTCTCTGCTCATGACTGAACAATCTGCTGCCGTGTCAATACACATATCGATTAACTGTTCATTAATCAATAGTTTCGTTTGAAAGTTCTTGCCTTGGCTGGTTGTAGGCTTATCGATGTTGGTTGCATAGATGATGTACAACCCAAGTTCATTTACATCTGGGTTCACCTCCAAGTTGTGAACTCCTCTCTGGTGTTGTCACTTGATTCCTGCAGATTGTTGGTTTCCTGTTTTAAGCTTGGCCCGACATGCTGAGGCGATGTGGCCTTTCTTCTTGGCCATTTTGAACTGACAAAATTGGGATGAGTGATTACCAGTGCAACGATAACAACTGGCTGAACTCGGCTCCCCACCACACTTTGGTTTTGTTTTTGCACCTCTTGGTTTAGCCATAGGCACTGCCTTGTGACCGTAGACGGCCACTGCAGTCTGTGGTGGGCGAAACACGCGAGCATTCTTTGATGCCATCTCCATTGTGGTAGCAATCTTACATGCTTTCTCGAATGAGAGATCTGGAGTGTTCATGAGTTTGGACTGAATTCGTTCATCCACTGGACCACAAACTCGCGTAGTGCGAGTCCGAGAAAGGTTCAAAGTTACAATGCAAGTTAAGTTTTTCAAGGCATCAATGTACTCATCGATTGTCTCAGTCTGCTTCTGGTTTCTAGTGCCAAATTTACAGCTTTCTGAAATTTCCAGAGGCTTTGGGTTGAAGTGCTCCTCCAACTTCTTCATCATGTCATTGAATGGCACGTCTTTTGCCTTTATGGACGCAAGGAGATTCACGAGTGTACCGTACACTTCAGGACCGATCTCCGTGAGCAGAATCGCTTTCACGCGTTCGCAAACGGTCTTATTTGTTTCAGTCACTCCATATAGGAGCTGAACGGCTCTCTACTCTTATCAAAAGTGCCAAGGTTTCCGATGTAGCCCGTGGACGCTGCCATCGTGTCGTTCTCTTTTCTTTTTTTTAAGACCATTCAAAAACCCCAAATTCCTGTCTGTTCTGGTATAACAATTCACCTAAAACCTAGCTGTACAAAGGCTATTCAGCTTGAGGAATTCAACAAATAAAACTCTAAAATGTTAAACAATCCCAAGGACGACATCTTGCCACATAGACACAACATAGAGATAGCCTGACAAACTTGTGCTGATTTGTACAGATGCTGTTTTAACTACAGTCCCCTGTATAGAAGGATCTGCGGCCTATCGAGTCTAGCTCGCAAACAACTGCGACACAACTCCGTATTTACTGTTTAAAATGTTAAACAATACTGTGTGTTGCAAAACAGTCCTGCACTGTATTTAAAGGATGAGTTCACAAACTCAATCCCATCCTCATCACCAATTTTGTTATATTCCTGACAGCAGAATGAATAACAACTTACACGGAGGCTGCCTGACGAGAGAGATTTATTACCCAACATTCCCTACATATACAACACTAACTGATTAGCATATACATGAATATGCAAGAAACATTACAATTTCCAATTGCATTGCGGTTTCAAGCACAGGGCAGGCCAAATAGCTCATTGCATTTTCATTTCACTGACATTGCCATTGCAGTTTCAAGCACAGGGCAGGCTCAAGCTAAATAGCTCATTGCATTTTCACTTCATTTCCATTGCCATTGCATTTTCAAGCACAGGGCAGGCTCAAGCCAAACAGCTCATTGTATTTTCACTTCATTTCCATTGCCATTGCACTTTCAAGCACAGGGCAGGCCAAATAACTCATTTCATTTTCATTAAGAGCTATCAAATAATTTATTCAAGTACATTGCATACTCACAGTGTTCTGTAGTTTCCCAGCTCAGACAGAGAGTTGTGACCTCTGCCTCGCCATCTTGCAGACGGACTGAGCCACGCCCACACTTCCGGGTTTTATAGTCCCTCCCCCTCGCACCGGAAGGGGCATGGCCTTCATGGCGGTGACTGACAGGACAGAGAATCTCAAGATTCTTTAAACACTAATAAGTCTTTTATTTTTCATTGATGGGAAAAATCCTCTGAGTACTCTGAGTAAGATGGCCAAAAAATCACAGCCATATGTGGTAGCGTTTTTTCTAAAATCTAAGCACAGTGCAAACAGGAAGTGGTCAAGATGAGACTTTTAATTATATAAATTGTCTTTCCACGGACTAGTTAGCAGGCAACAAAAGCTTTTTACTGTTCCTCAGTACACGTGACAATAAATTGAACTGAAACCGAGCTAAACTGAAATAAAGCTAGAGGGCACAGGTTAAAGGTGAGAGGGGAGAGATTTAAGAGTGACCTCAGGGGCAACATTTTCACTCGGAGGGCAATAGGCTGTATAGGGAGAAACTGCAGATGTTAGTTCAAGGGTCTCGACTCCAAACATCTCAAATCCCTTTTCTCCAGAGATGCTGCCCAACCCGCTAAGTTACGACAGCTTTTTGTATCTGGAATCAGCTGCTAGAGATAGCTGTGAAAGCGGGTACAATTATAACTTTTAGAAGACATTTGGACACATATATCGATTGGAAGAGTTTTGTATGCCAAATGCACGGAAATGGGACGAGTTCAGTTCAGTTTATTGTCACGTGTACGGAGGTACAGTGAAAAGCTTCTGTTGCGTGCTAACCAGCCAGCGGAAAGACAATACATGATTACAATCTAGCCGTCCACAGTGTATAGATACATGATTCACGCAGAGAGTTGTGAGTCTGTGGAATTCTCTGCCTCAGAGGGCGGTGGAGGCCGGTTCTCTGGATACTTTCAAGAGAGAGCTAGATAGGGCTCTTAAAGATAGCGGAGTCAGGGGATATGGGGAGAAGGCAGGAACGGGGTATTGATTGGGGATGATCAGCCATGATCACATTGAATGGCGGTGCTGGCTCGAATGGCCTACTCCTGCACCTATTGTCTATTGTCTACAAGGGAATGTCAATTTGTGCAAGGTAAAGCCAGTAAAGTCCGGTCAAAGATAGTGCGAGGGTCCCCGCTGAGGTAAAGTGTAGTAGAGATTTACGCATGTGGAGCGATTGTAATATGTGCTTGTAGATCTGCTTCTGTGGCTAGCGCATAAATAGTCACCTGGGTTGGTTGCCATCTAGGAACCCATTATGCCAACTAACTAAAAGAAAGGTAGATTAAAATCCTGGAGAAACTCAGCGGATGAGGCAGCATCTATGGAGCGAAGGAATAGGAAACGTCGCCAATTCGAGACCCTTCTTCTGAAAAACGAAGAAGTCAGTCTTCAGAGTCTGAAGGAGGGTCTCGACCCGAAACGTCACCTATTCCTTCGCTCCATAGACGCTGCCTCACCCACTGAGTTTCCCCAGCATTTTTGTCGACCTTCGATTTTTCCAGCATCTGCAGTTCTTCCTTAAACATGCCATCTAACTAGCTCAGTTTGCCAACTTGGTTGACATGGACAAGGTGGGCTGGAGGAGCTGTTTCTGTGCTGCAGCTCGCTGACTCTATATCTGTGTTTTGTGCCTATTGAGAAGCGGTAGCCCAGCATCTCTTGTATAATTTAATATATTTTCTGATTTTGAATCAGGTTTAATTGCAATTGATAAGTTTGGGAATATCGCAGTAGGAACATCGACCAATGGGCAGATCCATAAGATGCCTGGGTAAGTATGATCTCCGTGGATTGTCACCTTGTCGTGGTGGAGAAGCTTGTGTGGACCTGAGATCCTGAGAGCGATGCTGTCTGGAGCGATGCTCCTGGTAGGGCCACCCATGGCGGTAAGGTCGAGGGGGAGGTCTCTGACAAAGAGCGATCCGACCAAGACCTCAACGGTGGAACAGGCAGAGGACGATGGCTGACCTTAGTGGAGCGTCACAACGGCTGGGAAGGCGGATGAAGGCTGCGGCAGAAAAGGGTCTCCGGTCGTCTTGGACTCCATGCCACTGGATCCTGACCCAGATCTGTCAAGGACTGTGGGATGGCTGTCTGTGCACCAGTCTTTCAGTCTTTCCACTACCTCTCCTTACTTTACCCCTGTTCCTCTCCATAACATAAGGATTTACAGTGCGGCACAGTGGTGCACTGGTAGTGCTGCTGCCTCGCAGTGCCAGAGACCCGGGTTCAATCCGGACTCCGGATGCTACCTGTGTGGAGTTTGTACATTCTCTCTGTGAGTGCGTGAGTTTCCTTCAGGTGCTCCATTTTTCTCCCACATCCCAAAGACGTTCACCTTAACACATGAATAATAGGAGACGTGGGGTTTGTAGGTTAATCTGCCTGCTGCAAATTGACCCTGGTGTGCAGGGAGTGGATGAGAAAGTGGGATAACATACAACTAGTGTGAGCGGGTGATTGATGGTCGGTGCGGACTTGGTGGACCCAAGGGTCTGTTTCCACGTTGTATCTGGAGGGAGCTGGAGGAACTCAGTGGGTCAGGCAGCATCTGTGGAGGGAATGGACAGGCGACATTTCTGTTGGAGACCCTTCTTCAGACTGTTAAATATCTCGCTTCATATGACGAGAGTAAAATTATTTGCAAGCTTACATTTAACTTTAGAGAAGCAGCATGGAAACAGGCTATTCGGTCCACTGAATCCATGCTGACCATTGATCGCTCATTCATAGTAGTTCTATGTTATCTCACTTTCTTATTCGCTCCCTATGGGCAATTCACAGAGGCCAACTAACCTACAAACCCGCACACCTTTGGGATATGTGAAGAAACCGGAACGGCACGGTGGCGCAGCGGTAGAGTTGCTGCCTCACAGCGCCAGGGACCCGGGTTCCATCCTGACTACGGGTGCTTACTTGTACGCAGATAGTATCGTCTCCTCGTGACCAGCATGGGTTTTCTCCGAGATCATCGGTTTTCGGTTTCCTCCCACACACCAAAGACGTAAAGATGCTCTCTGGATGCTTTCTAGAGAGAGCTAGCCGAAGCTCTTAAAGATAGCAGAGTCAGGGGATATGGGGAGAAGGCGGGAACGGGGTACTGATTGGGGATGATCAGCCATGATCACATTGAATGGCGGTGCTGGCTCGAAGGGCCAAATGGCCTACTCCTGCACCTATTGTCTATTGATTTGTAGGTTAATTGGCTTGGTATAATTATAAATTATCCCTCGTGTGCGTAGGATGGTGTCAATGTGCGGGGATCAATATACAATAGGACCTGCGATCCAGAGAACCTGCTTCCACTGCCCACTGAGGCAGAGAATTCCACAGACTCGTTGATCGCTGGACAAAGCGGACTCGGTGGGCCGAAGGGCCTGTTTCTGCGCTGTAACTATAACTTAAACTGTACTAAAAACCTGGAGGAAACCTGGCAGTCTCCACACAGACAGCACCTGAGGTCTGGATCCAATCTGTGTTTCTGGCGCAGCTCTACCCGCTGCGTCACTATGCCGTCCCACATTACAACACCTATATAATACGCTTACTTCCATTATTAGGCACAGGCTTAATACCACTGCTTAGTAGAAAATTGGCGTTAAATTGGTGGGACAAATGTATTATGGAATGAAAGTCATCAGATGAATTTACTCTCTGAAATACCACCCAGACAGCAGAGGTGAAAATTACTGCCATGTTGTAAATCTTCCACTGTTTAACATTCAGTGCTATAAGGTTATGGCTATTAATGCCAACCAATGCTTTTAAATGTGTCGGAGAGTGAACTAAATGATACTCAAATCCTGAAATTAGCCAGAGAAATACAGATTGCTCACTGTGCGACTATCAAACCTTCTGCAATAGTGGCTCCCATTGGAATTAAAACTCTGTACAACGATAGCCAGGCTGGTTGAATCCCCACGTTGCCTTCAGTGGTTATGGAGCGGCACGGTGGTGCAGCGGTAGAGTTGCCGCATCACAGCGCTAGAGGCCCGGGTTCCATCCAGACTACGGGTGCTGTCTGTACGCAGTTTGTACCTTCTCACAATTTACATTTTTACCAAGCCAATTAATCTCCAAACCTGTACGTCTTTGGAGTGTGGGAGGAAACCGGAGCACCTGGAGAAAAGCCACGGGGAAAACGTACAAACTCCGTACAGACAGCACCCGTAGTGAGGATGGAACCCGGGTCTCTGGCGCTGTGAGGCAGCAACTCTACCGCTGCACAACTAGTCTGCCCAACGGTGTTCTATGTTCTTAATCCCTATTTACGAGTCAGATGTTGGCATGTTTCTGGTAAAGACCATCATAGATGATGCCGTGGGCAGTGATGGGTGTGTGATGTGTGGGTGTGTCTTACAGCCGTGTAGGGGATTCCCCGATCGCTGGAGCAGGTGCTTACGCCGACAGCACAGCTGGAGCAGCAGCTGCCACCGGGAATGGAGACATCATGATGCGATTCCTCCCAAGGTACGGCAACTCCCACCGCATTCAGCCCGAAACTGGCCCACCGAGTCAGCGATGACCATCAATAAGCTCGGTACTGTCTGATTCACCTCGACCCCAATGTGGACATTCGACTCTGGAACTGCTCTATCCCAAATAATGGTAGACACAAAGTGCTGGAGTAACAGCGGGACAGGCAGCATCTCTGGAGTAGGAATAGGTGACGTTTTGGGTCGACCCTTCTTTAGAAACCCTGAAATAAAAAAAATCAGGTCTTTCTTACACATTATCCAAAAGAATCTTCTCCAATAATTCCCCTACCACTGACGTGAGGCTCACCGGCCTATAATTCCCTGCATTCTCTCCACATCCCGGTTTAAACAAACTAACCTGATCTAATCTGACTTTTCACTGATGCTGCCTGAAGTGGTGAGTGATCCTAGGGTTTTTTTTTCAGATTTCCAGCATCTGCAGTTTTTTTTTAATGTTCATTTTCTTATAATTTAAATTGGTTCAGATTTATCAATGTCTGTAGTCATACAGATAAATGCCGAGTAGTTTGCATAAAGTTTATTTTCTAGCCTTGGTAAAGTATACTGCAGTACATTTACAATGTGGGTGTTCATCGGTTTTGTTTGTCAACTCAGCTACCAGGCAGTGGAATACATGAGAATGGGAATTGATCCAATCACCGCCTGCCAGAAAGTTATTAGAAGAATCCAAAAGTACCATCCAAACCTTTTTGGTGCTATCATCTGTGCCAACAAGACTGGGAGTTATGGTAAGTCTTGGGATAAATCTCATCTTGTCAGAGGTTACAGGGAGAAGGCGGGAGAATGGGGATGAGAGGGAAAGATAGAACAGCCATGATTGAATGGCGTTGATGGCCTGAATTCTGCCTTTAACTTATGAACATCCTTAGAGAAAAATTCAAAGGCTAAAGGGAAATAAAACAAGATTGCCAACATCTTTTGCAGAGAGGGGCAAAATTGGGCCTAATGCGAGCAGGTGGGACTAGTGTAGACGGGACATGTTGGTAGACATTGATGAGATGGGCTGAAGGGCCTGTTTCCGTGCTGTATGTCTCTGAATCATTCTATGCAAAATAGTTGGTACAAACAAATAAATTAGATCAGAGCAGGAGACACAAGGAACTGCAAACACTGGGATCTTGGTCAAAATACACAGAGTGCTGGAGTAACTCAGCGGGTCAGGCAGCATCTGTGGAGAACATGGATAGGGGTGTTTCAGGTCAGGCTACCTGTTCTTCTTGTGTGTGCCGTGCACAGCCTAAAGTTGTATGACAACTTGTTTTATTTGATCTTATTTGATTGTGCAGGCCGAGTTGATTGCGTTAGTCAAAACCGGGCGGGCCACGTGAAGGTTGCAATCTTCCATCCCGAGGCTCCCTGTTCATACTGACCTGCTGAGTTACTCCAGAAAAACATTTTTTTTAAATACGTTTCCAGTGTTTTTGCTTCTAAACTTGATTCTAATAGTGAAAACAGTGTATACTAATTCACTGCCTGCTGTTAGAAATTGCTAAACAAGATGACTTGGTATTAACAACTTGCTCTTAATTATGTTCATAATTAACACGGAGTGAAGGTGTCTCGAGCACCTTTACTGCACCTGCAGCAGTGCCTCAAAGCAAACAGAGCTTTTGTGAAGCAATACTCCGCTAAATAGCCACATTCTTTGCATGATTACAATTCATCTCTGACTACAAAGCATTTCAGGACATATTTTGCGGTTGTGAACTGTAATTACAAAACCAGTGTGCTTTGTTTTCCGTTATTGTATTGGGGATGATTGAAGGCTGACACACAGCGTGTCCTGCAACAGTTATGATAAAAGATTATCAGGCTGAATAATTCATGAAGGTTGAAAGAGGGCAGAGGCGATTGATGAGGATGTGGCCAGGAATAAACCATGCACAATGAATAGACAATGGGTGCAGGAGTAGGCCATTCGACCCTTCGAACCAGCACCACCATTCAATGTGATCATGGCTGATCATCCCCAATCAGTACCCCGTTCCTGCCTTCTCCCCATATCCCCTGACTCCGCTATCTTTAAGAGCCCCATCTACCTCTCTCTTGAAAGTATCCAGAGAACCCGCAACCACCGCCCTCTGAGGCAGAGAATTCCACAGACTCGCAACTCTCTGTGAAAAAGTGTTTCCTCATCTCCGTTCTAAATGGCTTACCCCTTATTCTTAAAATGTGGCCCCTGGTTCTGGACTCCTGCAACATCAGGAATATGTTTCCTGCCTCCAGTGTGTCCAAACCCTTAATAATCTTATATGTTTCAATAAGATATCCTCTCATCCTTCTAAACTCCAGAGTGTACAAGCCCAGCCACTCCATTCTCTCGGCATATGACAGTCCCGCATAGTTGCATGGTCTTGCCGATGTACAGGAGGCCACATCAGCAGCACCGGATGCAGCAGGTGAGGTTAGAGGAGCTGCACCTGAGCCTCTGACTCACCTGGAAGGAACACTGGGGTCCCAGGGTGGAGGTGAGGACAAAGGCATTGGGACAGGGATATGGGCCAAATGGTGGAAAATGAGACCAGTCTGAAGAAGGATCTGATCCTTTATCAACAACATTTAAAAGACATTTGGACAGGTACCTGGATAGGAAAGGTTGAGCGGGATGGGGGTCAAACACAGGCAGGTGGGGCTTGCCACACCGTGAAACTTCATCTGTCCATGTTCTCCACAGATGCTGCCTAACCTGTTGAGTTACTCCAGCAATTTGTGTCTTCTCCCGAGACTAGTTTAGATGGGGCATGTTGGTTGGCATAGATGGGTTGGACCGAAGGGCCTCTTTCCGTGCTGTATAACCCCTTGATAGAATAGTCATAGAGTCATACAGCATGGAAGCAGGCCCTTCGGCCCAACTTGCCCACACCGACCAACATGTCCCATCTACACTAGTCCCACCTGCCCGTGTTTGGCCCATATCCCTCTAAACCTGTCCTATCCATGTACCTGTCTAAATGTCCCTTGTACGTTGTGACAAACCCTGCTTCCTCGGTGGATAGACAGACCCAGTGAGTAGTTGGAAGTATGATTGCTGATTCATTACATCTTCCTCAACCTCCAGAAGACTATAGTATCTTCAATAGACCGAGAATGATAGAAACATAGGTGCAGGAGTAGGCCATTCGGCCCTTCCTAGCAGAAGGTGCCTGAAAAGGACCAGTTAATTCCTACTCTTTGCTTCCTGTCTGCCAACCAGTTCTCTATCCATGTCAATACCCTACTCCTAATACCATGTGCTCTAATTTTGCACACTAATCACTTGTGGGACCTTGTCAAAGGCTTTTTGAAAGTCCAGATACACCACATCCACTGGCTCTCCCTTATCCATTCTACTTGTTACATCCTCAAAAAATTCCAGAAGATTAGTCAAGCATGATTTCCCCTTCATAAATCCATGCTGACTGTGACCGATCCCGTCACTGCGTTTCAAATGATTTGCAGGAATGATTGGGTTAATGTATGATGAGCATTTGACTGCACTGGGCCTGTACTCGCTGGAATTTAGAAAGATGAAGGGAGACCTCATTGAAACTTACCGAGTAGTGAAAGGCCTGGATAGAGTGGATGTGGAAAGGATGTTTCCATTCGTGGAAGAGTCTAGGACCAGAGGCCATATCCTCAGAATAAAAGGACATATCTTTAGAAAGATGAGGAGGAATTTAGTTAGCCAGAGGTTGGTGAATCTGTGGAACTCATTGCCACCGAAGGTGTTGGGCCAAGTCAATGGGTGTTTTTAAGGCGGAGATTGACTGAATCTTGATTAGTACGGGTGTCGGGTTATGGGGAGAAGGCAGGAGAATGGGGTTGAGAGGGAGAGATAGATCAGCCATGATTGAATGGTGGAAAAGATGGGCCGAATGCCTAATTCTGCGCCTGAAACACATGAACATGAACCACTGGAGACCCACTGTGATTTTTATGTTGTACAAGATACATTCACATTGAAACACAATACACGGAAGGAAAAGCTGCTGGAAAGGAAGCAATCTGAATTTGTAATGGGTGGACTAGATTAGTTTTAGTTTGTATTATGTCCCTCCTGCTGGGAATTGGATAGGAAAGTTGGGAATCTGTTAACAACCCCTCACATTAAGATTAATGAACTGTGGCACCTCTGTGGGGTAGGGTATGTAGGATTCATACGTGAAATCAGATATAGTTTGATAGCTCGCTTTCAAGGTGACATTTTGTAATGAAAACAAAGGTTGGGCAGGCTAGGACTCTATTCTTTGAAACGTGGGAGGATGAGGGAGAAATCTTACACTGGTGTATAAAATCATGAGAGGAATAGATTGGGTAGATGCACAGAGTCTCTTGCCCAGAGTAGGGGAATCGAGAACCAGAGGACATAGATTTAAGGTGAGGGGGGGGAAAGATTTCATAGGGACATGAGCGCCAGATACGCAGGTTCGATCCTGACTATGGGTACTGTCTGTACCGAGTTTGTATGTTCTCCCCGGGACCTGCGAGATCTGGTTTCCTCCCGCACTCCCACAATAGATAGGGTGGAGACCAGTGGCAGGATCGGTCAAAGTCAGCATGGATTTATGAAGGGGGAAATCATGCTTGACTAATCTTCTGGAATTGTTTGAGGATGTAACAAGTAGAATGTTTAAAGGAGAGCCAGTGGATGTGGTGTATCTGGACTTTCAAAAAGCCTAAGACATGGTCCCACACAAGAGATTAGTGTGCAAAATTAGAGCACATGGTATTGGGGTAGGGTATTGACATGGATAGAGAACTGGTTGGCAGACAGGAAGTAACGAGTAGGAATTAACGGGTCCTTTTCAGAATGGTAGGCAGTGATTAGTGGGGTGCTGCAAGGCTCGGTGCTGGGACTCCAATCTTCTTCTTCTTATCGAGTCCGCACACAAGATTAGAAGTTGTTCTGCCAGAGCTGAACACACTTCTCGGCGTCTGCACAATGGTTTCTGTCTTGTGCTTCTTGTTATTTACAATATAAATTAACGATTTAGAAGAGGGAATTAAATGTGACATCTCCAAGTTTGCGGATGACACAAAGCTGAGTGGCAGTGTGAGCTGCGAGGAGGATGCCATGAGGTTGCAGGGTGACTTGTATAGGTTGGGTGAGTGGGCAGATGCATGGCAGATGCAGTATAATGTGGATAAATGTGAGGTTATCCACTTTGGTGGCAAGGACAGGAAGGCAGATTATTATCCAGCATCTGCAGTTCTTTCTTTAACAGATTAGGAAAAGGGGAGATGCAACGAGACCTGGGTGTGCTTGTACATCAGTCATTGAAAGTAAGCATGCAGTTACAGCAGGCAGTGAAGAAAGCTAATGGCATGTTGGCCCTCTTTGCGAGAGGATTTGAGTTTAGGAGCAAGGAGGTCCTACTGCAGTTGTACAGGGTCCTGGTGAGAGCACACCTGGAGTATTGTGTGCAATTTTGACCTCATAATTTGAGGAAGGACATTATTGCTATTGAGGGAGTGCAGCGTAGGTTCACCAGGTTAATTCCTGGTATGGTGGGACTGATGTATAATGAAAGAATGGGTCAACTGGGCTTGTATTCACTGAGAGGGGATCTTATAGAAACATATACAATTCTTAAAGGACTGGACAGGCTAGATGCAGGAAAAATGTTCCCGATGTTGGGGGGGTCCAGAACCAGGGGTGCGCTATTTAGGACTGAGACTAGGAAAAACGTCTTCACCCAGAATTATGAATTTGTGGAATTCTCTGGATGTTTTCAAGAGAGAGTTAAATTCAGCTCTTAGGGCTAAAGGGATGTGGGGGAAAAGCAGGAATGGGGTATTGATTTTAGATGATTAGCCATGATCATATTGAATGGCGGTGCTGGTTCGAAGGGCCGAATGGCCTACTCCTGCACCTATTTTTCCATGTTCTATGAATGCACAGAATATTTTTTTCCCAGATTAGGGGAATCAAGAACCATAGTTGAGAGGGGAAAGATTGAATTGGAACCTGAGGGGTAACTTTTTCACTCAGAGGGAGGTGGGTATATGGAACGAGCTGGCAGAGGGGGTAGTTGAGGCAGGTACTATAATATTTCAAAAACTTTTGAACAAATGCGCGGATAGGAAAGGTTGAATGGGATATGGACACAGACTAACTTCTTGAGTAACCCAGTGGGTCAGGCAATGTTCCTGTGGAGAAAAGGAATAGGTGATATTTCAGTTCGAGACCCTCCTTCATGGCCAAACACAGGCAGGTGGGACTAGTATAGATGGGGCATGTTGTTCAGCATGGGTATGTTGGGCCGAAGGGCCTGTTTCCAACTTGCTTAGGTACATGGGGAGGGGAAAGGTTTAGAGGAATATGGGCCCCACATGGAGATTATAACTCGGTTTGAATGAAAAACACAGTTGGAGTGCAGATGCAGAAATGAAATAGACAAGAGGAACTGGGCAGGTCAGGCAAGGGGGCTATTATTGAATGGGCTGAAGGGATCAATGTACAGTGGCTTGCAAAAGTTTTTATACCCCTTGAACTTTTCCACATTTTGTCACGTTACAACCACAAACGTAAATGTATTTTATTGGGATTTTATGTGATAGACCAACACAAAGTGGTGCATAATTGTGAAGTGGAAGGAAAATGATACATGGTTTCCAAATTTTATTACAAATAAAAAACTGAAAAGTGTGGCATGCAAAAGTATTCAGCCCCCCTGAGTCAATACTTTGTAGAACCACCTTTCGCTGCAATTACAGCTGCAAGTCTTTTGGGGTATGTCTCTACCAGCTTTACACATCTAGAGACTGAAATTTTTGCCCATTCTTCTTTGCAAAATAGCTCAAGCTCAGTCAGATTGGATGGAGAGTGTCTGTGAACAGCAATTTTCAAGTCTTGCCAGAGATTCTCAATGAATTTAGGTCTGGACTTTGACTGGGCCATTCTAACACATGAATATGCTTTGATCTAAACCATTCCATTGTAGCTCTGGCTGTATGTTTAGGGTCGTTGTCCTGCTGGAAGGTGAACCTCCGCCCCAGTCTCAAGTCTTTTGCAGACTCTAACAGGTTTTCTTCCAAGATTGCCCTATATTTGGCTCCATCCATCTTCCCATCAACTCTGCCCAGCTTCCCTGTCCCTGCTGAAGAAAAGCATCCCCACAGCATGATGCTGCCACCACCATGTTTCGCTGTGGGGATGGTGTGTTCAGGGTGATGTGCAGTGTTAGTTTTCCGCCACACATAGCGTTTTGCATTTAGGCCAAAAACTTCAATTTTGGTCTCATTAGACCAGAGCACCTTCCTCCACATGTTTGCTGTGTCCCCCACATGGCTTGTGGCAAACTGCAAACGGGACTTCTTATGGCTTTGTTTCAACAATGGCTTTCTTCTTGCCACTCTTCCATAAAGGCCCGATTTGTGGAGTGCACGACTAATAGTTGGCCTGTGGACAGATTCTCACACCTGAGCTGTAGATCTCTGCAGCTCCTCCAGAGTTACCATGGGCTTCTTGGCTGCTTCTCTGATCAATGCTCTCCTTGCCCGGCCTGTCAGTTTAGGTGGACGGCCATGTCTTGGTAGGTTTGCAGTTGTGCCATACTCTTTCCATTTTTGGATGATGGATTGAACAGTGCACCGTGAGATGTTCAAAGCTTGGAATCTTTTTTTAAAACCTAACCCTGCTTTAAACTTCTCCACAACTTTATCCCTGACCTGTCTGGTGTGTTCCTTGGGCTTTGTGATGTTGTTTGTTCACTAATGTTCTCTAACAAACCTCTGAGGCCTTCACAGAACAGCTGTATTTATACTGAGATTAGATTACACACAAGTGGACTCTATTTACTAATTAGGTGACTTCTGAAGGCAATTGGTTGCACTGGATTTTATTTAGGGGTAGCAGAGTAAAGGGGGCTGAATACACTTTTGCACGCCACACTTTTCAGTTTTTTTTATTTGTAAAACAATTTGAAAACCATGGATCATTTTCCTTCCACTTCACAATTATGCGCCACTTTGTGTTGGTCTGTCACATAAAATCCCAATAAAATACATTTTCGTTTGTGGTTGTAACGTTTCAAAATGTGGAAAAGTTCAAGGGGTATGAAAACTTTTGCAAGCCACTGTACATTGATCCCTTCAGCCCATTCGACAACAGCCTCCTTGCCTGACCTGCCCAGTTCCTCTTGTCTCCAGGCTACAAGGTTGAAAGGTCTACTCTTGCTCCTGTTTTTAATGTTTCGTCACAGTCCACAGAATTGTTTTATGACCACTATAAAACATGGTGTCAGGCGGCTAGTTTAGATCTTTATCGCAACAAGATTTCTTAACGTGATTGAGCTGGGTTGAAAGAAATAAAGGCTTCTCAGTAACATTGGCCAATGATCACCTGGTGTAAATAACAACTGAACAAAGATGAAAGCTAAAAATATATTGTCAATGCAATTCACTCGGTTTAGTCACTCAGCGGGTGAGGCAGCGTCTAGGAAATGGGCAACGTTTCGGGCCGAAACCCTTCTTCAGACTGATATAGGGTGGGGGGGGGGGAAGAAGAAAGGAAGAGGAGGAGCCAGAGGGCTGAGGGAGAGCTGAGAAGGGGAGGAGACAACAAGGGCTACAGGAAATTGGAGACGTCAATGTTCATACTGCTGGGGTATAAACTGCCCAAACGAAAAATGAGGTGCTGCTCCTCCAATTTCCGGTGGTGCTCACTTTGGCCATGGAGGAGGCCCAGGACAGAGAGGTCGGATTCGGAATGGGAGGGGTAGTTGAAGTGCTGAGCCACCAGGAGATCAGGTTGGTTAATGCGGACCGAGCGGAGGCGTACTCAGCCTCCCCTTCTCAGCTCTCCCTCAGCCCTCTGGCTCCTCCTCTTCTCTTCTTCCCGCCCCCCCAGCCCCCCCCATCCTACATCAGTCTGAAGAAGGGTTTCGGCCTGAAACGTTGCCTATTTCCTTCTCTCCATAGATGCTGCTGCACCCGCTGAAGCACTTTCTCCAGCACTTTTGTCTACGTTTGATTTTGCAGCATCTGCAGTTCCTTCTTAAACACTGAGTTTAGTCAGTTCAGTTTATTGTCACGTGTACCGAGGTACAGTGAAAAGTTTTTGTTGCGTGCTATCCATCTGCACTTCAGTGGACTGAACCTGGAAGCTTCCTTGATTTTCGTTTTACAGCAGTTGAATTGTAATCAGTGCTATTGACCGGGAATAGGTGCAGAAGAGATTCACCAGGATGTTACCTGGGCTTGGGGACTTGAGTTATAGGGAGAGGTTAGATAGGGTTGGGACTTTTTCCTTTGAAGCGGAGGAGGCTAAGGAGGGTGACCTTATTGTGATGAAATCACTGGACAAAGTCAGCATGGATTTACGAAAGGTAAATCATGTCTGACGAATCTTATAGAATTTTTTGAGGATGTAACTAGTAGAGTGGATAAGGGAGAACCAATGGATGTGCTATATCTGGACTTTCAAAAGGCTTTCGACAAGGTCCCACACGAGAGATTAGTATACAAGCTTAAAGCACACGGTATTGGCAGTTCAGTATTGATGTGGATAGAGAACAGGAAGCAAAGAGTAGGAGTAAACGGGTCCTTTTCAGGATGGCAGGCAGTGACTAGTGGGGTGCCGCAAGGCTCAGTGCTGGGACCCCAGCTATTTACAATATACATTAATGATTTGGAGAGGGAATTGACTGCAACATCTCCAAGTATGCGGATGAACAAGAAAGTAGACCATTATCTGAATGGTGGCTGATTAGGAAAAGTGGAGATGCAACAAGACCTGGGTGTCATGGTACACCAGTCATTGAAAGTAGGCATGCAGGTGCAGCAGGCAGTGAAAAAAGTGAATGGTATGTTAGCATACATAGCAAAAGGATTTGAGTACAAGAGCAGGGAGGTTCTACTGTAGTTGGACAGGGTCTTGGTGAGGCCACACCTCGAGTATTGCGTACAGTTTTGGTCTCCAAATCTGAGGAAAGACATTCTTGCCATAGAGGGAGTACAGAGAAGGTTCACCAGACTGATTCCTGGGATGTCAGGACTTTCATATGAAGAAAGACTGGATAGACTCGGCTTGTACTCGCTAGAATTTAGAAGATTGAGGGGGGATCTTATAGAAACTTATAAAATTCTTAAGGGGTTGGACAGGCTAGATGCAGGAAGATTGTTTCCGATGTTGGGGAAGTCCAGGACAAGGGGTCAGAGTTTAAGGATAAGGGACCGAGATGAGAAAAACATTTTTCACACATAGAGTGGTGAATCTCTGGAATTCTCTGCCACAGGAGGTAGTTGAGGCCAGTTCATTGGCTATATTTAAGAGGGAGTTAGATGTGACCCTTGTTGCTAAATGGATCAGGGGGTATGGAGAGAAGGCAGGTAAGGGATACTGAGTTGGATGATCAGCCATGATCATATTGAATGGCCTACTCCTGCACCTATTTTCTATGTTTCTACATGATCATGAGGGGCATGGATAAAGTGAACACACAGACTTTTTCTTAAGGTAGAGGATTCTAGAGTTTTCCAGTGAGTGGCACGGTGGTGCAGCGGTAGAGTTGGGGCCTCACAGCGCCAGTGACCCTGGTTCGATCCTGAGCACAGGTGCTGCTTGTAAGGAGTTGATACATCCTCCCCGTGACCGCGTGGGTTTTTTACGAGATCTTCTGTTTTCTCCCACACCCAAAGACATACAGGTTTGTAGGTTAATTGGCTTGGTATAAATGTAAATTTGTCTCTAGTGCGTGTAGGATAGTGTTACTGTGCAGGAATCGCTGGTCGGCGCGGACTCTGCGCGCCTGTTTCCACGCTGTATCTCTAAAACTAAAAAATTAAAACTAAATACTTTTTAAAAGTCATTCCTAATCACATTTTCCTGTACAACAAATGTGAAAACTATTCATTTATTAATTTAGTCAAATTCAATTAGAAATATAAAATTATGAGAAGCATTTTAGAGTAGACAGTCAGAAACTTTTTCCCAGGGTGGAAATGGCAAGCCACACAACGACACAGCGGTAGAGTTACTGCTGCCTCACAGCGCCAGAGATCCCGGTTCAATCCTGACTGCGGGTGCTGTCTGTATGGAGTTTGTGCGTCCACCCTGTGACTACATGGGTTTTCTCCGGGTTTCCTCCCACACTCCAAAGGCGTGCAAGTTTGTAGATTAACTGGCTTTGGTAAAATTATGAATTGCCTCTATTGTGTAGGACAGTGTAAATGCGCGGGGATCGCTGGTTGGCGCGGACTTGTGGGCTAAAGGGCCTTGTTCCGCGGTATCTCTAAAGTAAATGAAATACTAGGTGACATAGATTTAAGGTGCGAGAGGCAAAGTTTACAGGAGGTCTGGACAGACAGTGGTGGGTGGCTGGGGCAGTGGTGGTGGTGGGGGCAGATACGATAGTGGCGTTTAAGAGGCTTTAAGATAGGTACATGGATATGCAGAGAATGGATAGATCTGGATGACATGCAGGCAGAGTAGATTAGTTCAAGTTTACATTTGTTGTCACATGCACCAATTGGTACAGTGAGATTTGAGTTACCATACAGCCATACAAATAAAAAGAACACTATACACGATAGAGTTTAACATGAACATTAGTTTAACTTGGCATCATGGCTGACTTAGCAGCATGGACATTATGGGCCGAAGGGCCTGTCCTTGCACTGTGCTCATAAGTTCATGTGATAGGAGCAGAATTAGGCCATTCGGCCCATCAAGTCTACTCCACCATTTAATCATGGCTGATTTATGTTTTTCCCCTCAACCCCATTCTCATGCCTTCTCCCCATAACTCCTGACACCCATACTAATCACGAATCTGTCAATCTCCACCTTAAAATTACCCAATAACTTGGCCTCCACAGCCGTCTGTGGCAATGAATTCCACAGAGTCACCACCCTCTGGCTCCTCATCTAATTCCTCCTCATCCCCTTTCTAAAGGTATTAGAGGATGTGGCCTCGGGTCCTAGACTGTCCCACTAATGGAAACATCTTTCTGTTCTGTGTTCTGGACACGTCTTTCTCCAGACCACGAGAAACATTGGAGCTGATACTGTTCAAAATACAAAGCTACTTGAGCTGTGTTACATTAATCCTGATTTCCTCAACTTCTTGTTCCACAGGTGCTGCTTGTAGCAAATCCCCAGGACTAGATCAGTTTCATTTTATGGTTTACAATCCTGAAAAGGGCTCGGATCAAACTGTGGACTGCATTTAATGGAGATGCAAGGAACTGCAGATGCTGGAATCTTGCCCAAAACACAAAGTGCCGGAGGAACGCAGCGGGTCAGGCAGCGTCTGTGGAGGGAATGGACATGCCGTGTCGGGTTGGGACTGCATTTAATGCTTTTCAATTGCAGAGTATCTTATGATTCAAGTTGTTTGCACTGATTGGAGTTTTCCTGTTTCATAATCGCCCTTTGATAAGCCACTTGTTGGGTCAAAGGCCACTACATAAGTAATTTTTAAGTAAATGCTGGTTTTGTTGCAATCTGCTGAGATGTTGTTATTAAACTGCAGAAATGTCTGATTTGCCAATTAGATGTGAATGATTTCAAAGATGCATGGGGTACATATTTGTTTACCATGTGTGAATGTGTACTTGCAAAGACTCTGGTAAATTATTTTTAAGGAAGATGACAATTAATTTACTATTAAAAAAAATCACTGCCTCACAAACCAAATTGTAGATTTTTGTTAACTGATTTGCGAGCCTGAAAACCGTGACCAAGATCAGCTTCTTCCCAGCAACCATCGGACTCTTGAACAGTACAAAACACTAACCTCAGCAACTATGATCTTCTATGGACTGGGTCCCCCACCCATTCAGTAATTGGTTGGATAAGGACCTTGGTTTTGCACTATTATGGTTACCTTGTGTTAATGATTATTGACTATTATTGGTTAGTCAATGGAATCATACAGAGCGAAACCATGGCCTTGGGCCTCAATCTATCTATGTGACGAAGATGCCCCATTTCAGCTAGTCCTATTTACTTGTGTTTGACCCATATCCCTCCAAACCTTTCTTATCCATGTACCTGTCCAAATGTCTTTTAAATGCTGTTATAGTACCTGCCTCAACTACCTCCTCTGGAAGCTCGTTCCATATACACCCACCATCCTTTGTGTGAAAAATTTGCCCCTTGGGTTCCTTTTAAACAGGCACGTGCCGTGAGTAATTACTCAGGGTAGGCAGTCAGCCGGCTTTCAAAAAAAAATCTTAAAACCGCGCATGCGCAGATTGTTCTCTTCGTAAACAATAAAAAATAAGTAACAATTCAAATTTCCCAAGGGTTCTAAATCTCCTTCATTTTTTAATTACTGAATGGGTGGGGGACGGAGGATGAAGGCAGGTGGAGAGATGGTGGGAAAAACGGGAGCACATCGGGACGTTGAATCAGTTGTCATCTTATGGAATGGCAATACTAATTCAAGGGTCCAATTGGAGGGGGAGTTCCTTTCACAGCGTGTGGGGAGCCTGCGGCAGAGGTTAAATATGCGAGAAGGGAGAAGTTTTGAGAAGGAGGGGGACAGAGATCATATCAAACTCACTCACCGCTGCCGCAGCGCTCCGGGCAAGGACAGCAGAACTGGCCGCCACTTCCGGGGATAGAAGCAGCTCGGGAGCGAACGGCCACCGGGACCCAGAACCGGCTGCTCTTCAGCGCCTTCTGATCACCTCTGGCAGTGCTCTTCGTCTGAACATCTCTCACCTGCCGTGTTAAAGAAGGAACTGCAGATGCTGGTGAATCGAGGGTTACTGAGTCTGAAGAAGGGTCTCGACCCGAAACGTCGCCTATCTCCTTCGCCCATTAGATGCTGATGCACCCGCTGAGTTTCTCCAGCTTTTTGTGTAACCCCCATCTCTCACCTGCCGTTCGCCGGCTTCGCTCATGTCAACCGCGCCCCGCAAATCCTTAAATTCCCACAGCCAAGTAACCTAAACTGGACCCGTGAACGCGCTGTCGGAATTTAAAGATTTGCGGGAAGCCGGCCGGCGAGCGGCAGGTGAGAGATGTTCAGACGGAGAGCACTGCCAGAGGTGAGTGGGGACCAGCAGAAGGGGCTGAAGTGGCAGGGTCCCGGCGGCCACTCGCAGTCACCCGAGCTGCTTCCTTCCGCGGAAGTGACGGCCAGTTCTGCTGTCCGTGCCCGGAGTGCTGCGGCTACCACCCGAGCTGATCCACTCCCCGGCCACAATAAAACCATATGGCAATACAGCACGGGAACAGGCCATCTCGGCCCTTTTAGTCCGTGCCGAACACTTACTCTCACCTAGTCCCATCTCACCTGCACTCAGACCGGAGCGTGGCAAGTGGGTTACTGACCCCAATCCCCTCCTTCACAACGCCAGACTGCCCAAACACTGTGAACGGAGCTCTCCCCCCACCCCGGGAAATACAGTATTTAAAAACATAAAGCACAAAGAAATGCACTTACCACATTATTGGTACATTGTCCATTCTCCATTTGTTTGCTAAGATGCTATTCAAATAATGGCAATCCATATTTGAACATCCCGCCAAGAAACTCGCGATGCGCATGCGCAGTGCTGCAAAGGCAGAATTTCTGCTGCCTTCAGCTTCCATCGATTCTGACGGCTTCAGGCAGCGCTGACGGCACGGGGGCTGCACAGAGCTTCCCGTGTTACAAGCGCTGCGGGTGAAAGGCACGGAGAATTATGCCTACCTAAGAGATCGATCTCTTAGACAGGCATAATTCTCCCATGCCTTTACTATTTATATTTAAAAATTGCCATTTCATAATTTTAGTCAGGGTAGGCAGTGCCTACCTTGCCTACCCTGACGGCACGTGCCTGCTTTTAAATCTCGAGGAAACAAGAAACTGCAAATGCTGGTTTACAAAAAGACCATCCATATTCTGCAGAGTTGCTGCCTGACCCACTGAGTTGCTGCCTGGCCCACTGACACTGCCTGACCCACTGAGTTGCTGCCTGACCCACTGAGTTGCTGCCTGACCCACTGAGTTACTGCCTGACCCACTGAGTTGCTGCCTGACCCACTGAGTTGCTGCCTGACCCACTGAGTTGCTGCCTGACCCACTGAGTTGCTGCCTGACCCACTGAGTTACTGCCTGACCCACTGAGTTGCTGCCTGACCCACTGAGTTGCTGCCTGACCCACTGAGTTGCTGCCTGACCCACTGAGTTGCTGCCTGACCCACTGAGTTGCTGCCTGACCCACTGAGTTGCTGCCTGACCCACTGAGTTGCTGCCTGACCCACTGAGTTGCTGCCTGACCCACTGAGTTGCTGCCTGACCCACTGAGTTGCTGCCTGACCCACTGAGTTGCTGCCTGACCCACTGAGTTGCTGCCTGACCCACTGAGTTAACCTAGCGCTCCGTGTCTTTTTTCCCGTTAAATCTTTCCCCTGTTTGGGGCGGCACGGTGGAGCAGCGGTAGAGTTGCTGCCGTGCAGTGCCAGTAACCCGGGTTCAATCCTGACTACGGGTGCAGTTGGTACGGAGTTTGTAAATTCTCCTTGTGACTGCGTGGGTTTTCTCCTGTTTCCTCCCAAACTCCAAAGACGTACAGGTTTGTAGGCTTCAGTAAAGATTGTAAATTGTCCCTAGTGTGTAGGATAGAATCATAGAAAATAGGTGCAGGAGTGGGCCATTCGGCCCTTTGAGCTTGCACCGCCATTCAATATGATCATGGCTGATCATCCAACTCAGTATCCTGTACCTGCCTTCTCTCCATACCCTCTGATCCCTTTAGCCACAAGGCCCACATCTAGCTCCCTCTTAAATATAGCCAATGAACTGCCCTCAACTACCTTCTGTGGCAGAGAATTCCACAGACTCACCACTCTCTGTGTGAAAAAAGATCTTCTCATCTCGCTCCTAAAAGACTTCCCCCTTATCCTTAAACTGTGACTCCTTGTTCTGGAGTTCTCCAACATCGGGAACAATCTTCCTGCATCTAGCCTGTCCAACCCCTTAAGAATTTTGTAAGCCTCTATAAGATCCCCCCTCAATCTCCTAAATTCCAGCGAGTACAAGCCGAGTCTAGCCAGTCTTTCTTCATATGGACGTCCTGCCATTCCAGGAATCAGTCTGGTGAACCTTCTCTGTACTCCCTCTATGGCAAAAATGTCTTTGCTCAGATTAGGAGACCAAAACTGTACGCAATACTCCAGGTGTGGCCTCACCAAAAACCTGTACAACTGCAGTAGAACCTCCCTGCTCTTGTACTCAAATCCTTTTGCTATGAATGCCAACATACCATTCGCTTTCGTCACAGCCTGCTGCACCTGCATGCCTATTTTCAATGACTGGTGTACCATGACACCCAGGTCTTGTTGCATCTCCCCTTTTCCTAATCGGCCACCATTCAGCTAATAATCTACCCTCTTGTTTTTGCTGCCAAAGTGGATAACCTCACATTTATCCACATTATACTGCATCTGCCATGCATTTGCCCACTCACCCAACCTATCCAAGTCGCCTTGCAGCCTCCTAGCATCCTCCTCACCACTAACACTGCCCCCAGCTTCGTGTCATCTGTAAACTTGGAGATGTTGCATTCAATTCCCTCATCCAGATCATTAATATATATTGTAAATATCTGGGGTCCCAGCACTGAGCCTTGCGGTACCCCACTAGTCACTGCCTGCCATTCTGAAAATGACCCGTTTATTCCTACTCTTTGCTTCCTGTCTGCCAGCCAGTTCTCTATCCACATCAATACTGAACCCCCAATACGGTGTGCTTTAAGTTTGTATACTAATCTCTTATGTGGGACCTTGTCGAAAGCCTTCTGAAAGTCCAGATATAACACATCCACAGGTTCTCCCTTATCCACTCTACTAGTTACATCCTCAAAAAATTCGATAAGATTCGTCAGACATGATTTACCTTTCATAAATCCATGCTGACTTTGTCTAGTGACTTTGATAGTCCTAGTCTACATATAAGCACAGACTCGGTGGGCTGAAGGGCCTGTTTCTGCACTGTATCTCTAAACTAAACTAAACTCTTACTAAAAACCTATGCCCTCTGGTTCTTGATTTCACTTCCCTGGGTAAAAGACTAGGCATTCAAGAGTCAACAGTTGGTTGCACGGCATAGAGGTCACCGTAACCCGTACTGTTGCCACGCAACGGTAACTGGAGTACACGCGGAGAATGTCAGGTAAGCATTCACTATGGCTCCAGCACAGCCGGCCCTTCTTCTGTCCCAGCATCCGGACTCCACACTCTGGTTCCACGCTCGCGGACCCCGGGACGTCTGTCCCCGCAGTCGGGGGGTCGGTTCGGTGGGAGGATGGGCGTGGCCGGACAGCGATGACCCTGGGATCGCTTAAAAATCCAGCGCGGGGCTTGTTTACCAAAATCCATAACGTTCCATTCGGAGAAGTGGATTTTTTTGGGGAAACCGCTGATTGGTGGGAAGTGGACTAGGGTAAGCAGCTGATTGGCCGTCAGATTTCAGCAGTTTGTAGTGTACTTTGTATTGTGTTGAGATTGTATCCTGTGTAAGGGGGGAGTATGAAGGCCAGGGATGTTGTGGATGTCAGATGTGGGAGGTCAGGGAATCTGATAGCCCTCCAGACGTCCACATCTGCGCCAGGTGTGTCGAGATGGGGCTCCTAAAGGACTGTGTTAGGAACCTGGAGCAGCAGCTCGATGACCTCCGTCTGGTCAGGGAGAGTGAGGAGGTCATAGACAGGAGCTACAGGGAGGTATTCACTCCCAGACCACAGGAGGCAGACAAGTGGGTCACAGTTAGGAAGGGCAAGGGGCAGAGGCAGGGACTAGAGAGTGCCCCGGTGGCTGTACACCTGGAAAATAGGTACTCATGTTTGAGTTTGATTGGAGCGGACAGCCTACCTGGGGGCAGCAACAGCGGCCGGGTCTCCGGCACAGAGACCGGCCCTGATGCTCAGAAGGGTAGCAAAAAGAGGAGGGCAATTGTAATAGGGGACTCTATAGTTAGGGGGTCAGTTTGGCGATTCTGTGGACGCAGTCGGGAGACCCGGATGGTAGTTTGCCTCCCTGGTGCCAGGGTCTCGGATGTGTCGGAACGTGTCGAAAAGATTCTGAAAAGAGCGGGAGAGGAGCCTGATGTTGTGGTACACATTGGTACCAATGACATAGGCAGAAAAAGAGAAGAGGTCCTGAAAGGAGAATTTAGGGAGTTGGGGGGAAAGTTAAGGAGAAGGACCAAAAGAGTAACAATTTCAGGATTACTGCCTGTGCCGCGTGACAGTGAGAGTAGGAATGGAATGAGGTGGAGGATAACTGCGTGGCTGAGGGACTGGTGCAGTGGGCAGGGATTCAAGTTTCTTGATCACTGGGACCTCTTTTGGGGAAGGCTTGATCTGTACAAAAAGGACGAGTTGCACTTGAACCTGAGGGGAACCAATATCTTGGGGGGTAGATTTGCAAAGGAGTCTTTAAACTAGAAAGGCTGGGTGGAGGGACTCGGGTAGTGGGGGCTAGGGGACAGGGTGTGGGGCAAGAGGCAGCGAAGGGAAGTACTCGGACCCAAAATGTAGGCAAGAAAGAGGAAAAAGATAATAAACAGAGAATAAGGGATGGTGGGTTTCTAAAATGTGTATATTTTAATGCTAGGAACATTGTAAGAAAGATGGATGAACTTAGAGCCTGGATTGACACCTGGAAATATGATGTTGTGGCAATCAGTGAAACATGGTTGCAGGAGGGCTGTGATTGGAAACTAAATATTCCAGGATTTCGTTGCTTCAGGTGTGATAGAATTGGAGGGACCAGAGGTGGAGGTGTTGCATTGCTTGTCAGAGAAGATATTACAGAACAAGGGGTCACAGTCTAAGGATAAGGGGGAATTCCTTTAGAACCGAGATGAGGAAAACATTCTTTACACAGAGAGTGGTGAGTCTCTGGAATTCTCTGCCACAGAAGGTAGTTGAGGCCAGTTCATTGGCTATATTTAAGAGGGCGTTAGATGTGGCACTTGTGGCTAAAGGGATCAGGGGGTATGGAGAGAAGGCAGGTACGGGATACTGAGTTGGATGATCAGCCATGATCACATTGAATGACGGTGCAGGCTCGAAGGGCCGAATGGCCTACTCCTGCACCTATTTGTCTATGTTTCTATGTTTCTATGTACAGCATTGCTTTGGCAGGATAGATTAGAGGGCTCATCTAGGGAGGCTATTTGGGTGGAACTGAGAAGTGGGAACGGTGTAGCAACACTTTTAGGGGTGTATTATAGACCGCCAAATGGGGAGCGAGAATTGGAAGAGCAAATATGTAAGGAGATAGCAGATATTAGTAGTAAGCACAAGGTAGTGATTGTGGGAGATTTCAATTTTTCAAAAATAGACTGTGAAACACATTCTGTAAATGGGCTGGATGGTTTGGAGTTTGTAAAATGTGTGCAGGATAGTTTTTGCAGCAATACATAGAGGTATCGACCAGAGAAGGGGCAGTGCTGGACCTCCTGTTAGGAAATGAGGCAGGTCAGGTGACGGAGGTATGCATTGGTGAGCACTTCGGGACCAGTGATCACAATACCATTAGTTTCAATATAATTATGGAGAGAGTCAGAACTGGACCTAGGGTTGAGATTTTTGATTGGAGAAAGACTAACTTTGAGGGAATGCGTAAGGATTTAAAAGGAGTGAATTGGGACATTTTGTTTTATGGGAAGGATGTAGAAGAGAAATGGAGGACATTTAAAGGGGAAATTGTAAGAGTACAGAATCTTTATGTCCCCGTTTGGTTGAAAGGAAATAGTAAAAATTGGAAAGAGCCATGGTTTTCAAGGGAAATTGGACACTTGGTTCGAAAAAAGAGAGATATCTACAATAATTATAGGAGGCATGGAGTAAATGAGGTGCTAGATGAGTATAAAGAATGTAAAAAGAATCTTAAGAAAGAAATTAGAAAGGCTAAAAGAAGATATCAGGTTGCTTTGGCAAGAAAGGTGAAAGTAAATCCAAAAGGTTTCTACAGCTATATTAATAGCAAAAGGATAACGAGGGATAAAATTGGACCATTAGAGAGCCAGAATGGACAGCTATGTGCAGAGCCAAAAGAGTTGGGGGAGATATTGAACAATTTATTTTCTTCGGTATTCACCAAGGAGAAGGATATTGAACTCTGTGAGGTAAGGGAAAAAAGTAGAGTAGCTATGGAAACTATGAGATTCAAAGAGGAGGAAGTACTGACACTTTTG
The DNA here is from genome assembly GCA_963514005.1 of Raja brachyura. Next base: position 1,395,149 of record OY740783.1, on the reverse strand, counting down.
AAAAATATAAAAGTGGATAAGTCTCCAGTTCCTGACAGGATATTCCCTAGGACATTGAGGGAAGTTAGTGTAGAAATAGCAGGAGCTATGACAGAAATATTTCAAATGTCATTAGAAACGGGAATAGTGCCGGAGGATTGGCGTACTGCGCATGTTGTTCCATTGTTTAAAAAGGGTTCAAAGAATAAACCTAGCAATTACAGACCTGTTAGTTTGACATCAGTGGTGGGCAAATTAATGGAAATGATACTTAGAGATAATATATGTATAAGCATCTGGATAAACAGGGTCTAATCAGGAACAGTCAACATGGATTTGTGCCTGGAAGGTCATGTTTGACAAACCTTCTTGAATTTTTTGAAGAGGTTACTAGGGAAATTGATGAGGGTAAAGCAGTGGATGTTGTCTATATGGATTTCAGTAAGGCTTTTGACAAGGTCCCCCATGGAAGGTTGGTTAAGAAGGTTCAATCTTTGGGTGTTAATGGCGGAGTAGCAAGATGGATTCAACAGTGGCTAAATGGGAGATGCCAGAGAGTAATGGTGGATGGCTGTTTGTCAGGTTGGAAGCCGGTGATCTCAGGGATCTGTGTTGGGTCCACTGTTGTTTGTCATGTACATCAAATGATCTGGATGATGGGGTGGGAAATTAGATAAGTAAGTATGAAGATGATACTAAGATAGGTGGTGTTGTGGATAATGAAGTAGATTTTCAAAGTCTACAGAGAGATTTGGGCCATTTGGAAAAGTGGGCTGAAAGATGGCAGATGGAGTTTAATGCTGATAAGTGTGAAGTGCTACATCTTGGCAGCACAAATCAAAATAGGACGTACATGGTAAATGGTAGGGAGTTGAGGAATGCTGTGGAACAGAGGGATCTAGGAATAACTGTGCATAGTTCCCTGAAGGTGGAATCGCATGTAGATAGGGTGGTAAAGAAAGCTTTTGGTGTGCTGGCCTTTATAAATCAGAGCATTGAATATAGGGGTAGGGAAGTGATGTTAAAATTGTACAAGGCATTGGTAAGACCAATTCTGGAGTATGGTGTACAATTTTGGTCGCCTAATTATAGGAAGGATGTCAACAAAATAGAGAGAGTACAGAGGAGATTTACTAGGATGAAGAAGGGTCTCGACCCGAAACGTCGCCTATCTCCTTCGCTCTTTAGATGCTGCTGCACCCGCTGAGTTTCTCCAGCTTTTTGTGTAACCCTTTACTAGGATGTTGCCTGGGTTCCAGCAACTAAGTTACAGAGATAGGTTGAATAAGTTAGGTCTTTATTCTCTGGAGCGCAGAAGGTTAAGGGGGGACTTGATTGAGGTCTTTAAAATGATGAAAGGGATAGACAGAGTTGACGTGGATAAGCTTTTCCCATTGAGGGTAGGGAAGATTCAAACAAGAGGGTATGACATGAGAATTAAGGTACAGAAGATTAGGGGTAACATGAGGGGGAACTTCTTTACTCAGAGAGTGGTGGCTGTGTGGAATGATCTTCCAGCAGAAGTGGTGGAGGCAGGATCGATTTTAACATTTAAAAGTAAAGTGGATAGGTATATGGACGGGAAGGGAATGGAGGGGTATAGTCTGAGTGCAGGTAGATGGGACTAGGGGAAAATAAATGGTCGGCACGGACTGGAAGGGCCGAGAAGGCCTGTTTCCGTGCTGTAATTGTTATATGTTATATGGGATGCTCTCCCGAGGGATGCACTTCTTCGGCCGCTTACACCTTGCTCAGGTTCAGAGCAAAGATACTAGAGCATTTGGTTCAGAGCACTCAGTCACCTTCCACAATTATTTACAGCACAAAAATTGATAATTTTTGCGTTTTTTAACAGGTAAGAAAGTACGCGTTCTTACCTGTTAAAATGCCAAAATTGTCAATTTTTGCGCTGTAAATAATTGTGGAAATCGGTGTAACTGTGAGAGACATTTATCCTACTTCAGAATTCCAAACGTGTCGAGAAATAACGTTAGAGAGAAGCGAGAGCTGAAGGGACCACAACAGCTAAAATGGTTGGCGAACATTGGCCGTGCTGATATCAAGATTGAAAATATTAGGAATTATCGCGTTTGCTCACTGCATTTCAACAAACTGTTGAATTATTTGTGTTTTTTCTTGATTCCTTTGGTATCTAAAAAGTTTCAGAAGTGATAAATCTGGCTGTAAAATTTTAAAATCGCCCATGGTTCTCCAGTGCATGCAAAATTAAAAGGCTTCTGAAGCTAAATTTATCATTTAAAAAATCACAAACTATATGTGGGTTTTGAATTATATTTTACTCAGATGCAAGCCAAGGAATGGCATAATTGTTAGCTGTTAATTGGATATAATCAACCTCAGCAAATTGACAATATCTTTGAAAGGGAATGGGTGTTAAGCTGTCAGGACATTTTATTATTTGCCAAAGTATACATCTCAATAGCATAATGATAGAAAACGTGCTTTTCCACACACCATTCGTAGGTCTGGACATTTTTTCAATGATAAATTTAGCTTCAGAAGCGTTTTCTTTTCGCATGCAAAAACTCACTTGAGAACCATGGGCGATTTTACAATTTTACAGCCAGATTTATCACTTCTGAAACTGTCTAGATACCAAAGGAATAAGAAAAAACACAAATGATGCCTTACTGTTGATGAAATGCAGTGAGCAAACACAATAATTCCCAATATTGATATCTGCACGGCCAATCTTCGCCAACCACTGTAGCTGTTGTTCACGAATGAACAGCAGATGCTGGTAAATCGAAGGTAGACAAAATTGCTGGAGAAACTCAGGGGGTGCGGCAGCATCTATGGAGCGAAGGAAATAGGCAACGTTTTGGGCCAAGACCCTTCCTCAGATCTATTGTAACTGTTGTCCCTTCAGCTCTCTGCTTCTCTCCACCATCATTTCTCCTCACATTTAGAATTCTGAAGTAGGATAAATGTTTCTCACGGTCACCCCGATTTCCACAATTATTTACAGCGCAAAAAATGACCACTGTGGCAGTTTTTTAACAGGGAACAAAGTACGCGTTTCGTGTATGCCAGAGGCTGCCTTGTCCTCCAGATAGATTGAGCTGCTCAGTGCATCACGCGCTTGGACCCGATGACCTTACGTGCAACCCCCTATTGTCATGTGCCCCACATGGAATAATGAATGCTATCTATCCCGATTATTGTGCATTCATTCATCCGCGTGTTGTTACACTTACGAGCCTGCAAAGGACAGCAAGTACGAATGAGTGGGTAGAGCAAGGTGCTGGAGAAACTCAGCGGGTGCAGCAGCATCTATGGAGCGGAGATAGGAAACGTTGCCTATTTCCTTCGCTCCATAGATGCTGCTGCACCCGCTGAGTTTCTCCAGCACTTTTGTCTAGATGACCCTTCGATTTTCCAGCATCTGCAATTCCTTCTTAAACAAAAAGTAAGAATGAGTGTTGAGTTGCCGGTGCACATGACCAGTAAACTCCCAGTCTGAAGAAGGGTCTCGACCTGATGTCGCCTATCTCCTTCGCTCCTTAGATGCTGCTGCACCCGCTGAGTTTCTCCAGCTTTTTGTGTAACCTCCAAGTAAACTCTCAGGGTGGGCGGGCGTGGGGCGGGACGCGCTGTCTACTGTCTATTGGAACGGTGCAGCGAGCCGGGGCGTTGCACGGGGATAGACAGGGTGGTTGGTTCCACGGGGCTGTGTGTGTGTGTGTTGCCGGACACTGCCTGCCATGGGGCTGCGGCGTGTTGCAGCGGCGGTGCTGGCTCTGGCGCTGGGCGGCTGGTGCGCGTTGGCGGGGCCGCGGGGAGAGCAGCTTCTCCCGCTGGTGCTGTGCACCTGGCCGTACCGGGAGGCTGCTGAGCAAGGTGAGTCCAGCACTCGCTCCCAGCGCCGTGCATCGCCCTCGCCACCTGCTTCTCCCTCTCTCCAACTTCCCTCTCCCTGCATTGTGGTCGCTGCCCTCTCCTCCCTCCATCCATCCCTCTCTCCCTCTTTCCCTATCCTGTTCTCTCTCCCTCCCTCCCCTGTCCTCATCAGGGGACTGGATTGTTTTTATTTATGTGTGAAATGTTTAAGGTTTCTGTGCAATGCTGTGGTATTCCCTGGGAAATGTCTTCTCTTTTTGCACTGTACAACTGTTGCTTTGCAAGATGACAATAAAGGTTGAGTGATTGATTCAGCCTCTTCTCCCTCTCTCTCTCCCTCCCTCTCCCTCTTTCCCTTCTCTGTCCTCACCCTCTTCTCCCTCCCTCTCCCTCTTTCCCTTCCCTGTCCTTACCCTCTTCTCCCTCCCTCGCTCTCTCTCTCTCCCTCCCTCTCCCTTTCACTTCCCTGTCCTCACCCTCTTCTCCCTCCCTCGCTCTCCCTCCCTCTCCCTCTTTCCCTTCCCTGTCCTCAACATCTTCCCCCTCTCTCCCTCCCTCCCTCTCCCTCTTTCCCTTCTCTATCCTCATCCTCTTCTCTCTCCCTCCCTCTCCCTCATTCCCTTCCCTGTCCTCAACATCTTCCCCCTCTCTCCCTCCCTCCCTCTCCCTCTTTCCCTTCTCTATCCTCACCCTCTTCTCTCTCCCTCCCTCTCCCTCATTCCCTTCCCTGTCCTCAACCTCTTCCCCCTCTCTCCCTCCCTCCCTCTCCCTCTTTCCCTTCCCTGTCTTCACCCTCTCCCGCTCTCTCTCCCTACCCTGCGCTCCGTGCCGTGCTTGGTATTTCAGTCTAGTTCAGAGACACAGCATTGAAAGGGGCACCTCGTCCCACCGAGTCCATATGCTGACCATTGTTCACAGTAGTTCTATGTTATCCCACCAGGGGCAACAGGAAAGATGTTGTCAAGCTGGAAAGGGTGCAGAGAAGAATTACGAGGATGTTGCCAGGACTTGAGTTCCTGAGCTATAGGGAGAGGTTGAGCATGCTGGAACTCTTCCTTGGAGCGCAGGAGGATGAGGGGGGATCTTATAGAGGTGTACAAAATCATGAGAGGAATAGATCGGGTAGACGCACAGAGTCTCTTGCCCAGAGTAGGGGAATCGAGCATCAGAGGACATGGGTGTAAGATGAGGGGGGAAAGATTTAATAGGAATCTGAGGGATAATATTTTTTCGCAAAGCGTGGTAGGTGTATGGAATGAGCTGCCAGAGGGGGTAGGCGAGGCAGGTATTATTGCAACGTTTAAGGAACATTTTAGACAGATGCATGGATAGAATAGGTTTAGAGGGACATGGGCCAAATGCAGGCAGGTGGGAAATGTGCAAGTTGAGACGCGTCCATGCTGTATGGGTCTATGATGCTATAAAGCCCGCCTTCCTGGTGTAAAGGCTTCTTCTGCTTGCGTTTGAGGCAGCAAAGGTTATGTAATGCCCTCCAGGCGTTGTAGCCAGTTCAATGTGCTGTTGTCGAGGGCCGATGTGTTGTTATAAAGTCTGGTGATGATTTGGATGATGTGATTACTGCCTGTTGGAGGGGGAGTGGAAGTAACCTGTCTGTTTGGTGTCTCTAGCTTGGAAGACGGTTAATTCTGAAGGGTCGGCACTGGATGCGGTGGAGAACGGGTGCAGCCTGTGTGAGAGGGAACAGTGTCGTGGCACAGTGGGCTTTGGAGGAAGCCCGGATGAGAGTGGGGAGACCACGTTGGATGCCATGATAATGAATGGGTAAAAAGCTTACTGTACTCCTGCGCAGTGTGGGGAGCCACAATCACAATCACAATAACACTTTATTAGCCAAGTATGTTTTGCAACATACAAGGAATTTCATTTGCCATATCAGTCATACAAATAAAAAGCACCGATACACACAAAATACATTTTAACAGAAACACCCACCACAGTGACTCCTCCACATTCCTCACTGTGATGGAAGGTGTAAAAATGTTAAATTCTCTTCCCTTCTATGCACTCCCGTGGTCAGGGGCCTCGAGCCCTCCGTTGACGGGACGATCTTGACTCCTGTAGCCGGTGGCGTTTGGGCCCTCCGCATCGGGGCGATCAGCTCCTGCATCGGGGGGATGTCATCCCCCCCGCGCCGGCGATCGGACCCCGGGTCGGGGCTGGTCGAGCCTCTGGGTCGTTGGAGCTTCCCGACTCGGCCTCTCCCGAGACTGCGAACTCTTGATGGTAAGTCCGCAGGCCGTGGTTGGAGCGATCCCAGGCAAGGGATCAGCTCTGGTGTTAAGTCCACACCCAGCAGTAGGGCTCAAGTCAGTCCAAGGAGGCATCCACATAAAACAAACCGGAGAACATTTACACAAACTTTTAACCCACAATACAAATTTAAAAAAAGAGACTGTTGGTGCAAAGAGCTGGAGGAACTCAGCGGGTCAGGCAGCGTCTGTGGAGGGAATGGAAAGACAACGTACCTCCAGAAAGATTGTTCATAAGTTCTAGAAGCAGAATTAGGCCATTCGGCCCGTCAAGTCTACTCCGTCATTAAATCATGGCTATTCTATCTCTCCCTCTCAACCCCATTCTCCTGCCTTCTCCCAATAACCCCTGACACTCGTACTAATCAAGAATCTATCTATCTCTGCCTTTAAAAAATCCAATATCGGCCTCCATAGCTGTGTGCGGCAATGGATTCCACAGATTCTGATCTCAGCAGATCAGGCAGATTCTGTGGAGGGGTTGGACAGCTGACATACCATCAGCAAGATTGTTCATGTTCTAGCAGCAGAATAAGGCCATTCGGCCCATCAAATCTAATCCGCCATACAATCATGGCGGGTCTATCTCCCTCTCAACCCCATTCTCCTGTCTTCTCCCCATAACCGCTGACACCCGCACTAATCAAGAATCTGTCAATCTGCGATTGCAGCTTCTGCAGTTCCTTTTGTCTACATTTACTTCAAATGTGTTTTTAGAGTCAAAGAGAAACACCCTCACCCCACCTGGGGCGTACGGTGGTAGAGTTGCTGCCTTGCAGGTTCGATTTTGACAGGGTGCTGTCTACACAGAGTTTCTACATTCTTCCAGTGACTGAGGGCTTTATCCGGCTGCTCCGGTTTCCTGCCACACTACAAAGAGGTACAGGTTTGTAGGTTAATTGGCTTGGGTAAAATTGTAAATTGTACCTAGTGTGTAGGATAGTTCTGGTGTACGAGATGATCACTGGTCGGCATGGCATCAGTGGGCCGAAGGGCCAGTTTCCGTGCTATCTCACCAAAGCAAACCAAACCGAACCAGATTCAGGGACAGTTTCTTCCCAGCTGTTAGCAGGAAACCATCCCACCACAAGGTGAGAGCAATCCTGAACTTCTAACATTCTGAACATTGGTGACCCTCGGACTATCTTTGATCAGAGTTTTGCAGCTGTATCTTGCACTAAATATTGTTCACGTTATTCCCGTTATCATGTATCTGTACGCTGTGGATTTCTCGATTGTAATCATGTATAGTCTTACCGCTGACTGGTTAGCAGGCAACAAAAGTTTTCCACTGTACCTCTGTACACGTGACAATAAACTAGACTCAAACCCAAATCCAACACAAACTAACTGATCAAGACCATGCTGCAATTTTTGACAACTATCTTCACTACCTACAATAAGACCCATCTTAGTGCCATCTACAAACATAATATATGTTGTACCTGCAGTGACACGATGGAGGTTGGGGGAGTCGGGGACCTGCGGAGGATTAAAAGTGCGATCAGTGTGGCTCGAGCGGTGATGGAGCACAGCACTCACACGCTGCTGGTGGGGGAGTCAGGTAACTACTCATCTCAGAGATTTCTCTTGCCTTTGGCTAAAGTGGGAAATGCATCTCTCACTTATCTACTGTAACATTGCTTCAGGGTTTAGTAGTTGGAGAGGACTCGGTGCCCCAGCAGCCTTTCATAGAAACATAGACAATAGGTGCAGGAGTAGGCCATTTGGCCCTTCGAGCCAGCAAAACCATTCAATATGATCACGGCTAATCATCTAAAATCAGTACCCCGTTTCCGCTTTCTCCCCATATCCCTTGATTCCATTAGCTCGAAGAGCTACATCTAACTCTCTCTTGAATACATCCATTGAATTGGCCTCCACTGCTTTCTGTGGCAGAGAATTCCACAGATTCACAACTCTCTGGTTGAAAAAGTATTTCCTCATCTCTGTTCAAAATGCACTCCCCCTTATTCTTAAACTACAACCCCTGGTTCTGGACTCCCCCAACATTAGGATCAATTTTCCTGCATCTAGCCTGTCCGGTCATTTAAGAATTTTATATGATTCTATAAGATCCGCTCTTATCCATCTAAATTCCAGTGAATACAAGCCCAGTCGATCCATTCTTTCATCATATGTCAGTTCCGCCATCCCGTGAATTAACCTGGTGAACCTGTGCTGCACTCCCTCAATAGCAATAATGTCCCTCCTCAAATTAGGAGGACAAAACTGCACACAATACTCCAGGTGCAGTCTCACCGGGACCCTGTACAAGTGCAGTAGGACCTCCTTGCTCCTAAACTCAAATCCTCGCGCTATAAAGGCCAACATGCTATTTACTTTTTACACTGCCTGTTGTACCTGCATGCTTAGTGACTGATGTAACATCGGGAACAATCTTCCTGCATCTAACCTGTCGAACCCCTTAAGAATTTTGTAAGTCTCTATAAGACCCCCCCCCTCAATCTTCTAAATTCCAGCGAGTACAAGCCAAGTCTATCCAGTCTTTCTTCATATGGAAGTCCTGCTATCACAGTAATCAGTCTAGTGAACCTTCTCTGTACTCCCTCTATGGCAAGAATGTCTTTCCTTAGATTCGGAGACCAAAACTGTTACGCAATACTCCAGGTGTGGCCTCACCAAAAACCTGTACAACTGCAGTAGAACCTCCCTGCTCTTGTACTCAAATCCTTTTGCTATGAATGCCAACATACCATTCGCTTTATTCACTGCCTGCTGCACCTGCATGCCTACTTTCAATGACTGGTGTACCATGACACCCAGGTCTCGTTTCATCTCCCCTTTTCCTAATTGGCCACCATTCAGATAATAGTCTACTTTCCTGTTTTTGCCACCAAAGTGGATAACCTCACATTTATCCACATTATACTGCATCTGCCATGCATTTGCCCACACACCCAACCTATCCAAGTCACCTTACAGCCTCTTAGCATCCTCCTCACAGCTAACACTGCCCCCCAGCTTCGTATCATCCACAAACTTATAGATGTTGCATTCAATCCCCTCATCCAGATCATTAATGATCCAAACCTATCCAAGTCACCCTGCAGCCTCATAGCATCTTCCTCGCAGCTCACACTGCCACCCAGTTTTGTTTCATTGAAACAATACCTTGGAATTTTCTATCTCATCCTGACCGCAGATGCAACCTTGATTCTAACAGCCCCTCCAATGTTGCATCACTTTCTCAACACAACCCAACTTGCCCACACTGACCAAGATGCCCCATCTAAGCTAGTCCCATTTGCCCGCGTTTGGCCCATATCCCTCTATACCTTTTCTGTCCATGTATCTGTCCAAATGTCTTCTAAATTGCCCCAGTCAAACAGTTCCTTTGGCCCAACTCCTCCATGACGATCCAGATACCCCATCTAAGCTTGGCCCACCTGCCTGCACCTAGCCCATATCCCCCTAGACATTTCCTATCCATTTATCTGTCCAAATGTCTTTTAAGTGTTCCCGCAGTACCTTCCTCAACTACTCCTCTGGCAGCTCGTTCCATAAACCTACCACACTCTGTGAAAACGTTCCCCTCAGGTTCCTAATCTTTTCCCTCTCACTGTAAACCTATACACTCTAGTTCTTCATTCCCCTATCATGGAGGTAAAAGGCTGTCATTCACTCTATCTCTTCCTCTCATGATTTTGTACCTCTATAAGATAACTCCACACCCTCGTGGGCTAAAGTCCTAGCGTGCTCAACCTCTTACTATAGATCAGTCCCTCGAATCCTGGTCACATCCTCATAAATCTTCACTGCACTCTTTTAAGCTTGACATTTCCTATAACATGGTGAACAAAACTGAACACAATACATGACCTCCCAACTCTGTATTCAATACTCTGACTGATGACAAACAAACCTGTTTACTGAACATGATAATAGATGCTGCCGCACCCGCTGAGTTTTTCCAGCACTTTTGTCTACCTTGATAATAATAAAATAAATCCTGTGGATTGGAGGATAGCTAATGTTATCCCATTTTTCAAGAAAGGAGCGAGAGAGAAAACGGGGAATTACAGACCAGTTAGCCTGACTCCGGTGGTGGGAAAGATGCTGGAGTCAATTATTAAAGAGGTAATGGGGCATTTGGATAGCAGTAAAAGGATTAGTACAAGTCAACGTGGATTTATTAAAGGGAAATTATGCTTGACTAACCTTCTGGAATTTTTTGAGGACGTGACAAGTCAAATGGATGAAGGGGTGCCAGTGGCTGTAGTGTATCTAGACTTTCAGAAAGCCTTTGATAAGGTCCCGCACTCTGGAAGCAAAGAGTAGGAGTGAATGGGTCCTTTTCAGAACAGCAGGCAGTGGCGAGTGGAGTGCCGCAAGGCTTGGTGTTGGGGCCGCAACTGTTTACTATATATATATTAATGATTTGGAAGAGGGAATTAGGAGCAAAACTAGCAAGTTTGCAATGACAAAGCTGGGTGGCATTGTGAACTGTGAAGAGGATGTTAGGAGGTTGCAGGGTGACCTGGACAGGTTGAGTGAGTGGGCAGATGCGTGGCAGATGCAATATAATATAGATAAATGTGAGGTTATCCACTTTGGTGGCAAAAACAAGGTGGCAGATTATTATCTCAATGGGGTTAGGTTAGGTAAGGGGGAGGTACAGCCAGATCTAGGTGTCCTTGTACACCAGTCACTGAAAGTTGGCGTGCAGGTACAGCAAGCAGTGAAGAAAGCTAATAGAATGTTGGTCTTCATAGCAAGATGATTTCAGTATAGGAGTAGAGAGGTTCTTCTGCAGTTGTATAGGGCTCTGCTAAGACTACATCTGGAGTATTGCGTTCAGTTTTGGTCTCTTCATTTGAGGAAGGACATCCTTGTGATTGAGGCAGTGCAGCGTAGGTTCACGAGATTGATCCCTGAGATGGCGGGACTGTCATATGAGGAAAGATGGAAAAGACTAGGCTTGTATTCACTGGAGTTTAGAAGGATGAGGGGGATCTTCTAGAAACATATAAAATTATAAAAGGACTGGACAAGCTAGATGCAGGAAAAATGTTCCCAATGTTGGGCGTCCAGAACCAGGGGCCACAGTCTTAGAATAAAGGGGGGGGGCATTTAGGACTGAGTTGAGGAAAAACATTTTCAACCAGAGTTGTGAATTTGTGGAATTCCCAGCCACAGAGGGCAGTGGAGGCCAAATCACTGTATGGATTTGAGAGATTGTTAGATAGAGCTCTAGGGGCTAGTGGAATCAGCCATCAGCCATCACGATCAACCATGATTACAATGAATGGCGGTGCTGGCTCGAACGGCCTCCTCCTGCACCTATTTTCTATGTTTCTATGTAAATCTTTCCCATAGCAGTGATCAAAACACAATACTCCAAATGCGACCTCACCAACGAATTGCACAATTGTAACTTAACATCCCAACTTCTGCACTCAATACCTCGACTGATGAAGGCCAGTAAAGGCTAGCATGCAAAATAAAACAGTTCACTGCACGTGACCTTCATTAACCGAAGCCTAAGCATAAGGTCTCATTCTAAAATAAAAACATTATTTTTCCAACAGCTTCAATTTTTGCTCAAAACATGGGGTTCCCCAGCGAAGATTTGACAACGAATGTGTCTTTGTCCGAGCACTTAGAGTGGCTGAACCAGAAGTGCCAGCCCAACTTCAGGAAGGTGAGATAAGACACAAAATGCTGGAGTAACTCTGCGAGACAGGCAGCATCCATGGAGATATGGAATGGGTGGAATTTCGGGTCGAGAACTTTCTTCAAACTCAGAATCAGGAGAGAGGGAGACATAGAGCTACGGAAGGGTAAGGTGTGAAAAGGAGACATCAAAGGAGTCTATTGAACATAGTAGGGAAGTAATGTTAAAATTGTACAAGGCATTGGTGAGACCAATTCTGGAGTATGATGTATAATTTTGGGTGCCTAATTATAGGAAGGATGTTAACAAAATAGAGAGAGTACAGAGGAGGTTTAGTAGAATGTTGCCTGGGTTCCAGCAACTAAGTTACAGAGAAAGGTTGAACAAGTTGGGTCTTTATTCTTTGGAGCGCAGAAGGTTAAGGGGGGACTTGATTGAGGTCTTTAAAATGATGAAAGGGATAGATAGAGTTGACGTGGATAAGCTTTTCCCATTGAGGGTAGGGAAGACTCAAACAAGAGGGCATGACATGAGAATTAAGGGACAGAAGTTTAGGGGTAACATGAGGGGGAACTTCTTTACTCAGAGAGTGGTGGCTGTGTGGAATGATCTTCCTGCAGAAGTGGTGGAGGCAGGATCGATTTTAACATTTAAAAGTAAAGTGGATAGGTATATGGACGGGAAGGGAATGGAGGGGTATGGTCTGAGTGCAGGTTGATGGGACTAGGGGAAAATAAATGGTCGCACGGACTGGAAGGGCCGAGAAGGCCTGTTTCTGTGCTGTAATTGTTATATGGTAAAGGGGACCCAGTTCAAGGTTAATGTAAAATTGATCGTTGTTGGCTGAGGGGAAGGTGACAACGAGGCATACAATCAGCAACATTTAATCAGGAGGACAGTAAACTAGTTGGAGGACTAGGATAGGGGAGAGATGGAGATAGAGGGAAAGCAAGGGTTACTTGAAGTTAAAGTAGTCAATAGAGAAATAGGAGGGCGAGTGTCCTTTCCCCTTGAAAGAGTTCTGCTGAATGTTTTAGACACTTTCAAAGCATGAAATCCGGTGTGAAGGGAACTAACCGGTGGTGTGAAATCCCTGGCCTTTCACAGCATGTCTCCCCGCCTGCTGAAACCTCGTGTGGACCCTACAAACCAGTGAAGGAGCGCGGAACACAAAAACCAAGAAACACTTCAGCGCGCAGCCAATTCCTCAGCCATGACACCATCGGTAAATGTTTCAACATTAATTATTACGCTTAAAAGAAATGTATACACTTCTTTAAATGGAAATAAAATTACGAGAGGCATAGATATGGGTGACAGTCAGAATCTTTTTCCCAGGATGCAAATATCAAATACTGGAGGGCATAGCTCTAAGATGAGGGAGTGGGAGTTTAAAGGAGTTGTGTGAGCACGTTTTTTATACCAAGAGTGGTTGGGGCTTGGAATGTGCAGCTGGGTTGGAGCTGGAGACAGATAAGTTAGTGGCATTTAAAATACCTTGGAAAGGCAGATGGATACGCAAAGAATGGAGGGATGTGGGTTATGAGCAGGCAGATAAGTAATGGTTTTGCATCATAGCCGCCATGGACATTGTGGGTGAAGGGCCTGTTCTTGTGCTGTACTCTTCTATGTTCTAAAACTCTTATTTCTGTGTTCATTGGTGTAGTTTAGGCTTATTATTGTCACATATACTGAAGTACAGTGATAAGCTTTGTTTTGCAAGCAATCAAAATAGATCAGATAATATATACATATACAATCAAGTAAGACTCAAGTACAATAGGAAGAGCAAAGGGGTACATACAAAGTGCAGAACATAGGCCATGTCCGCAATGGGGTAGAGGTGATAGCTTATAGAAGGACTGTTCAGATGTCTGAATACAGAGGGGAAGAAGCTGTTCCTGAGTCATCATGGTGCACACTTTCAAGTTTGAAATGAAATTGAAAACCTTTATTATCATTTTCCTGTGTACTTACATACCCAGAGGAAACTAAAAAAAGTTGCTCAACCAGTGTCCATTCAGTGTGCGGTAAAAAATAAATAGAAATAAAAATAAAAATACAAATATTAAAAGAATGACCTGGTGAGACGAGTCTATGATTATGTTGACTGCTTTTCTGCGGCAGTGTGATGTAGACAGAGTTGATATTGATGCGTCAGATCTGCGTGATGGACCACGCTACATTCACGACTCACCATCCTCAACAAATCCCAAATAATACGCAGAGAATAGGTTTATTATTCGTATGAGTAACAAGATACAGTGGAAAACGTGTTTGCATGCTGTCCAGTCAAATCAGACAATATGATACATGACAGAAGATAGAACAGTACAGCACAGGAACAGGCCCTTCGGCCCACAATGTCTGTGCTCAACATGATGCCAGGGCCATCTTTTCACTGTATCTAGGTACACGTGACAATAAACTAAACTGAAATTGAAACTCTTATCTGCCTACACGTAATCCATGTTCCCCCCCCCCCATCTCCTGCATATACATGTGCCTATCCAGAAGTCTCTTCAATGTCACTATCATATCTGCCTCCTTCACCACATATCAGGCACTCACCACTGCCAAAGTTTGTCTCTAAAAAGCAGACAGCAACAAAATTGTTAAAGGTAAACCAAGCCAATCTTAAATCGATTTGTCAGACCGGAGTGGCGAGATCTACGAAGAGCACACACGTTGCTCAATGCTTCTCGGGCTCCACTCAAAGAACAAAGGAAAGTTAGTGTAATTAAGAGCCTGTCCCACCAGCATGCAACTCTCTGCGATGAGCACGACCTAACGTGGTCGCTTGAGCCATCCGGCGTTGCGGGGCGGTCCCACTTCGATCGCCAGAGCCGTGCGGAGTTCGTCCCGAGTTCGTCCCGACACCGCGCGGGGCTCCGAAAAACTATGTCCAAAAATTCCGCACTGCAATGGCTTGTCGGCTCGCAGTCGCCTCGACGTTTACACACCGCCCGACATCGTGCCTCCGTGAACCTATCTGTAGGTGCCTCCGTGACCCTCTCTGTGTGTGGCTCCATGGCCCTCTGTGTGTGTGCCTCTGTGCCCCTCTCTGTGTGCCCCTCTCTGTCCTGGCAAACTTACCTTAGACTTCGCTCCAAGTTCGTCTCACTTCGCGCCGCGTTGCGCCACTCACCCGACCTCCGCGCGGCCCCTACTGCCGGTTTGGTTGCGCTTGGCGCATGCTGGTGGGAACGGCCCTGTACAGGGGATCACCCGACCTCCGCGCGGCCCCTGCTTCTAGTTTGATCGCGTTCATCGCATAGAGTTGCATGCTGGTGGGACAGGCCTTTTACACATTTTCTTATCAATAAAACACACCTTCTAAATCTGAGTGGAAGATCCGTAGCCTAAGGGAAACTAGGGAGGCTGGACCCATATATTTTATCTGCCTACACGTAATACATGTTTCCCCCCCCCCCCCCCCCCCATCTCCTGCATATACATGTGCCGATCCAGAACTCTCTTCAATGTCACTATCATATCTGCCTCCGCCACCACATACCAGGCACTCACCACCTCCATGGGGAAAAAAAGGTGCCCTGCATTTCAAGTTTAAACTTGGTCCCTCTCACTTGAAAGCTATGATCTCTATTATTTGATACATAAATCCTGGAAAAAATATTCAGACTACACCCTTCACAGGCATTTTTAACACCTCACTCAGACAGGCAGTAGTGCCCAACTGTCTTAAGAGTGCCACCATCGTTCCTGTCCCGAAGAAACCAAACCCAGCCTGCCATAATGACTTTCGACCAGTGGCTCTAACACCCATAGTAATGAAGTGTTTTGAGCGACTGGTTATGCAGCATATCAAAAATAGCCTACCTGCCGACCTAGACCCACTGCAGTTTGCACACAGAGCCAACCGATCCACAGAGGACAAAGTCTCAACAACACTGAACCTTGATGGGAAAAATACTTATGCCAGGATCCTCTTCATAGACTTCAGCTCTGCTTTTAACACAATCATTCCGCAGCAGCTGGTGGAGAAGTTGGAGTTATTGGGGGTTGATGCTGGCACATGTAACTGGGTCCTGAACTTTCTATCGCAACAGCAGCAGACAGTCAGGGTGGGCAGTAGGTCATCAAAAACCATAGCCGTGAGCACTGGCTCCCCCCAAGGCTGTGTCGTAAGCCCCCTGCTGTTTAGTCTGCTTACACACGACTGTACTGCTAGACTCAACTACAACTTCATCAACAAGTTCGCTGATGACACAACAGTGGTGGGTCTCATCAGTGACACTGATGAGTTGGCATACAGGATGGAGGTGGAGCTGCTCACAGGATGGTGCAAATCCCACAACCTCATTCTCAACGTGGGAAAAACGAAGGAGATGGTGGTTGACTTCAGGAGGGCGGGAAAACAACGCCATACACCTCTGCACATCGATGGAGCTGATGTGGAAAGGGTCAGCAGTGTGAAGTTCCTAGGACTCCACCTGTCAGATGACCTGACGTCCACGACCAACACCAAAGCACTGGTCAAGAGAGCCCAGCAGCGACTACACCCTCTCCGAAAACTACGGAAAGCAGGTCTCCCCACTGCACACCTACGGACTTTTTGTAGGGGGACAATCGAGAGTACAGTAACCTACGGCATCACTTCCTGGTTCGGGAGCTGCAAAGCGTACGAGCGGCACCAACTAGACAGGATTGTGAAGACCGCCAGCAGGATTATTGGTGCTCCACACCCTTTCCTGCTGGACATATACAGGACGAGATGTATCAACAGAGCCATCTCCATCATCAAAGACCCCTACCACCCATCGCATCACATATTCTCCATCCAGTCATCTGGGAAGAGGTACAGGAGCATCAGCTGCAAAACCAGCAGGATGCTCCTCAGCTTCTTCCCGCAGGCCATAAGACTGATAAACGGACTGTGCCCCCTGCCAAAGTATCGCGCACCAACCACCAACCTGGACACACTGAAGCAGAGCCATTGTCGTGCCGCTGCCGATTGGAACTCATGGTGATATATGTATTTTTATTTATACTTTCTATTTATTTTTTACCGCACACTGAATGGACACTGGTTGAGCAACGTTTTTTCGTTTCCTCTGGGTATGTAAGTACTCAGGAAAATGATAATAAAGATTTTCCATTTTTTTTCAATTTCTATGCCGCTCATGATTTTATGTACGTCTATCATGTCTCTTCATAACCTCTGGCATTCCAAAGAAAACAATCCAAATCTGTCCAAACTCTCCCTGTAAAAAAATATCCCATAATCTAGGCAACATTCAGCAACTCCGTACTGTTGCAAAGCCTCCCTGTAATACGCCGATCAGAACTGCATGCGACCACGACCTATGAAAGCAAGCACACCATATGCTTTCTTTACCACTCTATCTTGCCCTCCAATTACTGCAGGTATTTTTTATATGTGGAAGATGTGACTAGTCTGAAGCCTTCTTGACTCAATATCATTCAATTCAAAATAAAAACACAAAGTGGTGGAGTAGCTGAGCAGATAGCATCTGTGGAGATCATGGATAGGTGTGTTTCACAGAGTGCTGGAGTAACTCAGCGGGTCAGGCAGCATCTGTGGAGAACATGGATAGGTGACGTTTCACAGAGTGCTGGAGTAACTCAGCGGGTCAGGCAGCATCTGTGGAGAACATGGATAGGTGACGTTTCAGGTTGGTGGGGGGTCTTCTGCAGATTGAGGTTGGGGTGGGCCTGGCCCAGCGCAATGCTGTCGCCTTCCTCTGCTGCTCCGTGCAGCTGCCGCAGGCTGCGCTCGATTGCTCGGCTGCTGTAGGGCCTTCCGCGACCGCTGCAAACGCACCACCCGTATACGTGCCTCATGTTCGGCACAGACATTTTCAGCGAGGAGGTACTTTGTATAATTCTAAAAATGAATGGGGGAGCTATATATGATTTTACATCAATCCAGATTTTGAATCTAGGTATGATTACGATTCATCGCAATGGATCGATTGCTGCAGGGACCTCTACTAATGGACTACTCCACAAAATCCCAGGGTACGTCTGTGCTTCAAATGAACTTCCTCTCTCTGCATAAACGACATACGAGAAATAGATTTAGCTGATGATCCAAATGCTAATTTTAGTTTTTCTTGTTCTATCTTTGACCATCCCTGGCATAGATTGATTCAACATTCAATCTTGCTCCCTCGGTGAAAATGTCAGAGGCGAGAGGTGCAGTTTCAGGCGCTCAACGCCCTTTATGTAAAAAAAAACTTGCCCTGCACATACCCTTTAAGCTTTGCCCCTCTCACCTTAAAGCTATGCCCTCTAGCCTTTGGCATTTCCACCCTTGGGAAAGGTTCTGACTGGTCACCCTCTCATAATTTAATATAGTTAACCCTGTTGTAACAGATTATGGGGGGTGGGGGTTGGGAAATGGAGTCTGCTATTGCCAATCTGCTATAACCGAGTAAGGGATTTGCTTCAACCAACTAGTGATCACTAAGTGAAACAACATGTTTTCTTTTAAATATTTTTAATTTTATTTTATTTAAACAAAACAAGACAAAAAAGAGAAGGAAACAAAAAAAAGACACCAAAGAAAAAAATAAAAATAACATAAGAGCCGCCAGACATAAGAGTTTGGTGCAATCCATACGGTGCTACACAGTCAGGTACTGCAAGAGCACGAGTAAAAAAGCACAGGACTACATCACTGCGAATAATGTGAGCCTATGAAATTATTGGTCTTTGAGGTGGTTGATAAACGGTCCTCAAACATTTAAAAAGTTGTTGGGTATCTTGGAGTTGTAGAAACGTATCCTTTCCATCTGTATGATTGTTATCATTTCATTGAGCCATTTTTTGAAGCGGGGGGGTGTGGGAGATTTCCAGTCTGTTAAGATCATTTTCTTGGCTGCCACCATACCAAGCATCAGTGCTTCTTGTTCTTCAGACGTGAAGTACAAAGCAGTCTGTGAGCATCCAAAAAGTGCCAGTTCTGGATCGGGGGGAATATCTTTTCCATAAACCCCAGAGAACCACGTAAATATTTCAGACCAGTATCTTTGTATATGAGGACAGAGCCAGAAAATGTGTGTTAAAGAACCATCTGCACCTTTGCATCTGTCACATAGTGGAGAAATAGCTGGGTAGATTCGATGTAATTTGGTCTTTGAGTAATGAAGTCTATGGATGACTTTAAGCTGGATCAGTTTATACCTGGCATTGATCGAACAAGTTTGGATTCTGGTCAAACCCTCATTCCAAATGTCGTCAGACACCTTGAAATTCAGCTCAGTAGACCAGGCTTCTTTTAGATGGTTAGTGGATATAGAGTTGGTGAATAGACGCACAAAGCGAGATATTAGATTTTTGGAGTCTTGAGGAAGCTGCAGGAGCTCGTAGAGTGGGCAACTGTCAGGCATGGTTTGAAAATTTGAAATTTGGTCTTTAACGTAGTTCCTAATTTGGAGATAGCAAAAAAAAATGAGAGTTGGAAAGGTTAAATTTTGATTTCAGCTGATTAAACGAAGCAAACTTTTTGTCTATATATAGATCTCTTAGGGTTGCAAGGCCCTTGTCCCTCCAGACAGCAAATAGAGACGTTTGACAATGTACTGAAACTTCTTGTCTGAATCAAAATTCGAATAGAATTTCTTATCATAAAATTCTCACCAACAACTTGTGTGGGGATTCTGTTTTGGAAAAGAGCAAAGTACAGAGGGTGGAATTTTTCACTGCTGTGCTTTCAATGTTTAGCCACACGGGGTTATTATTGTTATTCAAAATTTCATCTGGGAATCCCCTTTGCCAGTAGATCAGGGCTCTAGCATTGGCTGCCCAATAGTAGTGCCTAAATACAGGAAGGCCCATGCCTCCCTCATTTTTTGGCTTTTGAAGATGCACCTTTGATATACGGTGGGCTTTATAGCCCCAAATAAATGGAAGGATAATGGAGTCCAGTTTTTTAAAGAATGATGACGTAAGAAAAATTGGAAGGTTTTGAAATAAATATAAAATCTAGGAAGACACACTATCTTGTTAGCGTTAATACGCCCCACTGGGATGTCAGGACTTTCATATGAGGAAAGATTGGATAGACTCGGTTTGTACTCGATGGAATTTAGAAGATTGAGGGGGGATCTTATAGAAACCTACAAAATTCTTAAGGGGTTGGACAAGCTAGATGCTGGAAGATTGTTCCCGATGTTGGGGGAGTCCAGAACAAGGGGTCACAGTCTAAGGATAAGGGGGAATTCCTTTAGGACCGAAATGAGGAAAACATTCTTTACACAGAGAGTGGTGAGTCTCTGGAATTCTCTGCCACAGAAGGTAGTTGAGGCCAGTTCATTGGCTATATTTAAGAGGGCGTTAGATGTGGCACTTGTGGCTAAAGGGATCAGGGGGTATGGAGAGAAGGCAGGTACGGGATACTGAGTTGGATGATCAGCCATGATCACATTGAATGGCGGTGCAGGCTCGAAGGGCCGAATGGCCTACTCCTGCACCTATTTTCTATGTTTCTATGTTTCTATAGACAAGGGTAAAATCCTCCACTTCTCTTTCAGTTTTAACTGTAATCATATCAGCATAGTTGAGTTTGAATATAAGTTTGGGGTTTAGGGGTATTTTGAGTCCTAGATACGTAAAATGGTCATATACTATCTTAAATGGTAGAGCCTCAAGGAAATCTGAATCTATACAGTCTGATAAAGGCATAAACTCGCTCTTACTCCAGTTGACTGTGTATCCGGAAAGCTTGCCAAATGATTTAATAAAATCTAACTAGGGAGGGTCAGAGGCTTCTGGACAGGAGAGATATAACAATGTGTCATCGGCGTAAAGTCCCACACGGCTTTCCACATTCCCCACCTTAATACCCCTGCTGTTAGGGTGACTCCTGATACCTATTGCTAGGGGTTCCAGAGCAATATCAAAGAGTAGGGGGGACAGAGGATCTCCCTGTCTAGCCCCACGTTGTAAGTCAAAAGGTTCAGATTTATCATTATTAGAAACATAGAAAAATAGGTGCAGGAGGTGTAGGCCATTTGGCCCTTCGAGCCTGCACCGCCATTCAATATGATCATGGCTGATCATCCAACTCGGTATCCCCGTACCTGCCTTCTCTCCATACCCCCTGATCCCTTTAGCCACAAGAGCCCCATCCAAATCCCTCTTGAATATAGCCAATGAACTGGCCTCAACGACATTCTGTGGCAGAGAATTCCAGAGACTCACCACTCTTTGTGTAAACAATGTTTTCCTCATCTCGGTCCTAAAGGAATTCCCCCTTATCCTTAGACTGTGACCCCTTGTTCTGGACTCCCCCAACATCGGGAACAATCTTCCTGCATCTAGCTTGTCCAACCCCTTAAGAATTTTGTACGTTTCTATAAGATCCCCCCTCAATCTTCTAAATTCCAGTGAGTACAAGCCGAGTCTATCCAGTCTTTCTTCATATGAAAGTCCCGACATCCCAGGAATCAGTCTGGTGAACCTTCTCTGAACCCCCTCTATGGCAAGAATGTCTTTCCTCAGATTTGGAGACCAAAACTGTACGGAATACTCCAGGTGTGGTCTCACCAAAACCCGTACAACTGCAGTAGAACCCCCTTGCTCCTATACTCAAATCCTTTCGCTATGAATGCTAACATACAATTTGCTTTCTTCACTGCCTGCTGCACCTGCATGCCTACTTTCAATGACTGGTGTACCATGACACCCAGGTCTCGTTGCATCTCCCCTTTTCCTAATCTGCCACCATTCAGATAATAGTCTACCCTCATGTTTTTGCCACCAAAGTGGATAACCTCACATTTATCCACATTATACTGCATCTGCCATGCACTCAGCCTATCCAAATCACCCTGCAGCCTCCTAGCATCCTCCTCACACCTAACTATACCCCCCAGCTTAGTGTCATCTGCAAATTTGGAGATGTTGCATTGAATTCCCTCGACCAAATCATTAATGTATATTGTAATAGCTGGGGTCCCAGCACTGAGCCTTGCGGTACCGCACTACTCACCGTCTGCCATTCTGAAAAGGACCCGTTTACTCCTACCCTTTGCTTCCTGTCTGCCAGCCAGTTCTCTATCCACATCAATATTGAACCACCAATACCGTGTGCTTTAAGTTGATATACTAATCTCTTATGTGGGACCTTGTCGAAAGCCTTCTGAAAGTCCAGATATAACACATCCACTGGTTCTCCCTTATCCACTCTACTAGTTACATCCTCGAAAAATTCTATAAGATTCGTCAGACATGATTTACCTTTTGTAAATCCATGCTGACTTTGTCCAATGATTTCACCACTTTCCAAATGCGCTGCTATCCCATCTTTAATAACTGACTCTAGCAGTTTCCCCACTACCGATGTTAGACGAACTGGTCTGTAATTCCCCGTTTTCTCTCTCCCTCCTTTTTTAAAAAGTGGGGTTACATTAACTATCCTCCAATCCTCAGGAACTACTCCAGAATCTAAGGAGTTTTGAAAAACTATCACTACTGCATCCACTATTTCCGTGGCTACCTCCTTGAGCACTCTGGGATGCAGACCATCTGGCCCTGGGGATTTATCAGCCTTTAATCCGTTCAATTTACCCAACACCACTTCCCGTTCCCGGCTAACCTGGATTTCACTCAGTTCCGCCATCTTATTTGACCTCCGGTCCACTATTTCCGGCAGATTATTTTTCTTCCTTAGTGAAGACAGAACCAAAGTAGTTATTCAATTGGTCTGCCATGTCCTTGTTCCCCATGATCAATTCACCTGCTTCTGACTGCAAGGGACCAACATTTGTTCTAACTAGTCTCTTTCTCTTCACATATCTATAAAAACTTTTTAGTCAGTTTTTATGTTCCCTGCCAGTTTCCTTTCGTAATCTATTTTCCCTTTCCTAATTAAGCCCTTTGTCCTCCTCTGCTGGATTCTGAATTTCCCCCAGTCCTCTGGTAGGCTGCTTTTTTTGGCCAATTTGTATGCCTCATCTTTAGTTTTTATACTATCCCTGATTTCCCTCGTTATCCACGGATGCACCACCTTCCCTGATTTATTCTTTTGCCAAACTGGTATGAACATTTTTTGTAATTCATCCATGCAGTCTTTATATACCTTCCATTGCACAGCCACTGTCAACCCTTTAAGACTCACCTGCCAGTCTATCTTGGCCAATTCTCGGCTCATACCTTCAAAGTTACCTTTGTTTATGTTCAGAACCCTTGTTTCTGACTTTATTATGCCACACTCCATCCTAATGAAGAACTCAATCATAGAAACATAGAAATTAGGTGCAGGAGTAGGCCATTCTGCCCTTCGAGCCTGCACCGCCATTCAATATGATCATGGCTGATCATCCAACTCAGTATCCCGTACCTGCCTTCTCTCCATACCCTCTGATCCCTTTAGCCACAAGAGCCATATCTAACTCCCTCTTAAATATAGCCAATGAACTGGCCTCAACTACCCTCTGTGGCAGAGAGTTCCAGAGACTCACCACTCTCTGTGTGAAAAAAGTATTTCTCATCTTGGTCTTAAAGGATTTCCCCCTTATCCTTAAGCTGCGACCGCTTGTCCTGGACTTCCCCAACATCAGGAACAATCTTCCTGCATCTAGCCTGTCCAACCCCTTAAGAATTTTGTAAGTTTCTATAAGATCCCCTCTCAATCTCCTAAATTCTAGAGAGTATAAACCGAGTCTATCCAGTCTTTCTTCATAAGACAGTCCTGACATCCCAGGAATCAGTCTGGTGAACCTTCTCTGCACTCCCTCTATGGCAATAATGTCCTTCCTCAGATTTGGAAACCAAAACTGTACACAATACTCCAGGTGTGGTCTCACCAAGACCCTGTGCAACTGAAGTAGAACCTCCCTGCTCCTATACTCAAATCCTTTTGCTATGAAAGCTAACATACCATTCGCTTTCCTCACTGCCTGCTGCACCTGCATGCCTACTTTCAATAACTGGTGTACCATGACACCCAGGTCTTGCTGCATCTCCCCTTTTCCTAATCGGCCACCATTTAGATAAGTCTGCTTTCCTGTTTTTGCCACCAAAGTGGATAACCTCACATTTATCCACATTGTACTGCATCTGCCAAACATTTGCCTATCCAAGTCACCTTGCAGTCTCCTAGTATCCTCCTCACAGCTAATACTGCCCCCCAGCTTAGTGTCATCCGCAAACTTGGAGATATTCCCTTCAATTAGAAACATAGAAAATAGGTGCAGGAGTAGGCCATTCGGCCCTTCGAGCCTGCACCGCCATTCAATATGATCATGGCTGATCATCCAACTCAGTATCCTGTACCTGCCTTCTCTCCATACCCCCTGATCCCTTTAGCCACAGGTGCCACATCTAACGCCCTCTTAAATATAGCCAATGAACTGGCCTCAACTACCTTCTGTGGCAGAGAATTCCAGAGACTCACCACTCTCTGTGTAAAGAATGTTTTCCTCATTTCGGTCCTAAAGGAATTCCCCCTTATCCTTAGACTGTGACCCCTTGTTCTGGACTCCCCCAACATCGGGAACAATCTTCCAGCATCTAGCTTGTCCAACCCCTTAAGAATTTTGTAAGTTCCCTCATCCAGATCATTAATATTTGAGTGACCATCATAATATGGTCCACGCACAACAAGACTGCTAACTAACCCTTCTCATTACTCAATACCCAGTCTAGAATGGCCTGCTCTCTCGTTGATTCCTCCACATGCTGGTTTAGAAAACTATCCCGCATACATTCCAAGAAATCGTCTTCCTCGGCACCCTTGCCAATTTGATTCACCCAATCTATATGCAGATTGAAGTTACCCATTATAACTCAGAGTAGCAAACTGCACGCATGCATTTTGGTAGTAGGGATAAAGGCGTAGACTATTTTCAAAATGGGAGTGAATTCAGAAATTAGAGTTGCAAAAGGACTTGGGAATACTGGTGCAGGATTACCAAAGGGTTAATTTGTAATTTGAATAAGCAGTAAGGAAGGCAAATTCTGCTCCTATGACATGAACTTATGAAAATGTAATTTGCTTACTGCAAGCTAGAAATACTAAAGGCTTTTTACATTGTTTAATAGATGCTGCTTGATCTTAACATGGAGCAGCACAGACATGGTGGATTAAGGGCTTGTTCCTGTACTGTTCTTTGATAGCCAAAAGATATCCAATTTGTACAAACAAGGAACTACAGATGATGATTTACAAAAAAAGACACAAAGTGCTGGAGTAACTCAGCAGGTCAGACAGCATCTCTCGAGAACATGTATAGGTGATCAGTCTGAAAATGCGTGCCGACCCAAAATGTCACCTGTCCATGTGTTAAAGAAGGAACTGCAGATGCTGGAGAATCGAGGGTTACACAAAAAGCTGGAGAAACTCAGCGGGTGCAGCAGCATCTAAGGAGCGAAGGAGATAGGCGACGTTTCGGGTCGAGACCCTTCTTCAGACTGGTCAGGGATCAGGGAAACGAGAGATATAAACAGTGATGTGGAGAGATAAAGAACAATGAGTGAAAGATATGCAAAAAAGTATTGGTGATAAAGGAAGCAGGCCATTGTAAGCTGTTTGTGGTGTGAAAATGAGAAGCTAGTGCGACTGGGGGGGGGGGGGGGGGAGATGGAGAAGGAATGTCAGGGCCCGAGGGCTGATGGAGAGGTGGGGAGGAGGCAGTCTGGGTTAACAGAATTGAGAAAATTCAATGTTTAAGCCCAGAGGATGCAGACTCCCCAAGCGGAATATGAGGTGCTGTTCCTCCAACTTGCGGTGTTGCTCACTCTGGCCGTGGAGGAGGCCCAGGACCGAGATGTCGGATACGGAGTGGGAGGGGGAGTTGAAGTGCTGAGCCACCGGGAGGTCGGGTTGGTTATTGCGGACCGAGGTGTTCACCTCCCCCATCCACTCCTTTCAGGGACCCAAGCAGTCATTCCAAGTCCGACAGAGGTTCACCTGCACCTCCTCCAACCTCATCTACTGCACCCGTAGCTCCAGATGCCAGCTGATCTACATCGGTGAGACCAAGCGGAGGCTAGGCGATCGTTTCGCCGAACACCTCCGCTCGGTCCGCAATAACCAACCCGACCTCCCGGTGGCTCAGCACTTCAACTCCCCCTCCCACTCCGTATCCGACCTCTCGGACATTCCTTCTCCATCTCCCCTCCCCCCAGTCGCACTAGCTTCTCATTTTCACACCACAAAACAGCTTACAATGGCCTGCTTCCTTTATCACCAATACTTTTTTGCATATCTTTCATTCATTGTTCTTTATCTCTCCACATCACTGTTTATATCTCTCGTTTCCCTGATCCCTGACCAGTCTGAAGAAGGGTCTCGACCCGAAACGTCGCCTATCTCCTTCGCTCCTTAGATGCTGCTGCAACTGCTGAGTTTCTCCAGCTTTTTATGTCACCTGTCCAATGTTCTCCAGAGATGTCCAATATGTGTTTCCCTCTAAGATGTATGAATACGGGAGACATTACCTGCCTGTTGAGGGGAGGTGGTGGAGGGAAAATCTTATTTAATATTGAAATATTGGATAAATGTGGGGTTATCCACTTTGG
This sequence comes from Raja brachyura, assembly GCA_963514005.1. The sequence goes on along the minus strand of OY740783.1, from coordinate 1,368,890 downwards.
TGGCAAAAATAGGAAAACCGACTACTATCTAAATGGTGGCCGATTAGGAAAAGGGAGATGCAGCGCGACCTGGGTGTCATGGTACACCAGTCATTGAAAGTAGGCATGCAGGTACAGCAGGCAGTGAAGAAAGCCAATGGTATGTTAGCTTTCATAGCAAAAGGATTTGAGTATAGGAGCAGGGAGGTTCTACTTCAGTTGTATAGGGTCTTGGTGAGGCCACACCTGGAGTATTGCGTACAGTTCTGGTCTCCAAATTTGAGGAAGGACATTATTGCCATAGAGGGAGTGCAGCGAAGGTTCACCAGACTGATTCCTGGGATGTCAGGACTGTCTTATGAACAAAGACTGCATAGACTCGGTTTATACTCTCTAGAATTTAGGAGATTGAGAGGGGATCTTATAGAAACTTACAAGATTCTTAAGGGGTTGGACAGGTTAGATGCAGGAAGATTGTTCCCGATGTTGGGGAGGTCCAGGACAAGGGGTCACAGCTTAAGGATAAGGGGGAAATCCTTTAGGACCGAGATGAGAAGGAATTTTTTCACACAGAGAGTGGTGGGTCTCTGGAACTCTCTGCCACAGAGGGTAGTTGAGGCCAGTTCATTGGCTATATTTAAGAGGGAGTTAGATGTGACCCTTGTGGGTAAGGGGATCAGAGGGTATGGAGAGAAGGCAGGTACGGGATACTGAGTTGGATGATCAGCCATGATCATATTGAATGGCGGTGGAGGCTCGAAGGGCCGAATGGCCTACTCCTGCACCTAATTTCTATGTTTCTATGTTTCTATGAAAGCATTACTGACCGTGGAAAATAGCTCTGCCACGAACACTTCCGCGCAGTTCGCCTAGGTCTCCGCGATCTCCCAGTTTCCAAACTCTTCAACTCACTCTCCCATTCCCATATTGACCTTTCTGTCCTGGGCCTTCTCTACTGTTAGTGAGGCCCAATGCAAATTGGAGGAACAGCACCTCATATTTCACTTGGGTAGCTTATAACCCAGTGGTATGAATATTAATTTCTCCAACCTTAAGTAACACATACTTTCCCTCTCTCCGTCAGTCCCCTATCCTAGTTCTCCGACTAGTTTCACTGTCCTGATTAATTTTACTGATTGTCTGCCTCCTTGTCACCTTCCCCTCAGCGAACAATGATCTGGTATGATCTGTGTTTTCACACCTTCTCCTTCCATATCTCCAGACCCCCCCAGCCCACATAAAAAACAAACCAGAGAACATTAACACATACTTTAAAAACACACTAAAAATAACAACAAATTTGAAAAAAACAGCCACCGCCATCGCCACCCGGTGAAAATGTCCCAGCTACAATAGTCCCATTTGCCTGCGTTTCAACCATGTCCCTCCAAACTTGCCCTATCCATGTACCTGTCTGTATCTTAAATGTTGGGATAGTCCCTGCCTCAACTACCTCCTCTGGCAGCTTGTTCCATACACCCACCACACTTTGTATGAAAAAGCTACCCCTCAAATTCCTATTAAATCTTTTCCCCTTCACCTTAAACGTATGGTCCTACTCTGGGCAAGAGACTCTGTGCATCTATCCAATCTATTCCTCTCATAATTTTATACACCTACATACGATCATCCCTCATCCTCCAGCACTCCAAGGAATAGAGTGCCAGCCTACTCAGCCTCTCCCTACAGCTCACACCCTCTAGTCCTGGCAATACCCTGGAAAACCTTCGCTGTACCCTTTCCAGCTTGACAACATGCTTTCCGATAGCACGGTGCCCAAAACGGAACACAATACTCTAAATGCAGTCTCAACATCTTATACAACTGCAACATGACCACCCAACTTCTATACTCAATACTCTGATTAATGAAGGCCATAGTGCCAAAAGCCTTTTTGACCACCTTATCTACCTGTGACTCGACCTTCAAGGAACCATGCATCTGTACTCCTAGATCCCTCTGCTCTACAGCACTCCCCAGAGGCCGATGATTCACTATGTAGGTCCTGTCCATGTTAGACTTCCCAAAATGCAACACCTCACATTTCTCCAGTATTTTGTGTTTATCTCTACTGTTGGTAATGCTGTGTAATCCCCGAGAACAATGAGCTGTGTATGTGGGCAGTGATGGGTGTGTGATGTGTGGGTGTGTCTTACAGCCGTGTAGGGGATTCCCCGATCGCTGGAGCAGGTGCATACGCCGACAGCACAGCTGGAGCAGCAGCTGCCACCGGGAATGGAGACATCATGATGCGATTCCTCCCAAGGTACGGCAACTCCCACCAGATTTGCAGGTGGTGAAATACGTTTGGTTTACAAGTTGTGAGCCATTAATTGAGCTGAAATACTTAAAACTTTGAGCCAAGTGAAACTTCTCTTGAAAAGATGCACTGTATTCATCACAGCAGCAGTCTTAGTTTAGTTTATAGAGGCAGTGTGGAAACAGGCCCATCATGTCCGCGCCGACTCAATTGTCATAATCTCTGTAATACAGACTGGTGTTGGGGTTCACTTCCATTTGGCAGTGATCGTTCACCCCCTCTCATTGACTGAGTGCGTCACAGCCAAGCCTCTTATTTGATGTCTACCCCCATATGGGGAAGCAGATTAGTTAATGAACTGTAGTCAAGAGCAGGAAGTCATAAGAGAAACAGAGATAATTAGCCATCTATAAGTAATAGATAGATGTAATGTATGCATGCATATTCATGTATATGTTAATGAGTTGGTGTTGTATATAAGTAGGGAATGTTGGGTAATAAATCTCGCTCGTCAGGCAGCCTGTGTGTAAGTTGTTATTCATTCTGCCGTCCTGAATATAATAAAATTGGCGACGAGGATGGGATAGAGTTTGTGAACTCATCCTTTAAATACAGTGCAGGACTGTTTTGCAACACACAGTATTGTTTAACATTTTAAACAGTAAATACGGAGTTGTGTCGCAGTTGTTTGCAAGCTAGACTCGATAGGCCGCAGATCCTTCTATACAGGGGACTGTATTTAAAACAGCATCAGTACAAATCAGCAAGAGTTTGTCAGGCTATCTCTATGTTGTGTCTACGTGGCAAGATGTCGTTCTTGGGATTGTATAACATTTTAGACTGAAGTTATTTTGTCTAATTCCTCAAGGTGAATAGCCTTTGTACAGCTAAGTTTAAGGTGAATTGTTACACCAGAACAGACAGGAATTCGAGGTTTTTGAAAGGACTTAAAAAAAGAGAACGACACGATGGCAGCGTCCATGGGCTACATCAGAAACCTTGGCACTTTTGACAAGAGTAGAGCCGTTCAGCTCCTATGTGGAGAGAACAAACATGTTTTTCACGGCAAACAATATATCAAAGTCAAAGTCAAAAGAGTTTACTGTCATGTGTCCCTGACAGGACGATGAAATTGTATATTGGAGATTAGAAGGAGAGATAGTGACTGAAACAAATAAGGCCGTTTGCGAACGCATGAAAGCGATTCTGCTCACGGAGATCGGTCCTGAAGTGTACGGCACACTCGTGAATCTCCTTGCATCCATAAATGCAAAAGACGTGCCATTCAATGACATTATGAAGAAGTTGGAGGAGCACTTCAACCCAAAGCCTCTGGAAATTTCAGAAAGCTGTAAATTTGGCACTAGAAACCAGAAGCAGACTGAGACAATCGATGAGTACATTGATGCCTTGAAAAACTTAACTTTGCACTGTAACTTTGGAACCTTTGTCGGACGCGCACTACGCGACAGATTTGTTTGTGGTCCAGTGGATGAACGAATTCAGTCCAAACTCATGAACACTCCAGATCTCACATTCGAGAAAGCATGCAAGATTGCTACTACAATGGAGATGGCATCAAAGAATGCTCGCGAGTTTCGCCCACCACAGACTGCAGTGGCCGTTTACGGTCACAAGGCAGTGCCTATGGCTAAACCAAGAGGTGCGAAACCAAAACCAAAGTGTGGTGGGGAGCCGAGTTCAGCCAGTTGTTATCATTGCACCGGTAATCACTCATCCCAATTTTGTCAGTTCAAAATGGCCAAGAAGAAAGGCCACATCGCCTCAGCATGTCGGGCCAAGCTTAAGACAGGAAACCAACAATCTGCAGGAATCAAGCAACAACACCAGAGAAGAGTTCACAACTTGGAGGTGAACCCAGATGTAAATGAACTTGGATTGTACACCATCTATGCAACCAACATCGATAAGCCTACAACCAGCCAAGGCAAGAACTTTCAAACGAAACTATTGATTAATGAACAGTTAATCGATATGTGTATTGACACAGCAGCAGATTGTTCGGTCATGAGCAGAGACCTGTACGAAACAAAGTTCCCACAGATGCCATTGTTTGAGAGTAAGGTGAAGCTGAGAACCTACTCGGGCGATGTTTTGGAGGCATGTGGACAAATTAACTGCAAAATTCAGTATAATGGTCAGTCAGTAACACTGCCCATCATAGTGGCCAGCTACAGAAATAAACCAACCCTCCTTGGAAAGCATTGGCTGAGGAGAATAGAGTTAGACTGGAAGAACATTTCCTTTGTCGATTTGTCCAAATCAGGTCTTGAAAACGTCATAAGCAAACATGCAAACATTTCTGCAGACAGTTACATGGGAATAACAGGGTACTCTGCACACATTCAACTTAAGCAAGATGCGAAACCTGTGTATTGTCGACCAAGACTTGTACCATATGCACTAAAGCAACAAGTAGAGGAAGAACTCGACAGGTTAGAGCGGAATGGAGTACTCATGGAGACAGACCAGTGTAACTGGGCAACGCCAATTGTGGCCGTACCCAAGGTTGACAGAACTGTTCGACTATGTGGTGATTACAAAGTCACAATCAACCAAGCCGTTGATGACGAACAATATCCGTTACCAACCTCGCAAGATCTGTACGCAGAACCTAGCGGAGCAAGAGTCTTCACTAAACTGGATTTATCTCACGCTTACGCCCAACTCAATGTTGATAAGGAAAGTCAACAGTACTTGACTATCAACACACACGAGGGCTTGTATTCATATACAAAGCTGCCCTATGATGTGAAATCCTCCCCGATATAGCAACTGTGCTAAATGCACTACATCATCTGCTACAAAAAGATGTTAAATGGACATGGGGAAAGGAACAGCAACGTGCATATGACATCTGCAAGGAAAACTTGACTAGTGACAAACTTCTTGTTCACTACGATACAACATGCGAGATGAAACTTGCTTGTGATGCTTCAAGTTATGGTGTAGGTGCAGTGATCTTCCACGTAATGATCGACCAACAGGAAAAGCCTATTGCTTTTGCATCCCGCACCCTGTCATCGAGTGAACGCAACTATGCACAGATAGAAAAGGAAGCAGTCAGCATCGTGTTCGGAATCAAGAAATTCCATCATTTTCTTCTCGGCAGACCATTCACCCTCGTGAATGATCACAAGTCACTACTAGTGATACTTGGTCCCAAGGCAGCTATACCTCCCATGGCAGCATCAAGGATACAGCGCTGGGCAATTTTGCTGTCCCAGTATGACTACAAGGTGGAGTACGGAAGCTCCAAGTGCAACGCAGTTTCAGATGCTTTGTCCCGGTTGCCCCATGAGAACTCTGACGTGGGAAGTGAGAACTCAATCTACACACTGCAAGTTGTAGATGAAGACTTTCCAGTGACTGCAACAGTAATCGCAGCAGAAACAGAGAAAGACAATGTGCTGAAGTGGGTCTATGAACAGACATTGAACGGTTGGACTGAAATCAATAGTGGATTGAACTCAGTTCTTAACTCAGAGCTGAAGCCTTTCCATAATCAACACCATGAATTATCATGTGAGCAGGGATGCATTAAATGGGGTTACAACGTGGTTGTACCAGAGTCTTTGAGAAACAAAATTATGAACGAACTTCATGCCAAACATCCTGGCATAGTAAGCATGAAGTCAATTGCCAGAAGTTTTGTGTATTGGCCTGGTATTGACAGTGACACCGAGTCACTGGTGAGCAAATGTAGCGTCTGCCAAAATTGCTGGAGTAAATCACCAAAAACACCACTGCAACCCTGGTCATGGCCAATTAGACCTTTTCAGAGTGTTCATGTAGATTTATGTGAAAAGGGTAATGATCATTTTCTGGTACTAGTAGATGGTCATTCCAAATGGATTGAGGATAAGCATATGGGGTCAAGCACGACTACTGAGCGTACCATAGATGAGTTGAGATCCATTTTTGCATGCCATGATTTACCGGAAGAACTTGTTTCTGATAACGGGCCTCAGTTTCGTTCAGAGCGGTTCAAAGAGTTCATGCAGCAGAATGGTGTAAAACACACACTTGTTCCCCCATACCATCCAGCCTCTAACGGGGCGGCTGAAAGGCATGTTAGAATAGTCAAAGATGCTCTCAAGAAACAGGTTTTGAAGGGTAGTTCAAAGCTCAGCATGAAACAATGTTTGGCTAGTTTCTTGCTGAAGTACAGAACCACACAACAACGAGTTACTCACCTGCAGAACTGTTGATGAAGATAAGACTAAGAATATGCCTAAGTCGAGTTCAACCCAATTTGGCTTTGAGAGTTGAACAAAAACAGTTAAGTCAAAAACGCCATTTTGCCTCCCACAAAAAGGAGAGGTACTTCAAGCCAGATGAGCAGGTTCGTGTTCTCAGTCCTCCCAAGTCCAGTCAAGACAAATGGGATGTTGGGAAAATAGTGGAAGTGCGTGGAACAAAAAGATACTTAGTTGAAGTTGGAGATAGGATCAAAAGTGTTCATGTTGATCAAATGATTTCAGCGAAAGATGAACCAACAACTGAGCATGACGTCCTAATCCCTGAGTCTTTATCTGAAAGTGTGTTGGAAGAGACCACTGTGCTTGAAACACAAAGTTCAGTTAGTACAGACAAAGAATCAGATTCCTCTGGTCAAAGTCAGGGTACTAAAATAGAGCCAAACAAGCCTACAGTTGAGTCAACACCTAAACCTGTTACACCTGTTACTGTTAGACGATCAGGCAGGATCTGTAGACCAGTAGTCAGATCAGGTTTGTAAGTTGAGTATACACAAAAAGCTGGAGAAACTCAGCGGGTGCAGCAGCATCTAAGGAGATAGGCGACGTTTCGGGTCGAGACCCTTCTTCAGACTGGTTAGGGATCAGGGAAACGAGAGATATAGACGGTGATGTGGAGAGATAAAGAACAATGAATGAAAGATATGCAAAAAAGTATTGATGATAAAGGAAACAGGCCATTGTAAGCTGTTTGGAGTGTGAAAATGAGAAGCTAGTGCGACTTGGGTGGGGGAGAGATAGAGAGAGAGGGAATGCCAGGGCCCGAGGGCTGAGGGAGAGGTGGGAAGGGGAGGAGACAGCCAGGGTTAACATAATTGAGAAAATTCAATGTTTAAGCCGAGAGGATGCAGACTCCCCAAGCGGAATATGAGGTGCTGTTCCTCCAACTTGCGGTGTTGCTCACTCTGGCCGTGGAGGAGGCCCAGGACTGAGAGGTCGGATAGGGAATGGGAGGAGGAGTTGAAGTGCTGAGCCACCGAGTTGGTTATTGCAGACCAAGCGGAGGTGTTCGGCGAAACGATCGCCAAGCCTCACCGATATAGATCAGCTGGCATCTGGAGCAACGGATGCAGTAGATGAGGTTGGAGGAGGTGCAGGTGAACCTCTGTCGGACCTGGAAGGACTGCTTGGGTCCCTGAAAGGAGTGGATGGGGGAGGTGAAGGGACAAGTGTAGCATCTCTTGCGGTTGCAAGGGAAAGTGCCCGGGGAAGGGGTGGAGCGGGAGGGAAGGGAAGAACTGACAAGGGAGTTGCGGAGGGAGCGGTCTTTGCGGAAGGCAGACATGGGGGAAGATGGGAAGATGTGGCGAGTGGAGGGGTCACGTTGGAGGTGGCGAAACTGGCGGAGGACTATCTGTTGTATGTGCCGGCTGGTGAGGACCAGGGGGACTCTGCCCTTGTTGTGAGTGGGGGAATGGGGAGAGAGGGCAGTGTTGTGGGGTATGGAGGAGACCCTGGTGCGAGCCTCATCTATAGTGGGGGAGGGGAATCCCCGTTCTCTGAAGAATTAGGACATTTGTGATGACCTGGTGTGGAACACCTCATCCTGAGAGCAGATGCGGCGTAGACGGAGGAATTGGGAATAGGGGAGGAGGAAGAACAGCCCAGGTAGCTGTGGGAGTCAGTTGGTTTGTAGTGGATGTCGGTCAGGAGTGTATCACCTGCAATAGAGATGGTGAGGTCAAGGAATGGTAGGGAAATGTCGGAAATGGTCCAAGTGTATTTGAGTGCCGGATGGAAGTTGGTGGTGAAATGGATGAAGTCAGTCAGTTGTGTGTGGGTGCAGGAGGTGACACCAAAGCAGTCGTCGATGTAACGGAGGTAGAGGTCGGGGGTGGGGCCCTGGTACGCCGAGAACAAAGATTGTTTGACGTGCCCGACAAAGAGGCAAGCGTAGCTGGGGCCCATGCGTGTGTCCATAGCTACGCCTTGTATTTGGAGGAAATGGGAGGTGTCAAAAGAGAAGTTATTGAGGGTAAGGACCAACTCCGCAAGGCGGAGGAGAGTGTCAGTGGACGGATATGGGTTAGTTGAGTAACTCACTGTCTAGGTAAAATGAAGGGGGTACACAAAATGCAGCAGCATCTATGGAGCGAAGGAGATAGGTAACGTTTCGGGCCGAAACCCTTCTTCAGACTAGGTAAAATGAAAATGTGTAAATATGTAAAATAAATATATTTTGTTTATCATTTAAGATTTCATAAATACTGGTTTAAATCAAGTACCACATTAACAAAATTGTAACTCTGTACTTAGATTTAATATTTTAAAAAAGAGCGGTGTAATGTATTCATGCATATTCATGTATATGTTAATGAGTTGGTGTTGTATATAAGTAGGGAATGTTGGGTAATAAATCTCTCGTGATCCAGGCAGCCTGCGTGTAAGTTGTTATTCTTTCTGCCGTCCGGAATATAACAATAGGAAAAGTTTAGAAGGCAGACACAAAATGCTGGAGTAAAACCCCTGTACCACAGTACGAGTTCATTCCAAGTGCTCTCTCTCTCTCGAGTTTGCCCTGATTCGAACTCGGAGATTTATGGTAATGGCCACTCATCGGTACTCGGGGCTCTCGTGGACATTTTTCAACATGTTGAAAAATCTTCACGAGTCTTCCCGTGCTTACCTGCCGTTAGTGAACCTGCCGTTCGAGTTACGAGCCGGTAAGAGACGTCCCCAAGCTCCGATGTACCCGCTACGTTCATTCGCCATGCTTACCCAGAGTTTGATTTTTTTTTAAACTCGGGAGAGCTCTTGGAATGAACTTGTACCGTGGGACAGGGCTGTAACAGCGGGTCAGGCAGCATCTATGGAGAGAAGGAATGGGTGACGTTTTGAATCAAGACCCTTCTCGACAGAGATGCTGCCTGACCCGCTGAGTTACTCCAGCATTTTGTTTCTACCTTCGATTTAAACCTGCAGTTCTTTCCTACACAAGGTTTAGAAGGATATGGGCCATTCACGGGCAAATGCAACTAGCTTAGATGTGGTATGAAGATGGACACAAAATGCTGGAGTAACTCAGCGGATCTGACTTGAGTCAAGGGAGTGGGAGTCCAGAGATATGGAAGGTGCAAAAAGGACAGATCAAAGCAGAAAATGTGGTAACTTGATTGGCATGGACTAGTTGGGCTGAAGGGCCTGTTTCTGTGCTGTATGATTGTGAATAGTTCATTGAGTTGGGTCATTGGTTGGTGATGTTGTTCGGGAGAGGATGGGTATGTGGTAATAACTGGGAACTCAAACAATTTTATTTTGATGTCACAATAGAATAAGAAAGTGTTGACTTCGCTGGGAAGTAGAGTTTGAAAGTGTGCAGTAGGGTTTGGGAAAACAAAAACTATCTGTGGCATACTGTATATGTTTTTATTGCATCATATTGTTTTAATTTTAATTGCATGTTCAACCTTTGCTCCACAAACTAGCTACCAGGCAGTTGAATATATGAGAATGGGAAAAGACCCAACTTTGGCATGCCAGAAAGCTATTGGAAGGATCCAAAAGTATCACCCAAACTTTTTTGGGGCTCTAATCTGTGTGAACAAGACTGGGCATTATGGTAAGTCTTTCAAACAAAGCCTACACATAGGGTAAATCTAAAATTGTCCAGGTAAGGAAAACATTATGTTAAAATCTGTGACTGACAGAAAAACTTTCATCTTTCGATTGGTATTTTATTTCATGTACATTTTATGGGAGCAGCATTAAATACTCAGTTTTGAAGCTTTTGCACTGAGACAGTTTATGTTTTGAAAAATAAAACTTGTCTAGAAAAATAAATTCTACAGCAAAGAAATTTGAAATATTTCCATGCATTAAGATTTAGAGAGATGATAGATGAAGAGGGCATATGGTATTCTTGCCTTCATAGGTCAGGGCATTGAGTATGAGGGTGAGGATGTCATGATGAAGTTCTATAGGACTTTTGTTGGGCAGTATTGTGTGCAGTTCTGGTCACATTACAGGAATGATGTGGAGTCTTTTGAAAGGGTGCAGAGGAAGTGTACCAGAATGATGCCTGGATTAGGAAGTACTAGCTACAGGGGGAGTTTGGGCAGACCTGGACTGTTTTCTCTGGAACATTGGAGGTTGAGGAGAGACCTGATAGAAGTATATAGAAGGATCTTTTCCATGCTGTATGGCTCTATGACAACATACAATAGATGGAGCAGAGAGGTACAGAGTGCAGAATATAGTTCTCAGCATTGTAGTGCATCAGTTCCATCGATAGTCCAATGTGAATTGAACAGTACCCCAGCTTATGGAAGGACCGTTCACAAGCTTGATAAGAGGGGAAGAAGCTTGAGTCTGTTGGTGCGCACTTTCAGGCTTCTGTACCACGGACAGGAGCTGGGAGAAGGGAGGGAGAATGAACAGAGTGGGATAAATATAGAAACATAGAAAATAGGTGCAGGAGGAGGCCATTCGGCCCTTCGAATCTTTGTTGTTTTTTTAACGTAATAAAAGGGAAAATGAACACACCTGAAAATGAATGCGCATGCACACCTGACAGTTAGTCGACTTTGTTAAAAGGTCAACCACCTGAAACTGTTTCTCTCCCTCGCACTGATGCTGGTTGATCTAAGTGTACCAACACTTCATGCTTTATTTTTGGTATGACATAAAACTGAGAATAATTCATCAAGAAATATGTAACAATCAAAACTGAATAATTTTCACAATAATTAAGCTTATGCACTATGTTACTCCCACTTACACCTTCTTCTCTCTTTCAGGGGTTGCATGCAGTAAATCTCCAAATTTGACTCGGTTTCATTTTATGATTTTCAATCCTTCAACAGCTTCAGAAAAGATAGTCGATTGCATTTAAACTTGTTGCCGTCCATCCGTCATTTTCTAAAGACCTCATCAGCATGTGAAATTCACTGTCTTATGAACCGGTGACAATTAAAAGAGTTATTCTGTTAATTTTCAGTTGTGCACTATGTACAAGCAGGTTAAACTATTAAGATTTCAGAAACATTTACAGGGCTGGTTGCCAGTACCGCCGCTTATACACTATATACATGAATCAAAGTGGTCGCATGTTTATGGAGTCATACAACAGAGCCATAGGCCCTTCAGTCCTGCTCATCAAAGCTGAACAAGATGTCTCAACTAAGTTAGTCCCATTTAACCACATATGGCCCATATCTTTCTATACCTTTCCTATCCATGTACCTGTTCAAAGATCTTTTAAATATTGTTATGGTCCATGCCTCAACTACCTCCTCTGGCAGCTCGTTCCATATACCTTCATCCTCTCTCCGAGATCGTCAGTGGTGATCGCCAGTGCGGCCTGTTAGCTTTGGAATCCGCAGTCTCCGGTAAGGAAGCGGCCGTTCCAGGCATCCCAAGCCGCTGAGAGGATTCTCCCGAAGCCGGAGCACCATCATCCGGCAAGAAGGGCCTGGAACATAGGGCCTCCGTAAAGGCGACTGCGGAGGCCTCAATAGGCCCGACTATGGGTGGACATGGGGATGGGGACTGGACTTTGCGCCTTCCCTCACAGTGGGAACCATTGTGGGGGGATGTTTTTATGTTTAAATTTCTTTATTATTGTTATGTTGTATTCTTTTTAATGTGTTGCAATGGCAATCCGCATTTCACTACACCAATTGGTGTATGTGACAAATAAAGAACCTTTGAACCTTTGAAAAAGCTACGTCTCAGGTTCCTATTAAATCTTTCCCATTTAATCTTAAACCTATGTCCTCTGGTTCTTGATTCCTCTACTCTGGGTGGAAGACTTTCATTGTAAATCTTCTCTGCACCCTTTCCAGCTTAACAAAATGCTTCCTGTAACGGGGTGACCAGAACTGGACACAATACTCTAAATGTGGCCTCACCAATGTCTTGTACAACTTTTTGAACTTGATCTGCCATCTCTGACTGTTGTCCAACCATCAAAAAAAACCCTCTTCACATATTACACATATTCACACATACTTGTGCCCTCTTAGTCTTTGATATTTCCAAACTGGGAAAAATGTCACTATTGTCCATCTGATCTATGACTTTCAAATGTTTAAATACATCTATCAGGTCTCCCCTCAACCTCCAAAGTTCCAGAGTAAATAATCCAAGTTTGTCCAACATTTCCATACAGCTAGTAGCCTCGAAGACAGGCATTATTCTGGTTAACCTTCTCAGCACCCCCTCCCAAAGCCTCCACATCCTTTCTGTAATGTTGTGAATAAAGCTGCAAAATACCAAACAATAAAAATTTATCCCAGGAGAGAAATTGGTCTGCCAACAGTCATAAGACACATGAATCGAGTGGAAAGTCCAGGATTGGGGATGTGTAGATTTGGGGGGGCGGGGGGGGGGGGGGGGAGTCAGCCTCAGTCTACCCCACAACAGAAGAGGAAGGAGTTGATAGCACAGGAAGGAAGGATTTCCTGTGGCGTTCTGTGCTGCATCTTGGTGGAACCAGTCTGTTGCTGAAGGTGCTCCTCAGGTTGGCCAGTGTGTCATGGAGGGGGTGAGCGGCATTGCCCAAGATGCTCCGCAGTTTGAGGAGCATCCTCCCCCCCCAAGACCATCTCCAGTAACTCCAACTCCACCCCCAGGATGGAGCCAGCCTTCCTGATGAGCTTGTTAATTCTGTTGGGAGTCCACGGCCTTCGCCCTGCTGCCCCAGCACACGGCAGTGAAGAAGATGGCACTGGCCACTACCGATCGCTTCAAACTCCATGCCTTCCTCATTGTCTGCAACTCCACCAATGTTTCTCATCTGTAAACTTACTAATCAACCCTTTTACATTAATGACTAAGCCAAACATATATATAACTCACAAACAAGTCCCAGCACAGATCTCAGTGGAACTCCATTGATCACAGACTTCCAGCCACCACATCATGCTGTCTTCTATGAGTTAGCCAGTTCTAAATCCAAATAACCAAGTCAGGAAGAGAGACACAAAAAATTGGAGTAATTCAACGGGACAGACAGCATCTCTGGAGAGAAGGAATGGGTGATGTTTTGGGTCAAGACCCTTCTTCAGGACGATGAAGGTTTCAAAGTCTTTTTTATGTGGGGGAGGTGGGGGGAAAGGGGAAAACATTTCCCAGTCACTTCCTGGTCGGAGATGTGTCTTTTCTCCGAGTCACATCTTCACCCTCCCCACTCACGGCCTACCATCTGGATTGGCACGGCCTTTCGTGCGGAGAGCGGTCAGAGCTTCAGCAGCGGTGCAGCACTGAATTACCATTGCGGAGCAGGACGATGTCTTACCGGGGATCGCCGTGTTGGAGCTCCGGAGTGTCTGGCCTGCTGACTTTAACATCACAGAGTCCTGGTGATCCCTTTGCCAAGGGCCGCCAGTGTTGAATCTCCGCCCAGCTCGGCCTGTGGACTTTGGAACCCACAGTCTCCGGTAAGAAATGGCCGATACGGAAACTCCAAGCCGCTGAGTGTGTTCTTCCGTTCTGACGTTGGAGTTTCGATCATCCTGGCAAGCGGGCCTGAACATCGGGCTGCCGTAGCGACGACTGCGGAGGGCTCAAAGGCCCCGAACTTTGATTCCGCTGTGTGGGGATGTTCATGTTAAACTCTATCGTGTACTGTGTTCTCTTTATTTGTATGGCTGTATGGTAACTCGAATCTCACTGGACAAATTGGTGCATGTGACAATAAATGTAACTTGAACTTGGTGGTGTGCATCCCTCTTGAACCACTAGTTGTCTGGTGAAGCACCGAGGGAGTTCTTGGATTTAGACCCAGTGACAATGTGACTGGTGAAATATTTCCAAGTCAGGATCAAGTACATTTTGGTGAGAAAGCTGTTGGTGGCATTATCTCCATACCATTTTCTACGCTTGTCAAAAATCACCACACATCAAGTCTATTAAAAACCTCTTTTTAGACAACAGAATTCTTTGGGACTAGTTCTGTACTTGGAGGTATTATTAATCTGAATTATGGAACTGAAAATGGGATATTAAATGGACAACAAATCGAGAGTTCACAAGATTGACGAAACTGGTAATAATATAGGTGCAGGGAAAATTTACATAAACATATGCAGGTGCTCATCTCATGAGATTAAAAAAAAGTTTCTTATAAAGTTAATAACCATTGCAGTAGGGCATTAAAACAAATAGTTTCCCAATTTATTGATAGTTACTTGCAATAGACAAAGAAAAAAGTGACAAAACAATAAACAATAGATTTCGAAATACATAATGTAACAGTGATAGAAAAGCTTATAATAATAGCTTTGAGGAATTCTTAATATATTGAATAAAGAAATTTTATAAAACAATACAAGTGCGATTAAAAAAAATCATTTGGCGCAAATACATCTGGTCCAACTGCTTTGAACAGAGTCACTGGTAGCAACTGTCAACTGAATGCTGCTTAAGGCTCTTGCAACGGGCTTTGTGATGCCAACTTCTACTGATTCCATTTACCATCACCATCTTTTAGGTTGAATCTTGCATTCAGCAACTTAACAGAAAAACGACAATTCTTATCAGGTATTTCACTCATCCGCACTTCAGTTTCACTTTTTGCCTTCCAACCATCAGGCAGACTGTAACTAAAACTAAATTGTTGTGTCAGTGTCTGCTGTGGGTTAAAGAAACAAGGAATTGCAGATGCAAAAAAACGACAAAGTGCTGAAGTAACTCAGGGAAGACACAGAGTGCTGGAGTAACTCAGCAGGTCAGGCAGCATCCCCAGAGAACATGGACAGGTGATGGTTTGGGTCGGTACCCTTCTTCAGACCCCAAAATGTCACCTATCAATGTTCTTCACAGCTGCTGCTTGACCCGCTGAGTTACTCCAGCACGTTGTGTCTAATAGTATGGATTAGTTGTGGTTAACAAGCAAGGAGTCCCAATGTTGTATTTTAATCTGCAGGTTTCGGGGAAAA
This sequence comes from Raja brachyura, assembly GCA_963514005.1. The sequence goes on along the minus strand of OY740783.1, from coordinate 1,353,492 downwards.
CATGATCTTAATACAGGAGATGTTTTAATATATATATATCCATCCAAAACTATCACTGACGTACCACTGGTCCAGCAGTGCTCGTGTCAGTAAATCAATTCTTTAATTCTCTTTACCTCAGCAGTTGTTTCAGCAGCCGGCAGGGATGTTAAATCCAGGTCCATTCTCTGCCCACTGAAAGAAATCACACTGTTTGTTCATTCCTCGCGAGCAAACGTAAAAGTTGCGTCCGTTATTGGGGCCAAGTTTAAGCACGGTCCTCATGATACATCGCATTCCATGATTGCAGATCGGAAAATGTAAATCAGCCCACTAGGGAAACAAATATGCATGTAAGGCACTAATAGCATAATATCCACAAAAGTACATGATGAATGCTCTCCGAACATGGTTATGAGCCATTTATTTATTTACTCATCCATCAATCTATTGGGAATGGGTCAAAGTGAAACCTTTTCAAAATAATTGGTCACCTTCTTTGTTGAACTTTTAATTTAAGATCTCAGAAAAAGGTTATGAATATGTGATATGGCCATGCAATCTAATTACAACATTAGGCGGACAAAAAATATTTATTTCTCCTGCATAATTAAAATTATTAATCCCCTCATCTTATTAGAAATCTTTTGATTTACAAACCTATTATATACATGTTTAACTGAGCTGAACAAATCCAATTATAAATAGCTAAAATAGTTCTCCAAACAATATACTGCAATCTATTATTTAATCAAATTCATTAACAAACAAAAAATAGCAATGACTGTAATTTCAAACCTATTTTAAACTATTGAAGCTGTCAAAGTGTAGCTGATGTTTAAAGCAAATTGTGCATAAAATCTGGTGGGAAATGGGCTGCGGGAAGTTTGAAATATTGTAGTTACTTTCAGATTTTTGGACGGCATTGCCCTCTTCAGACCATTTGGTATAACGCTATTCACTAATCAAAAGCTTGAGTTCTGCACAAAATTCTCTTTTAATGTGTGTTTTGTCCATTAATATTTGCTTGATTAGATCTTAAATTGATAATAAAAAATCATAACAATATTTTGGATTTCTTTGAGAATTTTTAGAAAATTGGTGCCCAGCATATCTCAAAGCCACCAACCCTCCATCTAACTGTCACAATCTAATCCCAAACTGAGAATGGAGACACAAGGAACTGCAGATGCTGAAATCAGGAGCAAAACACAAGGCAGTATCTGTGGTGGGAACAAAGAGATGACGTTCCTAGTGGGGAACTTCCTTCAAATCCCCCTCACTTGCAAAGGCTAAAGCTATGGGAGCTGACAACATCCAAGCAAAAAGCTTTGCTTTGTATGCTAATCCAATCAAACCAGAAGGAAGTGGTGGACACAGCCACGGATACGGACTGCCCCAGCATTGAAGGGATCTGCAGGAGGTGCTCGCTCAAAGAGGCGTCATCACCAAATACCCACACGCAAAAACAGGAAGGCAGATTACTATCTAAATGGCATCAAATTGGGAAAAGGGGAAGTACAACGGATCTGGGGGTCCTTGTTCATCAGTCTATGAAAGTAAGCATGCAGGTACAGCAGGCAGTGAAGAAAGCGAATGGCATGCTGGCCTTTATAACAAGAGGAATCGAATATAGGAGCAAAGAGGTCCTTCTGCAGTTGTACAGAACACTCGTGTGACCACACCTGGAGTATTGTGTGCAGTTTTAGTGCCCTAATTTGAGGAAGGACATTCTTGCAACTGAGGGAGTGCAGCGTAGGTTTGCAAGGTTAATTCCCGGGATGGCGGGACTGTCACAAGCTGAGAGAATGGAGCAGCTGGGCATGTACACTCTGGAGTTTAGAAGGATGAGAGGATGTCTCATTGAAACATATAAGATTGGTAAGTAAGTAAATTTTATTTATATAGCACGTTTAAATCAACTCGCGTTGAAACTAAAGTGCTTTACATAGAAGAAATAATTAAGTTTCCGTACATCCATAGAAAAATTAAAAAAGAAAAATGACACAACACATTATAGAATTCGACATGAACGTCCCCCCACAGCAGAATCAAAATTTTCCACTGTGGGGAAAGGCCTCAGAAAGTTCAGTCCTCTTCCTCTGTGATCACCCGAGGTCGGGGCCTATTTGTGGCCTCCGCAGCCAGTCCGATGTTTTCAGCCCCTCTTGCCGGGAAGATGGAACTCCGGTGTCGGGTGAACACTCCTCAGCGGCTTCAAATGTCTGGAGCGGCCTCTTCCTCCCCGGAGACCGCGGCTCCCTAAGTCCTCAGGCCACGCTGGTTGGAGCTTCGATTCTGGCGATCTCGGATCCCAGGCTCCGCGGTGTTTTAAATCCAGCGCCGCCCGCAGCTGGACGCTCCGCAGCTACAGCTCCTCAGATGTTGGAGTCGGTGGTCACAGCACTCCAGAGCTTACCGCACGGCGACCCGGTAAGGCACCGCCCGCTCCGTGATGGTGTCCCAGTGCTGGGCCGCGGCCAAAGTTGGAGTCCCGACAGGAAAAGCCGCTCCTGTCCGATGGTAGGCCGCGAGGAAGGGGCGAAGAAGCAGCTCGGAGGGAAGCCGCCTCTCCGACCGGGTAGGGACTAGGAAATAAAGTTTCCCCCTTCCCCTCCCCCTCCACCCACCACATAAAAGAAGACCTCCAACAAACATTTTGTTTTAACAGGACTAAAAATAAAAATTAAAACGGGTGAAAGGACAGAGTGCAGGCAGATCAGCCATACACAACAGCGCCCCACACCTGCAGTCCGCCATCTTACACGGTCACGTGTAACGGTTTGGACACGCTAGAGGCAGGAAACATGTTCCCGATGTTGGGGGAGTCCAGAACCAGGGGCCACAGTTTAAGAATAAGGAGTAAGTCATTTAGAATGGAGACAAGGAAACCCTTTTTCTCACAGAATCGTGGTCTTCCTGCCCTGGGCAATTTGGTGTGAGCACAATGAATGATAACGGACAGCGACTGCTTGAGCTGTGCATTTACCATGACCCGTGCATCGCCAACTCGTACTTCCAGACAAAGCCCCAGCACAAGGTTTCCTGGAGACACCCACGCTCAAAGCATTGGCATCAACTGGATCTGATCCTAGTCAGATGTGCCGTCATCAAGAACGTTCTCCACACACGCTGCTACCACAGTGCGGACTGCGACACAGACCACTCCTTGGTGTGTTGCAAGATCAGGCTGCAACCAAAAAGGTTTTACCGTACCAAGACGCAGGGGAACCTCCGCATCAATATCAGCAAGATGCCCACTCCAGATCTCGTGCAACAGTTTGCAGAGGCTTTTGAGAGAGAACTTGGCACCTCGTGTCCTGGAGACTCTGTAACAGAGAAGTGGGAAGGTTCTGTGGGACACCATGCACCACACAGCCGTGGCTAGCTTTGGGAAGAAGCTTTGGGACTTTGCTTTGGGAAGAAGACCTCGAAGACGCACGACTGGTTTGAGGACAAGTTGACCGAGATGACCCGTCATCGAAGCCAAGTGCGCCGCTCTAGCCGAGTACAAGCGGTCAGCTAACGAGAAGAACCTGCAGATCCTCAGGGCTGCCAGGAGCAGGGATCAGCAGACTGCCAAGCGTTGAGCCAATGACTACTGGACACAGCTTAGTGAGGACATCCAGATGGCCGCCATAACAGGAAACATCAGGGGAATGTACGATGGCATTAAGAAGGCATTAGCACCAGTCCAGAGCAAGACAGCCCCCCTTAAATCCTCCACTGGGGAAGTAATCACAGACGAATGCCAGCAGATGGAGAGATGGGTCGAAAACTACTCCAACCTCTACTTGGAGAACACTGTCCCCCCCTCTGCCCTTGATGCCATCAAGTGCCTGCCGACCATGGATGAGTTAGACGCAGAGCCGACGGTAGAAGAACTCAGCAAGGTCATTGACAGCCTGGCTTCAGGCAAGGCCCCAGGCAGCGACGGGATTCCCCCTGACCTAATCAAGCATTGTAAGACTACCTTACTGCTTCAGTTGTATGAAGTCCTCTGTCAGTGCTGGCCACAGGACATGAGGGATGCCACGATCATTACCCTATACAAGAACAAGGGCGAGAGAAGCAACTGCAACAACTACAGAGGCATATCCCTCCTCAACATCGTCGGCAAGGTCTTTGCTCGGCTCATCTTGATCCGCCTGCAGAAGCTGGCAGAACGTGTCTACCCAGAGGCACAGTGCGGTTTCCGAGCTGGAAGGTCAACAGTAGACATGGTCTTCTCCCTTTGCCAGCTCCAGGAGAAGTGCAGAGAACAGTGGATGCCCCTGCATGTTGCTTTCATTGACCTCACGAAGGCGTTCAACCACGTCAGCAGAGATGGCCTATTTAAGGCTCTGCCAAAGATCGGCTGCCCACCAAAACTGCAGAGCATGATAGAATCCTTCCACATCAACATGAAGGGAATAGTGCAGTTCAATGGCAGCTTCTCCGAGCCCTTCGACATCCGCAGTGGAGTCAAACAAGGTTGCGTCCTCGCTCCCACACTCATCAAAGACACGTTGTTTGCCGACGGCGCTGCAGTTGTCTCGTGCAGTGTAGGGGAATCGAGGACAAGAGGACATAGGTTCAAGGTGAAGGGGAAAAGATTTAATAGGAACACCACCAGCAGATCTCCAAGTCACATACAATTAGAAACATAGAAAATAGGTGCAGGTGTAGGCCATTCGGCCCTTCAAGCCAGCACCGCCATTCAATATGATCATGGCTGATCATCCACAATCAGTACCCCGTTCCTGCTTTCTCCCCATATCCCTTGATTCAGTTATCCCTCAGAACTATATCTAACTCTCTCTTGAAAACATCCAAAGAATTGGCCTCCACTGCCTTCTGTGGCAGAGATTCACAACCCCTCATTGATGGGCCGAATGGCCTAATTCTGCTCCTATAACTTATGAACCATCCTGAAGTTGGAAATGTATTGCTGGGCCAAATATATTGTTGTTGAGTCTACATCCTGGAACTTCATTCCCAACACTTGGGGAGTACTTTCACCAGAACAACTGCAACATTGCAAGATAATGATGCATCAGCACCTTGTCAAGGAATTTCAGCTACAAGCACTAAATCATGGGTTTATAGCGAACATGCGGATCCTGAAAATGAATATGTTTTAAAATAAACAAGATTCTGCTATGCAAAGAACATATCCATTGAATACTTTGAACCCACCTGTGATTGTCACTGTGGAAAGCATTTTGGCCTTCATCTAATTAATCACTGTGATGTAAAATGTACACACAGGAACTGCAGATGCCAGAATCCTGCATAGAACACAAAATGCTGCAGGAATTCAGTTGGTCAGGCAGTATCACTGGAGGACATGGATAGGTGACATTTTGAAAAGAACCTCACCCAGAACGTCACCTATCTATGTCCTTCAGAGATGCTGCCTGGACCGCTGAGTAACTCCAGCACTTTGTGTTCTAGTCAGAGGCAAGACTAGCAGTTGGAAGCAACAAGATATGCGAGGGGTTTTGAGGGCACATATTACAAAAGCACAAGGATGCTGATGTGAATAGTGACAGCACACTTAACACCTACTGTTGCATAAGCAGTATTTTGACGGCACTCAAGGCACTGAACTGCTGCATCACTTCCATGGTGTCAGGTCATTTGGATTCCTTGACAGAAGACCAATACACTCACCTGAAAATAGTCGCACTGATTATCCCGTGGCAGGGAGCAAGTGTAGAATTGCCTCCATTTATTGTCACCCTCTTTTCTGACTACTCTCAGCTCACAGGGACGACTGTGTATTTTGCAATGTGGAGGTTCTGGGCTTGCAGCCGGGCCCCTGGAAACACAACCATATTTTTTACATCAATTCACTTGTTAATCAAAACCACAGAATTAAGAATCTCTGGCCTTGTGCATTCACAATGCCCGCTGACAGCAGAACTAAAGGTAAGAAATATCACCAACCTGTGGCAAGAAATCTTTGGTTTACAAATCATTCTGAAGTGACAGGGACCTTCACATTTATACTGGTGGAAATGATAGTTAGACTGACAAATTAATTTGAAAACAAAATGACAAGTACAGTCCCTTTGGAGCCTTAAATATGAATGAACTAAAGCAATAGAACAATCATGTCCTCAACCAATGTCATAGAAGATAGAATAGTACAGCATAGGAACAGGCCCTTCCGCCCACAATGTCCATGCTGAAATGATGCCAAGTTCCAGGCACCCATCATCCTGTGTAAAAAGAACTTGCCCCACCCATTTTCTTTAAACTTTGCCCTTCTCACAAAGCTATGAAGTGCGGCGGCGCGACTCACGTTGCAGCGGCCCCTACAGCCTGTCTGTCTTTTTAAAAAAAATTAATCTAGTTAAATGTAGTTGTTCATGTTTTTTTGTGTGTATATGGGGGGGGGGGGGGGTGGGGGAAACTTTTAAAATCTCTTCCCTGCACGGGAGACCCGACTTTTTCCCTGTCGGGTCTCCGTTGTCATTGGGGCCTAGTCCCGTGGCGCGGCCTCCGTCCAGGACGACGTGGGGGCTCCAGTCACGGAGCCTGCGGAGCTGTGGACTTACCGTCGTGGGGCTGGCCGGCCTTGGAGCGTGGGGAACGGTGGTGGCTCGCTGCTGCGGCCCGACTCCGGAGCTCCAGCTCCAGCTGCGGCCCGACTCCGGAGCTCCAGCTGCAGATTACTGCCGGTGGACTGTCGGGATATCGGGAGCTCGCGGGTCCGGGAGGGAGACCGCTTTCCGGAACTCCTGCAACGCAACTTCTCCTGCCCGTGTCACGGGGTTGGAACGACCCGGAGTGGAGCCGTACATCGCCCGGCGCGGCTTTAATGGCCGCGGGACATTCCAACGCCCGCCCAGGCCTCCAACTTTGTGACCTTTGGGCCTAGAGCGGGGCCGTATATCGCCAGGCGCGGCCTCAATGGCCGTGGGACTTAACATCGCCCTCCTGGGGCTTGGACATCGGGAGAGAAATGGTGCAGGGGAGAGAGAAGACTTTGCCTTCCAACACAGTGAGGTGGAGATTCACTGTGATGGATGTTTGTGTAAATTGAATTGTTTGTGTGTCATGTAGGAATTGTTTTCTTTGTATGGCTGTAGAAACGGAGTTTCGTTTGAGCCTCACTGAGGTTCGAATGACAAGTAATAAAATCTAATCTATACCCTCTAGTCTCTGACATTTCTACCCTACGAAAAAAGTTCCAATTGTTTACCTTACCTATTGCTCTCATCATTTTATATACTATCAGATATTCCATACTTCTATTATGTCCATACACATTAAATAGTATAATAGAATATAATTGGTATAAAATGTAATAATCAGAACCAGGAGCTTATTGTTTGTATACCAAGTGGCTGAGTGGTGGAGAGCTTTGGACTGTATCCATGACATTCTGCTGGGGTACTGGTAATAACGTAGGAAACAGGACGGCACAGTGGTGGAGCGATAGAGCCACTGCCTCACAGTACCAGAGACCCCCGCTCAATCCTGAACTTGGGTGCTGTTTGTGTGGTTTGTATGTTCTCCATGACTGAGTGAGTTTCCTCCGGGTGCTCGGGTTTCCTTCACATTCTAAAGATGTGCAGGTTTGTAGGTTATTTGGCTTCTGTAAATTTCCCCTGTTGCGTTGGATGTGAAAGTGGGATAACAAAAAACGAGCGTAAGGGTGGTCTTTGTTGGTACGGATTCGGTGGGCCGAAGGGCCGACCGCAAATGCGGATAAACCGGCAAAATTGATCGGGTTGCGAGATAAGGAGCCCCTAACAGTGCAGTTAGCGGCTCCCCAGCCTGCAGGAATGCCGTAAAAACGGCAAGAAATTTAAGCAGAGTCACTGACAGGGGGGTCAGCGGCTCCCAGCCTGCAGGGATGCCGTAAGAACGGCAAGAAAATTATGCAGAGTCACTGACAGGGGGGTCAGCGGATCCCAGCCTTTGGCATGCCGTTGAAACGGCAAGGAAGCAACGCTGGAGCCACTGACAGTAGGGTCAGTGGCTCACAGATGTTGGTCCCCAGTCAAGAAATTACTGGGACTCATTCAGCCCTATTTGGACTCGGGTGAGTCGGGCTATAACGGGTTTCTCCTTATAATAAAAAGTATGTATTTTATAGTGTTTTTTCTTTAAGTAAAAGCTAAAGGCAAAGCAAACTGTGGTTTAGCAGACCGGTTTTTGCACAGTAAAACAATTATTGACCTACACATTTTGAATGGATTGACTTTTTCCTCAGGTTGTCACATCAAGCCATGAAAGTGCTCACTGCAGTGTGCAGGGATAGCACCCAAAAAAGCAGTACATTCCTATTGAGGAGATCAGAAGTGTTTTGTTAAATGTTAATGTTACATTTAATACGGTACAGATTACTTTTGGTATGCTAGCCTTTATAAATCAGAGCATTGAGTATAGAAGCTGGGATGTAATGTTAAAATTGTACAAGGCATTGGTGAGACCAAATCTGGAGTATGGTGTACAATTTTGGTCGCCCAATTGTAGGAAGGATGTCAACAAAATAGAGAGGGTACAGAGGCGATTTACTAGAATGTTGCCTGGGTTTCAACAGCTGTTATAGAGAGAGGTTGAGTAAGTTAGGTCTTTATTCTCTGGAGCGCAGAAGGTTAAGGGGGGACTTGATAGAGGTCTTTAAAATGATGAGAGGGATAGACAGAGTTGATGTGGACAAGCTTTTCCCTTTGAGAATAGGGAAGATTCAAACAAGAGGACATGACTTTAGAATTAAGGGTCAGAGGTTTAGGGGTAACATGAGGGGGAACTTCTTTACTCAGAGAGTGGTAGCGGTGTGGAATGAGCTTCCAGTGGAAGTGGTGGCGGCAGGTTCGTTGGTATCATTTAAAAATAAATTGGATAGGCATATGGATGAGAAGGGTATGGAGGGTTATGGTGTGAGTGCAGGCAGGTGGGACTAAGGGAAAAAAGTTGTTCTGCACGGACTTGAAGGGCCGAGATGGCCTGTTTCCGTGCTGTAATTGTTATATGGTTATATGGTTATAAAGGATCATACGGTAGTTCTCGAGTCACTGATCTTACTATGTACTTCGGTGTTGTTTATTTGTGATTTCATACCGCTGCTTTGAGGTTTGGTGCGCATGCGGCCTGGCGGGCCTTCTTCACGTAATCACCAACGTAACGCCTCATAAAATCAAGATCAAGTTCAAACTGGTAAGTTCTCGTTTAATCTTACTATTTTATGTACGTCTATCATGTCTCTTCATACCCTCCGGCATTCCAGAGAAAACAATCCAAATTTGTCCAACCTCTCCCTGTAGCTAATACCCCATAATCATAGATTAGATTAGATTTTATTATTTGTCATTCGAACTTCAGAGAGGCTCAAACGAAACTCTGTTTCTACAGCCATACAAAGAAAACAATTCCTACAAAACATACAAACAATTCAATTTACACAAACATCCATCACAGTGAATCTCCTCCTCACTGTGATGGAAGGCAAAGTCTTCTCTCTCCCCCGCACCATTTCTCTCCCGATGTCCAAGCCCCAGGCGGGCGCTGGAATGTCCCTCGGCCATTGAGGCCGCGCCTGGCAATGTACGGCCCCGCTCCAGGTCGATCCAACCCCACGACATGAGCGGGAGATGTGTGCGGGAGCTCCGGAAAGCGGTCTCCCACCCGGACCCGCGAGCTCCCGATATCTCGAAAGTCCACCGGCAGCAATCCGCAGCTGGAGCTGGAGCTCCGGAGTCGGGCTGCAGCAGCGAGCCACCACCGCTCCCCACACTCCGAGGCCGGCCAGCCCCACGACGGTGAGTCCGCAGCTCCGCAGGCTCCGTGACTGGAGCCCCCAGGTCGTCCCGGTCGGAGCCCACTCCACGGTGTTAGGCCCCAACAACAACGGAGACCCGACAGGGAAAAGGTCGGGTCTCCCATGCAGGGAAGAGATTTTAAAAGTTTCCCCCTCCCTCCCTCTCCCACCCCCCACATATACACAGTTAGAAACAGTACAAAAAAAAAACACGAACTACATTTAACTAGACAAAAAAAAAAGACAGACAGGCTGTAGGGGCCGCTGCAACGCGAGTCGCGCCGCCACCGGAATTATAGAATCATAGAAAATAGGAGCAGGAGTAGGCCATTCGGCCCTTCGAGCCTGCACCACCATTCAATATGATCATAGCTGATCATCCAACTCAGTATCCTGTACCTGCCTTCTCTTCATACCCCCTGATCCCTTTAGCCACAATGGCCACATCTAGCTCCCTCTTAAATATAGCCAATGAACTGGCCTCAACTACCTTCTGTGGCAGAGAATTCCACAGACTCACCACTCTCTGTGTGAAAAAAGATCTTCTCATCTCGGTCCTAAAAGACTTTCCCCTTATCCTTAAACTGTGACCCCTTGTTCTGGAGTTCCCCAACATCGGGAACAATCTTCCTGCATCTAGCCTGTCCAACCCCTTAAGAATTTTGTAAGCCTCTATAAGATCCCCCCTCAATCTCCTAAATTCCAGCGAGTACAAGCTGAGTCTATCCAATCTTTCTTCATATGGAAGTCCTGCCATCGCAGGAATCAGTCTTTAACTTTAAACAGTTAGATTTATCGGCATACCTGAAGTCAGAAACTGCAGAATTTGTGTTGAAATGATGGTCCTTCTTCAATCTTTTGGGAGGCTGACAAAATGAACGGTCGGTATAACTAGATGACGTTGAATTGCCAGTCGCTTGATTGGCAAATTTATTAAAACTATTTTTTATCTGATGGTTAGAATTCAACGTAATTGCAGAGCAATTCTCAACCACGGCTAGAAATGAAGGATTCCCATCTGGTGATAACATGTTCCCTTTCACTTCATTTCCTCCAGAGGAACAGGACGCAGGACTCTTCTGGGAGCTCCTTAGTGACGTCAGGACCAGTGTTGTCACACCAAACGCTGCTCTGCGATTGAGCTTCAATTCCACGAGGGGTTTACCAAAGTTGTTACATTGGTACTTTATGAGATTCGTATCAAAACCAAACTTCTGAGGTGATGCTGCCTCTAAAAATAAAAACGGTTAATATTACTCATCATAAATCATTTGCAGAATCACTAAAAAGAGAGATATTGTTGTTAGATGAGATATTCAAGTTTAACCGTAGGAATATTAAGAGATTCCTACTTGATCTGAAACTTAAATTTTCTTATGGAAGTGGAAAGGTATTTTTAACTGATTTACCTACTAAGCCATTGAACAAAATTAATTGTATAGCTAAGCGAACTAAACCTTCAGCTTTGCTTAGATTAGTGATAAAGCATGGAAACAGGCCCTTCAGCCTCAAGCCGACCATGACAAGTTAAATCAATAATAAATAGGTATGACTAAAATAGGGTTGGCCCATTATAAACACACTTACTGACGGGCCTCTGTGTTAAACAGGCATCACATGACTTGGCTGCTGGTGCATTGATTAGAGTACAAAGCTGACACGTCCACTCTTCCTCTTCTTGTTTGGCAATGGTATCAGTAGACTGACCTGGAGAGCCCTGTGCCCAAGTGACCAGGCAATTCCGTTGAGGGAAATTACTGTTTAGAAACAAAATTTGTTTAGGTTTATTATTGTCACATGTAGCAAGGTGCAGTGAAAAGCTCAGCTTTGTATGTTATCCAATCAGATTAGATAATACTAGGCATAAATACAATCAAGTCAAACTTAAATACAATAGATAGAGCAAAGGGGAAGATACAGAGTGCAGAATATAGTTCTCAGCATTGTAACGCATCAGTTCCAGAGACAAAGGCCAATGTCCGCAATGCGGTAGAGGTGAATTGGACAGTAGCCCAGCCTGATAACAGAGGGAAAGAAGCTATTCCCGAGTCTGGTGGTGCACACTTTCTTCTGTATCTCCTGCCTGACGAGAGCAGGGAGATGAAGGAATAACCAGGATGGAAAAGGTCTTTGATAACGTTGGCTGCCTTCCAGACAGAGAGTAAAGAGTAGATTGAGTTAATGGTGGGAAATCTGGTCAGTGTGATGGACTGGCTGCATCTACAACTCTCTGCAATGTGTTGCGATCTTGGACAGAGTTGTTCCCAAACCAAGCAGTGATGGTACCTGACTATGTGCACAAATTGGAGGAGCACCTCATATTTCGCTCGGGTAGTTTGCACCCCAACGCCATGAACGTTGACTTCTCTAATTTTAGATAGCCCTTGCTTTCTCCCTCCTTCCATGTTCTTCCACAAGTCCCACTGTCTTCGCCTACTTATTTCCTTCTCTCCATAGACGCTCCATAGACGCTCACCCACTGAGATTCTCCAGCATTTTTTTGTCTACCTTAGTATGTTTTCTATTTTTATTGGTATTTATCTTCTATCACTAAACGTTATTCCCTTACCATGTATCTATACACTGCAATGGCTCGTTTGTAATCATGTATTGTCTTTCTGCTGACTGGTTAGCAGGCAACAAAAGTTTTTTACTGTACCTCGTGACAATAAACTAAACGATTATATGTGTAGATGTTTGTGAAACTCATTGGAGACATGCAAATTTTCCTCACACTCCTCAGGAAGTAGAGGCTTTTGTGTGTCTTTTTGGCTGTTGCATCAGTGTATCCGGTCCATATTAAAAGCCTAAGTAATGCCATAGGCATTAAAGTTAGATTTAATGCATACAGATAGGTCGAAAGCCACAAAACCCCAACACCAGCCACAAACACGCCAACACCAGCTGCTAACCTCCAACGGCAGCCGCTAAACCCGCAACAGCCTCTGCACACCGCCGGCCCCTAACCCCCGACGCCGGCCCCTGAACCCCGACGCCGGCCGCTGAACCCCGACGCCGGCCGCTGAACCCCGACGCCGGCCGCTGAACCCCGACGCCGGCCGCTGAACCCCGACGCCGGCCGCTGAACCCCGACGCCGGCCGCTGAACCCCGACGCCGGCCGCTGAACCCCGACGCCGGCCGCTGAACCCCGACGCCGGCCGCTGAACCCCGACGCCGGCCGCTGAACCCCGACGCCGGCCGCTGAACCCCGACGCCGGCCGCTGAACCCCGACGCCGGCCCCTGAACCCCGACGCCGGCCCCTGAACCCCGACGCCGGCCCCTGAACCCCGACGCCGGCCCCTGAACCCCGACGCCGGCCCCTGAACCCCGTCGCCGGCCCCTGAACCCCCGACGCCGGCCCCTGAACCCCGACGCCGGCCCCTGAACCCCGACGCCGGCCCCTGAACCCCGACGCCGGCCCCTACACCCGCAACGCCGGCCCCTACACCCCAACGCCGGCCCCTGAACCCCAACGCCGGCCCCTGAACCCCAACGCCGGCCCCTGAACCCCAACGCCGGCCCCTGAACCCCAACGCCGGCCCCTACACCCCAACGCCGGCCCCTGAACCCCAACGCCGGCCCCTGAACCCCAACGCCGGCCCCTGAACCCCAACGCCGGCCCCTGAACCCCAACGCCGGCCCCTGAACCCCAACGCCGGCCCCTGAACCCCAACGCCGGCCCCTGAACCCCAACGCCGGCCCCTGAACCCCAACGCCGGCCCCTGAACCCCAACGCCGGCCCCTGAACCCCAACGCCGGCCCCTGAACCCCAACGCCGGCCCCTGAACCCCAACGCCGGCCCCTGAACCCCAACGCCGGCCCCTGAACCCCAACGCCGGCCCCTGAACCCCAACGCCGGCCCCTGAACCCCAACGCCAGCCCCTGAACCCCAACGCCAGTCCCTGAACCCCAACGCCAGCCCCTGAACCCCAACGCCAGCCCCTGAACCCCAACGCCAGCCCCTGAACCCCAACGCCAGCCCCTGGACCCCAACGCCAGCCCCTGAACCCCAACGCCAGCCCCTGAACCCCAACGCCAGCCCCTGAACCCCAACGCCAGCCCCTGAACCCCAACGCCAGCCCCTGAACCCCAACGCCAGCCCCTGAACCCCAACGCCAGCCACTGAACCCCAACGCAAGCCCCTGAACCCCAACGCCAGCCTCTAAACCCCAACGCCAGCCTCTAAACCCCAACGCCAGCCTCTAAACCCCAACGCCAGCCCCAAAACCCCGAACGCCACAAAACCCAAACGCCAGCCACAAACACGCCAAAGCCAGCTGCTAACGTCCAACGGCAGCCGCTAAACCCGCAACAGCCTCTGCACACCGCCAGCCGCTAAACCCCGACGCCGGCCCCTGCACCCCGACGCCGGCCCCTGCACCCGGACGCCAGCCCCTGAACCCCAACACCAGCCCCAGAACCCCAACGCCAGCCCCAGAACCCCAACGCCAGCCCCAGAACCCCAACGCAAGCCCCTGAACCCCAACACCTGCCTCTAAACCCCAACGCCAGCCCCAAAACCGCGAACGCCACAAAACCCCAATGCCAGCCACAAACACGCCAATGCCAGCTACAGTGTATGGATCAGTGTATCTGGTCCATATTAAAAGCCTAAGTAATGCCATAGGCATTAAAGTTAGATTTAATGCATACAGATAGGTCGAAAGCCACAAAACCCCAACACCAGCCACAAACACGCCAACACCAGCTGCTAACCTCCAACGGCAGCTGCTAAACCCGCAACAGCCTCTGCACACCGCCGGCCGCTGAACCCCGACGCCGGCCGCTGAACCCCGACGCCGGCCGCTGAACCCCGACGCCGGCCGCTGCACCCCGACGCCGGCCGCTGCACCCCGACGCCGGCCGCTGCACCCCGACGCCGGCCGCTGCACCCCGACGCCGGCCCCTGCACCCCGACGCCGGCCCCTGCACCCCGACGCCGGCCCCTGCACCCCGACGCCGGCCCCTGCACCCCGACGCCGGCCCCTGCACCCCGACGCCGGCCCCTGCACCCCGACGCCGGCCCCTGCACCCCGACGCCGGCCCCTGCACCCCGACGCCGGCCCCTGCACCCCGACGCCGGCCCCTGCACCCCGACGCCGGCCCCTGCACCCCGACGCCGGCCCCTGCACCCCGACGCCGGCCCCTGCACCCCGACGCCGGCCCCTGCACCCCGACGCCGGCCCCTGCACCCCGACGCCGGCCCCTGCACCCCGACGCCGGCCCCTGCACCCCGACGCCGGCCCCTGCACCCCGACGCCGGCCCCTGCACCCCGACGCCGGCCCCTGCACCCCGACGCCGGCCCCTGCACCCCCACGCCGGCCCCTGCACCCCCACGCCGGCCCCTGCACCCCCACGCCGGCCCCTGCACCCCCACGCCGGCCCCTGCACCCCCACGCCGGCCCCTGCACCCCCACGCCGGCCTCGAAACCCCCACGCCGGCCTCTACACCCGCAATGCCGGCCCCTACACCCCGACGCCAGCCTCTAAACCCCGACGCCAGCCCCTACACCCCGACGCCAGCCCCTACACCCCGACGCCAGCCCCTACACCCCGACGCCAGCCCCTACACCCCGACGCCAGCCTCTAAACCCCCAACGCCAGCCTCTAAACCCCCAACGCCAGCCTCTAAACCCCCAACGCCAGCCTCTAAACCCCCAACGCCAGCCTCTACACCCCAACGCCAGCCTCTACACCCCAACGCCAGCCTCTACACCCCAACGCCAGCCCCTAAACCCCAACGCCAGCCTCGAATCCCCAACGGCAAATGCTAAACCCCACCGCCAGATGCTAAACCCCAACGCAAGCCAACGCCAGCCTTGCAACCCCAAGGCTGGCCCCTGCGCCGGCCCCTGCCCCTGCCCCTGCGCCGGCCCCTGCGCCGCCCCCAGCGCCGGCCCCCAGCGCCGGCCCCCAGCGCCGGCCCCTGCACCCCCAGCGCCGGCCCCTGCGCCCCCAGTGCCGGCCCCTGCGCCCCCAGCGCCGGCCCCTGCGCCCCCAGCGCCGGCCCCTGCGCCCCCAGCGCCGGCCCCTGCGCCCAAACGCCGGCCCCTGCGCCCCAACGCCGGCCCCTGCGCCCCAACGCCGGCCCCTGCGCCCCAACGCCGGCCCCTGCGCCCCAACGCCGGCCCCTGCGCCCCAACGCCGGCCCCTGCGCCCCAACATCAGCCTCGGGCCACAGTATGTGTGGGACAGTGTTAATGTGCGGATGTGTTGACAACTGGAAGAGCGGATACGGTAGATGAGGTTGGAGGAGGTGCAAATGAATCTCTGCCTCACCTGTGAAGACTTCACTTGCACCTCCTCCAATCTCATCCACTGTATCCGCTGTTCCAGGTGTCAACTCCTGTATATCGGCGAGATCAAGCGCAGGCTTGGCGATCGTTTCGCTGAACATCTCCGCTCAGTCTGCCTTCACCTACCTAATCTCCCGGTTACTCAGCACTTTACTCAGTACTCCGCCCCCCCCCCATTCCTAATCTGACCTTTCTGTCCTGGGCCTCCTTCATTGTCCGAGAGAGGCCCAGTGCAAATTGGTGGAACAGCACCTCATATTTCGATTGGGTAGCTTACACCCCAGCAGTATAAACATTTACTTCTCCACCTTCAAATAGCCCTTGCTTTCCCTCTCTTTCCATCCCTTTCCCCTTCCCAGTTCTCCCACCAGTCTTACTATCTTCGACTACATTCTACCTTTGTCCGGCCCACTCCCCTGATATCAGTCTGAAGAAAGGTCTTGACCCGAAACGTCACCCATTCTCTCCAGAGATGCTGCCCGTCCCGCTGAGTTACTCCAGCACCTTTGATTTAAACGAGCATCTGCAGTTCTTTCCTGCAAAGCTTAAAGTGCTGGAGTAACTTAGTGGTTTCGACAGCATCTGTGGAGGGAACAGATCAACAACGTTTGCGTTGGGACCTTTCTTCAGACCGAGTGTGGTGAGGGGGTGGGGGAGAGAGCTAAAAAAGAGGTACGCACAGGACATAATATGGCAAGTGATAGATGGGTACAGGTGAGGGTGGTTTGATTGGCAGATGGGTGGACTAAATGACAAAGGTTTGTACTGTACTATCATAATGCCTAGCCTCCGCTCAGTTCAGCTCTCAGTCTGGTGAAGACTGTATTTTTGCACCACATACAGTTGTGAATACCTGATGTTGACCTGGCTAGGATTTTCCTTCTGGCAGTGCGAGCAGAAATATGTCATTCGATTATTCTCACCAAGGCGGCAGACAATTACTTTTCCACGGCACTGTCTGCACGTGGAGCGCTTGTAAACTCTGAAATGTTTGTACAAGACTGACCCAATCTTCTGACACTAAAAAACAGAAAATCAATTACATGATTGCAGATAGGTTCAGAGAAGCAATCTCCTTGCAATGTTTACAAAAAGAGCTCAAACTACTAACAAGTCGTTTGACCCATGGTGATTATACTGAAGCCAAAGAGAAGATTTTGATATTTACCATTTGGGCAAGAAAGATTTTAAACATGAAGTAATTGTATAGATCGAACAAAATGATAACCGCATTCATTATTGTTTTACTTTTACAAGAATACTAGACCAAGTGCAGACCCGTTGGGTCGGTTCCCCCAACGCGCGTTTGCGGAGGGGCGCACACGGCGTCACACACACTAACCACCCACACACTAACTACCCCCTTGATATTATATTAATATTATGAATTAGACCCCTAGCCACTGATGCATAGCCCCCAACTCGCAGGCGTGTCTAGAGAGGGAGAGGGGGGGTAGAGAGTGAGGGCAGAGAGAGAATGGGGAGAGACAGTGAGAGAGGCAGAGACAGAAGGGAAAGAAACAGGGGGAGGGGGGGGTGGAGGAGAGGAGGAGGAGGGAGGGTGGGGGAGGGGGAGGGGGAGAGGGATATGGGAGGAGAGAGGGGGAGAGGGGAGTTGAGAGGGGGGGAAGGGAAGGGGGAGATGGGGTGAGAAGGGAGGGGGAGAATTGGGGGGGAAGGGAGGGGGAGAGGTGGGGGGAAGGGAGGGGGAGAGGTGGGGGGAAGGGAGGGGGAGAGGTGGGGGGAAGGTAAGGGGAGAGGTGGGGGGAAGGGAGGGGGAGAGGTGGGGGGAAGGGAGGGGGAGAGGTGGGGGGAAGGGAGGGGGAGAGGTGGGGGGAAGGGAGGGGGAAAGGTGGGGGAAGGGTCGGCGAAAGATTTAGAACATTTCAAAATCCAGCAGTGACAAAAAAAAGTTGTGACACTTCATCACGCCACGTCACGCTGTCTTACGCCGCGACTTTTCCGGTGACCTGATACGTCAGTCAGTGATGGCGGCAGTCGCCGAAAAAATTGCCAAGTGGCAAAAATTGCCTGATTGTTGACAAGCTCTCTCTATTGTACCAACCCAATCGTCAATTAGCAGAGCCACTCCTTCACCATTTCATGTCTCCTTGCTGTCCTTTTCTAATTTCAAGTCAAGTCAATTTTATTTCTATAGCACATTTAAAAACAACTCCCATTGACCAAAGTGTTTTACATCAGTGCAGGTACTAACCTGATGGTACATAGATCTAACAATACATACATAAATACATACATGCAGCGCTCCTCAGTGGACCTCAAGAAACGCTTGTGAGCAGAAATAGGTTTTGAGTCTAGACTTAAAGTAGTCGATGGAGGGGACAGTTCTGATGAGAAGAGGGATGCTGTTCCACAGTCTAGGTGCTGCAACCGCAAAAGCGCGGTCGCCCCTGAGCTTAAACCTGGACCGCGGGATAGTCAGTAGCCCCAAGTCGGCTGATCTGAGGGACCTGGAGGTAGAATGGTGGGTTAGCAGAATTTTGATATAGGTGGGGGCAACCCCGTTAAGGGCTTTGTATACATATAGGAGGAGCCTGAAATTGATTCTGTACCGCACTGGGAGCCAGTGGAGAGGGGCCAGAATCGAGGTGATGTGGTCCCTTTTACGGGTGCCCATCAGAAGTCTCACTGCGGCGGTTTGGACCACTTGCAGGCGGGACAGGGATGATTGGCTGATGTCAGTGTATAGGGAGTTGCAGTAATCAAGGCGGGAGGAGATAAATGCATGGGTGATCTTTTCAAGGTCGTTGAATTGGAGGAATGGTTTTATTATAGCTATTGTCCGAAACTGGAAGCTAGCTTTTACCACAGCATTGACTTGTTTGTCAAACTTCAATGTGGAGTCAAATATCACGCCAAGGTTTTTGACGTGCGGTTTGAGTAAGGAGGTTAGGCATCCAAGGCTGCCTGCTATCGTTTTGATGGAGTCCGAGGTGCCAAGTAGGATGACCTCAGACTTGCTCTCGTTTAGTTGGAGGAAGTTCTGCGCCATCCAACACTTTTAAATCCTCGAGGCAGTGCCTAAGGCTGAGTAGATATGATCGGTTGTTGGGTTTCGGGGGAGATAGAGCTGTGTATCGTCTGCATAGTAGTGGAAGGGAATGTCGTGCCGTTGAATGACCTGGCCTAGGGGAGCATATACAGAGAGAAGAGAATTTGTACTATTTCATCCATTAATAGTTGAGTTGAGTTCACAGCAAGCAATATATTTTTCAATTCTTCTGAGTTTGCCCTAAATTAAAAAGCTTTTATTTTTTTCTTTCTTTTTCAAGTCTAATTCAAGTCAAATGATATTAATTGTGCTTCAGATCTCGAGAATGACCAAATATTTCAAAAATATAGGGCCTTTTAAGCGTTAACATAAGCAACTAAAAACAGTTGTTTTGACTTGGGTGGCAGTGGCGCAGCAGTAGAGTTGTTGCCGTATAGCATGAGTGACCCCGGTTCAATCCCGACTATGGCTGCTGTCTGTATATGGTTTGTACGTTCTCCCTGTCACACCTCCGGGTGCTCTGGTTTCCTCCCACATTCCAAAGGTTTGTAGGTTATTGGCTTTGCAAATTGTCCCTAGTGTGTAGGATAGAACTAGTGAATGGGGGATCGCTGGTCGGCAGGGACTCGGTGGGCTGAAGGTCCAGTTTCCATGCTGTATCTATAAACTGAATTTTTTTTAAATCTCCCCAATTCTGATATTTGTGTTATAGTGGTGTAGACTTAAGTGAACAACATAACTAATAATTAAAGAAGGAACTGCAGATGCTGGAGAATCGAGGGTTACACAAGAAGCTGGAGAAACTCAGCGGGTGCAGCAGCATCTAAGGAGCGAAGGAGATAGGCGACGTTTCGGGTCGAGACCCTTCTTCAGACTGAAGAAGAGTCTCGACCCGAAACGTCGCCTATCTCCTTCGCTCCTTAGATGCTGCTGCACCCGCTGAGTTTCTCCAGCTTCTTGTGTAACCAACATAACTAATAATCCTTACTTGTATTTTATTCTTTAAAACTAATTAAAGTCACTTTAAAAATATAAAGCACAGATATATTTTAATATCACAACTTTTGTTAAAATAGGTTAAATGCTATGCATAATTCAATAATGGTACATTTTGGTCAAATGTGCAGAAGATTTTAGATGTGAACCATCCCACACATTCTACACCAAGTGCTTGAGTATAGGAATTCAATTACTGGTACATCTTTTTCAAATAATTCGAAAACACAATTCATTTTTGGAAAGATACATATTCTTACCTTATAAAATAAAATTGAGAAGTCTCGAGTCATTCTTACAAGGTGATGTATTTGTTCAGTGGATAATTGGCAAATCTGCAAGATAGGGTAATTAACCTGATAAATTATTTACCTAATAAAGTATAGATATTTGATTATAAATGCCTGGAAATAACTAACTGGCATGATAATGAAAATACCTTTGAACCATTAAATAATTCACTTCAAAGCATGATTCATGGACATACAAAACCCAGTAAAATAAAAAGTCACCTTGTGGTTGGATATCCCCTCTACCTTGGGGTCCACATACCCCAGTTTGCATCGACAGCGCCGAAGTAGAGATGGTTGAAAACTTCAAATTTCGAGAAGTTAAGTAACTCCTGAACCACCCATATTGGAGCAATGACCAAGAAAGCACACCAAGTGGGACAGGCCCTTTAGGAAGTTCGGCATGTCCCCAAAAACTCTCGCCAACTTCTACTGATGCGCCGTAGAAAGCATTTTATCAGAATGAAGCACAGGTTTGTTTGGGAAGAGTTCCATCCAAGACCACAAGAAATTGCAACGAATTGTTATTCACTTTATTCCCCTATTATGTATCTGTACACTGTGAATGGTTCAAATGTAATCATGTATTGCCTTTCCGCTGACTGGCTAGCATGCAGCAAAGGATTTTCACTGCACCTCGGTACACATGATAATAAACAAACTAAACTTTATCTACTCTGTTTAAAGCAATCAACTACTGATATTTTATTTTTAAATCCCTCCACATTTCTGTACATTTTAACCTCTTTAATCAAATTCAGCAGGGTAGCGACACAAATCCTCACCGTCCTACCTTCCATCGTTCTTCTGTTTTCCTGGATCGAATCAGGTCAAACAGGTGATCAAGCATGTGTTTTAGCCAGATGGGCTTCACTTTCAGGTGGTGCAAGCTAACTTTTAAACTTTGGTCACAAGAATCATAGAACATATAAAAGTACAGCACAGGAACAGGCCCTTCGGCCCACAATGTCTGTGCTGAACATGATGCCAAGACTAACTATTGTCTACCTGCACATGATCCCTATCGCTCCATTCCCTGCGTATCCATGTGCCGATCCAAAGTCTCAAACTCAACTATCGTATCTGCCTCACCCACCACCCATGCCAGCACGTTCCAGTCACCCACCATCCTGTGTTAAAAACTTGCCCCTTTCACCTTAAAGCTATATTTTACCCCTTCATTCTGGAGTAATTGTGGTAACAACAGACAATACCAAGATTTTGTGCTCTTGCATCAAAAGGTTAACGGGAATCCAAGCACTGTGAGCGCTGTAGCCATTTCAGGCTCCCTCGTTTTCTTAAAATTGCAAGAAATACAGAAATGACTAGTCTTCTGCCAAAATATAAAATCCCCCCCAACTAACTGCGGCCACAATAAATCGCCATTTGAAATACTTTGAAGTAAAGAATAATTCCTAAACTGACAATGCTGAGGGCAAGAGAAGTAAACAAGCAAGTAAAGAAATGGCCAGGGGTTACATAGAAACATAGAAAATAGGTGCAGGAGGAGGCCATTCGGCCCTTGGAGCCAGCACCATCATTCAATATGATCATGGCTGATCGTCCGCTATCAATAACCCGTGCCTGCCTTCTCCCCATATCCCTTGACTCCACTAGCCCCTAGAGCTCTATCCAACTCTCTCTTAAATCCATCCAGTGATTTGGCCTTCACTGCCCTCTGTGGCAGGGAATTCCATAAATTCACAACTCTCTGGGTAAAAAAGTTTTTTCTCTGCTCAGTCTTAAATGACCTCCCCTTTATTCAAAGAGGTTATTAAAATTGTGCCAAGGCACAAGGCATTGTGCATTATGGGCTTGTCCCACTTAGGCAACCACATGGCCACCACATGTTCGCGAGTGGTTGCCGGGGAGTCGCCTTCATGGTCGTGAGGAGTTCTGGGAACTAGTCACGGCCTCATTATGGTCACCGTGAATTTTTCAACATGTTGAAAAATTAGTGGCAACTAGAATGAAGTCGCCATGGAGAGCAGCGAGAATTCTCGAGCCGTAGGTGTGTCGCCAGGAGGTCCTAGTGGGTTGCCAGGAGGTCAAAGGTTCTAGGAGGTTCTCGTAGGTTGGAGCCGGTGCTGACCCGTGAATTTGATTGGCTCATTGGGAAAAAAAAGGTAAGCAATAATTTTCAGAATCAAGGATAAGCGTATTAAGGATAGAGTGAGTTTGTTCCACTCTGATAGTCGCCGGCAGTCCGCTGAAAAATCGCCTACGTGGGACTGGCCCATTACACAATGGTTTGTTTCCTTCATATTTTTAACTTAAAACAAATTCTCCATTGGTATAAAATAAACATAAATGTTATTGGATAACCATTAATTCAACATTGCTTGTGTTTCTCTAGTTTTGGGCAGTTGGGCATTTATCCAGTCCTGTATTTCTCTACAGATGGAAAATGTCTCAGAAAAGTTAAACAATTCACAATTCATTGTGAATTTACCACTGAGCCACAGCAAAACAAGGAATGTGACCAAAACGCTTCATGGACATTCGACAGGGATGTTATGGAATGGGGAAATAAACAGATCAATTACAGGTCCATGACAGGTACAACTTGTATTATGATCATGCAGCACAGAAACAAGCCCTTCAGCCCAACTTGCCCAGGCTTACCAAGATGACAAGTTGGCTATTGTGTGTGTGTGTGTGTGTGTGTGTGTGTGTGTGTGTGTGTGTGTGTGTGTGTGTGTGTGTGTGTGTCTGCGTCTGTGTCTGCGTGTCTGTCTGTGTGCGTCTGTCTGTGCGTGTGCCTGTGCATGTGCCTGTGCGTATTTATTTGTTTGTGTGTGATCACATCTACTCGAAGAAACGACGCGCAAACGGGAAAATGTTTAAATATTCTGGTAGAGATTTACCCCCTGTGGTCAAAAATAAGTTTACCTGAAAATGTCCTGCTTTATTCCTTCAGTAATTAATAAAAATGTTCACAAATCCGATCCAACTTTCAATTTAAAACATTTGTTTTTTTATTTTTTTCACTGATGACGTGACAATGGACCTGCCGTCTGCTCGCTCTGCGGCTGACGTCACCTCCCACCCCTCCCTCCTCCCCGTTGTTCAAAAGTCGCCCTGTCGAACTCCCGAGAGCTTCGGTCGACAAACGCTCGCGCCTTAGCTCGGGTTTCCGACAACTCCCGAGGGCTTCAGTCGACCAACGCTCGCGCCTCAGCTCCAACCGTCTTTCTCACTTTGTGAACGCAATGCTGACTTCCAAATCTTTAAAGATAAGAGTCTGATTGAACTTAATTGTTTTGGTTCTCTCTCTCTCTCTCTCCCCCCCTCGCTCTCTTCCCCCCCATCCTCCCTCTCTTCCCCCCATCCTCCCTCTCCTCCTCCCTTCCCCCCCCACTCTCTCTCTGTCTCTGCCCGTCTCTGTCTCTCTCTGCCCTCTCTCTCTCTGCCCTCTCTCTCTCCCTCTCTCTCTACCCCCTCCCTCTCTAGACGTGCCTGCGAGTTGGGAGCTATGCGTCAGTGGATAGGGCGGGGATGGGGTAAAAGGAGCCAATGAATTGGAGAGACCGAGTGGACAGCTATCTGCAGAGCCAAAAGAGATGGGGGAGATATTGAACAATTTCTTTTCTTCGGTATTCACCAAGGAGAAGGATATTGAATTATGTGAGGTAAGGGAAACTAGTAGAGTAGCTATAGATACTATGAGTTTCAAAGTAAAAGAAGTACTGACACTTTTGAAAAATATAAAAGTGGATAAGTCTCCAGGTCCCGACAGGATATTCCCTAGGACATTGAGGGAAGTTAGTGTAGAAATAGCCGGGGCTATGACAGAAATATTTCAAATGTCATTAGAAACGGGAATAGTCCCCGAGGATTGGTGTACTGCGCATGTTGTTCCATTGTTTAAAAAGGGTTCTAAAAGTAAACCTAGCAATTATAGACCGGTTAGTTTGACTTCAGTGGTGGGCAAATTAATGGAAAAGATACTTAGAGATAATATATATAAGTATCTGGATAAAGAGGGTCTAATTAAGAACAGTCAACATGGATTTATGCCTGGAAGGTCATGTTTGACTAATCTTCTTGAACTTTTTGAAGAGGTTACTAGGGAAATTGACGAGGGTAAAGCAGTGGATGTTGTCTATATGGACTTCAGTAAGGCCTTTGACAAGGTTCCTCATGGAAGGTTGGTTAAGAAGGTTCAACTGTTGGGTATAAATGCAGGAATAGCAAGATGGATTCAACAGTGGCTGAATGGGAGAAGCCAGAGGGTAATGGTGGATGGCTGTTTGTCGGGTTGGAGGCAGGTAACTAGTGGGGTGCCTCAGGGATCTGTGTTGGGTCCTTTGTTGTTTGTCATGTACATCAATGATCTGGATGAAGGGGTGGTAAATTGGATTAGTAAGTATGCAGATCATACCAAGATAGGGGGTGTTGTGGATAATGAAGAGGATTTCCAAAGTCTACAGAGTGATTTAGGCCAGTTGGAAAAATGTGCTGAAAGATGGCAGATGGAGTTTAATGCTGATAAATGTGAGATGCTACACATGTGAGATGGTAAACGGTAGGGAATTGAAGAATACAGTTGAACAGAGGGATCTGGGAATAACCGTGCATAGTTCCTTGAAGGTGGAATCTCATATAGATAGGGTGGTAAAGAAAGCTTTTGGTATGCTAGCCTTTATAAATCAGAGCATTGAGTATAGAAGCTGGGATGTAATGTTAAAATTGTACAAGGCATTGGTGAGACCAAATCTGGAGTATGGTGTACAATTTTGGTCGCCCAATTATAGGAAGGATGTCAACAAAATAGAGAGGGTACAGAGGAGATTTACTAGAATGTTGCCTGGGTTTCAACAGCTAAGTTACAGAGACAGGTTGAATAAGTTAGGTCTTTATTCTCTGGAGCGCAGAAGGTTAAGGGGGGACTTGATAGGGATAGACAGAGTTGATGTGGACAAGCTTTTCCCTATGAGAATAGGGAAGATTCAAACAAGAGGACATGACTTTAGAATTAAGGGACAGAGGTTTAGGGGTAACATGAGGGGGAACTTCTTTACTCAGAGAGTGGTAGCGGTGTGGAATGAGCTTCCAGTGGAAGTGGTGGCGGCAGGTTTGTTGGTACCATTTAAAAATAATTTGGATAGGCATATGGATGAGAAGGGTATGGAGGGTTATGGTATGAGTGCAGGCAGGTGGGACTAAGGGAAAAAAGTTGTTCGGCACGGACTTGAAGGGCCGAGATGGCCTGTTTCCGTGCTGTAATTGTTATATGGTCATATGGAATAATATTAATATAATATTAAGGGGGGTGGTTAGTGTGTGTGTGTGGCACCGCAGGGCGTCCCCCTCCCCCACCGCCCGTTGAGGGGACGGGACCCAACAGGTCCCACTTGGTCTAGTTGACTCTAAAATCTTACCAACCACAGAAGTCAGACTAACCAGCCTATAATTTCCCCCTATTCTCCTTTTCTCCCTTCAGCAGGGTGATATTCAAAATGTTCCAATCTTCAGGAACCACTCCTAACTCTAGTGATTCTTGAAATATCACAAGTAATGCCTCCACAATCTCTGTGTCCACCTTCTTCAAAACCCTGGGGTGCAGTCCATCAGCCCAGGTTGACTTACCACCCTCAGACCTTTCATTTTTGCAACCACCTTCTCCCTAGTAATCACCACTCCACAAACTTCCATCCACTGACTCTCTAGGATTGCAGGCACACTGCTGGTGTCTTCCAATGTGAAAACTCCTCGGCCATTTCCTGACTCCCTGTTATCACTTCTCCTGCATCATTCCCCAGCAGCCCAGCATCCACTTGCCTCTTTTTTACTCTTTATATATCCATAGAAATGTTTGCTATCATCTCTAATATTATTGGCTAGCTTACTCTTCTCTACATCAGGAGGGCTTCCACTTCTCTACAAGAGGCGGGCTCCCTCTACTCTACAACAGGGCCTTCACAGAGAACAGTTGGGCCCTGGGGAGGGTTGTAGAGCAGAGGGATTTAGGATTCAAAGTATATAGCTCATTGAAAGTGGATATTCAGCATTTCATTGGAAGTTTGAAAATGTGGGTGTAAACTATTCCTTTAGGTGAATCCATTCTTAACATGGTGATAGACAATAGACAATAGGTGCAGGAGTAGGCCATTTGGCCCTTTGAGCCAGCACCGCCATTCAATGTGATCATGGCTGATCATCCCCAATCAGTACCCCGTTCCTGCCTTCTCCCCATATGCCCTGACTCCGCTATTTTTAAGAGCCCTATCTAGCTCTCTTGAAAACATCCAGAGCACCTGCCTCCACTGCTCTCTGAGGCAGAGAATTCCACAGACTCACCACTCACTGTGAGAAAAAGTGTTTCCTCGTCTCCGTTCCAAATGGCTTACTCCTTATTCTTAAACTCTGGCCCCTGGTTCTGGACTCCCCCAACATCGGGAACATGTTTCCTGCCTCTAGTGTGTCCAAGCCCTTAACAATCTTATATGTTTCAATGAGATTCCCTCTCAACCTTTTAAACTCCAGAGTGTACATGCCCAGCTGCTCCGTTCTCTCAGCATATGACAGTCCCGCCATACCGGGAATTAACCTTGTAAACCTACGCTGCACTCCCTCAATAGCAAGAATGGCCTTCCACAAATTAGGGGACCAAAAACTGCACACGATACTCCAGGCGTGGTCTCACTAGGGCTCTGTACAACTGCAGGACCTCTTGCTCCTATATTCGATTCCTCTTGTTATAAAGGCTAACAATTTCGAGGATGTAACTAGTAGAGTGGATAAGGGAGAACCTGTGGATGTGTTGTATCTGGACTTTCAGAAGGCTTTCGACAAGGTCCCACATAAGAGATTAGCTTTCAAACTTAAAGCACACGGTATTGGGGGTTCAGTGTTGATGTGGATAGAGAACAGGCTGGCAGACAGGAAGCAAAGAGTAGGAGTAAACGGGTCATTTTCAGAATGGCAGGCAGTGACTAGTGGGGTACTGTAAGGCTCAGTGCTGGGACCCCAGCTATTTACAATATATATTAATGATCTGGATGAGGGAATTGAATGCAACATCTCCAAGTTTGCGGATGACACGAAGCTGGGGGGCAGTGTTAGCTGTGAGGAGGATGCTAGGAGGCTGCAAGGTGACTTGGATAGGTAGGGGGAGTGGGCAAATGCGTGGCAGATGCAGTATAATGTGGATAAATGTGAGGTTTTACTTCGGAGTCACGTGAGTGATTCCGTGAAGAAGGCCCGCCAGGCCGCATGCGCAGCTTTACGTCAGCCGCATTGGCGCAAGCACCAGTCTTCAGGCAGGAGCCTCTTTTTACAGAGGTTTTTCCTGCCAGTTTCGCAGCCCGACAAGTTGCTGGTTATGGACTGTGGGGAAATTCCAGTCCGACCGCTAATGCGGATAAACCGGCAAAATTGATCGGGTTGCGAGATAAGGATCCGCTAACAGTGCAGTCAGCGGCTCCCCAGCCTGCAGGGATGCCGTAAAAACGGCAAGAAATTTAAGCAAAGTCACTGACAGGGGGGTCAGCGGCTCCCAGCCTGTAGGATGCCGTTGGAACGGCAAGGAAGCAACGCTGGAGCCACTGACACTAACTGGGGTTAGTGGCTCACGGACGTTGGTCCCCAGTCAAGAAATTACTGGGACTCATTCAGCCCTATTTGGACTCAGGTGAGTCGGGCTATAAAGGGTTTCTCCTTATAATAAAAAGTATGTATTTTATAGTGTTTTTTCTTTAAGTAAACGCTAACGGCAAAGTAAAAAGTTATTGTTATATGTTCTGACAATGTTACAATTGTTTAAGCACAGGTTGCTATGATTTATTTTTACCCTTCACAGGTAAAGCTGTACACTAAATGTTGATTTAGTGAGATTACACAGCAATAGCGCGGGCCTATGGGACAGGCTGCGCCAGCAGCGCCTGACAGGGCTGCTTCCAAAATTTGGGTAGTGTACCGTTCACAAGTTGTAATATTTACATTTGTTTGTACAACACACAAAGGGTAAAAATATTTGGTTGAGGCACAGCCGGAGCATTCCAAGTAATTTGGATTATGGCCAGGGTTTGGAAATTGGGCAGAAGTTCTCATGCAAACCACCCATGCAATAAGGCAGGATTGGCATGTTATTATGAAGAATGGAGAGTATCGGGCATATGAACTTTCCGAATGAAAAAACTTATTCCTGACTTCAACAGATTCATAAGGTAAGAGATACATGTTACACAAATCCCATTACAAAGGTTATCAAAGACAATATAACTGTACTATAACAGTAAAGCTTTGCAGTATGGGATAAACTGTTTGTTGGATATTGGGATTTACCTTTAATTATTATTAGCCCTGTCTCTGCCTTGTGGCAAGAGATTGGGGTTATAGCAATCTGTTACAAAACTGAGTTATTTTCATTAAGAGTAATTGGCAATATAGCAGCTGTGTTACAGCTGAGCAAATCAAGGAACTGATATTGTGTAAGCAGCAATTAGATTGTTGCTAACAACCTTGTGCTATTGTCAGCTGAGGCTACTTCAGCCACAATGATGAAGTAACAGTATTCAGCATTGCTGAACATGACAATTGCTCATTGAACTTGAAACTCGCTACAGTAGTGTGGTCGGTTGAATTCAGTTATTATGAACTGATGTTTAGAACTCTAAGATGAGAAGTTCCAAATACCATCACCTACTCAAAGGTAGTGGAGATTGCATGAGTTACGAATTTTTCAGTTGTTAGTATCAACTAAATAAATACACTAAATGCACCGTTGAGTAAGGTTTTGAGTGAATATACATATTCTTCATGTACAAATTTAAGTTGCTACTCTACAATGGTGACATATGTTAGTCTCATGGTAATTAGGAAGAATATCCTGTAATTAATCTCCTTGCCACTGGTATATCGTCCAGTTTACATAGAAACATAGAAAATAGGTGCAGGAGTAGGCCATTCGGCCCTTCGAGCCTGCACCGCCATTCAATGTGATCATGGCTGATCATCCAACTCAGTATCCCGTACCTGCCTTCTCTCCATACCCCCTGATCCCTTTAGCCACAAGTGCCACATCTAACGCCCTCTTAAATATAGCCAATGAACTGGCCTCAACTACCTTCTGTGGCAGAGAATTCCAGAGACTCACCACTCTCTGTGTAAAGAATGTTTTCCTCATTTCGGTCCTAAAGGAATTTGCCCTTATCCTTAGACTGTGACCCCTTGTTCTGGACTCCCCCAACATCGGGAACAATCTTCCAGCATCTAGCTTGTCCAACCCCTTAAGAATTTTGTAAGTTTCTATAAGATCCCCCCTCAATCTTCTAAATTCCAGCGAGTACAAGCCGAGTCTATCCAATCTTTCCTCATATGAAAGTCCTGACATCCCAGGAATCAGTCTGGTGAATCTTCTCTGTACCCCCTCTATGGCAAGGATGTCTTTCCTCAGATTTGGAGACCAAAACTGTACGCAATACTCCAGGTGTGGCCTCACCAAAACCCTGTACAACTGCAGTAGAACTTCCCTGCTCCTATACTCAAATCCTTTCGCTATGAATGCTAACATACCATTTGCTTTCTTCACTGCCTGCTGCACCTGCATGCCTACTTTCAATGACTGGTGTACCATGACACCCAGGTCTCGTTGCATCTCC
Source organism: Raja brachyura (assembly GCA_963514005.1). The sequence goes on along the minus strand of OY740783.1, from coordinate 1,323,553 downwards.
CCCTTTCCTAATCTGCCACCATTCAGATAATAGTCTACCCTCCTGTTTTTGCCACCAAAGTGGATAGCCTCACATTTATCCACATTATACTGCATCTGCCATGCATCTGCCCATTCACTCAGCCTATCCAAATCACCCTGCAGCCTCCAAGCATCCTCCTCACACCTAACTATACCCCCCCAGCTTGGTATCATCTGCAAATTTGGAGATGTTGCATTGAATTCCCTCGTCCAAATCATTAATATATATTGTAAATAGCTGGGGTCCCAGCACTGAGCCTTGCGGCACACCACTAGTCACTGCCTGTCATTCTGAAAAGGACCCGTTTACTCCTACCCTTTGCCTCCTGTCTGCTAGCCAGTTCTCTATCCACATCAATACTGAACCCCCAATACCGTGTGCTTTAAGTTTGTATGCTAATCTCTTATGCGGGACCTTGTCGAAAGCCTTCTGAAAGTCTAGATATAACACATCCACTGGTTCTCCCTTATCCACTCTACTAGTTACATCCTCGAAAAATTCTATCAGATTTGTCAGACATGATTTACTTTTCGTAAATCCATGCTGACTTTGTCCAATGATTTCACCACTTTCCAAATGCGCTGCTATCCCATCTTTAATAACTGACTCTAGCAGTTTCCCCACTACCGATGTTAGACTAACTGGTCTGTAATTCCCCGCTTTCTCTCTCCCTCCTTTTTTAAAAAGTGGGGTTACATTAGCTACCCTCCAATCCTCAAGAACTACTCCAGAATCTAAGGAATTTTGAAAAATTATCACTAATGCATAGATGCACTAATAGATTGATGATTACACAGAATGAGTGCTGGATCTCAAAGTATGATGAAAGCATGATTTAATACCATCAAATGTTCGTCATGTTTATGCATGTTTCACTGTTTGCAAAAATATGTGACAACAGTGTGGAGAAATACATATCGCTTCAATAGGAGCAATAGACTTTATGTCTTCCTCATTAGCTGGGTTTTAAAACAGTCAGCAAGACCTCGTTTGGATTCGTACTATCGGACTGGCCAAGTGTCCGTGTTGCCTGCTTTATCAGGCATTATGGCACAACAGTACAGTTATGCCAAAAAGCAAGAACTTGCTGTTTTAAACTGTGCTTCATGAGACTGGTCTTTGCACAGTAAAACGATTATTGACTTACACATTTTCAATGTGACAACCTCAGGTTGTCACATTTAGCCATGAGGGTGTTTACTGTAGTATGTATGGATAGCATCCAAAAAAGCAGTACATCTCTATTGAGGGGATCAGAAATGTTTGTTAAATATTAATGATACATTTGATACAATACAAATTACTGACATTTCCAGTTCACTTTGTGATATTGACAAAAGTTCAGTTATAGAGAAATTACAGCTGTAACATAAGGGAACTACATTGTCGGGTCCAACCCGGATATCAAGTTGTTAAAAAGATCTTGATACAAGTAGTCACATCACAGGATTATGCAGTTGGTTATTGTAAATGTGTAAACATTACTTCACCAAGGGGTTCCAGCTACATCCTTAGTCATGACTCTGATATCAGCACAACGACGGCAAAACATTGCAAACGCTGTGGCTGGACAGGATGGAATTGGCTGTTCATGCCATTACATTTTACATTCTGGTCTACACTAGCAGAGCAGACCAGGGCTGGCATGATTTTTAAGATCATTTTGAATACCCCACGGTCTCATTTTTATGTTATCAAGACCACCAGAATCCTTAGGAGTATGGATTCAGCTGTGTATTAGTTAATAAACAATTACACAAGAGAAGGTCGGTTCAGACTATTTCAATGTGGCTGCAACAGGTATTAACATTGACGATTGTAGGTCTCATTCCACCAGGTCAGCATCAACGTCAGTATATCATTTAGATAGTGTTTTTACATCTCATTATACTAGGATAGCAGCTATGTTGGCGGCCAAAGGGAGGGATGTGTCCTTCGACCAAATTTTAGCAGCCGTCGGATGGGCGAATGAGCTGATGTTTCAGAATTTATCATCAGCCAATTGTCAATCCAGGGCTGTTTGCCAATGACATTTTAAGTGCCTAAATTTTAGGGGTACTTTTATTTGTTTACATTGTTAAATAAATCCTATCATTACATTGAATACAATGTTATTACTAATGCATTTATTTCTCTTTCGAGTCAATCAAATGCAGTGGGATGCCGAGATTGTAATCTGCGGCATGAAATCACAAAGCTTCGAAATCTTCACGGAATCACTCATGTGACTCCGAAGTAAAATAGTAAGATTAAACGAGAACGTGACTCCGAAGTAAAATAGTAAGATTAAACGAGAACTTAACAGTTTGAAGTTTGATCTTGATTTTATGAGGAGTTACGTTGGTGATTACGTGCCCACCACGCCCAACCCTCTCTCATAAAAGATCGTCTGGTAGTTCTCGAGTCACTGATCTTACTGTTTACTTTGCTGTTGTTTATTTGTGATTTCATACGGCTGCTTTGAAGTTCGCTGCGCATGCGGCCTGGCGGGCCTACTTCACGTAATCACCAACGTAACTCCTCATAAAATCTAGAGCAAACTTCAAACTGGTAAGTTCTCATTTAATCTTACTATTATCCACTTTGGCGGCAAAAACAGGAGGGTAGACTATTATCTGAACGGTGGCCGATTAGGAAAGGGGGAGATGCAACGAGACCTGGGTGTCATGGTACACCAGTCATTGAAAGTAGGCATGCAGGTGCAGCAGGCAGTGAAGAAAGCGAATGGTATGTTGGCATAGCAAAAGGATTTGAGTACAAGGGCAGGGAGGTTCTACTGCAGTTGTACAGGGTCTTGGTGAGGCCACACCTGGAGTATTGCGTACAGTTTTGGTCCCCTAATCTGGGGAAAGACATTCTTGCCATAGAGGGAGTACAGAGAAGGTTCACCAGACTGATTCCTGGGATGGCAGAACTTCCATATGAAGAAAGACTGGATAGACTCGGCTTGTACTCACTGGAATTTAGGAGATTGAGGGGGGATCTTATAGAGACTTACAAAATTCTTAAGGGGTTGGACAGGCGAGATGCAGGAAGATTGTTCCCGATGTTGGGGAACTCCAGAACAAGAGGTCACAGTTTAAGGATAAGAGGGAAGTCTTTTAGGACCGAGATGAGAAGATCATTTTTCACACAGAGAGTGGTGAGTCTGTGGAATTCTCTGCCACAGAAGGTAGTTGAGACCAGTTCATTGGCTATATTTAAGAGGGAGTTAGATGTGGCCCTTGTGGCTAAAGGGATCAGGGGGTATGGAGTGAGGGCAGGTACAGGATACTGATTTGGATGATCAGCCATGATCATATTGAATGGTGGTGCAGGCTCGAAGGGCCGAATGGCCGACTCCTGCACCTATTTTCTATGATTCTATGCCATTCGCTTTCTTCACTGCCTGCTGTACCTGCATGCTTACTTTCATATACTGATGTACAAGGACCTCCAGATCCCGTTGTACTTCCCCTTTTCCCAACTTGACGCCATTTAGATAGTAATCTGCCTTCCTGTTTTTGCTACCAAAGTGGATAACCTCACATTTATCCACATTAAACTTCATCTGCCATGCATCTGCCCACTCCCCTAACCTGTCCAAGTCACCCTGCATTCTCATAGCATCCTCCTCACAGTTCACACTGCCACCCAGCTTTATGTCATTGGCAAATTTGCTAATGTTACTTTGAATCCCTTCATCCAAATCACTGATGTATAGCTGCAGTCCTAGCACCGAGCCTTGCGGTACCCCACTAGTCACTGCCTGCCATTCTGAAAGGGACCCGTTAATCCCTCCTCTTTGTTTCCTGTCTGCCAACCACTTCTCTATCCATGTCAGCACTCTACCCCCAATACCATGTGCCCTAATTTTGCCCACTAATCTCCTAAATGGGACTTTATCAAATGCTTTCTGAAAGTCCAGGTACACTACATCCACTGGCTCTTCCTAGTCCATTTTCCTTGTTACATCTTCAAAAAATTCCAGAAGATTAGTCAAGGATGATTTCCCCTTCGTAAATCCATGCTGACTCAGACCGATCCTGTTACTGCTATCCAAATGTGCGGCTATCTCATCTTTTATAATTGACTCCAGCATCTTCCCCACCATCGGTCAGGCTAACTGGTCTATAATTCCCCGTTTCTCAAAAAGTGGTGATGTTGGGGACGGCAATATTTTGGGCCACTGACAAGGACGGATGATCTAGGTGACAAGAGCTTGGCTTTGGAGGGATATGGGCCAAACACGGCCAGGTGGGACTAGTGGTAGCTGGTACAGCTGGTACATGTTGGCCGGTGTGGATGGGGCACCTTGGTCAGCATGGGCAGGTTAGGCTGAAGGGCCTGTTTCCACACTGTATCACTATGGCTATGAAATTAAAATTAAACCTGCTGCTGCACAAAGGTTTTACCTTTACAGCCGGATGGAGATAACTGTCAAACATTGCTTCGTTTTTGATGATATTTCCCACTCCTGGCAGCACGGACTGGTCCAACAGCACATCACACAACATGTGAGCACCATGTCGCTTCACCTCCTCCTCTGCTCGAGGATGACTGAACTTTGCCGAGCAGACATCCAGCTCCTCCATTAGTTTTACTTTCTCCTCACATTCAGAGGTACTCCTGGCAGGTAATACAATATACCTTAATGTTAAGGTGCCTTTATTGCAAACCCAACTACATAACATTTTTTCATATAGTTTATCTGACCCTCTCAAAACAAATTTAATTAAACCAGTCAAGTTATTAAAGGTAAAAAACAAAGTGCTGAAGGAACTCAGTGGGTCATGCAGCATCAGTGGAGAGACAGACAGCACTTTGGGATGGGACCATTCTTTCGATTGAATGGTGACACAGTGGTGCAGCCGCTGCCTCACAGGCTTCCCAAAGACATGCGGGTTTGTAGGTTAATTGGCCTCAGTAAACTGCCCCTAGTGCATAGGGAATGGTTGCGGTAGTGGGATAACCTAGAACTAGTGTGAACTAGCTGGCATGGACTCGGTGGGCAGTTTCCATTGCGGCATCTTTCAATCAATCAAATTCAGACATTGGTCTGAAGAATCGCAATCCAAAACATCGCCTGTTTATTTCCTCCACAGATGCTGTCTGTCCCGATAAATTAATCTTAATTTATTAACAATTTATCCAGTGTAAAGCTACAAACACAAGTGAAAAAGTGAATTTCTCACAATTTTGAGCTAACTAAATTAATAAACAAAGACAACAGAATAGAATTTCAATTTTCAAAAGCATATTGTAACATGAAGTCTGCCAACGATTAGTACTCTTGTGGAATTAGTGATGATATCCAGACCAAATTCCATGCAGTATTGAGGGAGTACCACATTGTGAGAGTTGCTTCAAATAAACATGTTAAAATAGACACAATTTTCTTCAAACATTTTGGGCTTTAAAATGCACGTTATGTACACAGATTTATATAATTGTGTTTTTTGTTTAAAGATTCTTAGTTTAATTTATTTTAGCGATATAGCATGGAAACAAGCCCTTCGGCCGGCTGATCATTAATCAGTTTTACGCAATAGTTTTACATAATTTGCAAATGATGAACTCACATTTATCAGGGATCAGTGCAAAATAAATTTTAATGAACAAAACTGAAAGCATAAAAATAAAGCCGAACATGAACTAATTATTTACCTGATACTGAATGTGGATTCAAAGAAACATATCAAATCATTGGTTAGCTGAATTTGCAAACTTCCTGCCGCTCCACTGCTGCGCTTTCTTTCAGATGAATTGATTTGCATCGAACCATTCATTCCAAAATGTACCCTGCAAAGATATATCACGAGTCAAGTGTCAAGAGTGTTTTATTACCATATGTCCCGGATGGGACAATGAAATTCTTACTTGCTGCAACACACAGAATATGTAAATTCAATTCAATTCAACTTTAATGTCATTGCACAAATACAAGTATAGGTACAACGAAAATATGTAAACATAGTACATAACAGGGGAACAGGAAAAAAAAAGTTCAATAAATATTATGACTTCACAACAAGAATAAACTAGATATTCTAGCATAAAATAATTTCTGACTGCCTACTAAGCAACCTTATTAGCAGCTAGCACTTTCTTCAATGTAAAATGTCTCTCTTTCAAATGAAACTTAAATTGATTATCAAAATGTCAAGTCAAAAATGGTTAATTGTCAAATGTAGCAAAACGAAACAATGAAATTCTTACTTGCAGCAGCACAACTGGTTTGTAAACACAGTACTCAATAGATAACTTAAAAAACAAAAAAAAGTTCAAAAACACAAACCCAATATAGTGCTAAACAACAAAGCCCGAAATCCTTAATGCAACCAAGACAGTTTGTAGTTCAGTTGCACGTAGTGTTCAAGAGATTATGAATTAGATTTACAAATCTCTTCCTCTTTTCTCTTTCCCAATCAGTTCAAACGTTAAAACCTGCCAGTAGCTGAGCAAATATGAATTTCAATAGCAAAAGATCAAATGCACACTGACTGCAAAAGCACATTTCATCTGTGATGCACAAAAATTAACATGATAGATTTCAGCCAATAATCCTAAATAAATATTGAATAGCACACGAAAGGAAAACAGAAAACTCTGGAAACCTCAACAGGTCAAGCAACCTCTGTGGAAAAAGAAACAGTTAACATTTTATCAGAACTGAGAGAGGAACAAGTTAGCAAAGGTTAGGCAGCACAGCTGTACCACGGCAATGTGGAGTTTGCACATTCTCCCTGTAACCACGTGGGTTTCCTCCTGTGGAACCAGTTTCCTCACACATCCCAAAGATGTGCAGGTTTGTAGATGAATTGGCCTCTGTAAAATTTCCACTAGTGCATAGGGAGGAGGTGAGAAATATAGAACTAGTGTGAATGGGTGACCGATGGTCGGCGTGGACTTGTTGGGCCATTGGGCCTGTTTCCCTGCTGTATCTCTAAACTATAAAGGTGGCAGAAAATGTCAAGAGCCAATAGGTGGAACAAAAGGGAATTTCTATGATAGTATGTTTGTCCCATCCATTAACTGGGGTGGGAGATTGCAACCTTTACATGGTCCACCCTGTTACGACGAATGCAATCAACCTAGCGTGCACAAACAGAAGATCAAACAGAACAAATTGTCTTACAACTTTAGGCTGTGCATGCCATACGCAAGAAGACCCATTAACTAAATAAATATGAAAATCACTGAGAAATAGTCAATATTTACGTTAAAACTCCAACAATCTTTGCTTGTTGATTGAAAATCCCAATGGTTCAGCATTTATCACTTCAACTTTCGTTCCCCACACTTCCTTTAAATTAATCAGGGCCCATTCCTTGTGCTCCCTATAAACTCAACTTGTTCACTAGAAAAATGATTGTGCTGCAGCAAAATATCGAAAAAAGTGAAACAAGGTGCTTTGGTGTAATCTTCAGAGTAATATCCAATAGCCCACCAAATCTGTCAATCTGGTGCGAAAGATAGACAGCTTTACTTTCCATTTCTACATTTTATCTGGGACATCTCTTAATTTAGGAGATGAAAAGGAACAACATCTTAGAGCATGGCCATTGGTGGTGAGACGTTCATTTCAGGAAGCTCAGGACAAGCCTCCTGTATAATCAGCCAAAACAAAGCTGGATCTAAACCTCATTCATACCCGTCCAATATTGTTGTTTCAGGAATGCAACATTATTATGTGTGATCAAAAGTTTAAGAAAGAACTGCAGATGCTGGAAAAATCGAAGGTATACAAAAATGCAGCAGAAACAAAGCGGGTGATGCAGCATCTATGTAGCGAAGGAATAGGTGACGTTTTGGGTCGAGAAGGGTCTATTCCTTCGCTCCATAGATGCTGCCTCACCCGCTGAGTTTCACCAGCATTTTTGTCTCTATGTGATCAAAAGCTCACTTCAAGAGTTCAAGAGAGTTTATTGTCATGCGTCCCTGATAGGACAATGAAATTCTTGCTTTGCTTTAGCACACCAGAACATAGTAGTCACGAATACAGAACAGATCAGTGTGTCTATATACCATTGTATAAATATATACACACATGAATAAATAAACTGCTAAAGTGCAAATTAATAGTCCATAATCTGTTTATGTTCAGAGTTTTGTTCGAGCCGAGTTTAATAGCCTGATGTCTGTGGGGAAGTAGCTATTCCTGAACCGGGTCGTTGCAGTCTTCAGGCTCCTGTACCTTCTACCTGAAGGCAGCAGGGAGATGAGTGTATGGCCCGGATGGTGTGGGTCCTTGATGATGCTGCCAGCCTTTTTGAGACAGCGACTGTGATAGATCAAATTGAATGGCAGTTCTGGCCCGAAGGGCTGAATGGAGTTCTCCTGCACCTATTGTTTATTGTTTTCTATTTGGTTCAAGCAAATTACAATAGATACGGTACCTTAATGCAGTTTGTCCAAAATATATGAAAAGGTCCTTTCCTAATGTCTTCACACCTGTGTATACTTTGCCTTCCAGCAGCTGGATTGCATTATGACTGGCACCAGACTGCCCATTTGGCAGAGTAATCTGAAGGAAAGGATACAGACAGTGCAACTTGTGATGGACGGGTCTTGATATGAAACCATTTCTGTTACACAAAATGCCGCCCACTGAAGTATTAATTACTTGTTATAAAATGAAGACATTCTTGTGTTTAAAAAATTTAAGTGGTGATATAAACCTCACCCCACCCGCTCATCGCCCAAACTTCACCCACTGCCCCTCACCAGCCACCGCTCATGCCCACCCCACCCCCGCAATACACTCCTCACCTCACACCTGACCCCCCCCTTGCCCAGATTTCCATCCCTCACTCCATCACACCCCACCCCACCCCATACTCCTCCCCTCACCCTCCACCCCTCACCACCCTACCCCTCCCCAGTCGCCATCCACCCCGAATACACCTCACCCCTCCCCGCCCTTCACCACCAACCCCATATTCCACCCCTCACCCCCACCACTCACCTTCCATCCCTCGCCCCTTCACCTCAACCCCTCCACACACTCCTCCCCTCAACCCCACCCACCCCCTCACACCAACTCACACCCACCCCCTCACCCTCACCCCACTGCCCCTCATCCCCACCCTTCACCTGCTCCTCCACTCACCCGACCCACCCCCTCCACCTGACAGTCCCAGTCCCAGTCCCGCCGGCCCGCCCGCGGTGCCTCACCGCTCGCACCCGCTGCCCGGTCCCCACGCGGCCACGGAGCCGCTCCCCGCTCAGCGCGCAGCCCGGTCCCTCCACCATGGCGGCGCGAACCCGCACCCAACGGACAACCCGCAGGCGGCCGCGCGCAAAGGTCCTGCAGCGGAGCTCGAGCGCGAACGGATCTCCAGCCGCGCGCGCCCAGGGGGGGAGGGCGGGGCCAGCGTGAGGTGGGCGGGGAGAGAGGGGAGGGAGGGGCCAGTGGGAGGTGGGCGGGGAGAGAGGGGCCAGTGGGAGGGGTCAGCGTGGGGTGGGCGGGGAGAGTGGGGAGGGAGTGATCAGCGTGGGGTGGGCGGGGAGAGCGTGGGGGGGGGGGGTCAGCGTGGGCAGGAGGGGCCATCGTGGGGGGAGGGGCCATCGTGGGGGGAGGGGCCAGCGTGGAGGGGAGGTCAGCGTGGAGGGGAGGGGCCAGTGTGGGGAGGGAGGGGTCAGCGTGGGGTGGGAGGGGAGGGAGGGGCCAGCGTGGAGGGGAGGGGCCATCGTGGGGGGAGGGGGCGGTGTGGGGGGGAGGGGCCATGAGGAGCCCCGAGACCGGGCTAACCGCCACGCGCGTCAGAGAGGGCGGGAAACTGGGCTGTCGCCCGGACGGTGAGTCGCCGGTTCGAGTCCCGCCACCGGCACGGCGGAAGAGGAGTGAGAGTGGTGAGGAGAAGTATGCATGGCTGCCCATTTTACAGCTGAAGTCGGTGGGGTTTGACTCCTCAATGTACATCATTGTAGTAGAGTCACGGAGCCGGGAATCAGGTAGTTATAATCTGAGGAGGGCATTAGGAATTGCAGGTGCTGGTTTACCAAAAGACACAGAGTGCTGGAGTAACTCAGCGGGTCAGGCTGCATCTCTGGAGAACATGGATAGGTGACTGAGGCAGATACAATAGAGCACTTGAAGAACAGAATACATTATCACACCTTACATCACTTTTCTGGTGATTGAGTGGGCGGATTGGCTAGTATGTGTTAGATTTATCCTACCTAGAATCTAGGGATATGGGGAAAAAGCAGGAACTGATTGTGGATGATCAGCCATGATCACAGTGAATGGCGGTGCTGGCTCGAAGGGCCGAATGGCCTACTCCTGCACATATCTTCTATGTTTCTATGACATAACTGGGCAATATTCTCTTTGGTACAGACCAGCATCTGAAGCTCTTTGTTTCTACATGATAGTGTGTATTTGAGATATCCCACTCCCATGAGATAAAGCTGCCTACATAGAGTTATACAGCATGGAAACCGGCCTTCAGACCAACACCGGCCAACATTTCCCAGCTACACTAGTCCCACCTGCCCACGTTTGGTCCATATCCCTCTAAACCTGTCCTATCCATGTACCTGTCCAAATGCTTCCAAAACGTGGCGATAGTCCCTGCCTTAACTACCTCCTCTGGCAGCTTGTTCCATACACCCACGGCCCTTTGTGTGAAAAAGTTGCCCCTCAGGTTCCTATTAAATCTTTTCCCCCTCATCTTAAACCTATGTCATTTGGCTCTCGATTCACCTACTCTGCAAGAGACTCTGTGCATCTACCCGTTCCTTTCTATTTCATGCCATGCAACGCCATGTCATGCCATTAATGATCTACCTGTAAAATGGGACAAGCTTAGATGGACCATCTTGGCATGGACGAGTTGGTCTGAAGGTCCTGTTCCGTGCTGTTTGACTGTATGAATGTAAAGAATATAAATTCCAAAATTATGAAAGTTTTCATTGACTTCGAAAGCAGAGGTGGATTCCTACTAAAATAGACTGCATTTTGACTGCAGAGGGAGCTGTAGGCATATTTTTCCACAGTATGTACTATCCTCGAGTTTGGGAGTGCAGTGTTTAATTGCTGTATTTACTGGCAACAAAACAATGAAATTCTTACTTGCTGCAGCTTTACAGGCATATAAACACAATGACATGCGGATACATTCACGATAATTAATCATCGATTAATCTATTAATGGAATGACACATCATCAGGATAGATGAACTCGCAGTTGCTTTCTTCTTCTTTTGTGTCCATCTTCCATGTTTCAAATGTTGACATCCCTGTCATCGTCCGTCCTGAAAAGGACGCAAGCTGCCGGCGACAATCAGTGGGAGCCATCACTTGTTGCTCAGGATACTTCCAGTTTCCAGCCCCGCGACGTGGACACTTCTGCTACTTTGATACTACCCAACATCCATCACAAGTGAAAAGTATGATTAATCTTACAATAGACAATAGGTGCTGGAGTAGGCCATTCGGCCCTTCGAGCCAGCACTGCCATTCAATTGGATCGTGGCTGATCATCCACAATCAGTACCCCGTTCCTGCTGCCTCTCCATATTCCTTAACTCCGCTATCCCTAAAAGCGCTATCTAACTCTCTCTTGAAAGCATCCTGAGAACCGGCCTCCACCACCCTCTGAGGCAGAGAATTCCACACTGACAACTGAAAAAGTTTTTCCTCATCTCTGTTCTAAATGGTTTACCACTTATTCTTAAACTATGACCCCTGGTTCTGGACTCCCCCAACATTTGGAACATGTTTCCTGCCTCCACCGTGTTCAAACCCTTAATAATCTTATATGTTTCAATAAGATCCCCGCTCATCCTTCTAAATTCCAGAGTATACAAGCCCAGCTGCTCCAATCTATCAACATATGGCAGTCCTGCCATTCCGGGAATTAACCTCGTGAACCTAGGCTGCATTCCAATGTGTATAGGTATAGCTAAACCCGATGGGAGTATATACAATTATGAGATTCATAGACAGGGTAGACAGTCAGAACCTTCACTTCAAGGTGGGAATATCAAATACTAGAGGGTATAAGATGCAAGCATAAAGGAGATGTGCAAGAGCGAGGCAGACACAGCGGGTCAGGCAGCATCTGTGGAGAACATGGATAGGTGACGTTTCACAGAGTGCTGGAGTAACTCAGCGGGTCAGGCAGCATCTGTGGAGAACATGGATAGGTGACGTTTCACAGAGTGCTGGAGTAACTCAGCGGGTCAGGCAGCATCTCTGGAGAGAAGGGATGGGTGACGTTTTGGGTTGAGACCCTTCTTCAGACTGATGTCAGGGGAGTGGGTGGGACAGAGATAGAATGTAGTCGGAGACAGTAAGACTGGTGAGAGAACTGGGAAGGGGGAGGGGATGGAGAGAGAGGGAAAGCAAGGGCTATCTGAAGGTAGATAAGTCAATGTTCATACCGCTGGGTGTAAACTACCCAAGGAAAATATTAGGTGCTGTTCCTCCAATTTGCGCTGGGCCTCACTCTGACAATAGAGGAGGCCCAGCACAGAAAGGTCAGATTGGGAATGGGAGGAGGAGCTGAAGTGCTGAGCAACCAGGAGATCAGGTTGGTTAAGACGGAGTGAGCGGAGGTGTTCAGCGAAACGATCGCCGAGCCGGCGCTTGGTCTCACCGATGTACAGAAGTTGGCACCTGGAACAGCGGATACAGTAGATGAGGTTGGAGGAGGTGCAAGTGAACTTCTGCCTCATCTGGAAAGACTGGGTCCTTGGATGGTCGGGGGGGAGGTAAAATGACAGGTGTTGCATCTCCTGCGGTTGCAGGGGAAAGTACCGGGGAGAGGGTGGTTTGGGTGGGAAGGGACGAGTTGACCAGGGAGCTTCTGAGGGAACGGTCTCTGCGGAAAGCAGAAAGGGGAGGAGATGGGAAGATGTGGCCAGTCGTGGGATCCCGTTGGAGGTGGCGAAAATGTTGGAGGATTATATGTTGTATGCGACGGCTGATGGGGTGGAAGGTGAAGACAAGGGGGACTCTGCCCTTGTTACGAATGGAGGAAAGGGAAGCAAGAGCGAAGCTGCATGATATCAAGGAGACCCTAATGTTGGCCTCATCTATAATAGAAGAGGGGAACCCCCGTTTCCTAAAGAATGAGGACATCTCCAATGCCCTGGTATGGAACACCTCATCCTGGGTGCAGATGCGCCGTAGACAGAGGAATTGGGAGTAGGAGATAGAGTCTTTACAGGAAGCAGGGTGGGAAGAAGTGCAGTCCAGATAGCTATAGGAGTCAGTAGGTTTGTAGTAGATCAGTACTCTGTTTCCTGTGATAGAGACAATGAGATCTAGCAACGGTAGGGAGATGTCAGAGATGGTCCAGGTGTATTTGAGTGCAGGGTGGAAATTAGTGGTGAAGTTGATGAAGTCAGTGAGTTCTGCATGGGTGCAGGAGGTGGCTCCAATGCAATCATCAATGTAGCGGAGGTAGAGTTTGGGATTAGGGCCAGTGTACGCCTGGAACAGTGATTGTTCGACGTACCCAACAAAGAGGCAGGCATAGCTGGAGCCCATGCGAGTCCCCTGTAGCTACGCCTTGGATTTGGAGAAAGTGGGAGGAGTCGAAGGAGAAGTTGTTGAGGGTAAGGACCAGCTCCGATAGGCGGAGGGGAGTATTAATAGATGGAAACTGGTTGTTTCTGCGGTCGAGGAAGAAACGTAGGGCTTTAAGACCCTCTTGGTGGGGTATGGAGGTGTAGAGTGACTGGACATCCATACTAAAGATGAGGGAGTGGTGGCCTGCAAAACGGAAGTCATTGAGGAGACGAAGAGAGTGTGAAGTGTCTTGGACATAGGTGGGGAGGGATTGGACCAGAGAGGATAGGATGGAGTCGAGGTATGTGGAAATTAATTCGGTGAGACATGAACAAACAGAAACAATGGGTCTGTCAGGACAGTTCTGTTTGTGGATTTTGGGGAGAAGATAAAATCGTATCTGGGGAACGTTAAGGTTGGAGGCTTTAGAGGATAGAGAGCATGAAGAGCTATATCAGATGGGAATAAAATGTACTTGACAATTTAAAATATGCAAGGTAAATGTAAAGGTATAGTAGAGGGTTAACTATTATTCAACTATACTCTGTGGAAAATATTATTCTAGGAAGGAACACAGAAAAGAAGTGACTACTAGTTCTGTTGCAACATCCAGCTATGGAGTTGATCTGTCGATCCAAGACTTTCAACATGTACAGAGGCATTCAGCTAAATACTGTTAGCGAGCTGATGAACTGATGCAGTGTAAAGTCTTTACCGGATTGCATCGTGTCCTCTTAGGATACTAATGAGAAACATCAGACTGCCAAAACAAACAGCGGAACGTTGGCAAGTAATATCAAATAGTCAGTAATTTATCAGCATTGATTTATTATTGCCTCTTGTACCCAGATACAGTGAAACGTTTTGTGTGCTCTCAAATCAAGGTGTGCTCTCCAATCTCTTCAACCCACTGAAAGATTTCTGTATCTGTTTCTTGACGTACAATCACCATCACCTAAGTGGCCACAGGGAGAGCGTGCAAACTGTACAGACAGAACACGTCGTCAGGAACCCGGGTCTCTGGCATTGTAAGGCAGTAGAAAGGACAACTATAACAGGACTGGGGCCCACCACCACTTCTCCAATTGCATCACCCCCGCCCCACATGGAAATGTATTATTGTTACATTTGTACTCAGACACCACTATGGGAGTCTCTTCACTGGAGCATTACAGTAGGTATGTTACAATACCTACCTTTAGCGGCACTGCAGTTCTGCCGCTCCCCGTGTGTGTGACTTTGGCGCCTTTCAGAGGGGGGCAGGGTTTAAAATGCCGTTTTTCCCCAGACAGTCCAAGTCGATCCATGTCGGGCGATTTCGTCGCTAAAGAGAAATCGCTCCGACATTTCATTCATGAAGCTATTTTTAAACTACGCTAGATTATTTATTAACTAGAGTAGTTTAAAAATCATCTTCTAAAGCTCTGAACGCCGACAGCAGAACGGACCTAACGTAGGGGAGAAAATAAAGTGCACAGTTTATTTTTACATTAAAACTTGGTTTTTAGGAAGGCTTTAATCACATTTTCATGTTGCGAAAAGGGGACAAAGAAAATGTATGAACCGGCTGTATTTTGCACACCGACTTCACCGCAAACCGCAACGTTCCAATCCACCGCGTTCCACTAAAACCCACTCTCTAGTTGATTTAAATGGCCATTAATTTACAGGCATTAAACACTAAATTCCTTCCATTTGGCCTATAAATTCATGAAAATTAGATTTTAAAATCATGTTATATTGTGGATTATTGTGTGAATGTTATTTGGACACTTAGGCAATTTAAAAAAGTTTATCGTTTCTTAAGAAATGGATAGATGTTTAGATCTAGTAATTGAATTTTGTAATTAGCTACAATTAGATAACTAACTAATTATATGCTTTAATTTCAGGTCATCCAAGTAAGATTGTTTCATATTTGTTTCAGAATGCTTCAACCTATAATAACTGAAAATTTCATTGAGTTTTCTTAATTTTTAAGAAAGTTATGGGCTTTTGACTGTTCTAGATCACAGCTTTTGAGTTAAGTCAATGGAAAGGCAATGGGGAACAAGATGCTAATTTCCGAGTATGAAAATGGCCATAACCTTTTTAATACTGAATATATGAAAGTGAATTAGGTGTCAAATTAAACTTATTTTTATGCTTTATCTGAAGGGATAAATTGCAGACTTGATTTTTAAAATCTCAAAATGTTGTAACATTGCTAATTACAGCAGCTCAACAAGATGACTGGCCATCATCTATTCATGTTTTTAAATGCCCACTTGGTCTTGGTGGATTTTTATTCATCTCTGATGAATAATTTTGGAACAAATCATAGTTATTCATGTGCTTTCTGTGTAAAACGTTAAGAGCAATTCAGACATAGAACATAGCACAGGAACAGACCCTCCAGCCCACAATGTCCATGCCAAACATGATGCCAAGTTAAACTACTCTTCTCTGCATGCACACGATCTATCTCCCTTTAATTCCCTGAATATCCATGTTCCTATCTAAAATGTTTTAAAACGCCACTCTCATATCCGCCTCCACCACCACCCCTGCAGCGCATTCCAGGCACTCTTCACCCTCTACGTAAAATAAATTTCCCCTGTTCATCTCCTTTAAACTTTGCCTCTCTCACCGTAAACCTATGCCCTCTAGATGTTGGTATTTCCACACTGCGATAATAGGTTCTGAATGTCTACCGTCTGCCTCGCATCATTTTATATAGTTTAGTTTAGAGATACAGTGCGGAAACAGGCCCTTCGGCCAACCGAGTCCACACCAACCAGCGGTCCCCGCACACTAACACTACCCTACAAACACTAGGGACAATTTTACACATACACCAAGCCAATTAACCTACATACCTGTATGTCTTTAGAATGTGGGAGGAAACCGAAGATTTCGGTGAAAACCGACGCGGTCACGGGAAGAACGTACAAACTCTGTACAGACAGCACCCATAGTCGGGATCGAACCCGGGTCTCCGGCACTGCAATCGCTGTAAGGCAGCAACTCTACCGCTGTGCCACCGTGACCACCAGCCCCTCAGATATCAGCGTTACAGATAAATGTTTGAGCAATATCCCCTTATAGCTAATGCTCTCTAATCTAAGCAGCATTCTGAAGTATATTATTCTGGCAGTAAGCATCCAGAAAAGTTAATCTCATCTAAGTTCATTTATAGTACAGCTGGCATAGTTTCCACCAGTACTTGACGGATCGTGAAAGGGCAAAAAGAGATATTAACAAGGTTCATGCATTTTGCATTCTCAATCTCTACTTCACCAGAACAGCACACTCCTATCAGAAAGACAAATAAACTTTCTGTGTGAATACTGCACTACTGTTTAAATTTTGTTCTTATCTTGGTTTTGACAGTTAATCCAGTCAATGGAAGGAAATGCTTTCTGAGTTATGACAGATTTTGAGATCCTGTTTTGCTGTTAAGGATAACATAAGTGTTCGCAATTGTTAGATTCCCACAGCAAAATCAGGTTGAAACTAAATTAAATCTATGTTGTGGTCTCAGGGTGTGGAGTACAGCCTTTGTCTAGAGCAGAATTGTGAATGACATAATTGAGCAAGATTGTGTATGGGTAGATTCGGTTTAATTTCTTCAGTTGAAAATGTCAACAGGAATTGATTAAAGGCAAGATGTTCAGAAGGTTGCCAAGGCTGAGTAATGTTTCAAGCAGATTAGAAATAATATTCATATTATTGAATAAATATGTGGAGAAAAAACAATTAATTAAAAAAACAAGCTAACATTGGATAGCAAGCCCACTGTTTGTAGACAATCCTTATATATGGGATATTGATCCTAGATTTGATTCAAATCAGTCCAAGGTGCTCCATGAAGTGTGAAACCCTGATGATAAATTGTTGAATTTACGTCTCAGGTAGTCAGAAACATCTAATTTCTAATTCCATGTCCTCTGCCCACTGCTATGGAAACCATACACTTTCTTTGCCATCAAAGAAAACAGTAAAGCATTTAGTATGCTTGCCTTCATTGGTTGGGGGATTATCTGTTGCAGGTTTGGAGGACTTTGCATATGCTGCATTTGGAGTTTTGTCATTGCGGTTAGGATGTGGGGGCTTTAGAGCGAGCGTAGAAGAGGTTTAGCAGAATGCTAAACCAAGGAACTGCAGATGCTGGTTAAAACACAAAAGGACACAAAGTGCTCGAGTAATTCAACAGGTCTGGCAGCATCTCTGGAGAACATGGATAGGTGATGTTTGGGGTCAAGACGTCCTTGGATTGATTGAGAGGAGAGAAGCAGATAATAGGTATTAGAGGGATATGGGCCAAACACGGGCAGGTGGGACTAACGTAGATGGGGCATCTTGGTCCTGCAGGGGCAACTTGGGCCAAAGGGCCTGTGTCCCTGCTGTACAACTCTAAATGTAAGGCCTGCAGTTGTCAGCAGTTCAAGTGAGAGTCCCCCTGCAAGTACATACAGTGCCAGTGAATGTGGCAGCGACGGAGAAGGGTGTGCCAGCACCTAGCACAATGTGAGGAAGGAATAGCCATCAATTGCCTTCATTGCCCAGGAATCCATTCAAAAAGAAAGTGCATTGAGTGGAGTTGTGGAAGCTTCCACCTTTTCCTTTTTCTAATATTTCCTCGTATTCTTCAGTCTCCTTTCTCATCAGACCAAAATGCTGCTTAAGATAGAACATTGTTTAAATTAACCAACATAACGTCAACACATGAGCTGCAAGACCAGTGGCGCCACAGACCCATGCAGTTCCCTCACCCTGGATGACAGAGGTTGCCATTTACAGGTCCTCCACAGGTCATGACAAGGTTTCCTTCCTGAGAACAGCGATAGCGGCGTCTGAGCGATGTTTGGAAAGGCACATAGATATGCAAGAAATGGAGGGATGTGGATCACGTGCAGGCAGATAAGATCGCGTGCAGACAGATCTTGGCATCTCATGTTTGGCACAGGCATTTTGGGCCGAAGGGCTATATATTATATGTTCTAACTGCTCATAACCCGAACAGATCAGTTTGGTTCGATGGTTCAATTATTTATTTATTGCCACGTGTACTGAGATAAGGTGAAAAGCTTGTTCTGCACTCTATCCTGTCAAATAATGGGCCATTCTTTGGAAAGTGAACCAAAATGTCACACACGTTACAAAATGGCATCACATAAAGTAATACATTAAAACATTCTTGTAAGAGATTAATCTTATTCATTGCTATTTTCCTACAAACATAACTATAATGCATGTCATAGATAAAGATATGAACTTTCTAGCTTTTTTTAATTCACTAGAGTTTGTAAGATAAAACTGACATGAAAAAAATGATTCGGTGTGAGGTCACACACGTGACCTGTCATATTTGACCTCGGACCCTAAACAAACATTGTCAGCATAACATAAATATTTCACTTGATAAACTTCGAAGCAAATATGTTGTATATACAGTACAAAACAATATACGCTTTCAGAATTAGAAATGTATTCCACAATTTTTCAAATTTTTGGTCACTAATACTGCCTAATACCTACAAAATAGATGCATTTGCCTGCATTTGGTCTATATCCCTCCAAACCTCACCTATTCATGAACCTGTCCAAGTTTCTTTTAAATGCTGACATTATACTTGCCTTATATGCATGTAAGCTCATTCCATGTACCCATCACCCACCGGGTGAAAAAGTTGACCCTCGGGTTTCTAATAACTTTCCCCCTCTCACCTTAAACATACACATAAACCTTGGACAAGGCATTGGTGAGGCCACATTTAGAGCGTCATGTTCAGTTTTGGTCAGTAATAGGAAAGACTAGTCTAAGTGGGACCCGTTGGGTCCCAGTCACACAGGAGGCCTTGTCCCCCAACGCAACCCATTCCCCAACGCAATCTTCCACCACTCACCCGTTTCGCCAATGCAACCCGTTTCCCCAACGCAATATTCCACCATTCACACAAAGCCCGAAACCGCACAGGCGCGGATAATATCCCCATCCCCGAGCACTCCCTCCCCCTCCTCTTCATGTGTTGGCGGGGAGGGAAGTGGGGTGTGTGGGCAGAGGGGGATGTGTGGGGGGAGAGGGGTGTGTGGGCTGGGGGGAGTTGTGGGGGGAGAGGGGTGTGAGGGCGGGGGGGGAGTTAGCTCGGAGAAGAGACAAGAGAAGAGCCATGGGGCAGAGGGGGGCATCATGGGGGATGGGGAGGAGCCAGCGAGGGGGCCAGAGGAGTAGTGGCTGGAATTGGCGGTGCGATGGGCACTCACAGTGGGCGCTGGTCATTCTTCACCGCTGGGATCAGTTCCGCTTTCCGTTTGGCGACATCTCCGACTCCGGGCAGGGTCTCCGACGCTGGGCTGCTGCTGGGAGCGGGACTGCTCCTTGGGACGGGGAGTTTCAGTTCCCTCCGAAAGTCCGGTTGGAAACCTTCGCTGGCCACCCTCAGCTTCTGTAAAGACGCGATGGCGCAGGAAGGGGCGGACCGTCCCGGGAAGTGACAGGGGAAGAGACTAATCCATGCTGCGCTGACTGACAGGAGAAGAGATCGATCTGCGCAAGCGCAGTTTTAAAGATTTTTAAACCTCGCTAACTTTTACGACGTTCAACCGATCGGAACGAAACTTGGTGCAATCGCAGCACAGGATAACAGTGAGTGAACTGGCGAAAGATCATAGAGCTATCACGAACTGTTTTTGCACAAACTGAAAGACCTCCAAACCGGAAGATAACAAGATCAGAGGTTTAGTTACGTATAGATGTTGTTAAGCTGGAAAGGGTGCAGAGAAGATTTACAAAGATGTTAGAGACAGAGAGTCATTCATCGTGGAAACAGGCTCTTCAGCCCAACCTACCCTAGGACAGGTAGTCCTACCTGTCTGCTTTTGGCCCATATCCCTTTAACCTGTTCACCGCCAATTTTTTTCTCTATTGGCCATGACCCGAATATACTGGAGGTTGGTATTGAACTGGTTAAACCTGCCCTATCCATGTACCTGTCTAAATGTTCCTTAAACATTGCGATAGTCCCTGTCTCAACTACCTCCTCCAGCAGCTCATTCCATGCTTCCACCACCCTCTGTGTGAAAAAGACTAGTCTAAGTGGGACCCGTTGGGTCCCAGTCACACAGGAGGCCTTGTCCCCCAACGCAACCCATTCCCCATCTCTGTTCTCCTCATGACCACGTGGGTTTGCTCCAGGTACTCCAGTTTCCTCGCACGTCCAAAAGGGTTTGTAGGTTATTTGGCCTAGTGTGCAGGAGGGGGGGGGTCCATAAGTTCATAAGTGATAGGAGCAGAATTAGGCCATTCGGCCCATCAAGTCTACTCCTCCATTCAATCATGGCTGATCTATCTTTCTCTCTCGGGGGTTACACAAAAAGCTGGAGAAACTCAGCTGGTGCAGCAGCATCTAAGGAGCGAAGGAGATAGGCGACGTTTCGGGTCGAGACCCTTCTTCAGACTGGTCTTTCTCTCTCATTCTCCTGCCTTCTCCCCATAATTCCTGACACCCGTTCGAATCAAGAATCTATCTATCTCTGCCATTGACTTAGCTTCCACCGCCTTCTGCGGCAATGAATTCCACAGACTCACCATCCAATGCCTAAATAAATTTAATCTAGGGAGCGTTGCACTGACAGCAGCCTCTGCCTGCAGCCCATTTGTTTTTACATCTTTTTTTTATTTTTAGTCCGTTAAAAGTCTGTCTTGGGGGGAAACTTTAACTTTTATATGTGGGGGAAGGGGGCAGGGTAAGGGGGAAACTAACTCCCAGTCGCTTCCTGGCGGGGGCGTGACTATTTCTCTGAGTCGCGTCCTCACCCCCCACCTCGCAGCCTAAATCCTGGATCCGAGCGACCTTTCCTGCCGGGGACCGGGAACCGGACCAGAGCTGCAACAGCGGCGGCGCTGGAATCACCACGGAGCGGGCGATGCCTACCTGGGTCGCCGTTGGAGCTCCGGAGCTTTGGGCAGCTGCTCCAACATCGTGGAGCTCTGGTTTGGAGAGCTTCCAACGCGGGCGGCGCTGCACCCCATGGAGTCCTGGGGCCCTTTGCCAAGGGCCTCCAGTGTTGTGTCTCCACCCGGCGCGGCCTGCGGACTTTGGGAGCCGCAGACTCCGGTAGGAGGGGGCCAGGTCGAGGTCCAGGCCGCTGAGGACGTCCCCCAGCCCTGACGTCGGACTTGCATCACCCCGCCTAGCGGGCCTGAACATAGGGCCGCCCGTAGCAGCGACTGCGGAGGGCTCAGGGAGGCCCCGACCACGGGTGAACAGTGGGGAACATCAGGGGAAGAGACTGACTTTGGTGCCTTCCCTCACAGCGGGAAACTTTGATCCTGCTGTGAGGGGATGTTTTATGTTTTATGTTGAATTTCTACTCCATGTTGTGTTCTTTATTTTTTTTACTGTATGGCTGTACGGTGGTTTCAAGCCACGGTTGCCCAGCCAGATGCAACTAAATTTAAAGTGGCACTTTCTTCACAATAACCCTCTCTGGCTAAACCCCTCCCTTCACCACCTCCAGTTTAAATTCCAGTTGGATAATCCCAAAAGTCATATTGAACAAATGAGATCCCAAAACAGAGACTGACAAGAGTTCTGGGATCAGGTGGATAACAGGAGTCAAATGACAGTTCAGCCATGATGTAACTGGGGGTCGGAGTGGCACAGGAGCTTAACCACCTGCACCTGTTCATATTTTCATTCTGCTTTGTACCAAGTTATTGTAGGGCTGCATTGATACGAGCAGCATTCCCTCTGAAGGCTGCAAAGTTAGGGTTGTGTTCACTCTTCTGTGTGGAAAGTGCGTTTGTGTGTTTAGGTTTAGAGTTATTATTGTCACATACACCGAGGTACAGTGAAAAGCTTTTGTTTGCATGCTATCCAATCAAATGAGATGAGCGGTGATGCAAGCCAACAGTAGTATACTTTCTATGATGTATCTGTGGAAGTTTGAAGGAGTCACTGGAGACATGCCCTCAGGAAGTAGCAGCCTTGGTGTGCCTTCTTGGCTGTTGCATCAATGAAGATGGTCCACGACAGATCGATGATAATATTCACGCCAAGGAACCTGAAGCTCTCGCCTATCTCCACTTCAGCAGCATTGATGTTGATTGGGGCATGTACTCCACCATGCTTCCTGAAGTCAATAACTAGCTCCTTCATCTTGCTGACATTGAGGGAGAGGTTGTTGTCCTGACACCATGGCACTAAGCTCTCTATCACCTTCCTGTACTCTGTCTCGCCTATGTTTGTGATTTATCCCACCACAAGTTATGGAAGGGCAGTATGGCACAAGGAATATTCTCTCTGAACGCTTAATGTGTGCAACAAACCAGGAAACAACTGGGGAATTTGAACAACATAGAACAGTACAGCACAGAAACAGGCCCTTCGGCCGAACATGATGGCAACTCAAACCAATCTCATGTCAAGTCAAGTCAAAAGTCAAACTTTATTGTCATTTAGAAATAAATTGATATATGCAGTTCCAAACGAAATTCAGTTGCATTTGGCCCCCTGTGCAACACGATAATTAACAGAAGGATAAACATGGATAAAAAGGATAAAAGGATAAATAGACAATGGCGGCAGCCCATTACATGGCATTCAGGAGTCTGATGGCTCGTGGGAAGAAGCTGTTGCAGAACCTTGATGTTCTGCTCCTTATGCTGCGATATCTTTTGCCCGAGGGCAGCAGAGTGAACAGTCCGTGATGGAGATGTGTGGGGTCTTTTATAATACTGCTGGCCTTAGACACACAACGTTTGGTCGCAATATCCCCGATTGAGGGGAGAGAGGTCCCAATGATTTTTTCCGCTGTCCTCACCACTCTCTGCACGGACTTCCAGTCAGAGGCTTTACAGTCCCCAAAGCAGACAGAAATACAGCTGGTCAAAATACTCTCTATGATGCCCCTGTAGAAAGTAGTGAGGATGGGATGGGGGAGGTGAGCTCTTCTCATCCGGCGCAGAAAGTGCAACCGCTGCTGCGCTCTCTTAACTGTTGATGAGATGTTATTCGACCAGGTCAGACTGTTAGTGATCTGCACCCCCAGGAACTTTGTGCTACTGACCACCTCCACATAGCTGTCATTGATGTGAAGTGGTGTGGGACTGTGCCGGGTTTTCCTGAAGTCGACGATGACCTCCTTTGTTTTTTCTACATTCAGGATCAGGTTGTTCGTATTACACCAGTCCACCAGTTGTTTCACCTCCTTCCTGTAAGCCAGCTCATTTGTCGTCCCTGATGAGGCCCACCACTGTTGTGTCATCTGCGTACTTCATGATGTGGTTTGTACTAAACCTTGCACAACAGTCGTGGGTCATCAGGGTGAACAGCAGTGGACTCAGGACACAGCCCTGAGGGGAGCCTATGTATGTGCCTATACATGATCCATATTCCTCCATTCACTGCACTTCAATATGCTATCCCAAAATGAAAATAGACAATAGGTGTAGGAGTAGGCCATTTGGCCTCTTAAACACAACTATCATATCTGCCAGCACCACCACCCTGGAGTAGAGTCATTCTACAGTCACGGTGACGCAACAGTAGAATTGCTGCCTTACATCAAAATGCAGCGCCGGAAACCCGGGTTCAATCCTGACTGCGGGCGCTGCGTGGGTTTCGTTCTCCCCATGACCTGCGTGGGTTTTCTCCAAGATCTTCGGTTTCCTCCCACATTCCAAAGGCGTTCAGGTTTGTATGTTAATTGGCATGATAAATGTAAAAAATTGTCCAGTATAAAATTGTTCAATTTCCAGTATAGTACCTGTCCCTGGTGGACTCTTAACAAGGTACAAGGTGCATAAAAGCAGCAACCCCTCCCACCATGTCCGAGTCAATCATCAAATACACATTTCCAATTCTCCCACTTTTACTGCTGCACCCCATCTATTCTCCATCCCCTCCCCTCCCATCGAGTTCTCCCGCTAGTCTTTGACACTGAGGGCATGTTAGCCAATTACCTTTCTATAAGCACATATTTGGTTTGTTGGAAGAATGTAGAAATAGCTGTGGCGGCGTTCCGGCAGCGGCCCGACTTGGAGCTGTGGCCTGACTTTGGAGTTGTGGCGGCGTTGTGGCGTTCCGGTGGCGGTGGCGGTGGCGGCGTGGCTTCAGAGGTCCGGCCGCGGGCCCAGTGGACGACATCGTCGGGAGCTCGCAGGTCACAGGTTGGTGACCTGTTCTTCCGGAGCTCCCGCAACAACAGCTTCGTCCGCTGGACTGGAGGGCGGCAGCTTCGGCAGATTCGACCGCCCCGGGCCGCGGAGTTTGAATCGGCCCGTTCTCGGAGCTGGATTCAGCTGCTGGACTGACTTACTTACCATCACCCGGCGTGGTCACAACATCGGAGGACTGGATCGCCTCAGCGCAGAGGGAGAAGAAGGAGGGAAGAGACAAAGACTAAGACTTTTGCCTTCCATCACAGTGAGGAGGTGCCTGATGAACTCACTGTGGTGCATGTTAAATTTGTGTTGATTGTGTGTTTTTGTTATTTATATTATATGTATGACTGCAGGCACGAAATTGCGTTCAGACCAAAAGGTCTGAATGACAATAAAGGTAGCATTTCATCGCATTTCAAATGCAGGAGAAAATCCATGTGCTCACAAGGAGAACATATATAAACTTATTTAAATTATATGTTGGTTCCCTAGCGAAGATGAAAAATTAATATTCATAACCTTTGACAAGCGAGCCTTCTTAGCCTTGGAAGGATTTGATATGATTTTAGAAACCAAATAAATAAAAGTATATATTTCAGTCCAAAAACCGCTGTGATGATCCAAATAGCTGTTTAAATAGCCACATTTATTTCTAATGAATCAAGATTGTTTTTGTTTGAAATTATCCAATAAATCAATGTAAACAGCAGAGCCAAATAGTGCTGCATGTAATGCCAGAAAATGTAAAACAAAAATAGACAATAGACAATAAGTGCAGGAGTCGGCTATCAAGGGAATAGCACCCTTGAGCCAGCACCACCATTTAATGTGATCGTGGCTGATCATCCACAATCAATACCCCGTTCCTGCCTTCTCCCCATATCCCTTGATTCCACTAGCCCCTAGAGCTCTATCTTACTATCTCTTAAATCCATCCAGTGATTTGGCCTCCACTGCCCTCTGAGGCAGAGAATTCCACGGACTCACAACTCTCTGGGTGAAAACGTTTTTCCTCATCTCCATTCTAAATGGCTTACCCCTTATTCTTAAACTGTGGCCCCTGGTTTTGGACTCCCCCAACATCGGGAACATGTTTCCTGCCTCTAGCATGTCCAAACCCTTAATAATCTTATATGTTTCAATAAGATATCCTCTCATCCTTCTAAAATGAAACTGTTCAGAGAAAGATGGGCATATGGGACAAGTGTAGAAGGGGCATCTTGGTTGGCATGGACAAGTTGGGCTAAAGGGCCTGTTATATGACTCTCCATGCCGTATAAATCTATGTCCCTATTGTGAGGATCTTACAGGGAGATAACTGCTTGCGGACACATTCCCAAGTGATCCTCTAGATGAGCTACAGGGAGACGGGATGCATTTAGGCTTGGCTCCTTCAATGATTCAGTGATTCTTTATTGTCACATGTACCTAGTTACAGTGTAATGCTTTGTTTTGCATCCAACACTGGAAAATCATGTAGCAAACCTTACCTCGGCAGCGCACAAGAGTTGCCGCGTTTATCCACTGACAAAGTTACAAAAGTTCACAGGTGCAGTCCCCTCTACTTAGTTCCACTGCACAAGGCAGCAGTCCCCCCCCCCCCCCCCCCCCCCCCCCCGCCCTGTCCCACTTTGTTCTTGTAGAGTATCCACCGTTCTCTCCGGTGTTGGAGGCTAAAGTAATCCCATTCCTCCAGTAAATTTCCATGCAACCTGTTTTTGATGAAATTGGTTGAAACATATAGCATGTAAACAGGCCCTTCAGCCCACCAAGTCCACACCATCCATCCATTGCCCAGTCACACCAGTTCTATGTTATCTGACTTTCCCATCCACTCCCTGCATACCAAGGGCAGTGGCGGAAATTGACAGGTTCTTGATTAGCCAGGTTGTGAAGAGTTATGGGGACAAGACAGAAGAATAGGATTGAGAGGGCAGGTAGATCAGCCCTGATTGAATGGTGGAGCAGACCCGATGGGTGAATAGCCTAATTCTGCACCGATGTCTCATGAACTTTGAAGGTATGAGATGTGAATTGGCCAAGATAGACTGGCAGGTGATTCTTAAAGGGTTGACAGTGGATGTGCAATGGAAGGTATTTAAAGACTGCATGGATGAAGTACAAAAGTTGTTCATACCAGTTTGGCAAAAGAATAAATCGGGGAAGGTGGTGCATCCATGGATAACAAGGGAAATCAGGGATAGTATAAAAACAAAAGATGAGGCATACAAATTGGCCAGAAAAAGCAGCCTACCGGAGGACTGGGAGAAATTCAGAATGCAGCAGAGGAGGACAAAGGGCTTAATTAGGAAAGGGAAAATAGATTATGAAAGGAAACTGGCAGGGAACATAACAACTGACTGCAAAAGTTTTTATAGATATGTGAAGAGAAAGAGACTAGTTAAAACAAATGTTGGTCCCTTGCAGTCAGAAACAGGTGAATTGATCATGGGGAACAAGGACATGGCAGACCAATTGAATAACTACTTTGGTTCTGTCTTCACTAAGGAAGACATAAATAATCTGCCGGAAATAGCAGTGGAACGGGGGTCAAATAAGATGGAGGAACTGAGTGAAATCCAGGTTAGCCGGGAGGTGGTGTTGGGTAAATTGAACGGATTGAAGGCCGATAAATCCCCAGGGCCAGATAGTCTGCATCCAAGAGTACTCAAGGAGGTAGCCACAGAAATAGTGGATGCATTAGTGATAATTTTTCAAAATTCCTTAGATTCTGGAGTAGTTCCTGAGGATTGGAGGGTAGCTAATGTAACCCCACTTTTTAAAAAAGGAGGGAGAGAGAAAGCGGGGAATTACAGACCAGTTAGTCTAACATCGGTAGTGGGGAAACTGCTAGAGTCAGTTATTAAAGATGGGATAGCAGTGCATTTGGAAAGTGGTGAAATCATTGGACAAAGTCAGCATGGATTTACGAAAGGTAAATCATGTCTGACAAATCTGATAGAATTTTTTGAGGATGTAACTAGTAGAGTGGATAAGGGAGAACCAGTGGATGTGTTATATCTAGACTTTCAGAAGGCTTTCGACAAGGTCCCGCATAAGAGATTAGCATACAAACTTAAAGCACACGGTATTGGGGGTTCAGTATGGATGTGGATAGAGAACTGGCTAGCAGACAGGAGGCAAAGGGTAGGAGTAAACGGGTCCTTTTCAGAATGGCAGGCAGTGACTAGTGGGGTGCCGCAAGGCTCAATGCTGGGACCCCAGCTATTTACAATATATATTAATGATTTGGACGAGGGAATTCAATGCAACATCTCCAAATTTGCAGATGATACCAAGCTGGGGGGTATAGTTAGGTGTGAGGAGGATGCTTCGAGGCTGCAGGGTGATTTGGATAGGCTGAGTGAATGGGCAAATGCATGGCAGATGCAGTATAATGTGGATAAATGTGAGGTTATCCACTTTGGTGGCAAAAACATGAGGGTAGACTATTATCTGAATGGTGGCAGATTAGGAAAGGGGGAGATGCAACGAGACCTGGGTGTCATGGTACACCAGTCATTGAAAGTAGGCATGCAGGTGCAGCAGGCAGTGAAGAAAGCAAATGGTATGTTAGCATTCATAGCGAAAGGATTTGAGTATAGGAGCAGGGAGGTTCTACTGCAGTTGTACAGGGTTTTGGTGAGGCCACACCTGGAGTATTGCGTACAGTTTTGGTCTCCAAATCTGAGGAAAGACATCCTTGCCATAGAGGGGGTACAGAGAAGATTCACCAGACTGATTCCTGGGATGTCAGGACTTTCATATG
This sequence comes from Raja brachyura, assembly GCA_963514005.1. The sequence goes on along the minus strand of OY740783.1, from coordinate 1,295,110 downwards.
AGGAAAGATTGGATAGACTCGGCTTGTACTCGCTGGAATTTAGAAGATTGAGGGGGGATCTTATAGAAACTTACAAAATTCTTAAGGGGTTGGACAAGCTAGATGCTGGAAGATTGTTCCCGATGTTGGGGGAGTCCAGAACAAGGGGTCACAGTCTAAGGATAAGGGGGAATTCCTTTAGGACCGAAATGAGGAAAACATTCTTTACACAGAGAGTGGTGAGTCTCTGGAATTCTCTGCCACAGAAGGTAGTTGAGGCCAGTTCATTGGCTATATTTAAGAGGGCGTTAGATGTGGCACTTGTGGCTAAAGGGATCAGGGGATATGGAGAGAAGGCAGGTACGGGATACTGAGTTGGATGATCAGCCATGATCACATTGAATGGCGGTGCAGGCTCGAAGGGCCGAATGGCCTATTCCTGCACCTATTTTCTATGTTTCTATGAACAGATGGCTGTGGTATATGGAACGAGCTGTCAGAGTTCGTGGTGGAAGCAGACATGATTGTAGCACTTAAGAGGCTTTTAGATAATTACTAGACCAAGGGGTACACATTGGGTCCCGTCCCCTCAACGCGCTGTTGCGGGGGGGAGTGAGGGTGCAGCCTTTGGCGTCACACACACACTAACCACCCCCCCCCCCCACACACACACACACTAACCACCCCCCCCACACACACACATTAACCAGCCCCCCCACACACACACACACACACACTAACCCCCCCCACACACACTAACCCCCCCCCCCCACACACACACGCTAACCACCCCCCCCACACACACACACTAACCACCCCCCCCACACACACACATTAACCACCCCCCCCCCCACACACACTAACCACCCCCCCCACACACACACATTAACCAGCCCCCCCCCACACACACACTAACCCCCCCCACACACACACGCTAACCACCCCCCCCACACACACACATTAACCACCCCCCCCACACACACACACTAACCACCCCCCCCACACACACACACATTAACCACCCCCCCACACACACTAACCACCCCCCCCACACACACACATTAACCAGCCCCCCCACACACACACACACTAACCCCCCCCACACACACACGCTAACCACCCCCCCCACACACACACACTAACCACCCCCCCACACACACACATTAACCACCCCCCCCACACACACACACTAACCCCCCCACACACACACGCTAACCACCCCCCCACACACACACACACTAACCACCCCCCCCCACACACACACATTAACCACCCCCCCCCCCACATACACACAAGGGGTACCCATTGGGTCCTGTCCCCTCAACGCGCTGTTGCGGGGGGGAGTGAGGGTGCAGCCTTTGGCGTCACACACACACTAACCACCCCCCCTTCACACACTAACCACCCCCCCCCCACACACACTAACCACCCCCCCCACACACACACACACACACACTAACCCCCCCCACACACACACGCTAACCACCCCCCCCACACACTAACCACCCCCCCCACACACACACTAACCACCCCCCCACACACACACTAACCCCCCCCACACACACACATTAACCACCCCCCCCCCACACACTAACCACCCCCCCCACACACACACACATTAACCAGCCCCCCCCCCACACACCCACACACACACATTAACCACCCCCCCACACACACACTAACCACCCCCCCCACATACACACAAGGGGTACCCATTGGGTCCCGTCCCCTCAACGCGCTGTTGCGGGGGGGAGTGAGTGCAGCCTTTGGCGTCACACACACACTAACCACCCCCCCCCCACACACACACATTAACCAACCCCCCCCACACACACTAACCACCCCCCCCCACACACACACATTAACCAGCCCCCCCCACACACACTAACCACCCCCCCCCACACACACACATTAACCACCCCCCCCCACACACTAACCACCCCCCCCACACACACACACATTAACCAGCCCCCCCCCCACACACCCACACACACACATTAACCACCCCCCCACACACACACTAACCACCCCCCCCACATACACACAAGGGGTACCCATTGGGTCCCGTCCCCTCAACGCGCTGTTGCGGGGGGGAGTGAGTGCAGCCTTTGGCGTCACACACACACTAACCACCCCCCCCCACACACACACATTAACCAACCCCCCCCACACACACTAACCACCCCCCCCCACACACACACATTAACCAACCCCCCCCACACACACTAACCACCCCCCCCCCACACACACACATTAACCAGCCCCCCCCACACACACACACACACTAACCCCCCCCCCACACACACACTAACCACCCCCACACACACACACACATTAACCAGCCCCCCCCACACACACACACACACTAACCCCCCACACACACACACGCTAACCACCCCCCCACACACACACATTAACCACCCCCCCTCACACACAGAACACTAACCACCCCTCCCACACACACACGTTAACCACCCCCCCTCACACACAGAACACTAACCACCCCCCCCGCACACACACACATTAACCACCCCCCCACACACAGAACACTAACCACCACCCCCACACACAGAACACTAACCACCCCCCCCACACACACACATTAACCACCCCCCCCCCACACACAGAACACTAACCACCCCCCCCACACACAGAACACTAACCACCCCCCCCACACACACACACATTAACCACCCCCCCCCACACACGCTAACCAACCCCCCCCCACACACACACATTAACCACCCCCCCCCCCCCACACACACTAACCACCCCCCCCACATACACACAAGGGGTACCCATTGGGTCCCGTCCCCTCAACGCGCTGTTGCGGGGGGGAGTGAGGGTGCAGCCTTTGGCGTCACACACACACTAACCACCCCCCCCACACACACACATTAACCAACCCCCCCCACACACACTAACCACCCCCCCCCACACACACACATTAACCAGCCCCCCCCACACACACACACACACTAACCCCCCCCACACACACACTAACCACCCCCACACACACACACATTAACCAACCCCCCTCACACACAGAACACTAACCACCCCCCCCACACACACACATTAACCACCCCCCACACACACACACACTAACTCACCCCCCCCCACACACACACACTAACCCCCCCCCCACACACATACTAACCCCCCCCCACACACACACTAACCACCCCCCCCCACACACACACATTAACCACCCCCCCCCCACACACACACTAACCACCCCTCCACACACAGAACACTAACCACCCCCCACACACACACACACATTAACCACCCCCCCCACACACACACTAACCACCCCCCCACACACACACATTAACCACCCCCCCCATACACAGAACACTAACCACCCCCCCCCACACACAGAACACTAACCACCCCCCCCCACACACACGCATTAACCACCCCCCCCACACACGCTAACCAACCCCCCCCCACACACACACATTAACCACCCCCCCCACACACAGAACACTAACCACCCCCCACACACACACCAACCACCCCCCCCCCCACACACACACACTAACCACCCCCCCCCCCACACACACACATTAACCACCCCCCCACACACAGAACACTAACCACCCCCCCCCACACACACACACTAACCACCCCCCCCCACACACACACATTAACCACCCCCCCACACACAGAACACTAACCACCCCCCCCCCCCACACACACACACACACTAACCACCCCCGCCCCACACACACACTAACCACCCCTGCCCCACACACACACTAAGCACCCCCCTTGATATTATATGAATATTATTCATTGGCTCCTTTTACCCCATCCCCACCCTATCTCGAAGGGCAGAGAGAGTGGGCAGAGAAAGAGGGAGTGGGGGAGGGGTTAGAGAGGGGGGAGTGCGGGAGGGGAGGGGAGAGGAGAGGGGGAGGAAGGGGGAGAGAGAGGGGGCGGACTTGAACGCGGATTTGAACTCGAACTGCGGACGACCGACCGAGCAGGAGGCGACAAAATGACTGCGAGTTGGGGGGGTGAGTGGGGTTAACGTAACTCACAGCACGTGCAAAAACAGTGGCCAAGAGGCTGCGCTTTGAAAACTGCGCAGCTGGCCATGAGGAATAGAGCCATTGTGACATCATCAGCTCCTTAGCTTTAAAAAAATCTCAGATTTGTGAACAATTTTAATAAAAAATTCAAGAAATAGTGAATCAAATTTTCAGATGAGGTGATTTTTGAAAGCATGAGGTAAATCTCTATCGGAATATGTAAACATTTCACCATTAGCGTGTCGTGTTTTCGGGGAGATTTGAATCACAGACAAACAAGCCACACTCACATAAACACATCCACATCCAAGATCAGAGTTTTATAATAATAATAGAGATTGATGGATGGATATGGATCACGTTCAGGCAGAGGAGATAAATTTAACTTGCCATCATGTTTGGCATGGACATTATGGGTTGTAGGGCTTGTTCATGTGCTGTATCATTCTATATTCTGTTGAAAATGTACATAGCACTCACTTACCTCACATCTATATTTTCTTACAAATGGAGCGAAGATTTAAAATAACACAATACTTTCAGAAAAATGATCACTTTTATCCTTCAGTTTTCTGCGTTCAAATTGCTTACATTACACTTTCCTCAGTAATCTTGGCAATTATGCAGAGGTGGACCCTTGACCTTCATAACATGTCTGCAATAAATCACAGAGGGCAGCAGCTACAGCTTTTACCATTCATTTACTGCCATAACTTAAAAACAATTTTTTTAGAAAGAACGACCTTCTGTCAATTTTTCTGAATATATCACAAGCCGCTGTTAAAGTCGTCGAGTTTTCTGTTGTAACTGTTGGGAGAAATTGTGAGTATACTTCCCCCTGGCGGGGCATGCGGCAGAAACTCGCCTCGCAGTGGGCCCTGGCTCACAGCCGCAGCAATTAGAACAGGCCCAAAGAAGCTGCTGCCGATCCCGGCCTCTGCTCACCCTGTGTAGCAGACAGGTGGAAGATGGAGCAAGGGCCGGTGAGTGGACAGGGCCGGTGGGAAGCAGGACAGAGCCGGTGGGAAGCAGGGCAGAGCCTCGACGGTGGACAGGGCTGCTGGACACACTGTAGCAGCCTAGGACTCAGCCCAGCGAGCCAACCACCGGCCCGGCCCCTGCTCAAACCGGTAGCCGGAAATCGGAGGGGGTCGAAGGAAACCGCTGCGGACGCTGGAAAAATGGTCTGTTGAGAGGAACTGGGGTGATGGGGTGGGGGAGGAGGGGGGTCATGCCTTCTGCCCTCTTGAGGTCAGCTGCGGGAGGCGCCCACTCGGGGAACAAGGGCTGAAGTGTTAAAGAAGGAACTGCAGATGCTGGAGAATCGAGGGTTACACAAAAAGCTGGAGAAACTCAGCGGGTGCAGCAGCATCTAAGGAGCGAAGGAGATAGGCGACGTTTCGGGTCGAGACCCTTCTTCAGACGAGACCCTTCTTCAGACTGAAGAAGGCCAGGTGTGGAGATGGACAACGATCAAAATGGCACCTCTTGCATATGGACTCAGGCTGTTGTGTACATTGGGTACTAAGCGGGGAGTTATGCTGATGCACGGGGATAATCTTGCTGATCTGTATACAAACAATGTATTTCACTGTGCCTGGTACACATGACAATAAACAAACCAATCACCCATTAAAGTTTGTTTAAGAAGGAGCTGCAGATGCTGGAAAATCACCCGCTGAGTTTCTCAAGCATTTTTGTCAACCATTGAAGTTTACTGACTTATTGTTAGATTGCAGGAAATTTGCAGAGTTGCGGTTGAGGCCCAGTCCATCATGCTGACCAGATTTCCCACCATTGACACCATCGACACTTCACGCTGTCAAAAACATGTCCAACCCATTCATTCCTTCTTCTGCTTTCTTCCGTTGGGCACAAGGTACAGAAGCTTGAAAGCGCGCACCACCAGACTTGGAAAAGGTTCTTTCCTCTGTTATCAGGCTATTGAGCGGTCCTTCCAATAACTAGGATGTCAACCCAATCTTCCAACTTGCGTCAATCACAATCACAATAATACTTTATTAGCCAAGTATGTTTTGCAACACATGAGGAAGTTCATTTGCCAAGTCTGTCATACAAATAAAAAGCAACAGAGCACACAAAAAATATTTTAACATAAACATCCACCACAGTGACTCCTCCACATTCCTCACTGTGATGGAATGCGAAAGAAAGTTCAATCTCTTACCTTTGCTCTCCCACGTCCGGGGGCCTCCACGTCAAGGTGATCGGGGGAACGGACGATCGGACACCGCCTTAGGGCTGGTAGAACCTTCCGCGACGTTGAAGCTTCCGACATCCACGGCCTCTCCCAAGACTGCGAGCTCCCGATGTAAAGTCCGTAGGCTGCGGTTGGAGCGATCCCAGGCAAGGGATCGACTCTGATGTAAGTCCACGCCCCACAGTGGGGCCCAACGTCAATCCGAGGAGGCCTCCAGCTCCATCGATGGTAGGCCGCAGAGCGACCGGAGTATGCGATCCGAAAATTAATCGCATCTCCGGCAAGGTAAGAAACTGAAAAACAAATGTTCCTCCGACCCCCTCCCCCGACCCCCAAATAAAACCAACCTGGAGAACATTTACACAAACTTTTAACACACACTAAAAATAAAAAGAAAGAAGAAAAAACAGGCTGTTGGTGGGGCTGCCAATCATGCGGCGCCCCTGGTGGTCAATGCAGTCATTATACTTTTCTCAGTAGATGTATTGCTGTAATTCTCTAACACTACCTTCTGCACTACCTGTTGTACTGGTGTGGCTTAATTGTACTCACGGATAGTTGGATTTGATTGAGCAGCAGGCAAACAAACGTTTTTCTCAATATCTCATGTGCCAAGTGTGTTTCATTGTCATATGTATCAAAAAAAGATGGCAGCAGTGAATTATGAGTCATATTTAGTAGGCCTGGACTTATGCCTGAAGATAATTTGGGTGAGGATTGCAAATCCCTGAAGATATCAACGAAACATATTTATTTTAATAAACTGGTCATGCCAAGCATTTGCGCTGGGTCTTGCTGATGTACAGGAGACCACATTGGGAACACCTGATGCATTAGAAGAGGTTAGCCCAAACTGGTGATTTGTGCGCACCATCACAGGAGGATGTGGAGGCTTTGGAGAGGGTGCAGAGGAACTTAGTAAGAATGCTGCCTGATTTTGAGGGTATTAGCTACAGGGAGAGGTTGGAGAGATTTGGATTATATTGCTGGAATGTCAGAGGTTGTGGGAAGTCCTGATAGAAGTATGTGACATCATTAGAGGCATAGATAGAGTAGACAACCAGAACCTTTTTCCCCCAGGGTGGAAATGTCAAATACTACAGGGCATAGCTTTAAGGTGAGAGGGGCAAAGTTTAAAGGAGATGTACACAGAGGGTGGTGGGTGCCTGGAACATGCTGCCAGAAGTGGTGGTGGGGCCAGATATGATAATGGTGCTTACAAGTCTTGGATAGGCACATGGATGTGCCGAGAATGGAAGGATATGATCATGTGCAGGCAAATGGGATTAGTGTATCTTGGCATCATGCTCGGAACAGACATTGGAGGCCAGAGAGACTGTTCCTGTACTGTACTGTACTATGGTCATTGTTCAATTGAGCACTTTAATCTTACAATAATGCTGAATAATATGGTTTTCACCAGATGCTCTCATTGTCAAACTTGTGAACACACTCAGATAATCTACTAAAAGTCATACATTTGATTGTAACGTGTTGAAGTTTTGTAGATGTCCAAGTGCGTGCTGGAATGGGAGTCCTTGTGAATATTTGTCTTTAGCTGGGGGGGTGGGGGCTGTGAGTCACTGGCACATTCCCTCTCACTAATTGCCTTTGAAGTGAATGGATATTCAGAGGGCAGCGAGGAATCCGCTATGTTGCTGCATCTGGAGTCAGAGAAGGATGCGGATGGCAGATATCGTCTCCATCAGTGCACCAGATGGCTGTTTAGTGAGATCATAGCAAGTGCTAATTTAAAAAAGATCCTCATTATAGATCAAATTCAGATGGCCATCTGGGTAGGGTTTACAGTCATAGAGAGTCATAAAGTCATACAGCATGGAAACAGGCCTTTCAGCCCAACCTGCCCATGCTGACCAAGATGCCCCATCCACGCTTGTCCCACCTGCCCACATTTGGCCCATATCCCTGTAACCTTTCACATCCATGTACCTGTCTAAATGTATTTCAAATGTTGTGTCAATCACCTCCTTTGGAGGGGTCATGGCCCTGTTTCCACTCATCTTTCCACCACCGCGCACAAGAAACACAACAGACACCATTGCATGCAGATGTCGAGAAGTGTGTTCAGCCCTGGCTGAGCAACTTCTAATTTTGTGCGTGGAGTCGACAAGAAGACCTCTTCTGGTAGCTCATTCCATAGACTCACCACACTCTGAGTGAAAATGCTGCCCCTCAGGTTCCTATTAAATCTATCTCACCACTACGCTGGGTAAAACAAACTCTGTGCTTCTGCCCTATCTATTCCCCTCATGATCTTATACACCTCCATAAGATCAACCCTTGGCTTCCTGCATTCGAAGGAATAAAGTCCTAGCCTGCCCAACCTCTCAGGGCCTCAGGTCCTGGCAACATCGTAAACTTCTATTTACCATTTCCAGCTTAAAAACATCCTTCCTGACAGCATGAGTTGTAGATGGAGCCAATGGTGGGGAGTGTGGTCTGTGTGACGGACTGGGCCACATCTACAATGGTGGGGAGTGTGGACTGTGTGATGGACTGGGCTACATCTACAATGGTGGGGAGTGTGGTCTGTGTGGGACTGGGCTACATCTACAATAGTGGGGAGTGTGGACTGTGTGGGACTGGGCCACATCTACAATGGTGGGGAGTGTGGTCTGTGTGATGGACTGGGCCACATCTACAATGGTGGGGAGTGTGGACTGTGTGATGGACTGGGCCACATCTACAATGGTGGGGAGTGTGGACTGTGTGGGACTGGGCTACATCTACAATGGTGGGGAGTGTGGACTGTGTGGGACTGGGCCACATCTACAATGGTGGGGAGTGGGGTCTGTGTGATGGACTGGGCCACATCTACAATGGTGGGGAGTGTGGTCTGTGTGATGGACTGGGTTACATCTACGAGTCTGCAGTTTCTTGTGGTCTTGAGCAGAGCTGTTCCCAAACCAAGCTGTGATGTAACCCGACAGTCTGCTTTCAATGGTGTTTATTTACAATTCTGTGATTTTTGTGTGAAATTTGCTCACATTGCTATGAAATGTCTCGTGATTTGTCACTGGGTTAAAGTTGCTATATATACTCCAAGTTGGTGTCATGATGTCAATTCCTTACCCTTTCTGTAATGCAGCACTGTTTGTGATTGATAGACAGGAATTGTTTATATGATTTGTCAGCAAAAGAGATTAATTTGAAGATTAATATGAGACTTTATTTTTTTCTCTTTGTGACCTTGTGGATGCATTACAGTGATCTGTCTTTTGAAGAATTGTAGTTCTAATCGCACTTTATTAAGCTACATTGACCAAGTTATTAAACAGACCTTGGAGACAATTACAGAGATGACAGATCATCAAACACAAATGGTGCACATTTCATAAATCTATCGGGATTCAAACATTTGTTATCTGGATGATTTTGATAAAGATCCAGGATACACATAAAAGTTCCTGCTTTGTACCCATTTTTAACTTCATTCAGAGACTATTTGAGATAAAGATTTTGTGCAGACAAGAGGAACTGCAGATGCTGGTTTACAAAAAAAAAGACACAATGTGCTGGAATAACTCAGCGACGTGTTTTAAAGATGTTGTGTGCTGCCCAGGCTATTCTTTATCTCGGAGATTGCATGTTGGCCTCTGGTCATTGTCTGAACTGGCATCTGGAACGTGCAGTCTGTTTCACATGAAACCACCAGCAATTTGATTCCAAGAACAGAGATCAGGCCTGCAGCAATTCATCACACCTCTCCTGAGGGAGAAATAAATGGATCACAGTCAGAATGAAGAAAGCGAGTTGCTGGACGCTGCAACTCCCCATTGATCGGCACTGAGTGGAAGACTTCAGTGGAGAGACTGCAGCAAGTCTCCAAGGCTGCTTGCCATCACTATCTGAAGAACTGCCAATGCTGGGCTTGTCAAAGACGCCCACCTCCTGAATAATTACGGCACCATATAAAAACCGCACTGGGGAAAGAAGTGTTGATTTGTGCCGTAAATTACCATGATTCATCAGTACATTTGGTGACCCCAATTTAGTCAGAACAATCTTGTGTTTGGCTTGGTTGTGTTTATGTGTAGTGTAATCTGATTGGAAAGCGTGCAAAACCAAAACTTTTCACTATACCTCAGTATATGTAATAGTAATAAACCTAAACATAATCCTTTGCTTCCCCCTTGTTGGTCAGATACCAAGTTTGTAGTTTAATTTGTGCTGTATAATGTTCAAAACCCTGATCGTTGCTAGGAAGAAGCTGTCGTAGCTGGTGGTCACAATCTTCAGGACACAACCTGTACCTTCTTCCTGATTATATTTTTATCATTATGTGATCATAATTACATAATGGCATCACGGCTTACCGCAACACTGTCTGGATTGAAGGGTTTTTGCAGCAAGGAGACTGGTTTTTGCAGCAAGGTTTGAAAGACTGGATTGTTTTCTCCGGATTGTCAGATTTTGAAGGGAAACCTAGTTTAGTTTAGTTTATTGTCACGTGTACTGAGGGACAGTGAAAAGCTTTTGTTGCATGCTAACCAGTCTGCAGAAAGACACATGATGACAATCCAGCCATCCACAGCGTACAGTTACATTATAATCATAATTATAACAGTAGCTCATTAGCCAAGTATGTTTTGCAACATGCAAGGAATTTGACTAAGAGCAACAAGACACACAAATACATTTTTAACATGAACATCCACCACAGAAACTCCTCCACATTCCTCACTGTGATGGAAGGAAAAAAAAAGTTCAATCTTCTTCCCTTCTTTGTTCTCCCGCAGTCGGGGCTCTTGAGCCTTCCGTTGACGGGACGATCTTGGCCCCTGTAGCCGGCAGTCGAGACCTCCGCATCAGGGCGATCAAACTCACGAATCAGGGGGGATCTCAGCTCCCCCGCACCAGACGATTGAACCCCTGTAACGTTGGCATTTCCCGACATCAGTCTCTACCCGAGACTGCGAGCTCCTCGATGTTGAAGGAAATCAGAAGGGCAAAAAGGGGCCAGGAGATAGCTCTGGCGGGTAGCATTAAGGACAATCCCAAAAGATTTTATAAATACATAAGGGGGAAAAGGGTAACGAGAGAGAGAGTGGAACCTCTCAGGAATCAAAGTGGTCACCTCTGTGTGGAGCCACAGGAGATGGGCATGGGATCCAAGGAGAGATAGCTGAATGGATAGCAAATTGGCTTCATGGAAGGAAGCAGAGGGTGATGGTGGAAGGGTGCTTCACAGATTGGAGGCCAGTGAATAGTAGTGGGCCTCACAGTTTGGTGCTGGGCCCGTTACTGTTTGTCATCTACATCAGTGATTTGGATGAGAACATACAGGGCAAGATTAGCAAGTTTGCTGATGATACTAAAGTGAGTGGTTTTGCAGATCGTGAAGATGGTTATGAACGATTGCAGCAGGATCTGAATCGATTGGCCAGGTGGGCGGAGGAATGGTTGATGGAATTTAATACAGAGACGTGTGAGGTGTTGCATTTTGGGCAGGACCTACACAGTGAATGGTAGGGCTCTGGGGAGTGTTGTAGAGCAGAGGGATCTAGGAGTACAGGTGCTTAGATCCCTGGAGGTGGAGTCACCGGTAGATCGGGTGTTCAAAAAGTATTTTGGCACTTTGGTCTTCATCAGCCAGAGTATTGAGTATAGATGCTGCAAGGTCATGTTACAGTTGTATAAAACATTGGTGAGGCCAGACCTAGAGTATTGTTTAAGAAAGAACTGCAGATGCTGGAAAATTTTGAAGGTAGACAAAAATGCTGGAGAAACTCAGCGGGTGAGGCAACATCTATGGATTTAGAGTATTGTGTTCAGTTCTTAGCACCATGTTATAGGAAATATATTGTCAAGCTGGAAAGGGTACAGAGAAGATTTACGAGGACGTTGCCAGGCCTAGAGGGTGTGAGCTATAGGGAGAGGTTGAGTAGGCTGGGACTCTTGGAATGCAGGAGGATGAGGGGTGATCTTATAGACGTGTATAAGATTGTGAGAGGAATAGATCAGGTAGATGCACAGTCTCTTGCCCAGAGTAGGTGAATCAAGGACTAAAGGAGTTAGGTTTAAGGTGAAGGGGAAGATTTAATAGGAATCTGAGGAGTAATGTTTTCACACAAAGGGTGGGTGTATGGAACAAGCTGCTACAAGAGGTAGTTGAGGCTGAGTATCCCATCTTTTTATAAACAGTTTGACAGGTACATGGAAAGGACAGGTTTGGGGGGACATGGACCAAATGCTGGCAGGTGGGACTGGTGTAGCTGGGACATTGTTGGTCGGTGTGGGAAAGTTGGGCCTCAGAGCCTGTTGCCCACACTGCATCACTCTATGACTCAAAGATAGTCCGAGGGTCTCCGATGAGGTTGGTAGTAGTTTAGGACACAAATTGCTGGAGAGTCTAGGGCGAGAGGTCATAGCCTCAGAATTAAAGGAAGTTCTTTCAGGAAGGAGATGAGGAGAAATGTCTTTTGTCAGAGGGTGGTGATCTGTGGACTTCTTTGCCACAGAAGGCTGTGGAGGCCAAGTCAGTGGATATTTTTAAGGCAGAGATAGATAGATTCTTGAATTTGTACGGGTGCCAGAGGTTATGGGGAGAAGGCAGGAGAATGGGACTAGGAGGGAGAGACAGATCAGCCTCATAGACTTGATGGGTCGAATGGCCTCATTCTACTGATATCACATCTGACCTTGTTACAATTGTACAAGATATTGGTGAGGCCACAAGAGAGGTATTGTGTTCAATGTTGATCACCCTACTGTAGCCAAGATGCCATTAAGTTTGAAAGAATGTAGAGTAGACTAACGAGGATGTTGCCAGGATTTGATGGTTTGAGCTATAGGGAGAGGTTGGGCAAGCTACAACCTTTTTCCTTGGATCATAGGAGGATGAGAGGTGATCTTATAGAGTATAAAACCATGAGGGTAATAGATAGGGTGAACGCACAGTATTTTACCCAAGGTAGGTGAATTAAAAACTAGAAGGCATAGATTGGAGGTGAATGAGGGAAGATTTATTAGGAACCTGAGGGGCAACATATTTCACACAGAGGAGGGTGGGTGTATGGAACGAGCTGCCGGAGGAGGTAGTTGAGGCAGGTAGTATAGCAATGTTTAAGGAACATTCAGACCGGTATATGGATCAGAAAGGTTTAGAGGGGTATGCCAAACATGGGCAGGTGGGACTAGAGTAGATGAGGCATCTTGGTTGGCATGGAGGAGTTAGTTTTGAATGGCCTGTTTCCGTGCTGTGTGACTCTGTGACTTTATGACCCAAATCACACTCTTAGTTGTAATAAGAAATAAGCCACCCACATTCGTCTAGGATATGTTTGTCCATCAATTATGCGTCACTCATTGATATTGAGATAAATCTGATTAAATGTTGAAATTGATGATAGTTATCAAGAATTTCCGTAGGAAATGTCTGTTTTGCCGCAATGTTCAAAGGTTTTAATCCTTGCCAAGAGTGTTACGCTGCTGCACCTTGTCTTCACAATCAGCGGTCTATTGAATGTCTTCAATATGCTGGAAGAACTCAGCACTTTGCTGGAGTCAATTATAAAAGATGAAATAGCCGCACATTTGGATAGCAGTAACAGTATCGGTCCAAGTCAACATGGATTTATGAAGGGGAAATCATGCTTGAATAATCTTCCGGAATTTTTTGAAGATATAATAGGAAAATGGAAAAGGGAGAGCCATTGGATGTAGGGTACCTGGACTTTTAGAAAGCATTTGATAAGGTCCCACAAAAGAGATTAGTGGGCAAAATTAGGGCACATGGTATTGGGGGCAGAGTGCTGACATGGATAGAGAATTGGTTGGCAGACAGGAAACAACGAGTAGGGATTAACGGGTCCCTTTCAGAATGGCAGGCAGTGACTAGTGGGGTACCGCAAGGCTCGATGCTGGGACCACAGCTATTTACAATATACATCAATGATTTGGATGAAGGGATTCAAAGTAATGTTAGCAAATTTGCAGATGACACAAAGCTGGGTGGCAGTGTGAATTGTGAGGAGGATGCTATGAGAATGCAGGGTGACTTGGACAGGTTGGGGGAATGGGCAGATGCATGGCAGATGAAGTTTAATGTGGATAAATGTGAGGTTATCCACTTTGGTAGCAAAAACAGGAAGGCAGATTACTATCTAAATAGCGTCAAGTTTGGAAAAGGGGAAGTACACGGGATCTGGTGGTTCTTGTTCATCAGTCTATGAAAGTAAGCATGCAGGCACAGCAGGCAGAGAAGAAAGCGAATGGCATGTTGGCCTTTATAACAAGAGCAGTCGAATATAGGAGCAAAGAGGTCCTTCTGCAGTTCTGTAGAGCCCTAGTGAGACCATACCTGCAGTATTGTGTGCAGTTTTGGTCCCCTAATTTGAGGAAGGACATTTTTGCTATTGAGGGAGTGCAGTGTAGGTTTGCAAGTTTAATTACTGGGATGGCGGGATTGTCATATGCTGAGAGAATGGAGCAGCTGGGCTCGTGCACTTTGGAGTTTAGAAGGATGAGAGGAGATCTCATTGAAACATTTAAGATTGTTAAGGGTTTGGACACGCTGGAGGCGGGAATAATGTTCCCGATGTTGGGGGAGTCCAGAAGGGCGGTGGAGACAGGTTCTCTGGATGCTTTCAAGACAGAGCTAGGTAGGGCTCTTAAAAATAGCGGAGTCAGGGGATATGGGGAGAAGGCAGGAACGGGGTACTGATTGGGGATGATCAGCCATGATCACATTGAATGGCGGTGCTGGCTCGAAGGGCCGAATGGCCTCCTCCTGCACCTATTGTCTATTGATTGAGAAAGAAAATTTGTTCTGCCAAAGACAACATCCAAACATTTTAAACGATTACTGGTGCAAATTACTCTGTTTAAGTGGTATTTCATTGCATTCTTTTATTTATTTACATTTGAACATTGGGAATAGAAAGTAAACTATTCTGTAACAGATATAATAAATGGTCATCTGAGCCGATTGGCCTGAGAGTGAGCTTTCATTGTTGGCCCAGAGAGGGTTTTTCTCTCAGCAACAGCTTGCACTTGGAGAGTGGGAACAGCTCTGCCCAAGACCGCAAGAAATTGCAGTTGTGGATGTATCCCAGTCCATCACACAGACCACACTCCCCACCATTGTAGATGTGGCCCAGTCCCACACAGACCACACTCCCCACCATTGTAGATGTGGCCCAGTCCCACACACAGATCCCACTCCCCACCATTGTAAATGTATCCCAGTCCATCACACAGACCACACTCCCCACCATTGTAGATGTGGCCCAGTCCCACACACACACCCCACTCCCCACCATTGTAAATGTATCCCAGTCCATCACACAGACCACACTCCCCACCATTGCAGATGTGGCCCAGTCCCACACAGACCACACTCCCCACCATTGTAGATGTATCCCAGTCCATCACACAGACCACACTCCCCACCATTGTAGATGTGGCCCAGTCCCACACAGACCCCACTCCCCACCATTGTAGATGTGGCCCAGTCCCACACAGACCACACTCCCCACCATTGTAGATGTGGCCCAGTCCCACACAGACCACACTCCCCACCATTGTAGATGTGGCCCAGTCCCACACACAGACCCCACTCCCCACCATTGTAGATGTATCCCAGTCCATCACACAGTCCACACTCCCCACCATTGTAGGTGTAGCCCAGTCCCACACAGACCACACTCCCCACCATTGTAGATGTGGCCCAGTCCCACACAGACCACACTCCCCACCATTGTAGATGTAGCCCAGTCCATCACACAGTCCACACTCCCCACCATTGTAGATGTAGCCCAGTGCATCACACAGTCCACACTCCCCACCATTGTAGATGTAGCCCAGTCCATCACACAGTCCACACTCCCCACCATTGTAGATGTGGCCCAGTTCATCACACAGTCCACACTCCCCACCATCGACTCCATCTATACTTGAGAAAAGCAGGCAACATAATCAAAGACTTGTCCCACCCCGGTCATTCCTTCTTCTCCCCGCTCACGTCTGGCAGAAAGTACAGAAGCTTGAAAGCGCGCACTACCAGACTCAGGAACAGCTTCTTCCCCTCTGTTATCAGGCTTCTGAACAGTCCTTCCATAAGCTAGGGTACTGTCCGATTAACCTTGACCCCATTGCGGACATTGGACTTTGGCTCTGGAACTGATGCGCTACAATGCTGAGAACTAGTTTAGCTTATCATTGTTAAGTTTACCAATCATTGTCCTATCAGGGACACATGACAATAAACTCACTTGAACTTGAACTTGGTACTTGAAGCTTTTTATGTTGCATGCTATCCAGTCAAAGAAAATACAATACAATACTGCCCACTGTGTACAGGTAAAGGATAATGGGTACAACATTTAGTGCACGATTAAGTCTGATTGAAGATAGTTCAAAGGACTCCAGTGAGGCAGATGGGAGTTCAGGCCCACTCTCTAGCTGGCGAAGGACGGTTCAGTTGCCTGATAACAGTTGTCTGATAATTATATTCTGCACTCTGTTTTTCTTCTTTGCTCTAGCTATTAACCTTGAGTACAATACTTATACTTCAAAACGCCACCTATCCATTTTCACCTGAGATTATGCCTGACCCACTGAATTACTCCAGCACTTTGTGTCTTCTTTTGTTAACCATCATCTGCAGTTCCTTGTTTCTAAAAGATTGAAAAGACTAGGCTTGTATTCACTGGAGTTTAGAAGGATGAGGGGGAGGGATCTTATAGAAACATATACAATTATAAAAGGACTGGACAAGCTAGATGCAGGAAAAATGTTCCCAATGTTGGGCGAGTCCAGAACCAGGGGCCACAGTCTTAGAATAAAGGGGAGGTCATTTAAGACTGAGGTGAGAAAAAACTTTTTCACCCAGAGAGTTGTGAATTTGTGGAATTCCCTGCCACAGAGGGCAGTGGAGGCTAAATCACTGGATGGGTTTAAGAGAGAGTTAGATAGAGCTCTAGGGGCTGGTGGAGTCAAGGGATATGGGGAGAGGCCGGCACGGGTTATTGATCGGGGACGATCAGCCATGATCACAATGAATGGCGGTGCTGGCTTGAAGGGCCGAATGGCCTCCTCCTGCACCTATTGTCTATGTTTCTATACTTTACTTCTCCACTGCGTTATCTCCTCTAGGTGTGCCTACTTTGTAGAAGTACATGCGTTTGAACTAATTGTATTTATGTTTTGTATATATGATCTGATTTGATATCATGCAAATCAAAGCTTTTCACCGTACCCACAAGTTCACAAGTTATAGGAGCAGAATTAGGCCATTCAGCCCATCGAGTCTACTCCGCCATTCAATCATGGCTGATCTCTGCTTCCTAATCTCATTTTCCTGCCTTCTCCCCATAACCCTCGACACACATTCTAATCAAGAATCTGTCTATATCTGCCATAACAATATCCACTGACTTGGCCTCCACAGCCCTCTGACACATGACAACAATAAACCTATACCTATATGTGATTTGTCATGATAGTGTGAGTCAAGGCTTGATGGAGCAGCTGGGCTTTTCCTCTTTTCTCTCAGACAGCATCTTTAAGTCTCATGGGTAGTTCGGGAAGACTGATACCATTCCCCAAGTGATGAAACTGTGTCCTGCAGTCTGAAGAAGGATCCCAACCCACAAAGTTCACCCAACCTTTTTCTCCACAGATGCTGCCTGACCCGCTGAGTTACTCCAGCACTCTGTAAAACGTCACCTATCCATGTTCTCCACAGATGCTGCCTGACCCGCTGAGTTACTCCAGCACTCTGTGAAACGTCACCTATCCATGTTCTCCACAGATGCTGCCTGACCCGCTGAGTTACTCCAGCACTCTGTGAAACGTCACCTATCCATGTTCTCCACAGATGCTGCCTGACCCGCTGAGTTACTCCAGCACTCTGTGAAACGTCACCTATCCGTGTTCTCCACAGATGCTGCCTGACCCGCTGAGTTACTCCAGCACTCTGTAAAACGTCACCTATCCATGTTCTCCACAGATGCTGCCTGACCCGCTGAGTTACTCCAGCACTCTGTGAAACGTCACCTATCCATGTTCTCCACAGATGCTGCCTGACCCGCTGAGTTACTCCAGCACTTTGTGTCCATCTTCAGTTCACATCCAATTATTGACTGTGTTGTAAACTGGTCAATTGTACAGACTGCGGAATATCTCGGCCTGTCAATGATTCTGTAAGAAAATGATATCAGAGCTAGTTAAAGAAAGCAGAGGAAGAAAAATGTCCACCCAGCAATAAATTGTGCAGCTGGCCACTGCA
Organism: Raja brachyura; assembly: GCA_963514005.1. The sequence goes on along the minus strand of OY740783.1, from coordinate 1,276,617 downwards.
AATCTCTCTGTTACTCTCCCTCCATTGTCACCTCTGACCAGCAGCCATTAACACAGTCCCTGCTTGCTATCTATGTGTTGGGGAAATTGCTGAAAGACCATGACTTTTGTTAACTACTGTCATGTGAAACATGAGGTTAGTGCCATCAGTCACCGCTGTCGGCAATGGGAAAAGCAAGATCGAGCTCGGACCCACGACTTCAAAGTCAACCAAGGCTGAGAAAGACCCTGAGTGAACTCGGCAACGGAAGGCAAATCTGTTATTTACATTACTGTCTCTCAGCCATTCCTCCCTCCCTCTTCCCCACGTTTCACTTCACACACTCCTTGCTGACCCCGTTAATGTTGTCAGTCCACAGTCCAACTCCTGTGCTCAATCAAACCTTCGTACAGCCGCCCAAAATACATTACATGCAGGTTCATAAAGTGGAGGCTTGCCACATGGACATCCCATTATGTCTGTGACAAGTGGAAAATGATGGAAACCAAAAATCAGAACCACTTCTGACATCCAAACGAGTCCTTTCCGACTGGAAACCAGAAGCGCACCAGCATGCAGCAAAAGAGTTCAGGAGAGCTGTTTAACATTGTGCTCAAATCTGCTCTCTAACTTTCACATCTTATGTAGGATTGTGGAAGCTTAAAATTTATATGATGACAAGGCAGAAATGAGAGAAATAGAAAAATACAGCACGGGAACAGGCCCGTCCATGTCCATGCCTAAACAATGTCCATGCTAAACATGACGTCAAGTTAAACTAATCTCTGCTTGCAGGTGCTCCATATTCCTCCATTCCCTGTATATTCATGTGCCTATCTAAAAGCCTCTTTAGTATTGAAGTATTGCGTACAGTTCTGGTTGCCCCATTATAAGAAGGATGTGGAGGCTTTGGGAAAGGGTGCAGGGGAGGGTTACCAGAATGATGGCTGGATTTGGGGGGTGCTAGCTATCAGGAGAGGCTGGACAGACTTGGATTGTTTTCTCTGAAACTTCAGAGTTTGCGGGCGACCTGATGGAAGTATATAAAATTATGAGAGCCATAGAGTGATACAGTGTGGAAACAGGCCCTTTGCCCCAATTTACCCACACTGACCAACATGTCCCATCTCCACTAGTCCCACCTGTCCACGTTTCCCCCATATCCCTCTAACCTATCCTATTCATGTACCTATGTACCTGGATAGGGTAGACAGTCACAATCTTTTCCCAGGAGGGAAAATCAAACACTAGAGGGCATAGTTTTAAGGTGAGAGGGGCAACGTTTGAGCGGGCCATATTTTTACACAGAGAATGGTGAGTGCATTGAACGGGCGGCTCGGGGTGGTGGTGGAGACAAAGACAATAGCAGTGTTTAAAAGTCTTTTGATTTACAGTCTAAAGAAGGTGTCTTCACCCAAAACATCACCTATCCATGTTTATAGACACAAAGTACAGGAGCAACGCAGCAGGTCAGGCTCTGGAGAAAAGGAACAGGTGATGTTTCGGGTCGGACACCTTGTAACTCCAGCATTTTGTGTCTATACATTGCTATATGGCATAGTCATACAGTGTTGAAACAGGCCCTTCAGCCTAACTTGCCCACACTGACCTTCATGTACCATCTACACTAGTCCCACCTGCTTGCATTTGGCCCATATCCCTCTAACCTGTCCTATCCAACTACCTGTCTAATTGTCTCTCATACATTGGGATAGTCCCTGCCTCAACTTCCTCCTCCAGCAGCTCTACCATCCTTTGTGTGAAAAAGTTACCCCTCAGATTCCTATTAAATCTTTTCCCCTTCACCTTAAACTCATATCCTCTGGTCCTCGATTCCCAAACTCTGGGCAAGAGACTCTGTGCATCCACCCAATCTATTCCTCACATGATTCCACACAGCTCTGTGAGATCACCCCTCATCATCTTGCGCTCCAGGAAATAGAGTCCCAGCCTACTCATCCTCTCCCTACAGCCAAGACCATTGTGTCCTGGCAACATCCTTGGAACTCTTCTCTGTACCATTTGCAACTCAACATCTTTCCTATAACATGGTGCCCAAAACGGGACAGGATGCTCTAAATGCGGTCTCACTAACGTCTTATACAACTGCAATGTCTTATATAACTTATAAATTAGCATCCACCTGTTCCTTCCTACACATCAATCATGTTCTCCAGAGATGCTGCCTGACCCGCTGAGTTACTCCAGCACTCTGTGAAACGTCACCTATCCATGTTCTCCAGAGATGCTGCCTGACCCGCTGAGTTACTCCAGCACTCTGTGAAACGTCACCTATCCATGTTCTCCAGAGATGCTGCCTGACCCGCTGAGTTACTCCAGCACTCTGTGAAACGTCACCTATCCATGTTCTCCAGAGATGCTGCCTGACCCGCTGAGTTACTCCAGCACTCTGTGAAACGTCACCTATCCATGTTCTCCACAGATGCTGCCTGACCCGCTGAGTTACTCCAGCACTCTGTGAAAAGTCACCTATCCATGTTCTCCACAGATGCTGCCTGACCCGCTGAGTTACTCCAGCACTCTGTGAAACGTCACCTATCCATCTTCTCCACAGATGCTGCCTGACCCGCTGAGTTACTCCAGCACTCTGTGAAACGTCACCTATCCATGTTCTCCACAGATGCTGCCTGACCCGCTGAGTTACTCCAGCACTCTGTGAAAAGTCACCTATCCATGTTCTCCACAGATGCTGCCTGACCCGCTGAGTTACTCCAGCACTCTGTGAAACGTCACCTATCCATGTTCTCCACAGATGCTGCCTGACCCGCTGAGTTACTCCAGCACTCTGTGTCCTTCTGTGACCACAGGTTCAGCATGGGGTGCACCATCATACCACCACACAAAATAACATATGAAGTGTCAATAATCATTGCATGGGGCTCAGTGAGAAGATCAGCACATTAGTGAATTAGCCCAGTAAATGAACTGTGGTACAGTGGCACAGCAGGTAGAGCCGTGACTTCACGGTGCCAGAGACCTCGGTTCAACTTTGAGTTCTGGCACAATCTGTGCAGAGTTTGCACGTTCTCCCTGTGACCACGTGGATTTCCTCTGGGTGTTCTGGTTTCCAGCCCATATCCCAAGGACGTGCGGGTTTGTAGGTTAAATGATCTCTGTACATTGATCCGTGCATGTAGGGAGTGGATGAGAAAATGAGATAACATAGAGCTAGTGTGAACAGGTGATCGATGGTCGGCATGGACACGGTGGGCCGAAGGGCCTGTTTCCATGCCTTGTCTTTCAATGAAAAAAACGGTAAATGTGTTTCAATGAACATGGAAGACAGAACATTGAACAGTGTTGCCCACAATGTCTGTGGCCCACAATGTCTGTGCCGAACATGATGCCAAGACTCGACAATAGACAATAGGTGCAGGAGTAGGACATTTGGCCCATCGAGCCAGCACCGCCATTCACTGTGATCATAACTGATCATCCCCAATCAGTACCCCGTTCCTGCCTTCTCCCCATATCCCCTGACTCTGCTATCTTTAAAAACTCTATCTAACTCTCTCTGAAAAGCATACAGAGAAACGGCTACCACCGCCCTCTGATGCAGAGAATTCCACACTCACAACTCTCTGTGTGAAAAAGTGTTTCCTCGTCTCAGTTCTAAAGAGACGAGGAACCACTCTTAAACTGTGGCCCCTTGACTCCCCCAACATTGGGAACATGTTGCCTGCCTCCAGCATGTCCAATCCCTTAATAATCTTATATGTTTCAATAAGATCCCCTCTCATCCTTCTAATTTCCTCTTTCTCCACATCACCCATATCGCTCTGTTCCCGGCACTTCTATGTGCCAAGATAAAACCCTCTAAAACGGCACTATCATCTGCCGCCACCACCGCCCCCGGCACTCACCACTCCTCCCACACATCGCCATTAAACTTTCCCCTATCACTGTAAAGCTGTTCCCTCTAGCCTTTGATATTTCCACTCTGCAAGAAAGTTTCTGGCTGTCGAGCCAATTAATGCTTTTTTAATGCTTCCATCAGGTAATAGGCTGTAGGTATCTTCATGCGGTCTGAAACAATGTGCTTGTAGGAACAAGAGGGAAGCAGGAGTTCTGACAAGTTTTTCCTGGCGTTTGGACAATAATCTTTCTGTATTTCTAGCGGCATGCCACCCATCAACATCTGGGATATCTTGCAGGCTTGTTGAAAGCTCACATTCCAGAGTGCACAAGGCCTGTTATTTCTTGATTTGTGTTACATTTCTTGTTACTTCGGCCCATAATGTCTGTGCCAAACATGATGCCATTAAACTGATTTCATCCGCCTGCACATGATCCATATCCCTCTATAGCCTGCACTTCAACATGCCTATCTAAAAGCTTCTTAAGCACCACCATGGCATCTGCTCCCTCCACCACCCCTGGCAACATGTTCCAGCCCCATAGCACTCTCTGTGTAAAAAACATTTGGGCAAGTATACTTTTGATTGTGTCAGTTTGAGGGTAACGTTGTGTGAAATATCCTCTAAATTCCTCCAAAGGTCACTAGTTATTCTGAGGTTGGACACTAGACCGGAGGGTTGATGATAGGTGTTGAACCTCTAATGATTCCAGTAAATCACATGGAAAGCTTCTGCTCACTCAGAATGTTGAGTAAATGCAGCATTTGCCAAATACTATTCAACTTCTACATATGTACATTGGAGAGAATACCGACTGGTTGCATCATGGCCAGGATTAGTAAAATGAACACCCAAGAAGGAGACTACAGAGAATGGTCGACACTGCCCAGACTCATCATCTGGTGCATTCACACTCATCATCTGGTGCACAGACAGCCACCCCACGGTCCTCGACAGATCTGGGTCAGCATCCAGTCCAAGACGACCGGAGACCCTTTTCTACTGCAGCCTTCATTCGCCTTCCCAGCCGTTGCAACGCTACACTAAGGCCAGCCATCATCCTCCGCCTGTTCCACCAACTATCGACCGACCTGTGGCACTAACGCCTGTGGTGATGAATAGGAACATGGATAGGTGACGTTTCACAGAGTGCTGGAGTAACTCAGCGGGTCAGGCAGCATCTGTGGAGAACATGGATAGGTGACGTTTCACAGAGTGCTGGAGTAACTCAGCGGGTCAGGCAGCATCTGTGGAGAACATGGATAGGTGACGTTTTACAGAGTGCTGGAGTAACTCAGCGGGTCAGGCAGCATCTGTGGAGAAAAAGGTTGGGTGAACTTTGTGGGTTGGGATCCTTCTTCAGACTGCAGGACACAGTTTCATCACTTGGGGAATGGTATCAGTCTTCCCGAACTACCCATGAGACTTAAAGATGCTGTCTGAGAGAAAAGAGGAAAAGCCCAGCTGCTCCATCAAGCCTTGACTCACACTATCATGACAAATCACATATAGGTATAGGTTTATTGTTGTCATGTGTCAGAGGGCTGTGGAGGCCAAGTCAGTGGATATTGTTATGGCAGATATAGACAGATTCTTGATTAGAATGTGTGTCGAGGGTTATGGGGAGAAGGCAGGAAAATGAGATTAGGAAGCAGAGATCAGCCATGATTGAATGGCGGAGTAGACTCGATGGGCTGAATGGCCTAATTCTGCTCCTATAACTTGTGAACTTGTGGGTACGGTGAAAAGCTTTGATTTGCAGACTGAAGAAGGATCCCAATGGGAAACGTCACCTATCCATGTTCTCCACAGATGCTGCCTGACCCGCTGAGTTACTCCAGCACTCTGTAAAACGTCACCTATCCATGTTCTCCACAGATGCTGCCTGACCCGCTGAGTTACTCCAGCACTCTGTGAAACGTCACCTATCCATGTTCTCCACAGATGCTGCCTGACCCGCTGAGTTACTCCAGCACTCTGTGAAACGTCACCTATCCATGTTCTCCACAGATGCTGCCTGACCCGCTGAGTTACTCCAGCACTCTGTGAAACGTCACCTATCCATGTTCTCCACAGATGCTGCCTGACCCGCTGAGTTACTCCAGCACTCTGTGAAACGTCACCTATCCATGTTCTCCACAGATGCTGCCTGACCCGCTGAGTTACTCCAGCACTCTGTGAAACGTCACCTATCCATGTTCTCCACAGATGCTGCCTGACCCGCTGAGTTACTCCAGCACTCTGTGAAACGTCACCTATCCATGTTCTCCACAGATGCTGCCTGACCCGCTGAGTTACTCCAGCACTCTGTGAAATGTCACCTATCCATGTTCTCCACAGATGCTGCCTGACCCGCTGAGTTACTGCAGCATTTTGTGTTATTTTCCAAGTAAATGGCACTAGCGTAGATGGGACATCTGGGTGGGCATGGACAAGTTGGGCCAAAGGACCAGTTTCCCAGCTGTAAGGCTCTGTAACTCTGATTCTAAGTCAGTGTGATCCATTAAGTCAGTTTCACAGTCGGCTGGGATACAACTGAAACACCAAAGGCAAATCATGTGGTTTTTCTGGAAAGAATTCTTCAGGCTGTTGCCAAACCAAATACACCTTCAGGAGGTGACCTGCTGCACAATTCCAGTCTAAGTAGTGTTTGTTATGAATTTTAACTGACTGCATCCAATATGTTTTCAACATCTGTTTCAGATGGAAGTAAAGCAAGCTTACAGTATTCATTAGGTCTGGCTTGTGTTCTTGGCCACCCTTTCACAAGGCTAGAGTGCAAAATACAAAACCAATCAGACCAGCCCAAGTAGAACATTGATCAAAGATAGACATAAAGTGCTGGAGTAACTCAGCGGGACAGGCAGCATCTGTGGAGATCATGGATAGGTGACGTTTCACAGAGTGCTGGAGTAACTCAGCGGGTCAGGCAGCATCTGTGGAGAACATGGATAGGTGACGTTTCACAGAGTGCTGGAGTAACTCAGCGGGACAGGCAGCATCTGTGGAGATCATGGATAGGTGACGTTTCACAGAGTGCTGGAGTAACTCAGCGGGTCATAGAAAATGGAAACATAGAAAATAGGTGCAGGAGGAGGCCATTCGGCCCTTCGGCCAGCACCACCACTGTGATCATCAATCAATGATCCGTCCCCAATCAATAATCCATGCCTATAGAAACATATAGTCTATATGTTTGGAGGCAGGCAGGCAGCATCTCAAGCGAACATGTGGTCAGGCAGCATCTCTGGAGAACATAGATAAGTGACGTTTCGAATTGGAACCTTCCCACTGACCTAAAATGTTGCCGATCCATGTTCTCCATAGATGCTGTGTGACCAGCTGAGTTACTCCAGCACTTTGTGTCTTTTTTTTATCAACCAGCATTTGCCGTTCCATGTGTGATTAATGTGTAAGTCACTTCTCTTGTGCGGTTTATCATTTCAATGCACTGAGTCACAACGGTGTCACAACAACCTGTAAAAATAAAAAGGCAATCAACTTTTAAGAGCGATGACTGAAATGGAATCTCATTTTTGATTGGGAGCTTTGCAGAGGGAGCAGAGGAGGTTTGCCAGAATGCTGCCTGGATTAGTGGGATTAGCTGCATGGGGAGGTTGCAAAGAGCTGGATTGTTTTCTCTGGAATGCCGGAGGCTAAAGGGAGACCTGATAGAAGTATATAAAATTATGAGAGGCACAGATAGGGTAAACAGTCAGAACCTTTTTCTTACGGTGGAAATGTCAAAGACTAGAGGGCATAGTTATAAGGTGAGAGTGGCAACGTTTAAAGGAGACTAGACTAAGTGGGACAAGTTGGGTCCCAGTCACACGGGAGGCCTGGTCCCCCAACGCAACCCGTTCCCCCAACGCAATATTCCACCACTCACCCATAGCCCCTCACTGCGCAGGCGCGGCTCATTTCCCCTCATCCCTGAGCACTCCCCCCCCCCCTCTTCATGTGTGGGAGAGGAGGAGGGAAGTGGGATGCGTGGCGGGGGGTGTGGGGTGGGAGGGGAGGAGGGGTGTGTGTGGACGGGGAGGTGGAGGGTGGGGTGTGGGCCGGGTGGGGTGTGGGCGGGGTGGGGTGGGGTGTGGACGGGGTGGGGTGTGGGTGGTGTGGGGTGTGGGTGGGGTGTGGGTGGGGTGGGGTGGGGTGGTGTGTGGGTGGGGTGCGGTGTGGGTGGTGTGGGGTGTGGGTGGTGTGGGGTGTGGGTGGGGTGTGGGTGGTGTGGGGTGTGGGTGGTGTGGGGTGTGGGTGGGGTGTGGGTGGTGTGGGGTGTGGGTGGGGTGGGGTGTGGGCGGGGTGGGGTGTGGGCGGGGTGGGGTGGGGTGTGGGTGGGGTGGGGTGTGGGTGGTGTGGGGTGTGGGTGGGGTGGGGTGGGGTGGGGTGTGGGTGGGGTGCGGTGTGGGTGGTGTGGGGTGTGGGTGGTGTGGGGTGTGGGTGGTGTGGGGTGTGGGCGGGGTGGGGTGTGGGCGGGGTGGGGTGGGGTGTGGACGGGGTGGGGTGTGGGTGGTGTGGGGTGTGGGTGGGGTGTGGGTGGGGTGCGGTGTGGGTGGGGTGGGGTGTGGGTGGGGGTGGGGTGTGGGTAGTGTGGGGTGTGGGTGGGGTGGGGTGTGGGTGGTGTGGGGTGCGGTGTGGGTGGTGTGGGGTGTGGGTGGGGTGCGGTGTGGGTGGTGTGGGGTGTGGGTGGGGTGGGGTGCGGTGTGGGTGGTGTGGGGTGTGGGTGGGGTGGGGTGTGGGTGGTGTGGGGTGTGGGTGGGGTGGGGTGGGGTGGGGTGTGGGTGGGGTGCGGTGTGGGTGGTGTGGGGTGTGGGTGGGGTGGGGTGTGGGTGGGGTGCGGTGTGGGTGGTGTGGGGTGTGGGTGGGGTGGGGTGTGGGTGGTGTGGGGTGTGGGTGGGGTGTGGGTGGGGTGGGGTGTGGGTGGGGTGGGGTGGGGTGTGGGTGGTGTGGGGTGTGGGTGGGGTGGGGTGGGGTGGGGTGGGGTGTGGGCGGGGTGGGGTGTGGGTGGGGTGGGGTGGGGTGGGGTGGGGTGGGGTGGGGTGTGGGTGGGGTGCGGTGCGGGTGGTGTGGGGTGTGGGTGGGGTGGGGTGGGGTGGGGTGTGGGCGGGGTGGGGTGTGGGTGGGGTGGGGTGGGGTGTGGGTGGGGTGCGGTGTGGGTGGTGTGGGGTGTGGGTGGGGTGGGGTGGGGTGGGGTGGGGTGGGGTGTGGGTGGGGTGGGGTGGGGTGGGGTGTGGGTGGTGTGGGGTGTGGGTGGGGTGGGGTGGGGTGGGGTGTGGGTGGGGTGGGGTGGGGTGTGGGTGGGGTGCGGTGTGGGTGGTGTGGGGTGTGGGCGGGGTGGGGTGTGGGTGGGGTGGGGTGTGGGTGGGGGTGGGGTGTGGGTGGGGTGTGGGTGGGGTGTGGTGTGGGCGGGGTGGGGTGTGGGTGGGGTGGGGTGGGGTGGGGTGTGGGTGGGGGTGGGGTGGGGTGGGGTGTGGGTGGGGGTGGGGTGTGGGTGGGGTTGGGGTGGGTTGTGGACAGGGTGGGTTGTGGGTGGTGTGGGGTGTGGGTGGCGTGGGGTGGGGTGTGGGTGGGGTGGGGTGGGCGTGGGGTGTGGTCCGGGTCGGGTGGGGTGTGGGCGGGGTGGGGTGTGGGTGGGGTGGGGTGGGGTGGGGGCGGGGTGGGGTGTGGCCGGGGTGGGGTGGGGTGGGGGCGGGGTGGGGTGTGGGTGGGGTGGGGGCGGGGTGGGGGCGGGGTGGGGGCGGGGTGGGGTGTGGATGGTGTGGGGTGGGGGCGGGGTGGGGTGTGGGCGGGGTGGGGTGTGGGTGGGGTGGGGGCGGGGTGGGGACGGGGTGGTGTGGGGGCGGGGTGGGGTGTGGGCGGGGGTATCGGGGCAGGATGCCTTGTGGGGGGAGGAGTGTGTGGGCGGAGGAGAGTAAGCTCGGAGAAAAGACGGGGAAGAGAGTGGGGCATCATGAGGAGGGTAGGAGGAGCCAGCGAAGATTGACCAGAGAGGCAGAGGCTGGAATTGGCGGTGCGATGGTGACTCACAGTGGGCGTTGGTTGCTGGTCATTCTCCTCCGCCGGGACTAGAGTCTCTGCATCTCCGATTCCGGGCTGGGCTGGGTCTGTGTCTCTGGGCGGGGCTGTTGCTTGGGGCTGGGCTGCTTGGGGCGAGGAGCTTCATAAGTCCAGTTGGAAACCTCAGCCGGCCACCCTCAGCTCCACTAAAGACGTGATAGCGCAGGAAGGGGTGGACCATCCCGGTAAGTGACAGGGGAAGAGCCTAATCCACTCGGCGCTGGAAGACAGAAGAAGAGATCGATCTGCGCACGCGCGTTTTTTAAGATTTTTAAAACTCGCTAACTTTTACGACATTCCCGATTTGGGATGATAGTTTAGAAAGTAAAACGCTCCGTGACGGTTGTTGTGTAGCTTCCCGAAGTTGACACGAAGGAATGAAGTTAGCGACTTGGTCCGTAGGAAAGGTGTGTGGCCGAATTTAAATTGGCTCAGTTTCTTAGTTTTGATGACCAATTTATGTCCAAAACATTTTTTTAATTGATTTAAAAAAGTCGGAAAATATATCGTAAACTTAATAAAAAATTATTAACCCGCCCAAAAATTGCTACTACCATAGGATACATTGTGTTTTTGAAAAGCAGTAGAGTCTCTGTGATTTAACTTATGGAGGTACTGACCCCGATAACAGTCGTTGTGACAATGGACACCAAGCACAAGGACCGTTACGGGATCTGTACTGTACTCTTTACTTTGCTGTATTTTTCTCCTAGTATTGATGAAGATATTTTCCTAGATCATTATCAAAACGTTTATGTATGAGAGGCCATATGAAGTTTATTTATGAATTAAATATTCATGACTAAATGTGGCAGAGTTTTTAATGTCACATTCTTGGTATCCAAATTGGTGGTGAAAGGATGAACATTTGTCTGTCATGAAAAACGTTTTTTGACTCGGTCTTGAAAATATCTAATTTATATCCGTTATTTATAAGGTTTCACATGATGGGTAGATTTTTGTTAAGAACAGTGTAATGATGTCAAAAACGGAATCATAATCTTGTTCCTCTACATCTCTCCAGTATTGTAGAAATACTCATATGCTGAACTTTTTTCTGTTTATTATGGGTTTTACAGAGTATTATGTACAGTGCATTCGGAAAGTATTCACTTTTTGCACATTTTGTTATGTTACAAATTGGATTAAATTCATTTTTTAAATCATAAATCTACACACAAAACCACATAATATAAAAGCAAAAACTGGTGTTAGAAATATTTGCAAAGTAATGACAAAGAAATAACTGAAATATCACATTTACATAAGTATTCAGACCCTTTGCTATGCCACTCAAAATTGAGTTTAGGTTCATCCTGTTTCCATTGATTATCCTTGAGATGTTTCTACAACTTGATTGGAGTCCACCAGTGGTAAATTAATTTGATTGGACATGATTTGGAAAGGCACACACCTGTCTATATAAGGTCCCACAATTGACAGTGCACGTCAGAGCAAACACCAAGCCATGAAGACGAAGGAATTGTCCGTAGACCTCCGAGACAGGATTGTGTAGAGACACATATCTGGGGAAGGGTATAAAACATTTTCTGCCGCATTGCTGGTCCCGAAGAGCAAAGTGGCCTCCGTCATTCTTAAATGGAAGAACTTTGGAACCGCCTGGGCTCTTCATAGAGCTGGTTGCCCAGCCAAACTGAGCAATCGGGGGAGAAGGGCCTTGGTCAGGGAGGTGACCTAGAACCCGATGGTCACTCTGACAGAGCTCCAGAGTTCCTCTGTGGAGATGGGAGAACCTTCCAGAAGGACAGTTTTATCTGCAGCACTCCACCAATCAGGCCTTTATAGTAGAGTGGCCAGACGGAAGCCACTCCTCAGTAAAAGGCACATGACAGCCCGCTTGGAATTTGCCAAAAGGCGCCTAAACAAGATTCTCTGGTCTGATGAAACCAAGATTGAACTCTTTGGCCTGAATGCCAAGCGGCACATCTGGAGGAAACCAGGCACCGCTCATCACCTGGCCAATACCATAGCTACGGTGAAGCATGGTAGCATCATGCTGTGGGGATTTTTCAGTGGCAGGAACTGGGAGACTAGTCAGGATCGAGGAAAAGATGAATGGCGCAAAGTACAGAGAGATCCTTGATGAAAACCTGCTCCAGAGCATTCTGGACCTCAGCCTGGGGCGGAGGTTCACCTTCCAACAGGATAACGACCCATAAGCACACAGCCAAGACAACGCAGGAGTGGCTTTGTGACAAGTCTGTGAATGTCCTTGAGTGGCCCAGCCAGAGCCCGGACTTGAACCAAATCGAGTATCTCTGGAGGGATCTGAAAATAGCTGTGCATCAATCCTCCCCATCCAACCTGGCAGAGCTTGAGAGGATCTGCAGAGAAGAATGGGAGAAAGTACCCAAATACAGGCGTGCCAAGCTTGTCGTGTCATACCCAAGAAGACTTGAGGCTGTAATCGCTGCCAAAGGTGCCTCAACAAAGTACTGAGTGAAGGATCTGAATACTTATGTAAATGTGATATTTGTTATTTCTTTTTCATAACTTTGCAAACATTTCTAAACACCAGTTTTCATTTTTTTTTATTATGGGATATTGTGTGTAGATTGATGGTAAAAAAAAAAATAATTTAATCCATTTTAGAATAAGGCTGTAACATAACAAGATGTGGAAAAGTGAAAGAGTCTGAATACTTTCTGAAGGCACTGTATTTTTTGCTGCTGCAAGTAAGAATCTCATTCTTCAGTTTTTTGGGAAATATGTCAATAAAACACTAGAATCTTAACTCCATAAGTTAAAAATGAAATGGTTATCCCCCAATTCCATATTACAGTGGAGTTAAGGGATATGGAGAGAAAACAGGAACGGGGTACTAATTGGGGATGATCAGCCATGATCACATTGAATGGCAGTGCTGGTTCGAAGGGCCGAATGGCCTACTCCTGCACCTATTGTCTATTGTCTACGGGATTTCTCAGTGCATCGAGGGGTTGCCATAATTTAGACCAATGTTTACGTTCTTGAGCTCATGAAAGGTAATATATTAATTCAATGGCTATTTTGCACAGCTTACAAGTATCATTCTGGGTCAGATGTACTGGCTATGAACCATTGGGCACAAAGTGTAAACGTCCCTTTGCATAGAGACAAACATGGTGATGATAAGATAGGGTTAGGAGCAAGTATTGGAACTGCTTCCATGTAAAAGCGATGTGGTATTGTTTCAGCTTGCGCTAACCTCTTCCTCTGCTGCACGGGATCATGTTTCCATCACTTTACAACTGGCACCACATCAGCATGGAAACTTGAACAAACATAATAATTCAAAGCTAATGCCAGGATATATAGGCTCTCATTTTTCTGCTGTGGGTGGACATTCCAGCTGTTCAGCAGGGATCTCGCAGACCAGTGGGGGCGGGTGTCAAACCTGTAGTTTTAACAACAATGTCATAGTGTGGGGTAAGCAGTGAGTGACAAGAGTTACTCTTCGCTACGTCACTCCCGCCAGCACACCTTCATCTTCATCTGCGGCCTCGTAGTCATAGGTGTGCAGCACGGAAACAGGCCCTTCAGCCCACCTTGTCCGTGCCGAGCCACATTTGGCCCTTAGCACTTTAAACCCAACCAATAGTTGCGTTCAAGAGACTTTTAGATGGACACATGGAAATGCAGGGGATGGAGGGATATGGATCGTGTGCAGGCAGAGAAGTTAGTTTGACGCCATCTTGTTTGCCATGGACATTGTGGGCCGAAGGGCCTGTTCCTGTGATGTACTGTTCTATGTACTATGTTCTATATTCAATGTTTTTTAAAGTTTGTTTAAGGTCATAAGTGATAGGAACAGAATTAGGCCATTTGGCCCATCAAGTCTACTCCACCATTCAATCATGGCTGATCTATCTCTCCCTCCCAACCCCATTCTCCTGCCTTTCCCCATAACCCCTGACACCCACACTAATCAAGAATCTATCTATCTCTGCCTTAAAAATATCCATGGACTTGGCCTACACAGCCGTCTGCGGCAATGAATTCCACAGGTTCACCACCCTCCGACTAAAGAAATTCCTCCTCATCTCCTTCATAAACAAACATCCTTTAATTCTGAAGCATTGACCTCTGGTCCTGGACTCTCCCACTAGAGGAAACATCCTCACCACATACACTCCATCCAGGCCTTTCACTATTTGGTAAGTTGTAATGAGTTTCCCCCCTCATCTTGTAAACTGCAGCGAGTACAGGCCCCGTGCCGTCCAACATGTTAAGGCCTGGTGCTGTGAGCTCAGTGTATAACTTTATTGAGCCTGTTCATTGTTGATTAAGTGCCAATGATGATTGATTGCTAAAAGTCAATATACATCCCAACCTTTGATAGAAGACCCAGACCTCGTGTTGAGGAATGATCTCACTTCTTGAGTCGGTACATTCTTGCATCGATTCATTGGGCAGAACCCTGTTAATCGTTGGGTGGTGGTTCATGGCGATCTACTATAGAAACATAGAACATAGAAATTAGGTGCAGGAATAGGCCATTCGGCCCTTCGAGCCTGCACCGCCATTCAATATGATCATGGCTGATCATCCAACTCAGTATCCCGTACCTGCCTTCTCTCCATACCCTCTGATCCCCTTAGCCACAAGGGCCACATCTAACTCCCTCTTAAATATATCCAATGAACTGGCCTCAACTACTCTCTGTGGCAGAGAATTCCAGAGACCCACCACTCTCTGTGTGAAAAAATTCCTTCTCATCTCGGTCCTAAAGGATTTCCCCCTTATCCTTAAGCTGTGACCCCTTGTCCTGGACGTCCCCAACATCGGGAACAATCTTCCTGCATCTAGCCTGTCCAACCCCTTAAGAATCTTGTAAGTTTCTATAAGATCCCCTCTCAATCTCCTAAATTCTAGAGAGTATAAACCGAGTCTATGCAGTCTTTGTTCATAAGACAGTCCTGACATCCCAGGAATCAGTCTGGTGAACCTTCCCTGCACTCCCTCTATGGCAATAATGTCCTTCCTCAGATTTGGAGACCAGAACTGTACGCAATACTCCAGGTGTGGCCTCACCAAGACCCTATACAACTGAAGTAGAACCTCCCTGCTCCTATACTCAAATCCTTTTGCTATGAAAGCTAACATACCATTGGCTTGCTTCACTGCCTGTTGTACCTGCATGCCTACTTTCAATGACTGGTGTACCATGACACCCAGGTCGCGCTGCATCTCCCCTTTTCCTAATCGGCCACCATTTAGATAGTAGTCGGTTTTCCTATTTTTGCCACCAAAGTGGATAACCTCACATTTATCCACATTATACTGCATCTGCCAAACATTTGCCCACTCACCCAGCCTATCCAAGTCACCTTGCATTCTCCTAGCATCCTCCTCACAGCTAACACTGCCCCCCAGCTTAGTATCATCCGCAAACTTGGAGATATTGCCTTCAATTCCCTCATCCAGATCATTTATGTATATTGTAAATAGCTGGGGTCCCAGCACTGAGCCTTGCGGTACCCCACTAGTCACTGCCTGCCATTGTGAAAACGACCCGTTAACTCCTACTCTTTGCTTCCTGTTTGCCAGCCAGTTCTCTATCCACATCAATACCAGACTGATTCCTGGGATGTCAGGACTTTCATATGAGGAAAGATTGGATAGACTCGGTTTGTACTCGATGGAATTTAGAAGATTGAGGGGGGATCTTATAGAAACCTACAAAATTCTTAAGGGGTTGGACAAGCTAGATGCTGGAAGATTGTTCCCGATGTTGGGGGAGTCCAGAACAAGGGGTCACAGTCTAAGGATAAGGGGGAATTCCTTTAGGACCGAAATGAGGAAAACATTCTTTACACAGAGAGTGGTGAGTCTCTGGAATTCTCTGCCACAGAAGGTAGTTGAGGCCAGTTCATTGGCTATATTTAAGAGGGCGTTAGATGTGGCACTTGTGGCTAAAGGGATCAGGGGGTATGGAGAGAAGGCAGGTACGGGATACTGAGTTGGATGATCAGCCATGATCACATTGAATGGCGGTGCAGGCTCGAAGGGCCGAATGGCCTACTCCTGCACCTATTTTCTATGTTTCTATGTTTCTAATACTGAACCCCCAATGCCATATGCTTTAAGTTTATATATTAATCGCTTATGTGGGACCTTGTCGAAAGCCTTCTGGAAGTCCAGATACACCACATCCACTGGTTCTCCCCCATCCACGCTACTAGTTACATCCTCAAAAAATTCCACAAGATTCGTCAGACATGATTTACCTTTCGTAAATCCATGCTGACTTTGTCCAATGATTTCACCACTTTCCAAATGTGCTGCTATCCCATCTTTAATAACTGACTCTAGCAGTTTCCCCACTACCGATGTTAGACTAACTGGTCTGTAATTCCCCGTTTTCTCTCTCCCCCCCCTTCTTAAAAAGAGGGGTTACGTTTGCTACCCACCAATCCTCAGGAACTACTCCAGAATCTAAAGAGTTTTGAAAGATTATGACTAATGCTTCCACTATTTCCGGAGCTACTTCCTTAAGTACTCTGGGATGCAGCCTATCTGGCCCTGGGGATTTATCGGCCTTTAATCCATTCAATTTACCCAACACCACTTCCCGACTAACCTGGATTTCACTCATGTACTCCTTTGACCTGCGGTCCCCTGCTATTTCCGGCAGATTATTTATGTCTTCCTTAGTGAAGACGGAACCAAAGTAGTTATTCAATTGGTCCGCCATATCCTTGTTCCCCATGATCAACTCACCTGCTTCTGACTGCATGATCAACTCACCTGTTTCTGACTGCAATTGCATCTCAACTATTGCATCTCAACACATCTTGGTCACGAGTGTGCTGTGTCTGATATTCGGGTCGCATGTAAAGTGGTAGAGCTGTATGGCAAGGAAACAGGCCCTTCGGCTCGCCTCGTCCACCCTGACCAAGTTGGCATACTAGGCCAGTTCCACTTCCCGCATTGGGCAGGTACAGTGAAAATCTTTTGTTGTGAGCTATCCAGTCAATCCGGAAAGACAATACATGATTACAATCGAGCCATTTACAGTGCACAGATACAGGATAAGGGCATAACGTTTAACGCAAGGAAAAGCCAATCAAAGATAGTCCGAGAGTCACAAAAGAGGTAGATAGTTGTTCAGGACAGCCCTCTAGTTCAAGGGTTCCCAACCCGGGGTAAATGTCTCTTCCCCAGGGGGTACATTTGTTGATTCAGGATTTGTAGATATTGTTTGTCATTGACTGACTGTGATTGGCTCTGGTATACCGGTATCTGTTCATCATTAGTCGTTCATAAATAAGTGAAATAACATTGTTATGTGCTATTAAAGTTGCCAGGGGTAAATGGGACGAACAAGGTTGGAAACCCCTGATCTACAGACTATCCTCTGAGTTAAAGTTGCCCCTGAGGTCCCCATCTTAAATCTTTCCCATCCCATCTTAAACCTGTGCCCTCTCGTTTTAGAACCCTCTACCCTGGAACAGAGACTGTGGGTGTTAATGTCATCCATCCCTCATGATCTTGTACACCTCAACATGCTTACTCTTCAGTATAGTATTCTCCAACGGAAAAAAGTCTGAGCCTATCCAACCTTTCCCCATAACTCCAGCCTGCAAGCCCCGGTAATAGATAAGGTCAATAGACAACAGACAATAGGTGCAGGAGTAGGCCATTCGGCCCTTCGAGCCAGCACCGCCATTCAATGTGATCATGGCTGATCATCCACATTCAGTACCCCGTTCCTGCCTTCTCCCCATATCCCCTGACTCCGCTATTTTGAAGAGCCCTATCTAGCTCTCTCTTGAAAGCATCCAGAGAACATGCCTCCACCGCCCTCTGAGGCAGAGAATTCCAGAAACTCACCAATCTCTGTGAGAAAAAGTGTTTCCTCGTCCCCATTCTAAATGGCTTACTCCTTATTCTTAAACTGTGGCCCCTGGTTCTGGACTCCCCCAATATCCGGGACACGTTTCCTGCCTCTAGTGTGTCGAAGCCTTTAACAATCTTATGTTTTAATGAGGCCCTCTCATCCTTCTAATCTCCAGAGTGTACAAGCCCAGTTGCTCCATTCTCTCATCATATGACAGTCCCGCAATCCCGGGAATTAACCTTGTAAAAGCTACGCTGCACTCCCTCAATAGCAAGGGTCTTTTCCCCATTCCAGGGGAATCAAGAAGCAGAGGACATAGGTACAAGGTGAGAGATGAAAGATTTAATAGGAACCAGAAGAGCAACCTTTTCACACACAGAGAGTGGTGGGCACGTGGAGAAAGCCCACGCGGTCACAGGGAGAACGTGCAAACTCCGCACAGACAGCACCTTAAGTCAGAATGAGCACAAGTCTGCTTGTAGAAACTGCAGCTACTGGAATCTTGAGCGAAACGCAAATTGCTGGAGTAACTCAGCAGGTCAGGCAGCATCTCTGGAGAAAAAGTAGGGGTGATTATCGGGTTGGGAACCTTCTTCAGTCTGCAGGAAGGTCCCGATCTGAAATGTTTTCTTTCCATGTTCTCGAGAGATGGTGCCAGACCCACTTAGTTTCATAGAATTTCCTAGTTCCATTCTCAGTACATAACATAATTAATCACTTTTGACTCTTGAAGCTTGTCGTTCGTGGGGAGAAGGGTTCAGTCTCAGCACAGCTGTCTATAATGGGCCTGTCCCACTTACGCCACTTTTTCGACAGTCATAGGTGCCGAAAATTTTAAACATGTTGAAAATCCAGCGGCGACCAGAAAGACGCTACGACTCTTTGGGCGACTGATGAGACGACTCACGGCCATACAGGCGACCTGTCGTGGGGTGAAGCCTGTATGGTTGTGAGTAGTCGCCCAAACAGTCGTACCTTGTTCTGGTCGCCGCTGGGTTTTCAACATGTTGAACGTTTTCTGAGACCTGCAGCGACTATGACAGGTGCCGGTAGTCGCATAAGTGGGACAGGCCCAATAAGGCTGAGTACTTCAATACTGGCTGTTACTTCAGATACCACAGGAAGACTGCTCCAACGAGGCATCGGAGAGACAGCAGGAGCTCAGCACTCATGCAGATCGGTTGAGAGAAGGAAAGTAATTGTGAAATGCTGACAACTGTAGCGTCTCTGTGATGTATGGTAACAGCTTCAGCTAATATCGGAGGATCAGTCCGTGCGAGGGCAATGTACTGCATCCCTCAGCATGAGTTATGTTTGTCCCATGAGTGAAATAAATAACGGTATTATATACGACTTGTTTTGCTTGTAGCCTTGTAATTTTATTAAGGAGGAATTATTTCAAATTGAAATGTCCCACAATAAATTGTGGGAAAGTGCGTTCTTCTCCAGTTAACGCTGAACCTTGGATTTGTGAGAATTTATTTCCCCCATCAAGAGAAGAAAGGGAAAGGTTTAGCTTGTGTTAAACACTGCAATGACTCATTCAGCCTGGTCTGACTGTGCCCCCCAGGCCTACCGCTTCTACCGCCAAGAAGGGGAAAGGGGACAGGCACATGGAACATCGAACTCATAGAACAGTATGGTACAAGAACTAGCCCTTCGGTCCGCAGTCTACTGGCCAAACCTGGTGCCTTCTTCTTGCGTGTGAGCCAGCCGTAGCCTGCCGCATGGTGATGCCATCCGGTTCGACATTCGTAGGTGCCCGCCCTAAAAGGGATGCATCCTGTGGATTGGCGCCAAGCTGCAGCACTGCCGCTGCCTCTGTTCATTGTTGTTCGCCTGACTGAGGTCAGTTGGCAATGTTGGGTGAGTCCAGAACCAGGGGCCACAGTCTTAGAATAAAGGGGAGGACATTTTAGACTGAGTGAGAAAATACGTTTTCACCCAGAGAGTTGTGAATTTGTGGAATTCCCTGCCACAGAGAGCAGTGGAGACCAAGTCACTGGATAGATTTAAGAGAGAGTTAGATAGAGCTCTAGGGGCTGGTGGAGTCAAGGGATATGGGGAGAAGGCAGGCACGGGTTATTGATAGGGGACGATCAGCCACGATCACAATGAATGGTGGTGCTGGCTCGAAGGGCCAAATGGCCTCCTCCTGCACCTATTTTCTATGTTTCTATGACAGCGCGCACTCATAACGGGGAGGTGAACAACATCAGCCCCCAACCTGGTGCCAAATTAAATTGATCGCCTTCTTCCTGTAAATTCCTCCATTCTCTGCATATCCATGCGCCTATCTAAAATCTTCTCGCATGCCACAATCTCCCAGTGTGTCGCACGTGGCAAGAAGGTCTTCCGGCATGCCTCGCCCACGGCGGAACCAGGAACCCGACCAGTGAGGGAGGCCCAGAGAACCTGGCCCCTGCTCTCCTATCAACACTGCACACCTCCACATTCAGGGACAGTTTCTTCCCAACTCTTGTCAGGCAACTGAATCATTCTTCCACAACCAGAGAGCAGTCCTGAACTACTATCTACCTCATCGGTGACCCTCGGACTATCCTTGATTGGACTTTGATGGCTTTATCATGCACAAATGTTGATCCATTACCGTCGCTTTCAAGAGAGAGCTAGATAGGGCTCTTAAAAATAGCGGAGTCAGGGGATATGGGAAGAAGGCAGGAACGGGGTACTGATTGTGGATGAAGCCATGATCACATTGAATGGCGGTGCTGGCTCGAAGAGCCAAATGGCCTCCTCCTGCACCTATTGTCTATGTCTATCATGTCTCTATACACTGTAAATGGCTCAATTGTAATCATGTTTAGTTAAGAGATACAGCGCGTAAACAGGCCCTTCGGCCCACCAAGTCCGCGCCGACCAGCGATCCTCACACACTTACACTATCCTACACACACTAGGGACAATTTACTTTGGGGTGTGGGAGGAAACCGAAGATCTTGGAGAAAACCCATGCAGGTCACGGGGAGAACATGCAAACTCCGTACAGACAGCACCCGTAGTTGGGATCAAACGCGGGACAGAAAATGATCTGTTCCCAATGGAAACATTGCTCAGCTTAATGAGAACAATGTTGACATAGAGATTCAAAACAATGTGATGAAATATTGGTTGATAATGGCTCAATTAATTCCTACGATACTTTGTCAGTTATTTATCATAACATTGGTTCATTATATAATTATGGATTATTAATGTTGTGACCCTTTATTCAAGGCAAAACAAAATGCCATGGATTTTTATGGAGCTGTTCACAGCTTCCAAAGCAAACAAGACTGGAAATGTGGGCTCCAAATCCCAAATGTGAACTGATGGGTTACATGTGGGACTGTCTTGTGTTTCTTGGCTTTGACACTAGTCTGGTCAAATTAACAGTAAAACAAACCATCAACCTCGCGTTAAACTGTGTTCCGTTAATCACTGGATGGTGTTAATTTACCGTCTCTTTCAGATTGTGTCGAACATATGTAGCAGTGTTCCAGCTCACTCATGCATTCATCAGCTATACATGGCTCAACCTGGACACAAGATAGCAAACGCTGGAATCCTGAACCAAACACAATGCAGGAGGAACTGAGCATGTCAGGCACCATCTGCGGAGGGAATGGACACATGACGTTTTGGATCAGGGCCCTTCTTCAGACTTGTTTGCTCATTCCCGCTCGTGGGTCAGACGATGTAGCTCACTGTCGGCTTCTGTCATCATCCAACATGTTGACAGACTTGTCGCCCGACGTGTCAGAGTGCAGCACGTCGTCACTTCCAGGGGTCGCCACCAGGAGGCTTCTGACACGATCATGATTCTTCAGACTCAGTTGGGTTCTGACTGGAAACGTAGTCTGTTCATTCCCCTTCACAGATGCTGCTTGACCCACTGAGTTCTTTCAGCACTTTGCCTAATGCATACAGTATGGATTAATGTCTTCAGTTGAAGAACATTTCTATGAACTGCCTATTCATTTCAATAAACTCTTCACTACTGTTATGGCCATTGTGGATTAGCAATGCGTCTATTAAAAGAGGAACATTGTCTTATTTCCATCTGTCAACTTTAACCCTCCATCACCATCTCCCCCTTCCCATTTTAACATTGTATAGCGTTACACAGCACAATGGCAGGCTGCAATGTTAGAGACTATGTTATTGTAGTCCTGGAGTCAATGGAGTGTCCGTGGACTGTCACCTTGTTGTGGTGGAGAAGCTGGTATGAGGGTCACCGATGAGGTAGATAGAGGTTCAACCCTTAGCCTCCTATAAGACAACGATAAATGTCCCAGCCTGCACAACCCGCCCAAATGTCCTTGAAATGTTGTTACTGTACCTACTTTAACCATTTCCTCTTGCAGCTCAATCCATATACCCAATGGTAAATACACGACTTACTAATTTATCAAGTCAAAAGTTAAAAGTCAAAGTGTCCTTTGTTGTTTTTGGTCTGAACGAAATGTTGTTGCCTTGCAGCCATACATATAATAAAAAACAAAACACACAATAAACACATATTTAACATCCACCACAGTGAGGTCACCAGGCACCTCCTCACTGTGGTGGAAGGCGAAAGTCTTAAAGTCTTTGTCTTCTTCCCTCCTTGTTCTCCCACTGCGCTGAGGCGATCCAGGCCTCCGATGTTGTCGTCCACTAGGCCTGCGGCCGAGCCTCCGAAACCGGGCTGCCGCCACCACCGTCGCCGGAACGCTGGAACCCTGCCACAGCTCTGAAGCAGGGTCCGCTGCCGGAACGCTGGAACGCCACAGCTGGAACGCAGACCGTCACACAAACCAACCTCCCTTCCATTGACTCCATCTACACCTCACGCTGCCTCGGCAAGGCCAGCAGCATCATCAAGGACCAGTCTCACCCCGGTCACTCCCTCTTCTCCCCTCTCCCATCGGGCAAGAGGTACAGAAGTGTGAAAACGCACACCTCCAGATTCAGGGACAGTTTCTTCCCGGCTGTTATCAGGCGAATGAAACATCGTCTCACCAACTAGAGAGTGGTCCTGAGCTACCATCTACCTCATTGAAGACCCTCAGATTATCTTTAATTGGACGTTACTGGTCATTATCTTGTACTAAATGTTATTCCCTTTATCCTGTATCTGTACACAGTGGACGCTTCATTAAAGGGGAAGATACAGAGTGCAGAATGTAGTTCTCAGCATTGTAGCGCATCAGTTCCACAGACAAAGTCCAATGTCCGCAATGGGGTAGAGGTGAATCGGACAGTACCCTAGCTTATGGAAGGGCCGTTCAGAAGCCGGATAACAGAGGAGAAGAAGCTGTTCCTGAGTCTGGTGGTGCGCGCTTTCAAGCTTCTGCACCATATCCCCCCCACCCCTACATACCCGTTCTGCTTAAGGGTGACCTTCCCCAGGTCCCCACCCAGGTCCTGATGAAGAGTCTCGACCTACATGTCTGACGAATCTTATAGAATCTGTCGAATCTTATTAAATCATGTCTGGCGAATCTTATAGAATTTTGTGAGGATGTAACTAGTAGAGTGGATAAGGGAGAACCTGTGGATGTGTTATATCTGGACTTTCAGAAGGCTTTCGACAAGGTCCCACATAAGAGATTAGCATACAAACTTAAAGCACACGGTATTGGGGGTTCAGTATTGATGTGGATAGGCAGCATATCTGGAGAGAAGGAATAGGTGACGTTTTGGGTTGAGATCTTTCAGATTGGGAGTCAGGGGAAAGTAAACAAGAGATATAGACTGTGTAATGGCAAATTTTTGACTCTTCCGGTGTCCAACTTTCTGTTGCAATTACTATACAGCCGCCGGGATAGGCAAGGTAGGCACTGGTTACCCTGACTAAAATTATAAAATGATAATCATTAAATATAAATAGTAAAGGCATGGGAGAATTATGGTTACCTACGAGGTCGATCTCTTAGGTAGGCATAATCCTCCGTGCCTTTCATGCACAGTACATGTAATACGGGAAAGTGTGTGCAGCTGACGTGCCATCAACGCTGCTTCAAGCCGTCAATTTCAAGGGGAGCTGAAGGCAGCTGCAATTCTGCCTTTGCACCGTGGACTGCGTACTGCGCATGCGCAGCGCAAGTCTCTTGGCGGGTTTTTCAAACATGGATTGTCATTATCTTAAGAGTATCTTAAGAAACAAAGAGAGAAGAATGGAGTTTGTGTACAGTTAGTGGTAAGTAGATTTCTTTGAGCTATATGTTTTTAAATACCATATTTCCCGGCAATGAAGACGCTATATTTTACCCAAAAATAAGGCATGAGATTTTACCTGCGTCTTGGACGCCGAAGGTTAGGTTGTTAGCAAGAAAGATAGACTTGGCTATACCTCGATACAACAACTTCAAGAATGATGTTGCTGCACTAGGGGAAAGCCAAGTTTATCCCTCATTGCTCGCAGCCGATGGGAAGCAGCTGTAAAGTGGGAAGCGGCTGTGAAAGGACAGCGCCGCTTGGGGGGGGGGAGGAGTTCCTTTCACAGCGTGTGGGGAGTCTGGCCAGGGGTAAAGTTGCGGGGAGGGCAGGAGCGTTGAGAAGGAGGGGGTCGGGGATCATGCCAGCATCCAGCTCAAGAGCGGGTCAGCGGGCGATGGAGAACAGGACAGCGGGCGGTGGAGATTACTCCTGTGTTAGGGCGAGTAACCTCAATTGGTCCCTTGTTCGCACTGACACAGGAGTAAGCTCCACCGGCCGCTGTCCTGTTATCTATCGCCCTCTGACTCGCTCCGATCTATGATCTTTGCTCATGAGCTGGTCCCCTCACTGTTCAGACGGAGAGCACTCACCGCCAGAGGTGAGCGGGCCGGCAGAAGGTGCTGAGGTCCCTGCAGCCACCCGAGCTACTTCCCTCCCTGGTCACAATGCGGTGTCTCCGTGCCCGTGAGTAAGTGGGTTACTAACATGATCCCCAACCCCCTCCTTCTCAACGCCCCTGCCCTCCCTGCAAGTTTACCCCTGGCCAGACTCCCCACATGCTGTGAAAGGAACTCTCCCCCCAATTGGTCCCTTGTACTAGTATTGTCATTCAATAAGATCGCAACTGATTCAACTTGTCCCGTTGTGCTCCCGTTTTTCCCATCATTTCTCCACCTGCCATCACCCTCCACACCCCAATAATTCAGAATGAAGGAGATTTGGAAGCAAATTGAATTGGTACTTTCGTTATTTTTATTTTTTATTTTTACGGAGAGAACAATCTGCGCATGCGCAGTTTAAGTTTTTCTTAAAGCCGCCTGACTGCCTACCCTTAGTAACTACTCACGGCACGTGCCTGCTACACAGGTAAGTAGGAGTGATCTTACACAGCCTAAAAAGACCAGATCTTCCAGTCGTTAAATCCAGTTTAATTCATTCTTTATAGAAGTAGTTGTACAAACAAAGAGATGAACATACCAGGTTTTCCTTATTTTGCATACAAGTTGTTCTAGCTGTTCTCCCCTGTTTGGTGCGAACTGTATACTCTCCAGCCCTGCTCCTAGTCTGTCATGCCCCTGTCCACTATGCCCATATATATGTGCCCCTCTGTACATCTAATGACCGCCCCCCAAATGTCCAAAATAATACTGCAAGATATATCTAGACAAAATAATATAATATGCCAACATAAGTGGCTCCTGGTGACGGTGCTGTACATGCTACCTGACCCACTCCAGCACTTTGTGCCCTTCCCCAGGTTGTCTCCGCAACTGTAGATTTTGGAGATACAGCATGGAGACCGGGCCTTTCCACCATTGAGTCCATGCTGACCATTGTATACCCGTTCACACTGGTTCTATTGTTGTCCCACTTTCACATCTAATCTCTACACACTATGGGTAATTTGCAGATGGCCAATTAGCCTGCAAACCCACATATGTTTGGGGTGCTGGAGGAAACCAGAGCACCTGGGGAAGCGTTAGATAGAGCTCTAGGGGCTAGTGGAATCAAGGGATATGGGGAGAAGGCAGGCATGGGTTATTGATTGGAGACGATCAGCCATGATCACAATGAATGGTGGTGCTGGCTCGAAGGGCTGAATGGCCTCCTCTTGCACCTATTTTCTATGTTTCTATGTTAACACCCATGTGGTCACAGAAAGAAAGTGCAAACTCCCCAAAGGCAGCATCCGAGGGGAGGGTTGAACTCTGGTGTGTGGCGCTGTGAGGCAGCGCCTCTATCAGCTGCACCATTGCGCCACTCTGTAACAGGAAGGATTGACACCTTTTTTTAAATTGGAAGCGATTTACAGAGTGCACAGTGAATTGAATTGTAGACAGGATGAGGAAATAACTTAATCTCCAGGGCACTCCCAGTCATTAAGGAATGTGTTGCAACAGTGCCAATTATCAGAAAGGTTGTCAAAACATACCCAGACAAGTACTTGCGCCCATTCCACTAATGTCACGTCTCAGTAACTCTGCACATTTGATTATTGAGGCAAAGTTTTAATGTAATCGGTTGTAACATATAAATAGATTCCAAAGAACACTTTATCTGAATAAACTTTATATGAAACCCTTATATGACCAAAAGGAATGGCAGCCAACATAACCAAGGACCTTCCCCAAACCGGTCATTGTCTCTTCTCCCCACCTCCACTCCCACTTCCTAGAAGGTACAAGAGTTTGAAAGCATGTACCACCAGACTCAGGAACAGCCTCTTCCTCGCTGTTATCAGACCACAGAATTCTCCTCTCTTCAGCTGGGGTGTCGTCCCAAACATCCAACTTAAGGGCCTGTCCCACCAGCATGCAACTCGATGCGATTAGCGCGACCTAACGTGGTCGCTTGAGCCGTCCGGCGTCGCGGGGCCGGTCCCACTTTGATCGCGGGAGCCGTGCGGAATTGTGCGGAGTTCGTCCCGATGCCGCGCGGGGCTCCGAAAAACCGACAATGTCCAAAAATCCCGCGCGGCAACGGTTTGTCGGCTCGCAGTCGCCGCGACATTTACATACCGCCCGGACATCGTGCCTCCGTGAAACTATTCGTAAGTGCCTCCGTGACCCTCTATGTGTGTGGCTCCGTGGCCCTGTATGTGTGTGTGTCTCGGTGCCCCTCTCTGTGTGCCCCTCTAAGTCCTGGCGAACTTAACTTGGACTTGCTTCGAGTTCGCCTCGCTTTGCGCCGCGTTGCGCCACTCACCCAACCTCCGCGCGGCCCCTACTGCCGGTTTAGTTGCGCTTGCCGCATGCAGGCGCATGCTGGTGGGACCGGACCTGTACAGGGGATCACCCGACCTCTGCGCGGCCCCCGCTGCCGGTTTGATCGCGTTCATCGCATATAGTTGCGTGCTGGTGGGACAGGCCCTTTACTTTATTGTGGACCTTGGACTTTTTCCCTGAACTGCAACAGTACTACGCTGTAACATTATATTCTTCACGCTGGTATTTTTCTTTCTGCGCTACCTGTTGTACGTTTGTGTGACTTGATTGTACTCGTGCATGGAATGATTTGACTGAATAGCTCGCAAACAAACGTTTTTCACTGTTTGTTGTTACACGTGACATTTATAAACCGATACCACATGTGAAACCAATATCAATGCTAATACCAGTACCAATTCCAATAACTATTCAATAGACAATAGACAATAGGTGCAAGAGTTGGCCATTCGGCAACGTGGTGGGAAGGTGGTCGTGGCGGCCATTGCTCCCTCTGGGAGAGGCCGTGAATGGAGACCTGCGATTCCTCCGTCGACCGCGGGCACTCAGGGAATCGTGACGCATTTTCCTCGCTGGTGATCCGGATTCCACCTGGCGATCCCTGGCCATCACGGGGGGGTTACCTCCTCTCCGTCTCCCCACCCGATCGTCTGTCACGCGTGTGGGTGGGCTTCCCCTCGTGGGACCCACCATCGCCCGGCCTTCCGAATGGGGGCTTTTAGACCTGCTGGGTGAGTGTGAGGAGCTGTGGGGCGTGGTGGAGGCTTGGGAGGCTGATCGGCGCTGGGCCCTCCGCTGCGTTTGCGGCGAGGCGAAGCTGCGTGCTTACTCTTCGGGCTCTTTTCTTGCTTCTTTCTTCTTGCTCTTTGACTTGGACTGTGACCTGCTTTTTTAACAAACTTTTTTTTCTTTTGACCGAGCATTGGAACTGGCTGACTCTCCTCGGCTCCGAGCTTTCTTCTTGTTCTTCTTTTTCGCCCGCAGTCACTCATTCTTCTTCTTCTTCTTCTTCTTGCATGGAGAGTGGTCCCGGTGGCTTGAGTCCATCCGTTTTTACTCTGACACCTTGTTATGTTTTGTGTATATTACCCTGTGTGACCCTGGCTAGCACAGTGAATACCGGTCTGACACCCACGTCATCTTGTAAGAAGCCTTTTATTTCCAACACTAACAGAAACTTCTAGAAGGTCACATGGCCTCAGTCACGAGGCCCTGTCCCACTCGGCAGCTTGTACTCCTGGCCTCCAGAGGCGCTGGCATTTACATTACATTACATATATCATCTAGAACTAATCAGAATCCAGATGTTATTTCTGGCCAGCGCCATTGGGCAGATGGGTTTTAATTAATGTAGTCTCTGTGCTTGAAATAGTTGCTGCAACTGAACACCTGTATTTGTACGGTTGCAGCAAATGCAGCAGTTGCCACCCAGTGGGATCATCGACATGCACCCTCGTTCAGTTCCAAGTGGCACTGTTAATTTCCAAGCCTCCAGCCAGTATTGGGGTGTAGCTGGTGATCTCCAGTGACCCTGTAGTAACACAGGCGAGAACGTCATTCTCACGGAGACACAGGCAACTGCAGATGCTGGAACCTTGAGCAACACACAACATGCTGGAGTAGAGTCCCGACCTGAAACATCCTCTGTCCATACCCCTCACAGCTGCTGCCTGACCCGCTGAGTTCCTCCAACACTTTGTCTTTTGGTCAAGTCATTTAATTTGCAAACCTCAGCAGGGAATATTGGCAGGGCCGTTGACTGAGGGAGAAACATTGCAGTTGATAAGGGAAATTCCAGCTGACTGGAGCTCTGTTTGTACAGTTTCTGGCAGAATCGCTTGATTCAGTGGGAGGAACGGGCCATTCTCAGAAGAAACCCCTGCTGTCAATTTGTTTTTGCCAATATTATAATTATTTAGGCTTGGGGCAACCTCCCTTCCTATTCCCTCAGGCCCATCTATTTAATGGGTGAAGTCTTTGTGCCCAAATCAGGTAAACCAGAGAGTATGAATTGCAAAGTGAAACACAGCTGAAGGTTGCGTAACCTCCATGCTACTCCCACCCATGGCCACATCAAGTAAAACTAATTCACTCCAGCCATCTGCGGATTCTGGGCTATCCCTGGATCACCTCATTTACAGTAAGAGAGACGGCTAACTCACTGTACACTGACTTTGCCAGGGTTGCTAAGCAATCCCTTCCATTGTTTTGCACAAAACACTTTCTTAACTCACGGTCCAACACAAGAGCTGGTTCAGGGTTTCAAATATTTTGACCTTAAACAACAAATTACTGAATCTGTTCACTTCAGTGTATAATATGCAACTTTATTCCTCAACTTGCCGAACATGACAACCAATTATTGGAAGGGTCTCATTTTGAAGTACACGATACATTACAGAACGTAGAACATAGAACAGTACAGACAAGAGCTGGGTCTTCAGCCCGTAATGCCTGTGCCAAGGGTGATGCCAAATTAAGCTCATCTCCTCTGCCAGCTTGACATCTATATCCCTCCTTGCATATCCACGTGTCTG
Source organism: Raja brachyura (assembly GCA_963514005.1). The sequence continues at coordinate 1,247,171 of OY740783.1, read as the reverse complement.
TCTAAAAGCCTCTTAAATGCTACTATCATATCTGCCTCCACCACCACCCCTGGCCCCCATCACCCTCTATGTAAAAAAAACCTGCCCTGCACATCTCCTTTAAATATTCCCCCCTCGAACATTAAAGCAAAGCCCACCAGTCTTTGATATTTCCATCCTGGTTAAAAAGGTTCTGACTGTCTACCCTATCTTAGCCTCTCGTCAATTTATACATTTCTATCAGGTCTTTCTGCCATTTACAACATTCCAGAGAAAACAATCCAAGTCTGTCCAACCTCCCTGTAGCAAATAGCCACCAACCTACGCAGTAATCTGGTGAATCATTCCTGTACCCTTTCCAAAGTCTTCACACCCTGTGTATGATCGGAATTGTACACAATACTTCAAATACAGCTTAACCAAAGATTTCTAGAGCTGCATCATGACTTCCTGACTCTTACACTCTCTGCCCTGACTGACAAAGGCAAGCATACCAGAAGCCCTGCTACCACTATACCTCTTTGTGTTGCCACTTTCAGAGAGCTATGGTGGCCGAGATACTTCTGCACATCCATTGCGAGATACTTAATCAACCCATTACCTTACATCCACCCTCACAAAGTACAACATCTTAGACTTGCTTGGATTAAACTCTCTGACATTTCTCCACCCATTTTTGTAGCTGATCTATAGACAATAGACAACAGGTGCAGGAATAGATCAGTCGACCCTTCAAGCCAGCACCTTCAATCAATGTGATCATGGCTAATCATCCACAATCAATACCCCGTTCCTGCCATCTCCACATATCCCTTGACCACTATCTTTAAGAGCTCTGTCTAGCTTGAAAGCATCCAGAGAAGCGGCTTCCACCGCCAACTGTGGCAGAGAATTCCAGACTCACAACTCTCTGTGTGGAAACATTTTTCCTCATCTCAGTTCTAAATGGCTTACCCCTTATTCTTAAACTGTGACCCCTAGTTCTGGACTCCTCCTATATATCTGTATCCTGTGGAATCTTCTGACAGCCACAGAGCTGATGCCTAACCATGTACCTTCATATAAGGGAAATCTAAGCGACAAAAGACACAAAATGATGGAGTAACTCAGTGAGTCTGGCAGCCTTTCTGGAGAAAATGGATAGGCAATGTTTTAGGTTGATATCTTTCTTCAGACTGATTGTAGGAGGGTGTTCCACTGAGTTACTCCAGCATTTGTGTTTGTCGGTGGTATAAACCAGCATCTGCAGTTTCTTATCATTACAATATGTGAGACCAATTTGGAATAGATCAGGTGAATGCACAGTGTCTTTTTCCCAGAGCAGAGGGAGTGAAGAAGCAGGTGACATTGTTTTAGGGTGAGGGGGGAAGGATTCATTAGGAACCTGAGGGGCAACTTTTTCACTCAGGAGGGTGGTGAGTATATGGAGCTGTGCGTCTACCCGATCTATTCCCCTTGTGACTTTACACACCTTTATAAGATCAACACTCAGCCTCCTGTGCTCCAAGGAATTTTCCATCAGTCAGAGTATTGAGTAGAGAAGTTGGGAGGTCATGTTGCAACTGTGTAAGATGTTGGTGAGGCCACATTTAGAGTATTATGTTCAGTTCTGGACACCATGTTATAGGAAAGATGTTGTCAAGGGTACAGAGAAGATTTACAAGGATGTTGCCTGGACTAGAAGGTCTGAGCTGTAGGGAAAGGTTGAGTAGGCTGGGACTCTATTATTTGAAGTGCTGGAGGATGAGGGGTGCACAAAATCATGAGAGGAATAGATCAGGTAGATGTACAGAGTCTCTTGCCCAGAGTAGGGGAATCGAGGACCAGAGAACATGGGTTCAAAGTGAAGGGGAAATGATTTAATAGGAATCTGAGGGATAACCTTTTCACACAAAGGGTGGTGGATGTATGGAACAAGCTGCCAGAGGAGGTATTTGAGGCAGGGACTATCCCAATGTTTAAGAAACAGTTTGACAGGTACATGGACAGGACAGGTTTGGGGGGATATGGACCAAGCGCCATCAGGTGGGACTAGTGTAACTGGGACATTGTTGGGCGGTATGCGCGAGTTGGCGGAAGGGCCTGTTTCCATACTGTATCACTCTATGACTATGATTCCATGAATAATGTTGTAGCGTGCCCAACCTCTCCCTATAGCTCAGTCCTCGGGTCCTGACAACATTCTCGTAAATCATCGCTGCACTCTCTCCAGCTTACCAGCATTCTTTCTATAGCGGAGTGACCGAAACTGAACACAATACTCCCAGTTAAAAAAAGAATTGCAGATGCTGGAAAAATCAAAGGTAGACAAAAATGCTGGAGAAACTCAGCGGGTGAGGCAGCATCTATGGAGCGAAGGAATAGGGTCAAGACCCTTCTTCAGACTATACTCCCAGTACACACTCACCAACATCGTAACAGAAGGTTTATTTTAGGTTAGTTTATTATTGTTGTCACGTGTACACTGTTTTGTCACGTGCCGTCCAGTCAAGAAAAAGACTATACATGATTACAATCAAGCCGTCCAGTGTATTTATTAACCACTTGTCTTTTGAGAAGCAAGGAGAGGGAAGAATTACGTTTCATGTTTTTCCTCACTCCTTACAATGCCGTGTATGACAGTGATCGCAGCTTCTACTGAAGTGTGGACGACCATTGGCTCACTAGGAGCTCATCCGCCTTTGACAGGTCTTGTTTTTGGTCCTGCTGGGGGTCCACAGACCCCTCCTCACCTGGCAAACCCGGTGGGGGAGACGGTTTAGTCACTGACTATCCGACCATGGAGCAGGTAGCACGGGATTACATGGTACCCGTGGCGGGGGGAACTCACCCCGACCTGACCATATGCAGTATATAAAGAATAACATTTAGTAAAGATAAAGTACATTAAAGAAAGTCTCCAATGAGGTAGATGGGAGATCAAGACCGCACTCTAGTTGGGGAGAGGATGGTTCAGTTGCCTGATTACAGTTGGGACAAAACTGTCCCTGAATTTGGAGGTGTGCGTTTTTGAATTGAATTGAATTGAATTGAATGCCTTTATTGTCATTCAGACCTTTCGGTCTGAACGAAATTTCGTGCCTGCAGTCATACATATATAAAAATAACAATACCATACAATAAACACAAAATTAACATCCACCACAGTGAGTTCACCAAACACCTCCTCACTGTGGTGGAAGGCAAAAGTCTTAGGGTCTCTGTCTTTTCTCCCCTCCTTATTCTCCCTCTGCGCTGAGGGGATTCCAGGCCGCCGCCACCGCTGACGCCGGAACGCCGGAACACCGCCACAGGGCCCGCCGCCGGAACGTCGCTGGAGCACCGCAGCTCCCGAAAGCCAGGCCGCTGCTGGAGCATCGCAGCTCCCGAAAGCCAAGCCGCTGCTGGAGCACCACAGCTCCCGAAACCCAAGCCGCCGCTGGAGCACCGCAGCTCCTGAAACCCAGGTCGCCGCTGGAGCACCGCAGCTCCCGAAACCCAAGCCGCCGCTGGAGCACCGCAGCTCCTGAAAGCCAGGCCGCCGCTGGAGCACCGCAGCTCAGAGGGAGCCAGGCCGCCGCTGGAGCACCGCAGCTCCCGAAACCCAGGCCGCCGCTGGAGCACCGCAGCTCAGAGGGAGCCAGGCCGCCGCTGGAGCACCGCAGCTCAGAGGGAGCCAGGCCGCTGCTGGAGCACCGCAGCTCAGAGGGAGCCAGGCCGCCGCTGGAGCACCGCAGCTCAGAGGGAGCCAGGCCGCCGCTGGAGCACCGCAGCTCAGAGGGAGCCAGGCCGCCGCTGGAGCACCGCAGCTCCCGATACCCAGGCCGCCGCTGGAGCACCGCAGTTCCCGACACCCAGGCCGCCGCTGGAGCACCGCAGCTCAGAGGGAGCCAGGCCGCCGCTGGAGCACCGCAGCTCCCGACACCCAGGCCGCCGCTGGAGCACCGCAGCTCAGAGGGAGCCAGGCCGCCGCTGGAGCACCGCAGCTCCCGATACCCAGGCCGCCGCTGGAGCACCGCAGTTCCCGACACCCAGGCCGCCGCTGGAGCACCGCAGCTCAGAGGGAGCCAGGCCGCCGCTGGAGCACCGCAGCTCCCGAAACCCAGGCCGCCGCCGGAAGCCAGGTCGCCGCTGAAGCTCTGAAGGCCGTGCCGCCGCCGCTGGAAGCTGGAAGGCCGTCACCAGGAACTCAGAACAGACGGAGACGATGTCGGGGGACACGACAGGAAAAGTCGCATCCCCCCGAAGGGAGAGACTAAAACCCCGTTTCTCCCACCCTCCCCCCCCCCCCCACACACACATACACAACCCGACAAACCAAAAATAAACACCAAAAACAGGGACGAGGACAAAAATAAAATAAAAGACAGACGGACTGCAGGTGAGCCGCAGCTGCCAAGCAGCGCCGCCATTCCGAAGTAGTGTTTTCACTGTACTGTACCTCTTGCCTGACGGGAGAGGGGAGAAGAGGGAGTGGCCGGGGTGCGACTGGTCCTTGATGATGCTGCTGGCCTTACCGAGGCAGCGTGAGGTGTAGATGGAGTCAATGGAAGGGAGGTTGGTTTGTGTGATGGTCTATGCTGTATCCACAACTCACTGAAATTTCTTACGATCTTGGAAGGAGCTGTTCACAAACTGAGCTCTGATGCATCCCAATAAAATGCTTTCTTTAGTGGATCTGTTGAAGTTGGTGAGAGTTGTTGGGGACTTGCTGAACTTCTTCAGCCTTCTAAGGAAGTAGAGGCGTTGGTATGCTTTCTTGACCATTGCTTCGATGTGGCTGGACCAGGACAAAGTGCTGGTGATATCTCAACTTTGGCACCATCCGTGTGCGTCTATGTGTACCGCTTCGCTTCCTGAAGTCGATCACTATCTCCTTTCTCCTGTTGACATTGAGAGAGAGGCCGTTGTCTTGGTTACGAGGTTACCAGGTTACGAGGTTCTCAATCACCTTCCTCTGTCTCGTCGTTATTTGATATCCAACGCATTACGGTCATGTTGTCCGTGAATTTGTTGAGGAGTTGAGGAGGAGCTGACAACGCATCTTAGATGGACACCAACGATGAGGATTACCTACAAGATGATTTGTCAGGGAGCTATGTACCTAGACCAAGATCCCTCTGCTCTACAACACTCCCCTGGGCTGGCCCTGACATTCACTGTGAATGTCCTGCCCTGGTTTGATCTTCACACCCTGCAGTTATCTGCACTAGCCATTCCTCAGCCCTATTGCCCAGCTGATCAAGCTCCTGCTGTGATTATTGATTATCAGTCAGCAATCACAAGGTCGTTTATTAAGAGTAAAATTAGGCCAATCGGCCCTTTATCTGCTCCACCATTCAATCATGGCTGATCTATCTCTCCTGCCTTCTCCCAATAACCTCTGACACCCGTACTAATCAAGAATCTATCTATCTCTGCCATAAAAATATCAACTGACGGCCTCCACAGTCTTCTGTGGCGAAGAATTTCACAGATTCACCACCCACTGACTGAAGATATTCCTCCTCATCTCATTCCTAAAAGAACGCTCTTTAATTCTGAGTCTATGACCTCTGGTCCTAGACTCTCCCACTAGTGGAAACATCCTCTCCACATCCACTCTATCCAGGCCTTTCACTCTTCTGTATGTTTCAATGAGGTCCTCCCCTCATTCTTCTAAACTCCAGCGAGTACAGGCCCAGTGCCAACAAACGCTCATCATAGCTTAGCCTACTCATTCCTGCGATCATTCTTGTAAACCTCCTCTGGACCCTCTCCAGAGCCAGCACATCCTTCCTCAGATACGGTGCCCAAAATATGGAAATATATACAAATGTTGAATAAATATCATTCAGGACACTAAGGATGACCTTTATTTTAGAGAGGAGGTTGGATTATACTTCTTATTCAATTCCTGGCAAATGTTAACAACAGCAGAGATAGACCATTACAACATGTACAACATGGAAACAGTCCCTTCGGCCCACCTTCTCCAGGTTAGCATGCCCTTTGCCTGCATTTGACCCATATCTCTTTGAAATATTTCTATCCATATATATGTCTACCTCGGGTGCTGTCTGTGTGGTGTTTGCACATTCTCCCTGTGACCATGTGGGTTTCCGCCAGGTGCCCCGGTTTCCTCCCACATCCCAAAGACATGCAGATTTGTTAATTGGCCTCTGTAAGTTGCCCCTAGCTTGCCGGGAGTGGATGAGAAAGTGGGATAACATAGAACTCGTGTGAATGGGTGATCGATGGTCGGTGGGCCAAAGGACTTGTTTCCATGAATGAATGAAATTAATTTGTTTATTGGCCAAGTATTCACATACAAGGAATTTGCCTTGGTGCTCCGCCCGCAAGTGACAACATGACATACAGTGACAGTTAGATGACACATAAAACATTAAACATTAAAATAAATCTAATCTCTAAACTAAATCTCCCCCAATTTATTGGCAACCTTCATATATCACTACGGATATACAGGGAACAGTGCCAAGGGAAACAAGGCGAGGGTTGCAGGGGGATAGATGCACAGTGCTGGAGTAACTCAGTGGGTAGCAGGAAATCAGGACCATGCCAAAGAGACAATCCCCTGACAATGGGATGAGGACAGAGGTGCAGAACCCACACCATGGAGCTGCTGCCTTGTTTTCCAACGCTATCCATTCTTTGCCATTGAGGAGGTGGGAACAATGGGATGATGAGTAACGTTGGCAAATGGAAAACTAGGCAAATCCAGAATTGTCCCATTTGCCAATTTACACAACCTGGATGTAATTAAAGGACTGAACTAATCCAATAACACTAACAGCATTGCACAAGGTCCTGCAGGATCTTACACTGAAACAATTTTGGTTTCCTTGTGGAATCATCTTCAGTTTAACATTACCCTGCGGAGCAATGTAAGCGAGCTGAATTCACGCCCCAACCTGTCTGGACATAGGATCATTAGGGTTTATTAAATGTGGACACATTCCTACATTGGGATAGACAAAAATGCTGGAGAAACTCAGTGAGTGATGCAGCATCTATGGAGCGAATGAAAAAGACAATGATGCCTATTTCCTTTGCTCCATAAGTGCTGCCTCACCCGCTGCGTTTTCCAGCATTTTTGTCTACCTTCGATTTTCCAGCATCTGCAGTTCCTTCTTAAACAAACCTATGCTGGGATATGTGTGGTTTCAAAAGAATCATTGCTGGAAATAAAATGTTGCTTCATTTAGCAAGCTGGCGTTCATGGATTTCTTGCCCTAATCAGACCAGAAAGGCTGCCGGACATGTATGGATGTTGGGGAATGAGGATAATTTGGAAACCTTAGAAAGAAAGGCAGAGGAGATTGGTGAAAATTATCAGTGCATTTGCAAATGGTTATTTTATAGCATGCACCACGGGGACGATTTTGATTCAAATTGGAAATTGAGGGGCAATTTCTTCACTCTGATGGTGGAGGGTATATGGAAGGAGCTGCCAGAGGAAGCAGTTGAGGCAGGTACTATAACAACATTTTAAAGTCACTTCAACAGGTACATGGATTTAGAGGTATATGGGCCAAGCTTAGATGGGGCGTGTTGGTCGGCATGGAGGAGTTGCGCTGAGAAGCACAACATCTCCATGCTCGATGACTGTACGACACCATGACTACACAGGAGGCTGGGGGGCGATCTTATGGAGGTTTAGAAAATCATGAGAGGAATAGTTGGGGCGAATGCACCGAGTGCTTTATCCAGGGTCGAGGAATCGCGAACCGAGGTCACAGGTTTAAGGTCAGTGTGGAAAGATTTTATAGGAACCTGAGGGTTCCAACTTCACACAGTCATTGTCATAGATTCAGTCATACAGCACTGATACTGGCCCCTTCAGCCCACCGGGTGGTGCCCGCAATGGCTGCCTCGTTAACAGTCTGTCTCATCATTTTCCTTCTTTGGTGTTTTTTAGTATGTGTTGAATGTATGTTTTAGTGTTCCCTAGCTTGTTTTGTGCAGAGGGTGCGGGTTGGGGGAAACTTTTTTTAATTACTTACATCAACGTATCCCCGTCTGCACTGCAGCCTAATGTTGGAGGAGTCCAGAAGCAGGGGCCACAGTTTAAGAATAAGGGGTAGACCATTTAGAACAGAGATGAGGAAACACATTTTCACCCAGAGAGTTGTGAATATGTGGAATTCAGTGAAGGCAGTGGAGGCTGGTTCTCTGGATGGCCTTCAAGAGAGAGTTCGATAGGGCTCTTAAAAATAGCGGAATCAGGGGATAGGGTGAGAAAGCAGGAACGGGGTACAGATTGTGGGTGATCAGCCATGATCTCAGTGAATGGCGGTGCTGGCTCGAAGGGCCGAATGGCCTACTCCTGCACCCATTGTCTCTTGTCTATTGTCTAAAATCGTGGAGCTAGCGGCCTCTGCTGGGGACCAACTTCGGGGAGCTCCAATTACGGGAGCCGGCAGACTTAACATCATGGAGCTTGCAGTCCCTGGTTAGGGACCGACTTCAGGAGCTCCAAGCTGCAGTAGCTTCGATCACCAGACACGGGAGCTTCAATCGCCCCGACACGGGAGCTTCAATCGCCCCGACACGGGAGCTCCAATCGCCCCGACACGGGAGCTTCAATCGCACCGACGGACGAGCTTCAATCGCCCCGACGCAGGAGCTTCAATCGCCCGACACGGGAGCTTCAATCGCACCGACGCACGAGCTTCAATCACCCCGACACGGGAGCTTCAATCGCCCCGACACGGGAGCTTCAATCGCCCCGACGCACGAGCTTCAATCGGCCCGACACGGGAGCTTCAATCCCCCCGACACGGAGCTTCAATCGCCCCGACGCACGAGCTTCAATCGCCCCGAAATGGGAGCTTCAATCGCCCCGACGCACGAGCTTCAATCACCCCAACGCGGGAGCTTCAATCGCCCCGACGCGGGAGCTTCAATCGCCCCGACGCGGGAGCTTCAATCGCCCCGACACATGAGCTTCAATCGCCCCGACGTGGGAGCTTCAATCGCCCCGACACGGGAGCTTCAATCGCCCTGACGCACGAGCTTCAATCGCCCTGACACGGGAGCTTCAATCGACCCGACGCACGAGCTTCAATCGCCCCGACACGAGAGCTTCAATCGCCCCGACACACGAGCTTCAATCGCCCCGACACACGAATTCAATCGCCCCGACACACGAGCTTCAATCGCCCCGACACGGGAGCTTCAATCGCACCGACGCACGAGCTTCAATCGCCCCGACGCACGAGCTTCAATCGCCCCGACGCACGAGCTTCAATCGCCCCGACGCACGAGCTTCAATTGCCCCGACGCGGGAGCTTCAATCGCCCCGACGCGGGAACTTCAATCGCCCCAACACGGGAGCTTCAATCCCCCCGACACACGAGCTTCAACCGCCCCGACGCACGAGCTTCAATCGCCCCGACACGGGAGCTTCAATCGCCCCGACGCGGGTGCTTCAATCGCCCCGACGCGGGAGCTTCAATCGCCCTGACACACGAGCTTCAATCGCCCCGACGCGGGAGCTTCAATCGCCCCGACACGGGAGCTTCAATCGCCCCGACGCACGAGCTTCAATCGCCCCGACACGGGAGCTTCAATCGCCCCGACGCGGGAGCTTCAATCGCCCTGACACACGAGCTTCAATCGCCCCGACGCGGGAGCTTCAATCGCCCCGACACGGGAGCTTCAATCGCCCCGACGCACGAGCTTCAATCGCCCCGACACGGGAGCTTCAATCGCCCCGACACGGGAACTTCAATCGCCCCGACACGGGAGCTTCAATCGCCCCGACACGGGAGCTTCAATCGCACCGACGCACGAGCTTCAATCGCCCCGACACGGGAGCTTCAATCGCCCCGACACGGGAGCTTCAATCGCCCCGACGCACGAGCTTCAATCGGCCCGACACGGGAGTTTCAATCCCCCCGACACGGAGCTCCAATCGCCCCGACGCACGAGCTTCAATCGCCCCGAAATGGGAGCTTCAATCGCCCCGACGCACGAGCTTCAATCGCCCCGACACGGGAGCTTCAATCGCCCCGACGCACGAGCTTCAATCGCCCCGACACGGGAGCTTCAATCGCCCCGACACGGGAGCTTCAATCGCCCCGACACGGGAGCTTCAATCGCCCCGACACGGGAGCTTCAATCGCACCGACGCACGAGCTTCAATCGCCCCGACACGGGAGCTTCAATCGCCCCGACACGGGAGCTTCAATCGCCCCGACGCACGAGCTTCAATCGGCCCGACACGGGAGTTTCAATCCCCCCGACACGGAGCTTCAATCGCCCCGACGCACGAGCTTCAATCGCCCCGAAATGGGAGCTTCAATCGCCCCGACGCACGAGCTTCAATCACCCCAACGCGGGAGCTTCAATCGCCCCGACGCGGGAGCTTCAATCGCCCCGACGCGGGAGCTTCAATCGCCCCGACACACGAGCTTCAATCGCCCCGACGCGGGAGCTTCAATCGCCCCGACACGGGAGCTTCAATCGCCCTGACGCACGAGCTTCAATCGCCCCGACACGGGAGCTTCAATCGCCCCGACGCACGAGCTTCAATCGCCCCGATGCGGGAGCTTCAATCGCCCCGACGCGGGAGCTTCAATCACCCTAACGCACGAGCTTCAATCGCCCCGACACGGGAGCTTCAATCGCCCCGACACACGAGCTTCAATCGCCCCGACGCGGGAGCTTCAATCGCCCCGACACGAGAGCTTCAATCGCCCCGACGCACGACCTTCAATCGCCCCGACGCGGGAGCTTCAATCGCACCGACGCGGGAGCTTCAATCGCACCGACGCACGAGCTTCAATCACCCCGACGCACGAGCTTCAATCGCCCCGACGCACGAGCTTCAATCGCCCCGACACGGGAGCTTCAATCGCCCCGACACACGAGCTTCAATCGCACCGACGCACGAGCTTCAATCGCCCCGACGCACGAGCTTCAATCGCCCCGACGCACGAGCTTCAATCGCCCCGACGCACGAGCTTCAATCGCCCCGACGCGGGAGCTTCAATCGCCCCGACGCGGGAACTTCAATCGCCCCGACGCGGGAGCTTCAATCGCCCCGACACGGGAGCTTCAAACGCCCCGACGCACGAGCTTCAATCGCCCTGACACGGGAGCTGCAATCGCCCCGACACGGGAGCTTCAATCGTCCCGACACGGGAGCTTCAATCGCACCGACGCACGAGCTTCAATCGCCCCGACACGAGAGCTTCAATCGCACCGACGCACGAGCTTCAATCGCCCCGACACGGGAGCTTCAATCGCCCCGACGCGGGAGCTTCAATCGCCCCAACACGGGAGCTTCAATCGCCCCGACACACGAGCTTCAATCGCCCCGACGCACGAGCTTGAATCGCCCCGACACGGGAGCTTCAATCGCCCCGACACGGGAGCTTCAATCGCCCCGACACGGGAGCTTCAATCGCACCGACGCACGAGCTTCAATCGCCCCGACACGGGAGCTTCAATCGCCCCGACACGGGAGCTTCAATCGCCCCGACGCACGAGCTTCAATCGGCCCGACACGGGAGCTTCAATCCCCCCGACACGGAGCTTCAATCGCCCCGACGCACGAGCTTCAATCGCCCCGAAATGGGAGCTTCAATCGCCCCGACGCACGAGCTTCAATCACCCCAACGCGGGAGCTTCAATCGCCCCGACGCGGGAGCTTCAATCGCCCCGACGCGGGAGCTTCAATCGCCCCGACACACGAGCTTCAATCGCCCCGACGCGGGAGCTTCAATCGCCCCGACACGGGAGCTTCAATCGCCCTGACGCACGAGCTTCAATCGCCCTGACACGGGAGCTTCAATCGCCCCGACGCACGAGCTTCAATCGCCCCGACGCGGGAGCTTCAATCGCCCCGACGCGGGAGCTTCAATCGCCCCAACGCACGAGCTTCAATCGCCCCGACACGGGAGCATCAATCGCCCCGACACACGAGCTTCAATCGCCCCGACGCGGGAGCTTCAATCGCCCCGACACGAGAGCTTCAATCGCCCCGACGCGGGAGCTTCAATCGCCCCGACACGGGAGCTTCAATCGCCCTGACGCACGAGCTTCAATCGCCCTGACACGGGAGCTTCAATCGCCCCGACGCACGAGCTTCAATCGCCCCGACGCGGGAGCTTCAATCGCCCCGACGCGGGAGCTTCAATCGCCCCCACGCACGAGCTTCAATCGCCCCGACACGGGAGCTTCAATCGCCCCGACACACGAGCTTCAATCGCCCCGACGCGGGAGCTTCAATCGCCCCGACACGAGAGCTTCAATCGCCCCGACACACGAGCTTCAATCGCACCGACGCACGAGCTTCAATCGCCCCGACACACGAGCTTCAATCGCCCCGACGCACGAGCTTCAATCGCCCCGACACACGAGCTTCAATCGCCCCGACACACGAGCTTCAATCGCCCCGACACGAGAGCTTCAATCGCACCGACGCACGAGCTTCAATCGCCCCGACACGAGCGCTTCAATCGCCCCGACACACGAGCTTCAATCGCCCCGACACACGAGCTTCAATCGCCCCGACACACGAGCTTCAATCGCCCCGACACGGGAGCTTCAATCGCACCGACGCACGAGCTTCAATCGCCCCGACGCACGAGCTTCAATCGCCCCGACGCACGAGCTTCAATCGCCCCGACGCACGAGCTTCAATCGCCCCGACGCGGGAGCTTCAATCGCCCCGACGCGGGAACTTCAATCGCCCCAACACGGGAGCTTCAATCCCCCCGACACACGAGCTTCAATCGCCCCGACGCACGAGCTTCAATCGCCCCGACACGGAAGCTTCAATCGCCCCGACGTGGGAGCTTCAATCGCCCCGACGCGGGAGCTTCAATCGCCCTGACACACGAGCTTCAATCGCCCCGACGCGGGAGCTTCAATCGCCCCGACACGGGAGCTTCAATCGCCCCGACGCACGAGCTTCAATCGCCCCGACACGGGAGCTTCAATCGCCCCGACGCGGGAGCTTCAATCGACCCGACGCGGGAGCTTCAATCGCCCCGACGCACGAGCTTCAATCGCCCCGACGCACGAGCTTCAATCGCCCCGACGCTCGAGCTTCAAACGCCCTGACACGGGAGCTTCAATCGCCCCGACACTGGAGCTTCAATCGCCCCGACGCGGGAGCTTCAATCGCCCCGACGCAGGAGCTTCAATCGCCCCGACGCGGGAGCTTCAATCGCACCGACGCACGAGCTTCAATCGCCCCGACGCACGAGCTTCAATCGCCCCGACGCACGAGCTTCAATCGCCCCGACGCACGAGCTTCAATCGCCCCGACACGGGAGCTTCAATCGCCCCGACGCGGGAGCTTCAATCGCACCGACGCGGGAGCTTCAATCGCACCGACGCACGAGCTTCAATCTTACCGACGCACGAGCATCAATCGCCCCGACGCACGAGCTTCAATCGCCCCGACACGGGAGCTTCAATCGCCCCGACACAGGAGCTTCAATCGCCCCGACGCACGAGCTTCAATCGCCCCGACAAGGGAGCTTCAATCGCCCCGACGCACGAGCTTCAATCGCCCCGACACACGAGCTTCAATCGCCCCGACACACGAGCTTCAATCGCCCCGACACACGAGCTTCAATCGCCCCGACACACGAGCTTCAATCGCCCCGACACGGGAGCTTCAATCGCACCGTCGCACGAGCTTCAATCGCCCCGACGCACGAGCTTCAATCGCCCCGACGCACGAGCTAAAATCGCCCCGACGCACGAGCTTCAATCGCCCCGACGCGGGAGCTTCAATCGCCCCGACGCGGGAACTTCAATCGCCCCGGCACACGAGCTTCAATCGCCCGGACGCACGAGCTTCAATCGCCCCGACACGGGAGCTTCAATCGCCCCGACACGGGAGCTTCAATCGCCCCGACACGGGAGCTTCAATCGCACCGACGCACGAGCTTCAATCGCCCCGACACGGGAGCTTCAATCGCCCCGACACGGGAGCTTCAATCGCCCCGACGCACGAGCTTCAGTCGCCCTGACACGGGAGCTTCAATCCCCCCGACACACGAGCTTCAATCGCCCCAATGCACGAGCTTCAATCGCCCCGACACGGAGCTTCAATCGCCCCGACACACGACCTTCAATCGCCCCGACACGGGAGCTTCAATCGCCCCAACACGGGAGCTTCAATCGCCCCGACGCACGAGCTTCAATCGCCCCGACGCGGGAGCTTCAATCGCCCCGACGCACGAGCTTCAATCGCCCCGACGCGGGAGCTTCAATCGCCCCGACACACGAGCTTCAATCGCCCCGACGCGGGAGCTTCAATCGCCCCAACACGGGAGCTTCAATCGCCCCGACGCGCGAGCTTCAATCGCCCCGACACGGGAGCTTCAATCGCCCCGACGCACGAGCATAAATCGCCCCGACGCGGGAGCTTCAATCGCCCCGACGCGGGAGCTTCAATCGCCCCGACGCACGATCTTCAATCGCCCCGACGCGGGAGCTTCAATCGCCTCGACGCGGGAGCTTCAATCGCCCCGACGCGGGAGCTTCAATCGCCCCGACGCGGGAGCTTCAATCGCCCCGACGCGGGAGCTTCAATCGCCCCGACGCGGGAGCTTCAATCGCCCCGACGCGGGAGTTTCAATCGCCCCGACGCAGGAGCTTCAATCGCCCCGACGCGCGAGCTTCAATCGCCCCGACGCGCGAGCTTCAAACGCCCCGACACGGGAGCTTCAATCACCCCGACACGGGAGCTTCAATCGCCCCGACACGGGAGCTTCAATCGCCCCGACACGGGAGCTTCAATCGCACCGACGCACGAGCTTCAATCGCCCCGACGCACGAGCTTCAATCGCCCCGACGCACGAGCTTCAATCGCCCCGACGCGGGAGCTTCAATCGCCCCGACGCACGAGCTTCAATCGCCCCGACGCACGAGCTTCAATCGCCCCGACGCACGAGCTTCAATCGCCCCGACACGGGAGCTTCAATCGCCCCGACGCGGGAGCTTCAATCGCACCGACGCACGAGCTTCAACCGCCCCGACGCACGAGCTTCAATCGCCCCGACGCACGAGCTTCAATCGCCCCGACGCACGAGCTTCAATCGCCCCGACGCACGAGCTTCAATCGCCCCGACGCGGGAGCTTCAATCGCCCCGACGCGGGAGCTTCAATCGCACCAACGCGGGAGCTTCAATCGCACCGACGCGGGAGCTTCAATCGCACCGACGCACGAGCTTCAATCTTACCGACGCACGAGCTTCAATCGCCCCGACGCACGAGCTTCAATCGCCCCGACACGGGAGCTTCAATCGCCCCGACACAGGAGCTTCAATCGCCCCGACGCACGAGCTTCAATCGCCCCGACAAGGGAGCTTCAATCGCCCCGACGCACGAGCTTCAATCGCCCCGACACACGAGCTTCAATCGCCCCGACACACGAGCTTCAATCGCCCCGACACACGAGCTTCAATCGCCCCGACACACGAGCTTCAATCGCCCCGACACGGGAGCTTCAATCGCACCGTCGCACGAGCTTCAATCGCCCCGACGCACGAGCTTCAATCGCCCCGACGCACGAGCTTCAATCGCCCCGACGCACGAGCTTCAATCGCCCCGACGCGGGAGCTTCAATCGCCCCGACGCGGGAACTTCAATCGCCCCGGCACACGAGCTTCAATCGCCCGGACGCACGAGCTTCAATCGCCCCGACACGGGAGCTTCAATCGCCCCGACACGGGAGCTTCAATCGCACCGACGCACGAGCTTCAATCGCCCCGACACGGGAGCTTCAATCGCCCCGACACGGGAGCTTCAATCGCCCCGACGCACGAGCTTCAGTCGCCCTGACACGGGAGCTTCAATCCCCCCGACACACGAGCTTCCATCGCCCCAATGCACGAGCTTCAATCGCCCCGACACGGAGCTTCAATCGCCCCGACACGGGAGCTTCAATCGCCCCGACACGGGAGCTTCAATCGCCCCGACGCACGAGCTTCAATCGCCCCGACGCGGGAGCTTCAATCGCCCCGACGCACGAGCTTCAATCGCCCCGACGCGGGAGCTTCAATCGCCCCGACACACGAGCTTCAATCGCCCCGACGCGGGAGCTTCAATCGCCCCAACGCGGGAGCTTCAATCGCCCCGACGCGCGAGCTTCAATCGCCCCGACGCGGGAGCTTCAATCGCCCCGACGCGGGAGCTTCAATCGCCCCGACGCGGGAGCTTCAATCGCCCCGACGCGGGAGCTTCAATCGCCCCGACGCGGGAGCTTCAATCGCCCCGACGCGGGAGCTTCAATCGCCCCGACGCGGGAGCTTCAATCGCCCCGACGCGGGAGCTTCAATCGCCCCGACGCGGGAGCTTCAATCGCCCCGACGCGGGAGCTTCAATCGCCCCGACGCGGGAGCTTCAATCGCCCCGACGCGGGAGCTTCAATCGCCCCGACGCGGGAGTTTCAATCGCCCCGACGCGGGAGCTTCAATCGCCCCGACGCGCGAGCTTCAATCGCCCCGACGCGCGAGCTTCAAACGCCCCGACACGGGAGCTTCAATCGCCCCGACACGGGAGCTTCAATCGCCCCGACACGGGAGCTTCAATCGCCCCGACACGGGAGCTTCAATCGCACCGACGCACGAGCTTCAATCGCCCCGACGCACGAGCTTCAATCGCCCCGACGCACGAGCTTCAATCGCCCCGACGCGGGAGCTTCAATCGCCCCGACGCACGAGCTTCAATCGCCCCGACGCACGAGCTTCAATCGCCCCGACGCACGAGCTTCAATCGCCCCGACACGGGAGCTTCAATCGCCCCGACGCGGGAGCTTCAATCGCACCGACGCACGAGCTTCAACCGCCCCGACGCACGAGCTTCAATCGCACCGACGCACGAGCTTCAATCTTACCGACGCACGAGCTTCAATCGCCCCGACGCACGAGCTTCAATCGCCCCGACACGGGAGCTTCAATCGCCCCGACACAGGAGCTTCAATCGCCCCGACGCACGAGCTTCAATCGCCCCGACAAGGGAGCTTCAATCGCCCCGACACACGAGCTTCAATCGCCCCGACACACGAGCTTCAATCGCCCCGACACACGAGCTTCAATCGCCCCGACACGGGAGCTTCAATCGCACCGTCGCACGAGCTTCAATCGCCCCGACGCACGAGCTTCAATCGCCCCGACGCACGAGCTTCAATCGCCCCGACGCGGGAGCTTCAATCGCCCCGACGCGGGAACTTCAATCGCCCCGGCACACGAGCTTCAATCGCCCGGACGCACGAGCTTCAATCGCCCCGACACGGGAGCTTCAATCGCCCCGACACGGGAGCTTCAATCGCACCGACGCACGAGCTTCAATCGCCCCGACACGGGAGCTTCAATCGCCCCGACACGGGAGCTTCAATCGCCCCGACGCACGAGCTTCAGTCGCCCTGACACGGGAGCTTCAATCCCCCCGACACACGAGCTTCCATCGCCCCAATGCACGAGCTTCAATCGCCCCGACGCGGGAGCTTCAATCGCACCGACGCACGAGCTTCAATCGCCCCGACGCGGGAGCTTCAATCGCCCCGACGCGGGAGCTTCAATCGCCCCGACGCGGGAGCTTCAATCGCCCCGACGCGGGAGCTTCAATCGCCCCGACGCGGGAGTTTCAATCGCCCCGACGCGGGAGCTTCAATCGCCCCGACGCGCGAGCTTCAATCGCCCCGACGCGCGAGCTTCAAACGCCCCGACACGGGAGCTTCAATCGCCCCGACACGGGAGCTTCAATCGCCCCGACACGGGAGCTTCAATCGCCCCGACACGGGAGCTTCAATCGCACCGACGCACGAGCTTCAATCGCCCCGACGCACGAGCTTCAATCGCCCCGACGCACGAGCTTCAATCGCCCCGACGCGGGAGCTTCAATCGCCCCGACGCGCGAGCTTCAAACGCCCCGACACGGGAGCTTCAATCGCCCCGACACGGGAGCTTCAATCGCCCCGACACGGGAGCTTCAATCGCCCCGACACGGGAGCTTCAATCGCACCGACGCACGAGCTTCAATCGCCCCGACGCACGAGCTTCAATCGCCCCGACGCACGAGCTTCAATCGCCCCGACGCGGGAGCTTCA
Source organism: Raja brachyura (assembly GCA_963514005.1). Next base: position 1,229,134 of record OY740783.1, on the reverse strand, counting down.
ATCGCCCCGACGCACGAGCTTCAATCGCCCCGACGCACGAGCTTCAATCGCCGCGACGCACGAGCTTCAATCGCCCCGACACGGGAGCTTCAATCGCCCCGACGCGGGAGCTTCAATCGCACCGACGCACGAGCTTCAACCGCCCCGACGCACGAGCTTCAATCGCCCCGACGCACGAGCTTCAATCGCCCCGACGCACGAGCTTCAATCGCCCCGACGCACGAGCTTCAATCGCCCCGACGCACGAGCTTCAATCGCCCCGACGCGGGAGCTTCAATCGCACCAACGCGGGAGCTTCAATCGCACCGACGCGGGAGCTTCAATCGCACCGACGCACGAGCTTCAATCTTACCGACGCACGAGCTTCAATCGCCCCGACGCACGAGCTTCAATCGCCCCGACACGGGAGCTTCAATCGCCCCGACACAGGAGCTTCAATCGCCCCGACGCACGAGCTTCAATCGCCCCGACAAGGGAGCTTCAATCGCCCCGACGCACGAGCTTCAATCGCCCCGACACACGAGCTTCAATCGCCCCGACACACGAGCTTCAATCGCCCCGACACACGAGCTTCAATCGCCCCGACACACGAGCTTCAATCGCCCCGACACGGGAGCTTCAATCGCACCGTCGCACGAGCTTCAATCGCCCCGACGCACGAGCTTCAATCGCCCCGACGCACGAGCTTCAATCGCCCCGACGCACGAGCTTCAATCGCCCCGACGCGGGAGCTTCAATCGCCCCGACGCGGGAACTTCAATCGCCCCGGCACACGAGCTTCAATCGCCCGGACGCACGAGCTTCAATCGCCCCGACACGGGAGCTTCAATCGCCCCGACACGGGAGCTTCAATCGCACCGACGCACGAGCTTCAATCGCCCCGACACGGGAGCTTCAATCGCCCCGACACGGGAGCTTCAATCGCCCCGACGCACGAGCTTCAGTCGCCCTGACACGGGAGCTTCAATCCCCCCGACACACGAGCTTCCATCGCCCCAATGCACGAGCTTCAATCGCCCCGACACGGAGCTTCAATCGCCCCGACACGGGAGCTTCAATCGCCCCGACACGGGAGCTTCAATCGCCCCGACGCACGAGCTTCAATCGCCCCGACGCGGGAGCTTCAATCGCCCCGACGCACGAGCTTCAATCGCCCCGACGCGGGAGCTTCAATCGCCCCGACACACGAGCTTCAATCGCCCCGACGCGGGAGCTTCAATCGCCCCAACACGGGAGCTTCAATCGCCCCGACGCGCGAGCTTCAATCGCCCCGACACGGGAGCTTCAATCGCCCCGACGCGGGAGCTTCAATCGCACCGACGCACGAGCTTCAATCGCCCCGACGCGGGAGCTTCAATCGCCCCGACGCGGGAGCTTCAATCGCACCAACACGGGAGCTTCAATCGCCCCGACGCGGGAGCTTCAATCGCCCCGACGCACGAGCTTCAATCGCCCCAACGCACGAGCTTCAATCGCCCCGACGCGGGAGCTTCAATCGCCCCGACGCGGGAGCTTCAATCGCACCAACGCGGGAGCTTCAATCGCACCGACGCACGAGCTTCAATCGCCCCGACACACGAGCTTCAATCGCCCCGACGCACGAGCTTCAATCGCCCCGACACGGGAGCTTCAATCGCCCCGACACGGGAGCTTCAATCGCCCCGACGCACGAGCTTCAATCGCCCCGACAAGGGAGCTTCAATCGCCCCGACGCACGAGCTTCAATCGCCCCGACACGGGAGCTTCAATCGCATCGACGCACGAGCTTCAATCGCACCGATACGAGAGCTTCAATCGCACCGACGCACGAGCTTCAATCACCCCGACACGGGAGCTTCAATCGCCCCGACGCGGGAACTTCAATCGCCCCAACACGGGAGCTTCAATCGCCCCGACACACGAGCTTCAATCGCCCGGACGCACGAGCTTCAATCGCCCCGACACGGGAGCTTCAATCGCCCCGACACGGGAGCTTCAATCGCCCCGACACGGGAGCTTCAATCGCACCGACGCACGAGCTTCAATCGCCCCGACACGGGAGCTTCAATCGCCCCGACACGGGAGCTTCAATCGCCCCGACGCACGAGCTTCAGTCGCCCCGACACGGGAGCTTCAATCCCCCCGACACACGAGCTTCAATCGCCCCGACGCACGAGCTTCAATCGCCCCGACACGGAGCTTCAATCGCCCCGACACACGAGCTACAATCGCCCCGACACGGGAGCTTCAATCGCCCCAACACGGGAGCTTCAATCGCCCCGACGCACGAGCTTCAATCGCCCCGATGCGGGAGCTTCAATCGCCCCGACGCACGAGCTTCAATCGCCCCGACGCGGGAGCTTCAATCGCCCCGACACACGAGCTTCAATCGCCCCGACGCGGGAGCTTCAATCGCCCCGACACGGGAGCTTCAATCGCCCCGACGCACGAGCTTCAATCGCCCCGACACGGGAGCTTCAATCGCCCCGACGCACGAGCATAAATCGCCCCGACGCGGGAGCTTCAATCGCCCCGACGCGGGAGCTTCAATCGCCCCGACGCACGATCTTCAATCGCCCCGACACGGGAGCTTCAATCGCATCGACGCACGAGCTTCAATCGCACCGATACGAGAGCTTCAATCGCACCGACGCACGAGCTTCAATCACCACGACACGGGAGCTTCAATCGCCCCGACGCGGGAACTTCAATCGCCCCAACACGGGAGCTTCAATCGCCCCGACACACGAGCTTCAATCGCCCGGACGCACGAGCTTCAATCGCCCCGACACGGGAGCTTCAATCGCCCCGACACGGGAGCTTCAATCGCCCCGACACGGGAGCTTCAATCGCACCGACGCACGAGCTTCAATCGCCCCGACACGGGAGCTTCAATCGCCCCGACACGGGAGCTTCAATCGCCCCGACGCACGAGCTTCAGTCGCCCCGACACGGGAGCTTCAATCCCCCCGACACACGAGCTTCAATCGCCCCGACGCACGAGCTTCAATCGCCCCGACACGGAGCTTCAATCGCCCCGACACACGAGCTACAATCGCCCCGACACGGGAGCTTCAATCGCCCCAACACGGGAGCTTCAATCGCCCCGACGCACGAGCTTCAATCGCCCCGATGCGGGAGCTTCAATCGCCCCGACGCACGAGCTTCAATCGCCCCGACGCGGGAGCTTCAATCGCCCCGACACACGAGCTTCAATCGCCCCGACGCGGGAGCTTCAATCGCCCCGACACGGGAGCTTCAATCGCCCCGACGCACGAGCTTCAATCGCCCCGACACGGGAGCTTCAATCGCCCCGACGCACGAGCATAAATCGCCCCGACGCGGGAGCTTCAATCGCCCCGACGCGGGAGCTTCAATCGCCCCGACGCACGATCTTCAATCGCCCCGACGCGGGAGCTTCAATCGCCCCGACGCGGGAGCTTCAATCGCCCCGACGCGGGAGCTTCAATCGCCCCGACGCGGGAGCTTCAATCGCCCCGACGCGGGAGCTTGAATCGCCCCGACGCGGGAGCTTCAATCGCCCCGACGCGCGAGCTTCAATCGCCCCGACGCGCGAGCTTCAATCGCCCCGACACGGGAGCTTCAATCGCCCCGACGCGGGAACTTCAATCGCCCCAACACGGGAGCTTCAATCGCCCCGACACACGAGCTTCAATCGCCCGGACGCACGAGCTTCAATCGCCCCGACACGGGAGCTTCAATCGCCCCGACACGGGAGCTTCAATCGCCCCGACACGGGAGCTTCAATCGCACCGACGCACGAGCTTCAATCGCCCCGACACGGGAGCTTCAATCGCCCCGACACGGGAGCTTCAATCGCCCCGACGCACGAGCTTCAGTCGCCCCGACACGGGAGCTTCAATCCCCCCGACACACGAGCTTCAATCGCCCCGACGCACGAGCTTCAATCGCCCCGACACGGAGCTTCAATCGCCCCGACACACGAGCTACAATCGCCCCGACACGGGAGCTTCAATCGCCCCAACACGGGAGCTTCAATCGCCCCGACGCACGAGCTTCAATCGCCCCGACGCGGGAGCTTCAATCGCCCCGACGCACGAGCTTCAATCGCCCCGACGCGGGAGCTTCAATCGCCCCGACACACGAGCTTCAATCGCCCCGACGCGGGAGCTTCAATCGCCCCGACACACGAGCTTCAATCGCCCCGACACGGGAGCTTCAATCGCCCCGACGCACGAGCATAAATCGCCCCGACGCGGGAGCTTCAATCGCCCCGACGCGGGAGCTTCAATCGCCCCGACGCACGATCTTCAATCGCCCCGACGCGGGAGCTTCAATCGCCCCGACGCGGGAGCTTCAATCGCCCCGACGCGGGAGCTTCAATCGCCCCGACGCGGGAGCTTCAATCGCCCCGACGCGGGAGCTTCAATCGCCCCGACGCGCGAGCTTCAATCGCCCCGACGCGGGAGCTTCAATCGCACCGACGCACGAGCTTCAATCGCCCCGACGCGGGAGCTTCAATCGCCCCGACGCGGGAGCTTCAATCGCCCCGACGCACGAGCTTCAATCGCCCCGACGCACGAGCTTCAATCGCCCCGACGCGGGAGCTTCAATCGCACCGACGCGGGAGCTTCAATCGCACCGACGCACAAGCTTCAATCGCCCCGACGCACGAGCTTCAATCGCCCCGACGCACGAGCTTCAATCGCCCCGACACGGGAGCTTCAATCGCCCCGACACGGGAGCTTCAATCGCCCCGACGCACGAGCTTCAATCGCCCCGACAAGGGAGCTTCAATCGCCCCGACGCACGAGCTTCAATCGCCCCGACACGGGAGCTTCAATCGCATCGACGCACGAGCTTCAATCGCACCGATACAAGAGCTTCAATCGCACCGACGCACGAGCTTCAATCGCCCCGACACGGGAGCTTCAATCGCCCCGACGCGGGAACTTCAATCGCCCCAACACGGGAGCTTCCATCGCCCCGACACACGAGCTTCAATCTCCCGGACGCACGAGCTTCAATCGCCCCGACACGGGAGCTTCAATCGCCCCGACACGGGAGCTTCAATCGCCCCGACACGGGAGCTTCAATCGCACCGACGCACGAGCTTCAATCGCCCCGACACGGGAGCTTCAATCGCCCCGACACGGGAGCTTCAATCGCCCCGACGCACGAGCTTCAGTCGCCCCGACACGGGAGCTTCAATCCCCCCGACACACGAGCTTCAATCGCCCCGACGCACGAGCTTCAATCGCCCCGACACGGAGCTTCAATCGCCCCGACACACGAGCTTCAATCGCCCCGACACGGGAGCTTCAATCGCCCCGACACGGGAGCTTCAATCGCCCCGACGCACGAGCTTCAATCGCCCCGACGCGGGAGCTTCAATCGCCCCGACGCGGGAGCTTCAATCGCCCCGACGCGGGAGCTTCAATCGCCCCGACGCGGGAGCTTCAATCGCCCCGACGCGGGAGCTTCAATCGCCCCGACGCGGGAGCTTCAATCGCCCCGACGCGCGAGCTTCAATCGCCCCGACGCGGGAGCTTCAATCGCCCCGACGCGGGAGCTTCAATCGCCCCGACGCGGGAGCTTCAATCGCCCCGACGCGGGAGCTTCAATCGCCCCGACGCACGAGCTTCAATCGCCCCGACGCGGGAGCTTCAATCGCCCCGACGCACGAGCTTCAATCGCCCCGACACACGAGCTTCAATCGCCCCGACGCACGAGCTTCAATCGCCCCGACACGGGAGCTTCAATCGCCCCGACACGGGAGCTTCAATCGCCCCGACGCACGAGCTTCAATCGCCCCGACAAGGGAGCTTCAATCGCCCCGACGCACGAGCTTCAATCGCCCCGACACGGGAGCTTCAATCGCATCGACGCACGATCTTCAATCGCCCCGACGCGGGAGCTTCAATCGCCCCGACGCGGGAGCTTCAATCGCCCCGACGCGGGAGCTTCAATCGCCCCGACGCGGGAGCTTCAATCGCCCCGACGCGGGAGCTTCAATCGCCCCGACGCGGGAGCTTCAATCGCCCCGACGCGCGAGCTTCAATCGCCCCGACGCGGGAGCTTCAATCGCCCCGACGCGGGAGCTTCAATCGCCCCGACGCGGGAGCTTCAATCGCCCCGACGCGGGAGCTTCAATCGCCCCGACACGGGAGCTTCAATCGCACCGACACACGAGCTTCAATCGCCCCGACGCACGAGCTTCAATCGCCCCGACGCACGAGCTTCAATCGCCCCGACGCGGGAGCTTCAATCGCCCCAACGCACGAGCTTCAATCGCCCCGACGCACGAGCTTCAATCGCCCCGACGCACGAGCTTCAATCGCCCCGACACGGGAGCTTCAATCGCCCCGACGCGGGAGCTTCAATCGCACCGACGCACGAGCTTCAATCGCCCCGACGCACGAGCTTCAATCGCCCCGACGCGGGAGCTTCAATCGCCCCGACGCACGAGCTTCAATCGCCCCGACGCACGAGCTTCAATCGCCCCGACGCGGGAGCTTCAATCGCACCGACGCACGAGCTTCAATCGCACCGACGCACGAGCTTCAATCGCCCCGACGCACGAGCTTCAATCGCCCCGACGCACGAGCATAAATCGCCCCGACGCGGGAGCTTCAATCGCCCCGACGCACGATCTTCTATCGCCCCGACGCGGGAGCTTCAATCGCCCCGACGCGGGAGCTTCAATCGCCCCGACGCGGGAGCTTCAATCGCCCCGACACGGGAGCTTCAATCGCCCCGACGCACGAGCTTCAATCGCCCCGACAAGGGAGCTTCAATCGCCCCGACGCACGAGCTTCAATCGCCCCGACACGGGAGCTTTAATCGCATCGACGCACGAGCTTCAATCGCACCGATACGAGAGCTTCAATCGCACCGACGCACGAGCGTCAATCGCCCCGACACGGGAGCTTCAATCGCCCCGACGCGGGAACTTCAATCGCCCCAACACGGGAGCTTCAATCGCCCCGACACACGAGCTTCAATCGCCCGGACGCACGAGCTTCAATCGCCCCGACACGGGAGCTTCAATCGCCCCGACACGGGAGCTTCAATCGCCCCGACACGGGAGCTTCAATCGCACCGACGCACGAGCTTCAATCGCCCCGACACGGGAGCTTCAATCGCCCCGACACGGGAGCTTCAATCGCCCCGACGCACGAGCTTCAGTCGCCCCGACACGGGAGCTTCAATCCCCCCGACACACGAGCTTCAATCGCCCCGATGCACGAGCTTCAATCGCCCCGACACGGAGCTTCAATCGCCCCGACACACGAGCTTCAATCGCCCCGACACGGGAGCTTCAATCGCCCCAACACGGGAGCTTCAATCGCCCCGACGCACGAGCTTCAATCGCCCCGACGCGGGAGCTTCAATCGCCCCGACGCACGAGCTTCAATCGCCCCGACGCGGGAGCTTCAATCGCCCCGACGCACGAGCATAAATCGCCCCGACGCGGGAGCTTCAATCGCCCCGACGCGGGAGCTTCAATCGCCCCGACGCGGGAGCTTCAATCGCCCCGACGCGGGAGCTTCAATCGCACCAACGCGGGAGCTTCAATCGCACCGACGCACGAGCTTCAATCGCCCCGACACACGAGCTTCAATCGCCCCGACGCACGAGCTTCAATCGCCCCGACACGGGAGCTTCAATCGCCCCGACACGGGAGCTTCAATCGCACCGCCGCACGAGCTTCAATCGCCCCGACGCACGAGCTTCAATCGCCCCGACGCGGGAGCTTCAATCGCACCAACGCGGGAGCTTCAATCGCACCGACGCACGAGCTTCAATCGCCCCGACACACGAGCTTCAATCACCCCGACGCGCGAGCTTCAATCGCCCCGACACGGGAGCTTCAATCGCCCCGACACGGGAGCTTCAATCGCACCGACGCACGAGCTTCAATCGCCCCGACGCACGAGCTTCAATCGCCCCGACGCACGAGCTTCAATCGCCCCGACGCGGGAGCTTCAATCGCCCCAACGCACGAGCTTCAATCGCCCCGACGCACGAGCTTCAATCGCCCCGACGCACGAGCTTCAATCGCCCCGACACGGGAGCTTCAATCGCCCCGACGCGGGAGCTTCAATCGCACCGACGCACGAGCTTCAATCGCCCCGACGCACGAGCTTCAATCGCCCCGACGCGGGAGCTTCAATCGCCCCGACGCACGAGCTTCAATCGCCCCGACGCACGAGCTTCAATCGCCCCGACGCACGAGCTTCAATCGCCCCGACGCGGGAGCTTCAATCGCACCGACGCACGAGCTTCAATCGCACCGACGCACGAGCTTCAATCGCCCCGACACACGAGCTTCAATCGCCCCGACGCACGAGCTTCAATCGCCCCGACACGGGAGCTTCAATCGCCCCAACACGGGAGCTTCAATCGCCCCGACGCACGAGCTTCAATCGCCCCGACAAGGGAGCTTCAATCACCCCGACGCACGAGCTTCAATCGCCCCGACACGGGAGCTTCAATCGCATCGACGCACGAGCTTCAATCGCACCGATACGAGAGCTTCAATCGCACCGACGCACGAGCTTCAATCGCCCCGACACGGGAGCTTCAATCGCCCCGACGCGGGAACTTCAATCGCCCCAACACGGGAGCTTCAATCGCCCCGACACACGAGCTTCAATCGCCCGGACGCACGAGCTTCAATCGCCCCGACACGGGAGCTTCAATCGCCCCGACACGGGAGCTTCAATCGCCCCGACACGGGAGCTTCAATCGCACCGACGCACGAGCTTCAATCGCCCCGACACGGGAGCTTCAATCGCCCCGACACGGGAGCTTCAATCGCCCCGACGCACGAGCTTCAGTCGCCCCGACACGGGAGCTTCAATCCCCCCGACACACGAGCTTCAATCGCCCCGACGCACGAGCTTCAATCGCCCCGACACGGAGCTTCAATCGCCCCGACACACGAGCTACAATCGCCCCGACACGGGAGCTTCAATCGCCCCAACACGGGAGCTTCAATCGCCCCGACGCACGAGCTTCAATCGCCCCGACGCGGGAGCTTCAATCGCCCCGACGCACGAGCTTCAATCGCCCCGACGCGGGAGCTTCAATCGCCCCGACACACGAGCTTCAATCGCCCCGACGCGGGAGCTTCAATCGCCCCGACACACGAGCTTCAATCGCCCCGACACGGGAGCTTCAATCGCCCCGACGCACGAGCATAAATCGCCCCGACGCGGGAGCTTCAATCGCCCCGACGCGGGAGCTTCAATCGCCCCGACGCACGATCTTCAATCGCCCCGACGCGGGAGCTTCAATCGCCCCGACGCGGGAGCTTCAATCGCCCCGACGCGGGAGCTTCAATCGCCCCGACGCGGGAGCTTCAATCGCCCCGACGCGGGAGCTTCAATCGCCCCGACGCGCGAGCTTCAATCGCCCCGACGCGCGAGCTTCAATCGCCCCGACGCGGGAGCTTCAATCGCCCCGACGCGGGAGCTTCAATCGCCCCGACACGGGAGCTTCAATCGCACCGACGCACGAGCTTCAATCGCCCCGACGCACGAGCTTCAATCGCCCCGACGCACGAGCTTCAATCGCCCCGACGCGGGAGCTTCAATCGCACCAACGCACGAGCTTCAATCGCCCCGACGCACGAGCTTCAATCGCCCCGACGCACGAGCTTCAATCGCCCCGACACGGGAGCTTCAATCGCCCCGACGCGGGAGCTTCAATCGCACCGACGCACGAGCTTCAATCGCCCCGACGCACGAGCTTCAATCGCCCCGACGCGGGAGCTTCAATCGCCCCGACGCACGAGCTTCAATCGCCCCGACGCACGAGCTTCAATCGCCCCGACGCGGGAGCTTCAATCGCACCGACGCGGGAGCTTCAATCGCACCGACGCACAAGCTTCAATCGCCCCGACGCACGAGCTTCAATCGCCCCGACGCACGAGCTTCAATCGCCCCGACACGGGAGCTTCAATCGCCCCGACACGGGAGCTTCAATCGCCCCGACGCACGAGCTTCAATCGCCCCGACAAGGGAGCTTCAATCGCCCCGACGCACGAGCTTCAATCGCCCCGACACGGGAGCTTCAATCGCATCGACGCACGAGCTTCAATCGCACCGATACAAGAGCTTCAATCGCACCGACGCACGAGCTTCAATCGCCCCGACACGGGAGCTTCAATCGCCCCGACGCGGGAACTTCAATCGCCCCAACACGGGAGCTTCCATCGCCCCGACACACGAGCTTCAATCTCCCGGACGCACGAGCTTCAATCGCCCCGACACGGGAGCTTCAATCGCCCCGACACGGGAGCTTCAATCGCCCCGACACGGGAGCTTCAATCGCACCGACGCACGAGCTTCAATCGCCCCGACACGGGAGCTTCAATCGCCCCGACACGGGAGCTTCAATCGCCCCGACGCACGAGCTTCAGTCGCCCCGAAACGGGAGCTTCAATCCCCCCGACACACGAGCTTCAATCGCCCCGACGCACGAGCTTCAATCGCCCCGACACGGAGCTTCAATCGCCCCGACACACGAGCTTCAATCGCCCCGACACGGGAGCTTCAATCGCCCCGACACGGGAGCTTCAATCGCCCCGACGCACGAGCTTCAATCGCCCCGACGCGGGAGCTTCAATCGCCCCGACGCACGAGCTTCAATCGCCCCGACACACGAGCTTCAATCGCCCCGACGCACGAGCTTCAATCGCCCCGACACGGGAGCTTCAATCGCCCCGACACGGGAGCTTCAATCGCCCCGACGCACGAGCTTCAATCGCCCCGACAAGGGAGCTTCAATCGCCCCGACGCACGAGCTTCAATCGCCCCGACACGGGAGCTTCAATCGCATCGACGCACGATCTTCAATCGCCCCGACGCGGGAGCTTCAATCGCCCCGACGCGGGAGCTTCAATCGCCCCGACGCGGGAGCTTCAATCGCCCCGACGCGGGAGCTTCAATCGCCCCGACGCGGGAGCTTCAATCGCCCCGACGCGGGAGCTTCAATCGCCCCGACGCGCGAGCTTCAATCGCCCCGACGCGGGAGCTTCAATCGCCCCGACGCGGGAGCTTCAATCGCCCCGACGCGGGAGCTTCAATCGCCCCGACGCGGGAGCTTCAATCGCCCCGACGCACGAGCTTCAATCGCCCCGACGCGGGAGCTTCAATCGCCCCGACGCACGAGCTTCAATCGCCCCGACACACGAGCTTCAATCGCCCCGACGCACGAGCTTCAATCGCCCCGACACGGGAGCTTCAATCGCCCCGACACGGGAGCTTCAATCGCCCCGACGCACGAGCTTCAATCGCCCCGACAAGGGAGCTTCAATCGCCCCGACGCACGAGCTTCAATCGCCCCGACACGGGAGCTTCAATCGCATCGACGCACGATCTTCAATCGCCCCGACGCGGGAGCTTCAATCGCCCCGACGCGGGAGCTTCAATCGCCCCGACGCGGGAGCTTCAATCGCCCCGACGCGGGAGCTTCAATCGCCCCGACGCGGGAGCTTCAATCGCCCCGACGCGGGAGCTTCAATCGCCCCGACGCGCGAGCTTCAATCGCCCCGACGCGGGAGCTTCAATCGCCCCGACGCGGGAGCTTCAATCGCCCCGACGCGGGAGCTTCAATCGCCCCGACGCGGGAGCTTCAATCTCCCCGACACGGGAGCTTCAATCGCACCGACACACGAGCTTCAATCGCCCCGACGCACGAGCTTCAATCGCCCCGACGCACGAGCTTCAATCGCCCCGACGCGGGAGCTTCAATCGCCCCAACGCACGAGCTTCAATCGCCCCGACGCACGAGCTTCAATCGCCCCGACGCACGAGCTTCAATCGCCCCGACACGGGAGCTTCAATCGCCCCGACGCGGGAGCTTCAATCGCACCGACGCACGAGCTTCAATCGCCCCGACGCACGAGCTTCAATCGCCCCGACGCGGGAGCTTCAATCGCCCCGACGCACGAGCTTCAATCGCCCCGACGCACGAGCTTCAATCGCCCCGACGCGGGAGCTTCAATCGCACCGACGCACGAGCTTCAATCGCACCGACGCACGAGCTTCAATCGCCCCGACGCACGAGCTTCAATCGCCCCGACGCACGAGCATAAATCGCCCCGACGCGGGAGCTTCAATCGCCCCGACGCACGATCTTCTATCGCCCCGACGCGGGAGCTTCAATCGCCCCGACGCGGGAGCTTCAATCGCCCCGACGCGGGAGCTTCAATCGCCCCGACGCGGGAGCTTCAATCGCCCCGACGCGGGAGCTTCAATCGCTCCGACGCGGGAGCTTCAATCGCCCCGACGCGGGAGCTTCAATCGCCCCGACGCGCGAGCTTCGATCGCCGCGACACGGGAGCTTCAATCGCCCCGACGCGGGAGCTTCAATCGCCCCGACGCGGGACCTTCAATCGCCCCGACGCGGGAGCTTCAATCGTCCCGACGCGGGAGTTTCAATCGCCCCGACGCAGGAGCTTCAATCGCCCCGACGCACGAGCTTCAATCGCCCCGACGCGCGAGCTTCAAACGCCCCGACACGGGAGCTTCAATCGCCCCGACACGGGAGCTTCAATCGCCCCGACACGGGAGCTTCAATCGCCCCGACACGGGAGCTTCAATCGCCCCGACACGGGAGCTTCAATCGCACCGACGCACGAGCTTCAATCGCCCCGACGCACGATCTTCAATCGCCCCGACGCGGGAGCTTCAATCGCCCCGACGCGGGAGCTTCAATCGCCCCGACGCGGGAGCTTCAATCGCCCCGACGCACGAGCTTCAATCGCCCCGACGCACGAGCTTCAATCGCCCCGACGCGGGAGCTTCAATCGCCCCGATGCACGAGCTTCAATCGCCCCGACGCACGAGCTTCAATCGCCCCGACGCACGAGCTTCAATCGCCCCGACGCACGAGCTTCAATCGCCCCGACACGGGAGCTTCAATCGCCCCGACGCGGGAGCTTCAATCGCACCGACGCGGGAGCTTCAATCGCCCCGACGCACGAGCTTCAATCGCCCCGACGCGGGAGCTTCAATCGCCCCGACGCACGAGCTTCAATCGCCCCGACGCACGAGCTTCAATCGCCCCGACGCGGGAGCTTCAATCGCCCCGACGCGGGAGCTTCAATCGCACCAACGCGGGAGCTTCAATCGCACCGACGCACGAGCTTCAATCGCCCCGACGCACGAGCTTCAATCGCCCCGACGCACGAGCTTCAATCGCCCCGACGCACGAGCTTCAATCGCCCCGACACGGGAGCTTCAATCGCCCCGACGCACGAGCTTCAATCGCCCCGACAAGGGAGCTTCAATCGCCCCGACGCACGAGCTTCAATCGCCCCGACACGGGAGCTTCAATCGCATCGACGCACGAGCTTCAATCGCACCGATACGAGAGCTTCAATCGCACCGACGCACGAGCTTCAATCGCCCCGACACGGGAGCTTCAATCGCCCCGACGCGGGAACTTCAATCGCCCCAACACGGGAGCTTCAATCGCCCCGACACACGAGCTTCAATCGCCCGGACGCACGAGCTTCAATCGCCCCGACACGGGAGCTTGAATCGCCCCGACACGGGAGCTTCAATCGCCCCGACACGGGAACTTCAATCGCACCGACGCACGAGCTTCAATCGCCCGGACACGGGAGCTTCAATCGCCCCGACACGGGAGCTTCAATCGCCCCGACGCACGAGCTTCAGTCGCCCCGACACGGGAGCTTCAATCCCCCCGACACACGAGCTTCAATCGCCCCGACGCACGAGCTTCAATCGCCCCGACACGGAGCTTCAATCGCCCCGACACACGAGCTACAATCGCCCCGACACGGGAGCTTCAATCGCCCCAACACGGGAGCTTCAATCGCCCCGACGCACGAGCTTCAATCGCCCCCACGCGGGAGCTTCAATCGCCCCGACGCACGAGCTTCAATCGCCCCGACGCGGGAGCTTCAATCGCCCCGACACACGAGCTTCAATCGCCCCGACGCGGGAGCTTCAATCGCCCCGACACGGGAGCTTCAATCGCCCCGACGCACGAGCTTCAATCGCCCCGACACGGGAGCTTCAATCGCCCCAACGCACGAGCATAAATCGCCCCGACGCGGGAGCTTCAATCGCCCCGACGCGGGAGCTTCAATCGCCCCGACGCGGGAGCTTCAATCGCCCCGACGCGGGAGCTTCAATCGCCCCGACGCGGGAGCTTCAATCGCCCCGACGCGGGAGCTTCAATCGCCCCGACGCGGGAGCTTCAATCGCCCCGACGCGCGGGCTTCAATCGCCCCGACGCGCGGGCTTCAATCGCCCCGACGCGGGAGCTTCAATCGCCCCGACGCGGGAGCTTCAATCGCCCCGACACGGGAGCTTCAATCGCCCCGACACGGGAGCTTCAATCGCACCGACGCACGAGCTTCAATCGCCCCGACGCACGAGCTTCAATCGCCCCGACGCACGAGCTTCAATCGCCACGACGCGGGAGCTTCAATCGCCCCAACGCACGAGCTTCAATCGCCCCGACGCACGAGCTTCAATCGCCCCGACGCACGAGCTTCAATCGCCCCGACGCGGGAGCTTCAATCGCCCCGACGCGGGAGCTTCAATCGCACCGACGCACGAGCTTCAATCGCCCCGACGCACGAGCTTCAATCGCCCCGACGCGGGAGCTTCAATCGCCCCGACGCACGAGCTTCAATCGCCCCGACGCACGAGCTTCAATCGCCCCGACGCGGGAGCTTCAATCGCCCCGACGCGGGAGCTTCAATCGCACCGACGCGGGAGCTTCAATCGCACCGACGCACGAGCTTCAATCGCCCCGACGCACGAGCTTCAATCGCCCCGACGCACGAGCTTCAATCGCCCCGACACGGGAGCTTCAATCGCCCCGACGCACGAGCTTCAGTCGCCCCGACACGGGAGCTTCAATCCCCCCGACACACGAGCTTCAATCGCCCCGACGCACGTGCTTCAATCGCCCCGACACGGAGCTTCAATCGCCCCGACACACGAGCTTCAATCGCCCCGACACACGAGCTTCAATCGCCCCGACACGGGAGCTTCAATCGCCCCAACACGGGAGCTTCAATCGCCCCGACGCACGAGCTTCAATCGCCCCGACGCGGGAGCTTCAATCGCCCCGACGCACGAGCTTCAATCGCCCCGACGCGGGAGCTTCAATCGCCCCGACACACGAGCTTCAATCGCCCCGACGCGGGAGCTTCAATCGCCCCGGCACGGGAGCTTCAATCGCCCCGACGCACGAGCTTCAATCGCCCCGACACGGGAGCTTCAATCGCCCCGACGCACGACCATAAATCGCCCCGACGCGGGAGCTTCAATCGCCCCGATGCGGGAGCTTCAATCGCCCCGACGCACGATCTTCAATCGCCCCGACGCGGGAGCTTCAATCGCCCCGACGCGGGAGCTTCAATCGCCCCGACGCGGGAGCTTCAATCGCCCCGACGCGGGAGCTTCAATCGCCCCGACGCGGGAGCTTCAATCGCCCCGACGCGGGAGCTTCAATCGCCCCGACGCGCGAGCTTCAATCGCCCCGACACGCGAGCTTCAATCGCCCCGACGCGGGAGCTTCAATCGCCCCGACACGGGAGCTTCAATCGCCCCGACGCACGAGCTTCAATCGCCTCGACACGGGAGCTTCAATCGCCCCGACGCGGGAGCTTCAATCGCCCCGACGCGGGACCTTCAATCGCCCCGACGCGGGAGCTTCAATCGTCCCGACGCAGGAGTTTCAATCGCCCCGACGCAGGAGCTTCAATCGCCCCGACGCACGAGCTTCAATCGCCCGGACGCGCGAGCTTCAAACGCCCCGACACGAGAGCTTCAATCGCCCCGACACGGGAGCTTCAATCGCCCCGACACGGGAGCTTCTATCGCCCCGACACGGGAGCTTCAATCGCCCCGACACGGAAGCTTCAATCGCACCGACGCACGAGCTTCAATCTTACCGACGCACGTGCTTCAATCGCCCCGACGCACGAGCTTCAATCGCCCCGACGCGGGAGCTTCAATCGCCCCGACGCACGAGCTTCAATCACCCCGACGCACGAGCTTCAATCGCCCCGACGCACGAGCTTCAATCGCCCCGACACGGGAGCTTCAATCGCCCCGACGCGGGAGCTTCAATCGCACCGACGCACGAGCTTCAATCGCCCCGACGCACGAGCTTCAATCGCCCCGACGCACGAGCTTCAATTGCCCCGACACGGGAGCTTCAATCGCCCCGACACGGGAGCTTCAATCGCCCCAACGCACGAGCTTCAATTGTCCCGACACGGGAGCTTCAATCGCCCCGACGCACGAGCTTCAATCGCCCCGACACGGGAGCTTCAATCGCACCGACGCACGAGCTTCAATCGCCCCGACACGGGAGCTTCAATCGCCCCGACGCGGGAACTTCAATCCCCCCGACACGGAGCTTCAATCGCCCCGACGCACGAGCTTCAATCGCCCCGACACGGGAGCTTCAATCGCCCCAACACGGGAGCTTCAATCGCCCTGACGCACAAGCTTCAATCGCCCCGACGCGGGAGCTTCAATCGCCCCGACGCACGAGCTTCAATCGCCCCGACGCGGGAGCTTCAATCGCCCCGACACACGAGCTTCAATCGCCCCGACGCGGGAGCTTCAATCGCCCCGACACGGGAGCTTCAATCGCCCCGACGCACGAGCTTCAATCGCCCCAACACGGGAGCTTCAATCGCCCCGACGCACGAGCATAAATCGCCCCGTCGCGGGAGCTTCAATCGCCCCGACGCGGGAGCTTCAATCGCCCCGACGCGGGAGCTTCAATCGCCCCGACGCACGATCTTCAATCGCCCCGACGCGGGAGCTTCAATCGCCCCGACGCGGGAGCTTCAATCGCCCCGACGCGGGAGCTTCAATCGCCCCGACGCGGGAGCTTCAATCGCCCCGACGCGGGAGCTTCAATCGCCCCGACGCGGGAGCTTCAATCGCCCCGACGCGGGAGCTTCAATCGCCCCGACGCGCGAGCTTCAATCGCCCTGACACGGGAGCTTCAATCGCCCCGACGCGGTAGCTTCAATCGCCCCGACACGGGAGCTTCAATCGTCCCGACACGGGAGCTTCAATCGCCCCGACTGCGGATGGTTGGACTCCCCCGACGGCGGTGGAATAAATAGGGAAAAAGATGAGGCTTTATTGCCTTCCATCACAGTGAGGAATGTGTGGAATCCGCTGTAGTGCGTGTTTATGTTAACGTTTGTGTGGTTGTGTGTCCTGTTGCTATTTTTAGCATTGATATATGGTAATTGAGTTTCACTCTATGTGACAATAAACAGACCTTGAAACCTCGAAACGTTGACATTCCCCATACAAACCATGATGCCCCATCTGCACTAGTCCCACCAGCCCGCGTTTGGTCCATATCCCTCTCAACATTTCCAATCCATGTCCTTTAATTCTTGTTATCTCAGCTGCCTCTGTACAAAGAAGTGTGAGGTGTTGCATTTTGGGAAGTCTAACAAGCACAGGACCTACACAGTGAATGGTCGGCCTCTGGGGAGTGTTGTAGAGCAGAGGGATCTAGGAGTACAGGTGCATGGTTCCTTGAAGGTCGAGTCACTGTAGATAAGGTGGTCAACAAGGCTTTTGGCACTTTGGTCTTCATCAGTCAGAGTAGTGAGTATAGGAGTTGGGAGGTGTCGAGGAAAGGCCGCACCACTCCAGGTTGTAAGGCCGCAGAGATGCGACACTGAGAAAAATCGCATCTCCGTCGAGGTAATTGACTGAAAAAGGTTTCCCCGTTCCCCCCCCCCCCCCCCCCCACACCCCCCCATATAAAACATACCAAGAGACATTAAAACAAACATTCAAGATATACTTAAAATAATGAAAACAGAGAAGGGACAAGACAGACTGCTGGCAAGGCAGCCATTACGGGCGCCACCCAGTGGTGACCATGGGTGATCATCCACAATCAGTACCACGTTCCTGCCTTCTCCCCATATCCCTTGACTCTGCTATCTTTAAGAGCTCTCTCTGACTCTTTCTTGAAAGCATCCAGCGAATTGGCCTCCGCCGCCCTCTGAGGCAGTGAATGCCACAGATTCACAACTCTCTGGGTTTTTCATCATCACCGTTCTAAATGGCCGACCCTTTATTCTTAAACTGTGGCCCCTGGTTCTGGACTCCCCCAACATGGGGAACATGTTTCCTGCCTCTAGCGTGGCCAATCCCTTAATAATCTTCTTTGTTTCAATAAGATCCCCTCTCATCCTTCTAAATTCAAGAGTGTACAAGCCCAGTCGCTCCGTTCTTTCAACATATGACAGGTGAGCAATAGTTCTCTGCACTCTGGGATAGATCTTATGCTGATATCGGTTTTCTCTGGCTTTATAAGGAAAAGATATGTGTTCTGTGTACCACCAGATCAGACATTCTTTCCTTGGATTTCGCAGACGCTAGGCGTTTATTATTCATGGAACAGAGCGAATCACTTTCTGTAAACACATCAAATTCAAATAGTAAAGTTCAGCCACTGTGGGGCACATACACATTGTGGTTTAGTGCCTGAAACTCGCTGCCAGGGGCGGTGGTGGAGGCAGATACAATATTGCCGTTTAAGAGACTTTTAGATCGGCACATGGATATGCAGGGAATGGAGGGATCTGGATCACGTGCAGGCAGAAGAGATTGGTTTCCATGTTCTCCACAGATGCTGCCTGACCCGCTGAGTTACTCCAGCACTCTGTGAAACGTCACCTATCCATGTTCTCCACAGATGCTGCCTGACCCGCTGAGTTACTCCAGCACTCTGTGAAACGTCACCTATCCATGTTCTCCACAGATGCTGCCTGACCCGCTGAGTTACTCCAGCACTCTGTGAAACGTCACCTATCCATGTTCTCCACAGATGCTGCCTGACCCGCTGAGTTAATCCAGCACTCTGTGAAACGTCACCTATCCATGTTCTCCACAGATGCTGCCTGACCCGCTGAGTTACTCCAGCACTCTGTGAAACGTCACCTATCCATGTTCTCCACAGATGCTGCCTGACCCGCTGAGTTAATCCAGCACTCTGTGAAACGTCACCTATCCATGTTCTCCACAGATGCTGCCTGACCCGCTGAGTTACTCCAGCGCTTAGAGCCCTTTTATGTAAACCAGTAAAATAAGTTGCTTGTTTTGCTTGGTGACACCAAGCTACTGCCCTAACTTGCAAAGATCCTATAGTAGATAAAAGCAGAAATAATATGCTTACACATTGTGGAATGTGTTGGGCATTGGGGAATGGTGGATTTGCAGTGGTATCTCTATTCTCAATCTTGACAGGAGGATTTGAGGAAATGCAAACAATGGATATCCACTGTGGTGGAAACCGCTATCAGTCTTTTTTACAAATTATCTTAAAACATCAGCTAATTCACATTGTGTTTTGGAAACAAATCTCCCTTGGCTGACAAGTATGGGTGAAGCTCGATAACGTACCTGACATAAACTGCAGGCAGCTTGAGCTCTCTGCCAGTTTTAAGTTGCAGGACTGGCCTCAGGCACTGAATGAGGCAGTGAAAGTGGCCTCGCTGCTCTCAGGAGTTGCATTAGGTTGCATTGCCGCTCATCTTGTGACACCTCGGCATTTGATGAAGAACTAACCCAGAAGGTGGACAAGGGCAAATCCGTAGGCATTGTCTAGATGGACTTCAGTGGATATTTGATGTGGCTCCACATGGTAGCTGATCTTGGGGTGGGTCAGATTGCATCGGATCCAGGGGGCCTGTGAGGAGTGGTGTGCCTCCAGGATCTGTGCTGGGCCCATTGCTGTTTATGATGGGCATGTTGAAGGCATGTACAGGAACATCCTTGCCCTCTGCCCCCTGTCTCCATCAATGGTGTGGATGTGCAGTTTAGCAAGGAGTACAAGTACCTTGAGGTGTACCTGGACAGTAAACTGGACTGGTCTAGGAACGCTGAGGCCCAGTACAGGAAGGGACAGAGCCACCTGTACTTTCTGAGGAGGCTCCACTCTATCAACGTCTGCGGTAAGATGCTGCAGATGTTCTATCGATCGGTAGTGGCCAGTGCCATCTTCTTCATTGTCGTGTGCTGGGGCAGAAAGGCAAAGGCCGTGGACTTCAACAGGATCCACAAGCTCATCAGGAAGGCTGGCTCCATCCTGGGGGTGGAGCTGGAGTCACTGGAGATGGTCTCAGAAAGGAGGATGCTCCTCAAACTGCAAAGCATCTTGGCTGATACATCTCACCCCCTCCATGATACACTGGCCAACCTGAGGGGCACCTTCAGCAACAGACTGGTTCCACCAAGATGCAGCACAGAACGCCACAGGAAATCCTTCTTCCCTGAGGCTATCAAACTCTACAACTCCTCCCCCTTCTGTCGTGGGGTAGACTGTCGCTCCCCCTCCCCCTTCCTCTTGATTTACGCACCGGTATATGTGGATAACATTATACATAAATAAAATCAGTTCAAACTCCAGCACAACAGGTGGAGCAAAGGGGAAGATACAGAGTGCAGAATATAGTTCTCAGCATCGTAGCGCATCAGTTCCACAGACAAAGTCCAATGTCGCAATGGGGTCGAGGTGAATCGGACAGTACCCTAGCTTATGGAAGGGCCGTTCAGAAGCCTGATAACAGAGGGGAAGAAGCTGTTCCTGAGTCTGGTGGTGCGCGCTTTCAAGCTTCTGTACCTTCTGCCGGACGGGAGCGGGGAGAAGAAGGAATGACCGGGGTGGGACAGGGACAAGTCTGTGATGATGTCGGCTGCTTCCCCGAGGCAGTGTGAAATGTGGATGGAGTCGATGGTGGAAGGAATGACCGGGATGGGACAACTTTACAGTGAAAAGCTTTTTTCACTGGCGAGGAAAAGACCTGGAGAGGAAAAGACTACAAAAAGTTGTCAACACTGGTCAGTCCATCATCGGCTCTGACCTCCCTTCCATCGAGGGGATCTATCGCAGTCGCTGCCTCAAAAAGGCTGGCAGTATTATCAAGGACCCACACCACCCTGGCCACACACTCATCTCCCTGCTACCTTCAGGTAGAAGGTACAGGAGCCTGAAGACTGCAACGACCAGGTTGAGGAATAGCTACTTCCCCACAGCCATCAGGCTATTAAACTTGGCTCGGACAAAACTCTGAACATTAATAGCCCATTATCTGTTATTTATACTTTATCAGTTTATTTATTCATGTGTGTATTTACGTATATAATGGTAGCGTGAGCTGTGGATGGAAAGCCTCATCACCATCACTTGGTTTCCCCACTTGTCTTGCTGCTGAGCAGGTCAGGTGGGGTGGGAAGGGGAGGGAAGGGACAGATGATGTTTTGGGTTGGGCCCTTCCATCTTGCTGTTCTCACCTACAGAGCACATGTGACAATCAGACAAACAATAACTACAGTTCCTCTAACATCGTGTTTCACTTATGTTCAAGAAGGAACTGCAGATGCTGGAAAATCGAAGGGCTGAAACGTTGCCTATTTCCTTTGTTCCATAGATGCTGTCGCACCTGCTGAGTTTTGCTAGTGTTTCACTTATGTTGCTTTGTTCATGGGCTTGTACTCACTGGAGTTTAGAAGGATGAGAGGGGATCTTATTGAAACATATATGATTATTAAGGGATTGGACGCTAGATGCAGGAAACATATTCCCGATGTTGGAGGAGTCCAGAACCAGGGGCCACAGTTTAAGTGTAAGGGGTAAGCCATTTAGAACGGAGATGAGGAAATACTTTTTCACACAGAGAGTTGTGAGCCTGTGGAATTCTCTGCCTCAGAGGGTGCTTTGGATGCTTTCAAGAGAGAGTTAGATAGGGCTCTTAAAGATAGCGGAGTCAGGGGATATGGGGAGAAGGCAGGAACGGGGTACTGATTGTGGATGATCAACCATGATCACATTGAATGATGGTGCTGGCTCAAAGGGCCAAATGGCCCACTCCTGCACCTATTGTCTATTGTCTATTGTCTAAACCTTAGTGCTTCTGGCTAACCATGTTGACAGCTTGATGCTAACATGATGCCATCAGCTCAGATCATGTGAACAAATTCAGGGACATTCAGTTCCATTTCCTGCCAGGATAATGTCATTATCCAGATGGGTTGATTGACACTGGTACACTGTACTCCCCTCCATCCCCGTCCCTCTCCCTCTCTTCCCTGTACCTCTTCCTCACTGTTCCCTGCTCCTTGTCCCCATCCACCTAGATTCCGTCTACTGGTTGCACAATTCACCCATCTTTAATATTTATCTCATCTCACACGTTTTGTCATTTCATCTCTGGCCTTTATCCACCCATCAGCCGACACACCCCCCACCCCCCCCCCCACCCTCCCCCCCCCCCCCCCCCACCTACATCCACCTATGTCTTGCCAGACTTTGTCCAGCCCCACCTCTCTCCAAGCTTCCTCTCCCCCCCTGGTACAATTAGTCTGAAGGAGGGTCCCATCGCGAAAAATCCCTTCCAGTCTCCCTAGCCTTTGACACCTGTAATAATTAATTATCATTAATGTTTATTTATTAATATTGTTTAGTGTTTTCTGAGTCATTCATAACTGTCACTGTATGTCATGTTGTTATGTGGGCGGAGCACCAAGGCAAATTCCTTGTATGTGAATACTTGGCCAATAAACTTACTTACTTACTTACTTACTTAATCAAGAACCTATCAATTTCGACTTTAAAATTACGTAATGACTTAGCCTTCGCAGCTATATGTGGCAATGAATTCCATAGAATTCCATAGAAATCTTCCACCCTCAGGCTAAAGAACTTCCTCCTCATCTCCTTTCTAAAGTTACGGTCCATGTATTTCTAGGCTGTGCCCTGTGGTTCTAAACTCTTGCACTAGTGGAAACATCCTCTCCACCACTCTATCTATCCCTCCATTCCCTGCAGACGCTTGTGCCTGTCTGTATTTTAAACAGATACAGCTTCTTCTGACTCTTTCCTGTTGAAGGGTTTTTGATCTAAAACGTTAACTCTGTTCTCGAGGACTTAGCTGCTGAGTATGTCCACAATTTGCTGTCTTTATTTAAATGAGCCATTGTTATAAACAGTTCAAACTGCATTCACGGGGTGTGAAGGGAAGTCACTCTGAGCTGCTCCATTTGTCCCGTTCCACGCGCAGCTCTCTCCATCTGACAGGGCCAGCCTGGTTGGCCCAGTGGGTGGTCTGTATACAGAACCAGCGACTTCTGCAATCTGCATCCTACAACCAGATATAAACAATAAAAAATAGACTGTGATCTTTGGGATGAACCACAATTTTAATTTCACTGTGTCTTATTTTTAACCCTGGAACACACAAGTTTATTCTTCCAACTGCTTGTTTTTGCTACGTTGTCCTTCCATGTCTCTAAGTTTTACATCACAGGGAGGAGATAGAGAGCTCAGTGACGATGTCAGGCCAACAACCTCTCCCTCAACATCAGCAAGACAAAGGAACTGGTTATTGACTTCTGGTAATGTGTGGAGAACTTGCCCCGATCAGCTTCAATGGTGCGGATGTGGAAATGGTTCCTTAATGTTAATATTACCAACCATCTATCTTGGACCAACCTCATTGAAGTGACAACCAAGTAGGTACACTAATGCCTCTACTTCACAGGAGACTCCGGACATTCGGTATGTCTCTAATGATTCTTCCAAACTTCTATCATTAGAGAAAGCATAATGAGGTAGACATAAAACGCTGGAGTAACTCAGCGGGTGAGGCGGCATCTCTGGAGAGAAGGAATGGGCGATGTTTCGGGTCGAGACCCTTCTTCAGGTCATAATGTCGGGTTGCATCACAACTTGGTTTGGCAACAGTTCTGGCCAAGTCCGCGTAGAATTGCAGAGTTGTGGATGTAGTCCAGACCATCACACAGACCACACTCCCCACCATTGTAGATGTGGCCCAGTCCATCACACAGTCCACACTCCCCACCATTGTAGATGTAGCCCAGAACATCACACAGACCACACTCCCCACCATTGTAGATGTAGCCCAGAACATCACACAGACCACACTCCCCACCATTGTAGATGTAGCCCAGTCCCACACAGTCCACACTCCCCACCATTGTAGATGTGGCCCAGTCCATCACACAGACCACACTCCCCACCATTGTAGATGTAGCCCAGTCCCACACAGACCCCACTCCCCACCATTGTAGATGTAGCCCAGTCCATCACACAGACCACACTCCCCGCCATCGACTCCATCTACACTTCACGCTGCCTCATAAAAACAACCGACATAAACAAGGACATTTTTCAGCCAGTCGTTCCATGTTCTCCTCTCACCTGTCAGCCAGAAGCTACAGAAACTTGAAAGCACATTCCACCAGACTCAGGAACAGCTTCTTCCCCATTTTATCAGGCAGCTGAACAGTCCTCCCATAAGCGAGGGTGTAATTATAGTCACACACAGTGAAAGCAGGCCCTTCGGCCCAAGTAGCCCAGGCTGACCAAGATGCCCCATCTACACACCCCCCCCCTGTCTATGCTATATTATGTGCAGTGCAGGTGACGGCACCTTGACGACAGTGGAACTGAAGCTTGGGATCAGAACACGACGCTTCGTTACAACTATAGCATGTGTTGCTCCAATTGATAGTCTTGGAAACAAAACAGTGGTTAACTTTTGGAAATAAACGAGACCAAGTGGGACCTGTTGGGCCCCGTCCCCCAGCGCGGGGGAGGGTGGGGGGGGGGGGGGTGCCGTGTCGGCGTTTACCCTTTGTGCAACTTTGATGAGGCCGTATTTGGAGAGTTGTGCGCAGTTCCATTCGCCTCATTACAGACCTGGGTGTCATGGTACACCAGTCATTGAAAGTAGGCATGCAGGTGCAGCAGGCAGTGAAGAAAGCGAATGGTATGTTAGCATTCATAGCAAAAGGATTTGAGTATAGGAGCAGGAAGGTTTTACTGCAGTTGTACAGGGCCTTGGTGAGACCACACCTGGAGTATTGCGTACAGTTTTGGTCTCCAAATCTGAGGAAAGACATTCTTGCCATAGAGGGGGTACAGAGAAGGTTCACCAGACTGATTCCTGGGATCAGGGCTTTCATATGAAGAAAGACAGGACAGACTCGGCTTGTACTCGCTGGAATTTAGAAGATTGAGGGGGAATCTTATAGAAACTTACAAAACTCTTAGGGGTTGGACAGGCTAGATGCAGGAAGATTGTTCCCGATGTTGGGGAAGTCTAGAACAAGGGGTCACAGTTTAAGGATAAGGGGGAAATCTTTCAGGATCGAGATGAGAAAAACATGTTTCACACAAAGAGTGGTGAATCTGTGGAATTCTCTTCCAACTGCAGGTAGTTGAGGCCAGTTCATTGGCTATATTTAAGAGGGAGTTAGATGTGGCCCTTGTGGCTAAAGGGATCAGGGGGTATGGAGAGAAGGCAGGTACGGGATACTGAGTTGGATGATCAGCCATGATCATATTGAATGGTGGTGCAGGCTCGAAGCGCCGAATGGCCTACTCCTGCACCTATTTTCTATGTTTCTATATTTCTAATAGGTGCAGGAGTAGGCCATTCAGCCCTTCGAGCCAGCACCGCCATTCAATATGATCATGGCTGATCATCCACAATCAGTACCCCGTTCCTGTCTTCACCCCATATCCCCTGACTCAGCTATCTTTAAGAGCCCTATCTAGCTCTCTCTTGAAAGCATCCAGAGAAGGATGTGGAGGCTTTAGGGAGTGCGCAGAAGAGGCTTACCGGAATGCCGCCTGGAATATCTGCAGGGAAAGGTTGGATAGACCGATTGTTTTCTCTGGAATTCCGGGAGGTTATATGGAGACCTGATAAAAGTATATAAAATGATGAGAGGCTTAGATTGGGTAGACAGTCAGAACCTTTTCCCAGGATTGAAATGTCAAATATGAAAAGGAACAGCATTGGGGTGTGAAAGGCAGTGTTCAGAGGAGATAGTGTTTCACACAGAGGGTGACACGTGCATGGACTGTGCTGCCAGGGGTGGTGGAGGCCAGGCGTTGTACCGCCACAATGTAATCTACCCTTCCTACACTCCTCTTGTATCTGAGGACGCTGGCACCTATGGTAACTAAGACTTTTATTAAACTGTATGCAAAAAAGGAATGTCATGGTACTTAGGCACATCATGAGGGTCATAGAGAGGGTGAATGCAGAGAATCTTTTACCCAGAGTGGGGGAATCAAAAATCAGAGGGACAGGTGAGAATCCTCACCATTGCATCGAGCCATATAGCATGGAAACTGGCCCTTCAGCCCAACTTCCCCATATTGACCGCGATTCCTCATTTATGCTGTTCCCACCTGCTCGTTTTTAGCCCAAAGATGTTTCCTGTCCATGTACCTGTCCAAATGTCTTGGAGACAAAATCCAATGTCCACAATGGGGTTAAAGTGAGTCGGAAGTCTGGTTTGTGTGATGGATCTTGCAATCGTGGTGAGAGCTGTTTCCAAACCAAGCTGTTAAGCAACCCGACAATATTGTTTTTTATGGTGTATTTGTAAAAGTTTGTAAGAGTCACGGGAGTCTTGTGTCAAATTTCCTCCGTCTCCTGAGGAAGTAGAGTTGACCGTATGCCTTCTTGGCTGTCACATCAGTGTGGTTACTCCACAATGGATCACCAGTAATATTAACACCAAGAAACCTGAAGCTCTCAACCATTTCCACTTTTGTACCATTGATGCTGAACGTGGCATGTCCTCCACCATGATTCCTCAAGTTGATAAGTAACTCATTTATCTTGCTGACTGAGGTTGTTGTCTTGATATTGATCTGATAAACGTACGTTATTAAACACATCTAACCTGAATTCAGTGCCATTATACAATATGTGGCCATTGAAAGCCAGAAATAATTAGATAAAAGATCTGGCAGAAGAGAGGCTTTCGTTGGAATGAAATATAAATAAACAGGCTGCCTCGCAAAAGAGCAGGAAGTTAGAAAGGAATCAGGGAAGATTTGTGAGAGAGGGGGTGTCACAAACGCAGAGGCATGGGGTTTACACAGAAGAGATGGAGTATTGGAGCTAACTCTTACATCATTGGGAAAACACGCTGTCTGAAGGGAATGTTGAACATAAATAAGTATCCTGATTCAGACAACACAGCAGCTGTCTCCTGGAGCAGACACAGAGCTGGGGAAATCGCCAATGAGATATTGGATTTGCAACCCTACCGGAATCCAATAAAGCCATCAAAGGGTGATAGGGGGAAGGGGGATATATGTGTTTGTATTAATTGCAGGAGTCGGGCCATGATGCTTTCTTTGATGTAAATTACTCTGCTGATGGAAAGCTCAGTAATAACAAGTCTTGTGTGATCTCCATCCAAGGAATCAACTTTCACTAATAAACTAACATGGCAGCATCGTAATTCTGTTAAAGAGCTTATTATTATAACAGTTAGTTGTTCATTGCATCATGTTCTGGGCATGCGAGTGCAAGTGCTGAGGCTGTGTGAGGGGACATGAGGCTGAGGGGGACATTTGCGAGCTTGTGTAGTGAATGAGCACAAGGTGAGTTGTTGGGGTTCCAGTCCACAGGGCCAGGCAACGTTTAGTGGACAAATAATTTGGTTTAGTTTATTGCCATGTGTATCCTGGTATGGTGAAAAACTTTTTGCTGCGTGCTATCCAGTCAGCAGAATATGTATACATGATTATAATCGAGCCGTCCACAGTGTACATGTATTGGAAAAAGTGAATAATGAGTAGTGCAAGTTACAGTATCTGATTCCAAGACAGTGCCCAACCCAGGTGACTATCTGTGTGCTAGCCACAGAAGCAGATCTACAAACTCATATTACAATCGCCCCTCACTCTTAAAGCTCTACTCCTACAGCAACATTTTTTACTTCATCCTTGATCGGACTTTGCTGGGTTTACCTTGCACTAAACATTATTCCCTTATCATAAATCTATAGGCTGTAAATAGCTCGATTGTAATCATGTAGTCTTTCTGCTGACTCGATAGCACGCAACAAAAGCTTTTCACTGTACCTCGGTACACGTGACAATAAACTAAAGGTCAGTAAATCCTATCAAAGATAGTCCGAAGGTTTCCAATGAGGTAGATGGTAGCTCAGTTGGTGATAGGATGGTTCAGTTGCCTGGTGATACCTCTGTACCTCTTGCCTGTACCTCCTGTGCCACGCAACAGTGAGAGGAGGAATGGAGCGAGGTGGAGGATAAATGCCTGGCTGGTGCAAAGGGCAGGGATTCAAGTTTCTGGATCAATGGAACCTCTTTTGGGGAAGGAGTGACCTGTATAAAAAGGACAGGTTGCACTTGAACCCGAGGGGGACCAGTATCCTGGCAGGGAAATTTGCAAAGGCTACCAGGGGGACTTTAAACTAGAACGGTTGGGGGGAGGGACTCAAATAGAGAAAGCCAGTAGGCAGGGTCTGAGGCAGGAGGCAGAGAAGGGAAGCACTCAGACCCAACATGTAGGGGGAAAGAAGAAAAAAATAATAAACAGAGAATAAGAGGTGGTGGGTTTCCAGGGCAAAAATCAAAAGGGACCACTTGTTATAGTTTTCTAAACCAACATGTGGAGGAACCAACGAGAGAGCAGGCTATTCTAGACTGGGTATTGAGTAATGAGGAAGGGTTAGTTAGCAATCTTGTTGTGCGTGGCCCCTTGGGCAAGAGTAATCATAATATGGTTGAGTTCTTCATTAGGATGGAGAGTGACATAATTAAGTCAGAAACAAGGGTTCCGAACTTAAACAAAGGTAACTTTGAAGGTATGAGGCGTGAATTGGCCAAGATAGACTGGCAAGTGTATCACTTGCAGTATAATGTGGATAAATGTGAGGTTATCCACTTTGGTGGCAAAAATAGGAAAACCGACTACTATCTAAATGGTGGCCGATTAGGAAAAGGGGAGATGCAACGTGACCTGGGTGTCATGGTACACCAGTCATTGAAAGTAGGCATGCAGGTACAACAGGCAGTGAAGAAAGCCAATGGTATGTTAGCTTTCATAGCAAAAGGATTTGAGTATAGGAGCAGGGAGGTTCTACTTCAGTTGTATAGGGTCTTGGTGAGGCCACACCTGGAGTATTGCGTACAGTTCTGGTCTCCAAATCTGAGGAAGGACATTATTGCCATAGAGGGAGTGCAGCGAAGGTTCACCAGACTGATTCCTGGGATGTCAGGACTGTCTTATGAACAAAGACTGCATAGACTCGGTTAATACTCTCTAGAATTTAGGAGATTGAGAGGGGATCTTATAGAAACTTACAAGATTCTTAAGGGGTTGGACAGGCTAGATGCAGGAAGATTGTTCCCGATGTTGGGGACGTCCAGGACAAGGGGTCACAGCTTAAGGATAAGGGGGAAATCCTTTAGGACCGAGATGAGAAGAAATTTTTTCACACAGAGAGTGGTGGGTCTCTGGAATTCTCTGCCACAGAGGGTAGTTGAGGCCAGTTCATTGGATATATTTAAGAGGGAGTTAGATGTGGCCCTTGTGGCTAAGGGGATCAGAGGGTATGGAGAGAAGGCAGGTACGGGATACTGAGTTGGATGATCAGCCATGATCATATTGAATGGCAGTGCAGGCTCGAAGGGCCGAATGGCCTATTCCTGCACCTAATTTCTATGTTTCTATGTTTAAGTGATTCTTAAAGGGTTGACAGTGGATGTGCAATGGAAGGTATTTAAAGACTGCATGGATGAGCTACAACAATTGTTTCTTCCCAGTTTGGCAAAAGAATAAATCAGGCAGGTAGTGCATCCATGGATAACAAGGGAAATCAGGGATAGTATAAAAACAAAAAATGAAGCATACAGAAAAAGCAGCCTACCAGAGGACTGGGAGAAATTCAGAGTTCAGCCGAGGAGGACAAAGGGCTTAATTAGGAAAGGGAAAATAGATTATGAAAGAAAACTGGCAGGGAACGTAAAAACTGACTGCAAAAGTTTTTATAGATATGTGAAGAGAAAAAGATTAGTTAAAACAAATATAGGTCCCTTGTAGTCAGAAACAGGTGAATTGATCATGTGGAACAAGGACATGGCAGACCAATTGAATAACTACTTTGGTTCTGTCTTCACTAAGGAAGACATAAATAATCTGCCGGAAATAGCAGGGGACCGGCGGTCAAATAAGGTGGAGGAACTGAGTTGTGAGTATTCTGGAGCTGTGGCCCATAGACCGGGTCCTGCCCAGAAGGTCCAGGTCGCTTCCTGAGACTGGGGACTCTCAGTGTCGTCAGGAAGTAGAGCCGTTCATATGCCTTCTAGGCTGTCACATCAGTGTGGTTACTCCACAATAACTCCACAAAAGATCCATAACTCCACAACAACTCCACAATAGATCAGCAGTAATATTAACACCAAGAAACCTGAAGCTCTCAACCATTTCTACTTTGGCACCATAGATGCTGAATGTGGCATGTCCTCCACCGTGCTTCCTCAAGTTGATAACAAACTCCTTTGTCTTGCTGACTGAGGTTGTTGTCCTGATATTGATCTGATAAACGTGCATTATTTTTCATCACAGCTAAGCTGAAATCAGTGCCATTATAGCATATGTGGCCATTAAAAGCCAGAAATAATTAGATAAAAGATCTGGCAGAAGGGAGGTTGTCGTTGGAATGAAATTCCTGCCCAGAAGGTCCAGGTCGCTTCCTGGAGTCTGAGGACTCGCCCGCTCGGTAGGCCCGACTCGACTGCTGTGGATGGTGGAACCGCGACAGCTATCGGAGACCCGGAGGGCGAACCATGGACTCGCTTGCAACAGTCAGAGGACCCGCGGACCAGAACCCGCCCGGTGGGCCCTGCTCGCCCACCGTGGATGGACCCATGGGAACCCACCTGGAAGGCCAGTGAGCAGAGAGTGCATGGCCTTGACGGGGGAGTGGGCCCTGCTGGAGGCAGCAGCCTGGGGCTCCATTAGACTGGGTGCCTGGAGGCCCTGCTGCAGTGTGGGGCTCCATTAGACAGGGTGCCTGGAGGACCAGCTACATCCTGGGGCTCCATTAGACCGGGTGCCTGGAGGCCTTGCTGCAGCCTGGGGCTCCATTAGCCCGGGTGCCTGGAAGCCCTGCTGCAGCGTGGGGCTCCTTTAGCCCGGGTGCCTGGAGGCCCTGCTGCAGCCTGGGGCTCCATTAGACCGGGTGCCTGGAAGCCCTGCTGCAGCCTGGGGCTTCATTAGCCCGGGTGCCTGGAGACCTTGCTGCAGCCTGGGGCTGGGGTGGACCGGGCGCCGCTCCCAGAGGCCGGGCACGTGGACCTCACGCGCTCTACAGCGGTGGAGCAGCAGCGGAGGACACCGTGGCTACGCTTGGCCAGGCCGACCCTGCAACATCGCCAGGACAACAGACCTTCATGGTCAGATCAAGATCCCTACACTTACAACAACTGGGACCTATAAATGGTCCCAAACTGGTGACTCTGTAAACTGTCTCAGTGTACTGCTGATGTACACCTGTACTGTATCTGAGATGCTGATCTAAGATGTATCTAAGTGCTTATGTATAGTGATACATAGTGAGTGCGTAAGAAAGAACTGCAGATGTCGGTAAAATCGAAGGTAGACATAAAATGCTGGAGTAACTTAGCGGGTGAGGCAGTATCTATGGAGAGAAGGAATTGCCGACATTTGGGGTCGAGATCCTTACTGAACTGTATACCATAAAGTACCATGTGCTGATGACGTGGATTCAATTCATAGAACAGAGAAGAGTACAGCACATGAACAGGTCCTTCGGCCCACAACATCCATGCTGAATATTATGCCAAGACTTGTGACTGTAAATGTATCTTGTATCTTGTCTACCCTATCCATGTCTCGCACACTTTTATAAACTTCTATGTGGTCTCCTCTCAACCTCTGACATTCTAGAGAAAACCATCCAAGTCTGTCTGACCTCTCTTTGAAGCTAACACTCACTAATCAGCATTCTGGCAAACCTCCTGGACACCTCCTTTCAAATTAAACATAAGGAACTATGATGCAGTGTATTTTGGCAGAAGCAGATGGGTGAGTAAAACATTTGTAATGGGGGTTACACAAAAAGCTGGAGAAACTCAGCGGGTGCAGCAGCATCTAAGGAGCGAAGGAGATAGGCGACGTTTCGGGTCGAGACCTTTCTTCAGAGGCTTCATTTGTAATTATGTTTTGAAAAATATCCCATTTAAACGTTTTCTTACTCAAAATGCACTCCATAGCACCCTTAACTGTCTTGCAGTATAACAATGACTCATCAATAAAGTACTTTATTGACCATGGAATGCATTGGCGCAAGCTGAAAGGGAGACAAAGTAACTAAATAGTATAATTTGTGTAAAATGGTCTGGTGAATGTTGTTAAATATTGTGTGGCACCGAGCCACAGAGGAGATATCAGGACACAAGTAAAGCCTCGCTTGTAATACTGTCTCCAGCTTAAGGGAGCGTGTAATTAAGTTGGCAAGAGAGCAGAAGAGGTTCCTCTAGCAGCTCATTCCAGATACAGACTCCCCTCTAAGTGAAAAGACTGCTTCTATAATTTCTCCGCTGTCAATGAGTGAAAAACATGAGGGCATGGAAGACTGACGAGTGAGAATTGTACACTTCTACCACAGTAGCTAACAATAGGTTGTGAGCAGTTTTGGGCCTCATATCTGAGAAGGGGTGTGCTGGCATTGGAGAGGGTCCAGAGGACATTTCTGAGAACGGATTCACATATGATGAGCGTTTGATTGCACTGGGCCTGTACTCGCTGGAGTTTAGAAGGATGAGGTGGGACCTCATTGGAACTCACCGAATAGTGAAAGGCTTGGATAGAGTGGATGTGGAGAGGATGTTTCCACTAGTGTGAGAGTCTAGGATTGATGAATATGAACGTTTTGTTGATTTAGAGAGAATGAAGACCATGTCAACATCTACCATGACAGATTGAAACAAAGGATGAAGGAAGGAGCTGAGAATAGCGAGAGGATTTGAGTTTAGGAGCAAGAAGGTCCTACTGCAGTTGTACAGGGCTCTGGTAAGACCGCACCTGGAGTATTGTGTGCAGTTTTGGTCTCCTAATTTGAGGAAGGACATTCTTGCTATTGAGGGAGTGCAGCGCCAGTCACCAGGTTTATTCCCGGGATGGCGGGACTGACATATGATGAAAGAATGGATTGACTGGGCTTATATTCACTGGAATTTAGAAGGATGAGAGGGGATCTTATAGAGACATATTAAATTCTTAAGGGTTTGGACAGACTAGATGCAGGAAAAATGTTTCCGATGTTGGGGAGTCCAGAACCAGGGGTCACAGTTTAAGAATAAGGGGTCAGCAATTTAGAACTGAGATGAGGAATCATTTTTTCACCCAGAGAGTTGTGAATCTATGGAATTCTCTGCAACAGAAGGCAGTGGAGGCCGATTCAATGGATGCTTTCAAGAGAGAGTTGGATATAGCTTTTAGGGCTAAAGCAATCAAAGAATATGGGGAGAAAGCAGGAACGGGGTACTGATTCTGGATGATCACCCATGATCATATCGAATGGCGGTGCTGGCCCTACTCCTGCACCTATTTTCTATGTTTCTAAATCAACGAGATCACTGTGAACTTTGGCCCTAATTAATGGTCATCCATGTACCTGTCCAAATGTTTCTTAAACGTTGTGATAGTGCCTGCCTCATCTGCCTCCTCTAGCAGATCATCGCTATACTAAACTCTGATCTTGGATGTGTGTGTATTTGTGCATTGTTCGTGTGCCTTTCACATCTCCTCAAAAATCGTGTTATCTGAAAATTTCATGCATTATTTCTCGAGTCATTTATGAAAATGTTCACAAACCTCAAATAACTTAGAAAATAAACGAGATTTGTCTCGCTGATGACGTCACAATGGATCTGACTGCCTCTGTCTGCGAGTGACATCACTACTGTTCTGTCTTCTGTACTCTTGGCTTCTTAACTTTCACTTTTTTAAATTTGTCACTTACCGATTTTAAACTGCTTCTCAGGTCGTGCTGTGCGCTCCGCTAGGCTCCTTGAAGTTCTGGAACATGGCAGCGGTGGACGTTATCGCCAAGCGGGCGCGGGTGAGGGTGCGGGGTGGTGCGATGGGAAGGTGGCCCGGGCGGCCATTACTCCCTCTGAGAGAGGCCATCTATGGAGACCTGCGATTCCTCCGTCGATCGCAGGGACTCGGGGGAATCGTGACGCATTTTCCTCGCTAGTGACCCCGGACCCACCTGGCGATCTCTGTCTGTCACGGAGGACGACCTCCTCTTGGTCTCCCCCGCCCAATCGTCTGTCACGTGGGAGCCAGGATCGGCCAGGCCCCACTGCTTTTGACTGTCCTCAGATCGGCCCCCCCGCTTGGCATCCACGTGGTTGGTGGGGAGGCTGCTGCCGCGGGCCGAGCCTGGCCCGACGCCTGCCCGCCCGCAGACTCCCTTGGGTCCACGCCTGCACACAGGCTTGCTCGGGCACGGCGCCTGCAGGGAGGCTGTTGCCGTGGGCCAAGTCTGGCCCGACGCCCGCCCGCCCGCCTGCAGACTCCCTTGGGTCCACGCCTGCACACAAGCTTGCTCGGGCTCGGCACCTGGCGGGGAGGCTGCTGCTCTACAACCTGGGTAGGTTTTATATGTTTTTATGATACCCTCTCATCCAGTGAATATAAGTCCAGTCAGTCCCGCCATCCTGGGAATTAACCTTGTAAACCTCGCTGACTCCCTCAATAGCAAGAATGTCCTTCCTCAAATTAGGGGACCAAAACTGCACACAATACACCAGTTGTGGGCTCTTGGGCCACAGTATCTGCGCTGAACATGATGCCAAGAAAAGCCCTTATCTGCCGGCATATAATTCATACCCTTTTACTCTTTGCATATCGATGTGTCTATCATCGTCGGGTGGTCACGGTGGCGCAGCAGTAGAGTTGCTGCCTTACAGTGAATGCAGCGCCGGAGACCCGGGTTTGATCCCGACTACGGGTGCTGTCTGTACAGAGTTTGTACGTTCTACCCGTGACCTGCATGGGTTTTCTCCAAGATCTTCGGTTTCCTCCCACTCTCCAAAGACGTACAGGTCTGTAGCTTAATTGGCTTGGTAAATCTCAAATAGTGTTGATGTGATGGGATTGTTGGTCAGAGCGGACCCGGTGGGCCAAAAGGCCCGTTTCCGCACTGTATCTCTGAACTAAACTCAACTAAACTATCCAAAAGTCTCTTAAATGGCACTATCATATCTGCCTCCAACACTACCCCTGGCAGCACTTTCCAGGCACCCACCACCCTTTAAAAACGAACTGTTAAAAACTTGCCCCACACATCTCCTTTAAACTGCCCCTCTTACCTTCAAATTCTAAAAGTTCAAGTTCAAGTTCACATTTGTTGTCACATGCACCAGTTAAGGTACAGTGGCATTTAATTTAGCATGCAGCCATACAACCAAAACCACAATACACAATAGAATACAAAATGAACATCCACCACAGTGGAATCAACATTCTTCACTGTGGTGGAAGGCAATAACGTTGAGTCGGACCTCCTCCTTTGTTCAAGGGCATGGAAGACTGGTGAATGGACTATGTCCTGTCGTATTTGATTTCTCCACCCTGGGAAAAAGGTTCTGACTCTCTACCCTATCTATGCCTCTCATTATCTTACCTGCTCCTAACAGGTCTCCACTCAATCTCCGACGTCCCAAGAAAAAAATTCAAGTCTGTCTAACCTCTCCCTGTATCTAATACCCCCTAATCCAAGCATAATTCTGGTAAACACCCTCTGCACATTTTCCAAAGTCTCAGCATCCATACAGTGTCTTCATTTCCCATCATTAATTTCTGTGCTTATCATAACATTAGATCGTATTGAACGGAAAGTGATGACTTTGTCTTGTCTGCAAAATACCAAGAGGAATTGAATCCTGCCAATCCTGTTGTACTGTAAGCATTGCCATTGGATATCTAAACAAGCTTCTGACAGCTTACTAAATATGAAGATTTGTGCCACTAAAATCAGCAAGGGATTTGGCACTGAGCTCCATGGCCGTCCGAAGGGGGGGTGCGTTGGGTGCGACCGCACCCCCCTTTTTTTCCAAATGAAAAAATATATATATTTGGGACGGTTACACAAAAAGCTGGAGAAACTCAGCGGGTGCAGCAGCATCTAAGGAGCGAAGGAGATAGGCGACGTTTCGGGTCGAGACCCTTCTTCAGACATATTTGCGACCATCCGCGCCTGCGCAGTGGGGGGGAAGCTAGTGACGCAAACTGACGTGGTCTCTCCGCGCGTGCGCAGTGAGCGGGATCAGATCACCGCCATTTTCAATGCATCGCCTCGACGCTCCGGGCCTAGTTTGGGTGAGTGGGACCGGGAATTATTGCGTTGCATCGCATGGAGGGGGAACCTGCTGGTTTTATATCGGGGGTATTAAACTACCCGCGAAGGGTCCAACCCGACCCACGGGATGGTTTGGGAAAAAAAAGGAGATTTCTGTTTCTCGGGCGGGGCGGGGCGGGGCGGGGGGCGGTGTTTGCCCGCCCGGTCCATGGGCTCCATCCGCGGCGTCGGAGCATCGCAAGCGGGGCCTGTCCGGGGAGATCATTCTCCCGTCGCCGGGCGGGAAGCGGGAAGGGCTGAATCTAAACCCAGTCCTGGCAGCGGCCGTGACCCGACACCAGGCGCTGCTCAGGCCGGGTGCACACCCCCCCCCTCCGGGCCCTCACCCCCCCCCTCCCGGTCCATCACCCCCCCCCTCCCCCTCCCGGTCCATCACCCCCCCCCTCCCCCCCTCCGGGCCCTCACCCCCCCCCTCCCGGTCCATCACCCCCCCCTCCCCCTCCCTCACCCCCCCCCCCCTCCCCTCGCACCCCCCCCTCCCCTCGCACCCCCCCCTCCCCTCCCCTCACACCCCCCCCCTCCCGGGCCCTCACCCCCCCCCTCCCCCCCGGGCCCTCGCACCCCCCCCCCTCCCGGTCCATCACCCCTCCCCCCCCCGGGCCCTCGCACCCCCCCCCTCCCGGGCCCTCACCCCCCCCTCCCCCTCCCGGGCCCTCACTCCCCCCCTCCCCCTCCCGGGCCCTCACTCCCCCCCTCCCCCTCCCGGGCCCTCACTCCCCCTCCCGGGCCCTCACCCCCCCCCCCCCCCCGGGCCCTCGCACCCCCCCCCCTCCCGGGCCCTCACTCCCCCCCTCCCCCCCCCGGGCCCTCACTCCCCCTCCCGGGCCCTCACCCCCCCCTCCCCCTACCGAGTGAATGACGGGCCCCGCACAGCAGCAACAGTGGCGACGGCAGCTCCACCACCTCATGCACCCTGCCAGCCCTCACAGCGGCCGCTGAATGCCACTCCGCTAATGACCACAACCGCTTTCAAAACAACCCCTCCCGCACGCCGAGGCTGGGAGCGAGGAAAGAAGGGGAGGCCCCTTCCACCGTCTGAAGCACCTGCACCGCTCGGCCCCCCACCTTCCTGTTGGCTGGCGGAGGAGGGGAGACGGTGGCGAGGAGTCCCAAGTGGACTTGGCAGTGGACAGGGAAGGCCAAGGCTGCGGGGCGATGATGCCGTCCCTGTCCGAGGAGCGCTGACCTTCCTTCCTCATCACCTCCTCTGCCCCTTCCTTCCTCTCTCTCTCTCTCTCTCTCTCTCTTGTACGCCCCCTCCACCCCCCCCCCCCCCCCCTTTATCCTGGGACCTCTCCTCTCCACCCCACACTGATCCCCATTCCCCACTCTACTCTGTCCTCTATGACATCCCCTGTGCTCCCCTCTCCATCTACCACCCTCCCCATCTATTCATCCTGATCTCCCTATCCACCTCGCATTGATTCTCCTGCCACCTCCACATCCATCCTACACTCGTCCCCCAATTCATCCTGCACTGACCCCCTTCCCATCCATCCTTCACTTCGCCCCCCATTCATCCTGTACTGAACCACCCATTCATCCTGCACAGACCCCGATCCACACTGTACTGACCCACCCCCATTCATCCTGAACTGATTCCCCCCCATCCATCCCGTATGCCTCCACTGACATCTCCCGCGCTCTCCCCTCACAATTTTACCGACTCCAACCAACACACACTAATTCCCCTCCTCAATCCATCCATTCCGCACCGATTGCCTTCTCAATTCCCCCACCCCCCTGCCATCTATCCATCCCGCACTGATTCACCCAGCCCCCCCCCACCCCACCCCCCCCCCCGAAAGAAATAATAGAATAAGGGAAGTGGGGGGTGGAGGGGAGAGGTGAGTTCAGTCTACACTCGCTGAATCCATCCCTGTGAAAAGTTAGGGATGGTGATTGGATCTGGAAGCGGACCAATACATCTGTAAATAAAACTGGACAGACATCTTTTCATTTGCACATTTGATTTTATTGTATTAATTTTAATATATTAATGTTTAAAATCCATGCATTGAAGGAAGAATGTTTTACAGCCCATCTGTGGACCTTAACCCCAACCCGTCACCCGCAGAGCAGCATACGTCAGCGTGTGACAGGGTGCACGACATGATGAGACACCCAGATGTCTCCCCTGGATTTTGAACATTCCAAAATCCAGAGGTGACAGGGAGTCACCGCTCGTCACTACATGAGTCACCACGCATGAGGCCGCGTCACGACGCGACAACCTTTTTTTGGGCTGTCGCCGAAAATGTCACCCAAGTGGGACAGGCCTTTCATGCTGCGAAACATAAGAGCAAGGCTTTCGAAGGCGGCGTTGGCGGCAAACTTCTCCCTGGCCAGGTTCTTGATCACCTCAGGCTCGAGTCCGCAGTGCTCGAAGAAACTGTCCAAGCCCGAGCAGGCTCGGGAGAACCGGCAGCTGAGGGTAGAGTGCGAGCGCCATAATCCGCCTTTACCAACCTGCCGCTTGAGCAGCTCCTTGGGGCGACCTGCTGCTGCTTCCCGTGGCGCTGCTGGCGTGGTTACTTGTGCACCCTGGGGTGCTGCTGGTGTGGTTACTTGTGCACCCTGGGGTGCTGCTGGCGTGGTTACTTGTGCACCCTGGGGTGCTGCTGGTGTGGTTACTTGTGCACCCTGGGGTGCTGCTGGCATGGCGACTGGTGCTTCCTGGGGTGCTGCTGGCGTGGTTACTTGTGCACCCTGGGGTGCTGCTGGCATGGCGACTGGTGTTTCCTGGGGTGCTGCTGGAGTGGTTACTTGTGCACCCTGGAGTGTTGCTGGCGAGGCTGCTGTATCTCCCTGGAGTGCTGCTTGTGTGGCTACTTGTGCACCCTGGGATGCTGCAGCCTCTGTACCCGCTGCTAATTCTCCCCCTTCCGACGTTGCTGCTCCTTTTGCCAGCCCTTGCTGCTTGTCACCCCGGCCGCTAGAGCCGGGCAGCAGCCGACGGACCAGCAGCCAATGAACTGTGGGCGCTGCTGCTGGTGGCCGCCGCTTCCCGCACAAACTCGCACTCCTGCTGGTACATGACTAGCGAATCGGGCCTGAGCTGCCTCTTGGAGCTGGAGCGATGCGCAATGTCAGGCGGAGACCCAGCTGCCCGCTCTGCCGGAGGCCAGGTAAGTCTTCATGCTGCTGCTGGCCCTGCTGCCGCTGCCGCTGCCTTCCTCGGGGGCAGAGCTGCCCAAACCATTGGGCTCCACTTTGCACCCCCTCGCCGTTTAGCTCTTCAAGTTCTTGGCCTTGTCGGCAGCCAGTCTCAACACAGCGCTCTGCCGACCCCGCCTGTCCCCCTCCATTTGACTGCGGAGGTAGCCGGGACCCTTGCACATGAGCCTGAGCAGCAGAGAGATGCTCACCTCAGGCGGCATGCTAGCAGTGGGCGCGTTCTCGCTCGGCATCTTACTTTGATCCAACCAACGAGGACAAACACGTTTTCACATCCGCAAAGAAGGAAAGACCAGAACTTCCATGAGCAATAACAGGCTGTCTGCAATTGTCTTAATCCACATTCACTATGATTTTGCCCATAACTTGGACAAAGCCGTGACTCGGTTTGCGCAGTTACATTCTTGGAAAATGGAACTGGAAATCATGATTTATGGCTAAATGGCAATATATGCAGTGTCCGTCGCCTGCATCACTACACCAGGACTTCCATGAGCAATGACAGGCGTCTGCACTCACCTTAATGCACATTCACTATAGCTTTGCCCATGACTTGGACAAAGTGGTGAGTAGATTTGCACAGTTGCATTCTCAGAAAACTGAACTATTTCATGTTGAGGTTGATGTGATGTGAAGTTGTTAGGTCAGGAGGACCATTAAAGGTGCACTGCACACACTAACACAGTCTAACAGTAACATGCAATCAAATCAACACACAAAACATTTTCTAAAAAAAGGTTTTCTTTACTGCAAAAACTTACAGTATTTTATTTGCTTTTTTTGCATGCACCTTTATATCATTTTACAACAGTACAATTTGATTATTAAAACAAGGACAACAATTCTTAATTTAAAAAAAATGTATACAACAATGATCCAAATCATCCCATTCCACCCATTCATTACTCTTGACTCAACCAAAATTATTTCTGAAATATTGGTCATACATTTGGTGCAAAAAGCTCCAAAATAAGACTCAGAATGCACCAGAGAGCATTTAAAACCCCAGAGCTTTCAGGGCCCTTAAGCGGGCCCTGGAACCCGGACGTGAGGGGCTTCCCGCTTGTGATGCGCGCTGCGTGCACATTATTTCACATAATATTTTTGGAATCCTGTCATGCCACCCCCCTTTTTGAAAAGCTTTGTACTGGCCTGAGCTCAGTAGTTCTGATGTGACGTATGCAGAAGGGTGTTTGGGATGGAGTGGCTGGAACCACTGGTAGACAATAGGTGCAGGAGTAGGCCATTCGGCCCTTCGAGCCAGCACCGCCATTCAATGTGATCATAGCTGATCATCCACAATCAGTACCCCGTTCCTGCCTTCTCCCCATATCTCCCCTGACTCCGCAATCTTTAAGAGCCCTATCTAGCTCTCTCTTGAAAGTATCCAGAGAACTGGCCTCCACTGCCCTCTGAGGCAGAGAATTCCCGACTCACAACTCTCTGTGAGAAAAAGTGTTTCCTCGTCTCCGTTCAAAATGGCTTACTCTTTATTCTTAAACTGTGGCCCCTGGTTCTGGACTGCCCCAACATCAGGAACATGTTGCCTGCCTCTAGCGTGTCCAGACCCTTAATAATCATATATGTTTCAATAAGATCCCCTCTCATCTTTCTAAACTCCAGAGTATACAAGCCCAGCCGCTCCATTCTCTCAGCATATGACAGTCCCGCCATCCCGGGAATTAACCCTGTGAACCTACGCTGGGCTCCCTCAATAACAAGAATGTCCTTCTTCAAATTAAGAGCCTAAAACTGCATACAATACTCTCACTAGGGCCCTATACAACTGCAGAAGGACCTCTTTGCTCCTATACTCAAACTCCTCTTGTTATAAAGGCCAACATGCCATTCGTTTTCTTCAATGCCTGCTGTACCTACCTGCATGCTTATCTTCATTGACTGATGAACAAGGACCCCAGATCCCGTTTTACTTCCCCTTTTCCCAACTTGCCACCATTTAGTAACCTGCCTTCCTGTTTTTGCTACCAAAGTGGATAACCTCACATTTATCCACATTAAACTGCATCTGCCATGCATCTGCCCACTCCTCCAACCTCCTCCAACCTGTCCAAGGTAGTAAGAGAGAGCTAGATAGGGCTCTTAAAGATAATGGAGTCGGGGGATATGGGGGGAAGGCATGAACGGGGTACAGATTGTGGATGATCAGCCATGATCACATTGAATGGCGGTGCTGGATTGAAGGGCCGTATGGCCTACTCTTGCACCTATATTCCATTGTCTATTGTTTTGGGTTGGTTTGGGTTTAGGATCATTATTGTCAGGTGTACTTTGTTTTGCTTGCTATTCAAGCAGATCAGATAATACTTCCATGAATTAGGGGAATCGAGGACCAGAGGACGTAGGTTTAAGGTGATTTAATAGAAATCTGAGGGGCAACTTTTTCACACAAAGAATGGTGGGTGTATGGAACAAGCTGCCAGAGGAGGTGGTTGATGCAGGGATTATCCCAACATTAAAAAACACAGTTATACAGGTACATGGATAGGACAGGGTTGGAGGGGTATGGACCAAACGCAGGCAGGTGGGAGTAGTGTAGCTGGGACATGTTGGCCGGTGTGGGTAAATTGGGCCGAAGGGCCTGTTTACACACTCTATGACTCAAATCCAATCAAGTAAAGATACAGAGTGCAGAATATAGTTCTCAGCATTGTAGTGCATCAGTTCCAGAGACAAAGTCCAATGTCCGCAAAGGGATAGAGGTGAATTGGACAGGGTGGCACAGTGGCGCAGCGGTAGAGTTGCTCCCTCATAGCGCCAGAGACCCGGGTTCCATCCTGACTATGGGTGCTGTCTGTACGGAGTTTGTACGTTCTCCCCGTGACCTGTGTACGTTTTTTTTGCCGGGATCTCCGGCTTCCTCCCACACTCCAAAGATGTGCAGGATTGCAGATTACTTGGCTTGGTATAAATGTGAAATTGCCCCTAGTGTGTAGGATAGTGTTAATGTGCGTGGATCGCTGGTCGGCATGGACTCGATGGGCCAAAGGGCCTGATTCCGCACTGTATCGGCTCTGACCTTCCTACCATCGAGGGGATCGATCGCAGTCGCTGCCTCAAAAAGCCTGGCAGCATCATCACGGACCCACACCATCCTGGCCCCGCACTCATCTCCCTGCTACCTTTGGGTAGAAGGTACAGGAG
This sequence comes from Raja brachyura, assembly GCA_963514005.1. The sequence goes on along the minus strand of OY740783.1, from coordinate 1,186,532 downwards.
CCTGAAGACTGCAACGACCAGGTTCAGGAATAGCTACTTCCCCACAGCCATCAGGCTATTAAACCTGGCTCGGACATTAATAGGCCATTATCTGTTTATTTACACTTTATCAGTTTATTTATTCATGTGTGTATATATTCATATAATGGTATATGGACACACTTATCTGTTCTGTATTCATGTCTACTATGTTCTGTTGTGCTGAAGCAAAGCAAGAATTTCATTGTCCTGTGAGGGACACACGACTATAAACTCTCTTGAATCTTGAACACACGTTCCTGAATTTCTGTACCATCTGCCGGACGGGAGCGGGGAGAAGAAGGAATGACCGGGGTGGGACAAACTTTGATTATGTTGCCTGCTTTTCTCAAGTATAGATGGAGTCGATGGTGGTGAGTGTGGTCTGTCCACTATTATGCTTTGGTTACACAGTATTTCCGATCATTTATTGTATAATAGATTATTTTATAGTTATTTGTTAAGCTGCTGAAGGTGAGAATTTCATTGTTTGAGTCCTGGTACATATGACATTTAACCATTCTTGACTCTTGGCAGTTGGATTGATTTGTCTAGAGAGTCGGAGGCTGACGGGAGACCTGATAGGAATGTAAAAATTATCCGAGGCAGCGTGAAGTGTAGATGGAGTCGATGGTGGGGAGTGTGGACTGTATGGGACTGGGCCACATCTACAATGGTGGTGAGTGTGGTCTGTGTGGGACTGGGCTACACCTACAATGGTGGGGAGTGTGGTGTGTGGGACTGGGCTACACCTACAATGGTGGGGAGTGTGGTCTGTGTGATGGACTGGGCCACATCTACAATGGTGGGGAGTGTGGTCTGTGTGTGGGACTGGGCTACACCTACAATGGTGGGGAGTGTGGTCTGTGTGATGGACTGGGCCACATCTACAATGGTGGGGAGTGTGGTCTGTGTGACGGACTGGGCTACATCTACAATGGTGGGGAGTGTGGTCTGTGTGGGACTGGGCCACATCTACAATGGTGGGGAGTGTGGTCTGTGTGGGACTGGGCCACATCTACAATGGTGGGGAGTGTGGTCTGTGTGACGGACTGGGCCACATCTACAATGGTGGGGAGTGTGGTCTGTGTGATGGACTGGGCTACATCTACAATGGTGGGGAGTGTGGTCTGTATGGGACTGGGCCACATCTACAATGGTGGAGAGTGTGGTCTGTGTGATGGACTGGGCTACACCTACAATGGTGGGGAGTGTGGTCTGTGTGTGGGACTGGGCCACATCTACAATGGTGGGGAGTGTGGTCTGTGTGACGGACTGGGCTACATCTACAATGGTGGGGAGTGTGGTCTGTGTGATGGACTGGGCTACACCTACAATGGTGGGGAGTGTGGACTGTGTGTGGGACTGGGCCACATCTACAATGGTGGGGAGTGTGGTCTGTGTGGGACTGGGCCACATCTACAATGGTGGGGAGTGTGGTCTGTGTGTGGGACTGGGCCACATCTACAATGGTGGGGAGTGTGGTCTGTGTGATGGACTGGGCCACATCTACAATGGTGGGGAGTGTGGTCTGTGTGATGGACTGGGCTACACCTACAATGGTGGGGAGTGTGGACTGTATGGGACTGGGCCACATCTACAATGGTGGGGAGTGTGGTCTGTGTGTGGGACTGGGCCACATCTACAATGGTGGGGAGTGTGGTCTGTGTGGGACTGGGCCACATCTACAATGGTGGTGAGTGTGGTTTGTGTGATGGACTGGGCTACATCCACAACTGCAATTACTTGCGGTCTTGGGCAGAGCTGTTCCCACTCTCCAAAGGCAAGCTGTTGCTGAGAGAAAAACCCCCTCTGGGCCAACAATGAAAGCTCACTCTCAGGCCAATCGGCTCAGATGACCATTTATTATATCTGTTACAGAATAGTTTACTTTCTATTCCCAATGTTCAAATGTAAATAAATAAAAGAATGCAATGAAATACCACTTAAACAGAGTAATTTGCACCAGTAATCATTTAAAATGTTTGGACGCTATCTTTGGCAGAACAAATTTTATTTCTCAATAAAACACAAAGTGCTGGAGGAGCTCAGTGGGTCGGGGAGTATCTGTGGAGGGAATGGACAGGTGCTGTTTGGGGTTGAGACCCTCTGTCTGACCAGCCCATTGAAGACATTCAATAGACCGCTGATTGTGAAGACAAGGTGCAGCAGCGTAACACTCTTGGCAAGGATTAAAACCTTTGAACATTGCGGCAACACAGATATTTCCTACAGAAATTCTTGATATCAATTAAGAGGCACATCACCTCACTTTTCTTTGATGATAGTGGACTACTTGAAGCAGGGACCCTTTCAGTGATGGCAGAAGTGGGAAGTAGCTGGAAAGGGAGGTGGGGAGGACAAAGCCTGGCAAAGACTGGCTGCTGGATGTTCCAGGGTACAGGTACTACAGGTCAGATAGAGATGGAGTTAAAAGACCAGAAGGAATTGCTTAGGAAGGAACTGCAGTTGTTGGTTTAAACCGAAGATAAACACAAAATGCTGGAGTAACTCAGCGAGTGTCTAATTCGGGAACTTCAAGCCGCAGAGTGTCCATCCGTCCCGACATCGGAGTTCCGATCATCCCGGCGAGAGGGCCTGAACATCGGGCCGTCCGTAGCGGCCACTGCGGCCGGTTCTAGGCCCTGACCAAGGGTGAACACAAGGAGGAAGATGGATTGAGTGAACTTTATTGTCTTCCATCACAGTGAGAAATGTTGATTCCACTGTGGTGGATGTTTATGTTAAATGCTAACTTGTATTGTATTTTTTTATTCGTATGGCTGTATGGTAACTCAAATATCACTGTACCAATTGGTGCGTGAACGTACTAGAGATCGGCAGCATCTCTGGAGAGAAGGAATGGTCAATTCTTTTTCGCCAGAGATGCTGCCTATCCCACTGAGTTACTCCTGCATTTTGTGTTTTTCTTCTGAGGGAATTGCTTCAGAAGGCAGGAACGGGGTACTGATTGGGGATGATCAGCCATGATCACATTGAATTACGGTGCAGGCTCGAAGGGCCGAATGGCCTACTCCTGCCTATTGTCTATTGTCTATTGAGTTGTTCCAGCACTTTGTATCACTTTTCAGAAACCAACATCTGCACTTTCTTGTATCTACATGGTCATCGACATGCAGCGTGGAAACAGGCCCTTTGGCCCAACTTGCCCACGCCGACCAACATGTCCAATCTACATTAGTCCCACCTGTCTGAGTTTGGTCCACATGAATGAATGAATAAGTTTATTGGCCTAGTATGTGCACATACAAGGAATTTGCCTTGGTGCTCCGCTCGCAAGTAACAACACGACATACAGTAACAATCAAGAATGACACATAAAACATTAAACAGTAATAATAAAACATTACAGTTTAAACGTGAATGAAATAAAATATCCCTCTAAGCCTGTCCTATCCATGTACCTGTCCAACTGTTATTTAAACATTTAAGGTGTTATGGGTCGTGCCATTAATTGTACATTTCCCCCTTACATTCAATCTCCCAAACACATCACGATTACTTGGACTGAATGCTAAAGAAATGTTTCTTAAACATTGCATGCTGCAAGTTGCAAACACACATGAATGTGATCAGATGGGCTTGCAGTCTGGTTTATCTTTAGGAAGGCACAAATGTGAACCATGGGTATTAATGGACAGAGGTGTTGTTGGAGTCCATTCAGGTAATTGGACTTAACAAAGCATTATTATGAGAGCAGTGTTTCTGTTTACATCATGTCTTGCATTGCCACAGCTGGTTTGCGAGCTGGCCTTTTACACCAGCCGTCAATGTTATTGAGGTGACAGGCATCACTTTCCTGTGTTGCCATTCTTGTGCATGGAACCCATATGGAGTGTGAAAGGTTCTAAACACAAACTTGCTTTTAAAGAGGCAACCAAATACTTAAGAACACATTCCTTTCAGATAAGTAGATGTGCAAAAAACAGTTAGCACTCTTTGTAACTATTGTTAATTCATGCATCTGTCAAATCTATTAATATTTCCTTGTTAAAAGCTTTCCAGCACGTTTACTTGGAATAAAACAACGTGAAGTAAGGAATGAATGAAATTCATAACAAACTCCAAACAAGTGTTTTGAGAGTAACAAGCTAATAATGCCTCTTGATTGACAACAGGCTGGCTGCAGCAGGGAAGGGCAGTTCCTGTGCTGTATCTCTACAGACTCAAATCTTGAGTAACCACAACTTCAAACATATTGAAGGAGTCTTCTTCTTGTCGTGTCCACACACAAGACTAGTAGTTGTTCACCAGAGTTGAACACGCTTCTCGGCACCTGCTCACAATGGTGTCTGTCTTGTCGCTTCTTGTGCGTGGTGGTGGAAAGATTGATGGAAACACGACCACGATCGACATGAATGCCCTTTCCTTGACCCTACTGGCGGAGTTTGACACTGGGTTAAAAAGCAGGACCTCAAGTCTGTGCAGGCTCTATACAAGGCCAATCAAGCTAGTTCCACGTTTCTATCTTCATGGAGTCACAGAAACAGGCCCACCCTGCCCATACCCACCAAGTTGCTGGAGTAGCCCCATTTGCCTGCATTTAGCCCATCACCCTCTAAACCCTCTCCATATATCTGTGCAAATGTGTGTTAGTAGCTTTTGAGGCCTGTGAAGCCACAGCAAGTAAATGTTTCATTGACCTGTTGGCAGTGGCAGCCCCCCCTCAGTCATGACTGACCATGGGTAATGCATCCTAGTTGTTGGCTGCTTGCTCCAAACCTCTGCTAGAGCAGCTTCACTTGTGGCTGCAGAGACCAATGCGGGACACAGTCTCTGTGGCAAAGGCCACATTTGTGCGTGGTCTCTGGTTTGTTGAAGTTGTTGCGCTCCTTTCTGCGTGCCCGCTTGTCTGCCGCTGCGTTCATCGGTTTCTCTTCCCCGGTTTTAAGATGTTGGTTCAGGGTTCCTCTCCACCTCGTCCGGTCAGCTGTAAGGCTCTCCCAGGTCTCCACATCGATGTTGAGCGCCCGCCTTCATATCTCTCTTGCAGACATCCTTGTAACGTAGCTGGGGGCGGCCGATGGTTCTCCTCCCAGATGTCAGCTCTCCATAGAGGATGTCTTTTGGAATACGGCCATCCTCCATGCGGTGGACATGGCCCAGCCACCACAGTCTGCACTGCCTGAGTAGAGTGTACATACTGGGAAAGTTAGCGCGAGATAGGATCTCAACGTTGGACACTTGACTCGCAGAGTTCCACAGGGGTCGTTGCTGGGGAAGTTACTCTTGACAATTAATGATTTGCATGAGGGATTTAAAGGCTCTGTGGCCAAGTTTGCAGATGATATGTAGATAGTTGGAGGGGCAGGTAGTGTAGAGAAAGCAGAGACTCTGCAGAAGGGCTTGGGAGAGTGGGCAGAGAGTGGCAGATGGGATACATGGTAGCAAAGTGAGAGAGTCTAGGACTAGAGGGCACAGCCGCAGAATAAAGGACATACCTTTAAAAAGGAGATGAGGAATTTCTTTAGTCAGAGGGTGGTGAATCTGTGGGATTCTTTGCCACAGACGGCTGTGGAGGCCAAGTCAGTGAATATTTTTAAGGCAGAGATTGACAGGTTCTTGATTAGTATGGGTGTCAGGGGTTATGGGGAGAAGGCAGGAGAACGGGGTAAGGAGGGAGAGATAGATCAGCCGTGATTGAATGGCAGAGTAGGCGATGGGCCGAATGGCCTAATTCTGATCCTAGAACTTATGATTCTTGAATGACCACAATTGCAGCCAGACTGAAGGACTTTGACACTCGGGCCAATGATTCTGTGACAGCTTCCCTTTCAGACACCAACATTGAATCTAATCCCACTGCCACTCCAGAAGTGAATTGCAGACCCCAGCCAGTCACTGGGTGAGTGTCAGTACAGTCAGGCATAATGGCCCGTTTTTGTGGTGTGTGACTCGATGACCATTGTTGGGACATGGATAAGAGTGTTATTAGTAATGCAGCATTGCAGGACTCGGCTGCCCTTCTGACAGGCAGCAGCACTAAGCATGAATCATTTTGCGTGTCGGGGTCAATGAAAGAGTGTTCATGTCGATCGATCGCGGCCCTGTTTCCACCAATCTTTGCACCACCCTGCACAAGATGCGACAAGACAGACACCATTGTGTGCAGATGCCGAGATGTGTGTTCAGCTCTGGCTGAACAACTTGTAATAACCATATAACACCATCTAACAATTACAGCACGGAAACAGGACCTCTCGGCCCCTCCAATCTTGTGTGTGGGCTCGTAGAAGAAGAACATTTTGCGTGTCTGTCAATTGTTTCCACATTAGAGGTGCTCTACCATATATCTTACATCAACTATTGGTCTTTGCAGATGAATTTCATATTACCCAATAAAAATCCTTTAAACAATCAGTGAAGTAAACGTTGGCATTCTTATCAGATTACAATACATATATCAACGATAAATGTGCTTTCTACCAAAGGTGTGGTGCTGAACTATTATTAACTGCCTGTACAAAAATAGCCCAAGATCTCAGATTTCTGTTATTATCCTTGTATCAATTTAAAAGCCAATTCAAAATACGTCCAGAATAATACTTTAATTAACTTGCATTTAATAGAATACATTTGTAAGTGCGTAGAATCAATTTAATAATGCATCTGTTGACATCACATATCTTCCCTTTCTGGATTTACGATGCTCTGCTTTGTATCCGAGTGTCAAACTCCTTCAGCCTGGTTGAAATTGTGGTCATTAATGAATCGAATCTTTAGAGATACAGCATGGACATACAGGCCCTTCAGCCCACCGGGTCGGTACCGACCGGCGAATAATTACCCTGTGCACTAACACTACCATACACACTAGGGACAAGTTCACAATTTTACCAAAGCCAATTAACGGACAAACCGGTATGTCTTTGGAGAGGAGGAGGAATGGAGCGCCCGGAGAAAACGTACAAACTCCATACAGACAGCACCCGTAGTCAGGATCGAAACCAGTCTCTGGCGCTGTGAGGCAGCAACTCTACCGCTGCACCACCATGCTGCCCGACAAGAGTCAATATACGTGCCGACAACTGATTAATGAAACCCTTGCTTGCTCCAGTTCACAGGCCTCTAATCTGATTAATACGTAGATAATATATAATCATCAATAATACGATAAATTAATAATCATAATAAGTGTTTGACGCAGAGATCGTGTGCTGAAGGGTCTGTTCCTGTGCTTCACTTTTATGTGTTCTATGTTTTACCTCAGCTGCTAATTATATCTCACCATTCCCCCATTTCTCTTCATATTTGCTCTGTTGTGCTTAAAAATCTAAGTATGTAAATGAAGCAGCATGGTGGAGCAGCAGTAGAGTGGGTGCCTTACAGGACCAGACACCCGGGTTTGATCCTGACTACGGGTGCTGTCTGTGTGGAGTTTGTACGCTCTTGCTGTGACTGAATGGGTCTTCCCTAGGTGCTCAGCTTTTCCTCCCACACTCCAAAGACGTACAGGTTTGTAGGTCTGAAGAAGTGTTTCGGCCTGAAACATTGCCTATTTCCTTCGCTCCACAGATGCTGCTGCACCCGCTGAGTTTCTCCAGCACTTTTGTCCACCTTCGATTTTCTAGCATCTGCAGTTCCTTCTTTAACAGGTTTGTAGGTTAATTGGCTTTGGTAAATTGTAAATTGTCCCTAGTGTGTGTAGGATAGTGTTAATGTGCGGGGATCGCTGGTCGGCGAAGACTCGGGTGGGTCGAAGAGCCTGTTTCCATGCTGTATCTCTAAACTGAATTAAACAGAAATAAACTAAATATATTTGGTATGTCTCTGAATACTCCAATCAACTTTGACCAGGCTGGTGGTGTGTTGTAATGTGAGCGCTATGTAGCATAAACATAGAGTTTGGGAGACAGACACAAAAAGCTGGAGGAACTCAGCGGGTCAGGCAGCATCTCTGGAGAAAAGGAATAGGTGATGTTTTGGGTTGAGACCCTTCTTCAGACTCAAGAGGTGACATCTTGGGTTGAGACCCTTCAGAAGAAGGGTCTCTACCCGAAATGTCACCTATTTCTTTATCCCAGAGATGCTGTCAGTCCCGCTGAATTACTCCAGCTTTCTGTGTCTATCTTTGGTTTGAACCAGCATCTGCAGTTCCTTCCTACAAATGGAGTTTGCGAGTACTGGTTTGGATGACTATGTCTATTTCTGGGCAACACAATTTGGGAAAGGTTTTGAGGGGCGTACAGGAGAGATTATCAACACAGTTCATGGGCGGACGGGCTCTGGATGCATTAAAAAGCTGCAATTGCTCTTCTTAGAGAAATGGAAGTTTAAAATTTGGATGAAACAAAAAATCCCCAAATTTGTGTGAAGACACACAGATTTATACAGTCTTTGTAAGATAATCAAAAGCTAGAGAACATAAGTTTAAAGTGAGAAGGGCAAGATTTAATAGGAACCTGAAGGGCAATCTTTTCACTCACAGGGTGGTGGGCATATGGAACAAGGTGCCAGAGGAGGTCGTTGAGGCAGGTTCTATGAAAACATTTGAAAGATACTTGGACAGGTACATGGATAGGAAAGGTATAAAGGGATATGGATAAGAGGGTGTCACATTTAGCTGAGGACAGGTACAGTCGCAAAATGTGAGAACTGAAATGATTCTCAAGTGGAAGATCAGCCATGAAATTGTCCTGAACATTGGTTTAAGGTGAGAGGGGCAAGATTTAAAAGGAACCTGAGGGGAAACTTTTTCACACAGAAGGCAGTGAGTTTATGGAACGATCTGAATGAGGAGGTGGTTGAGGCGAGATTTAAAAGAGATTTGGACAGGTACATAGCTAGGAAAGATTTAGAGGGATATGGGCCAAACGTGGGCAAATGTGATTAGCTTAGATGGGGAATCTTGATTGGCAGGGACAAGTTAGGCGGAAGGGCATGTTTACGTGCTGTGTGACTCTGTGACTATCTGTGACTCTACAACTAGAGGGCATAACTTTAAGGTGAGAGGGGAAAAGTTTAAAGAAGATGTGCAGAGCAAGATTTCTTACACAGGGGGAAAGAACGATGGGTGCCTGGAACGTGCTGCCTGGAGTGGTGGTTGAAGCAGATACGATAGTGGCATTTAAAGGGCTTTCAGATAGGCACATGGATATGGAGAGATATAGACCATCTGCTGAAGGGCCTGGTCCTATGCTGTACTATTCTGCACATTCTATTCACCCTATCATGATTATATGAACCTTGCCCAAAGTAGGAGAACCAAGAACCAGAGGACATGGGTTTAAGGTATGGGGGTAAAGATTTAAAAGGAATCAGGGGGGTAACTTTTTCTGACGAGGGTGGTGGGTGTATGGAACAAGCTGCCAGAGGAGGTAGTTGAAGGAGGGATTATCCCAACGTTTAAAAAACATCTAGACTGTCTGTGGAATTCTCTGCCTCAGAGGGCGGTGGAGGCAGATTCTCTGGATGCTTTCAAGAGAGAGCTAGATAAGACTCTTAAAAATAGCGGAGTCAGGGGATATGGGGAGAAGGCAGGAACGGGGTACTGATTGGGGATGATCAGCCATGATCACATTGAATGGCGTTGCTGGCTCGAAGGGCCAAATTGCCTCCTCCTGCACCTATTGTCTATTGTCTAGACAGGTACATGGATAGGACAGGTTTAGAGGGATATGGACCAAACGCAGGCAGATGGGACGAGTGTAGATGGGACATGTTCACCAGTGTGGGCAAGTCGGGCCGAAGGGCCTGTTTCCATGCTGTATCACTCTATGACTCTAATAGGAGGCCAGATGGCAATTCCTTTCTCCACCAACAGGCTTGATGTGGTATTAAGTGAAATCTACTCTGAATTATCCTGCTTGGGAGTTGGACCAAAGTCTTCTGTTTGCTGATGAATTATTATCCATCTCAGATTAGAGGTATCAGCCCTTGGAATGTAACATATTATACTTGGCAGCATTTTATCAAATAATTCCTTCCAGTTATAGAATAATCTAGGCATAATCCTCTGTTTGTTTCAAACCCACACTCATCAAACCCTTCCCACTACACCTTTTGTGCTTGTTTACACGTTCCAAAGAAGTTATCAAAAACAAATAACTCACATCAAACATTCGCAAATGGTGCTGGAGAGATACTCAGAGATGGGCTTAAAGTGGCAGCTTTGGGAAGGCTTATTTTGTATGGTGTGGGTTAGAACAGAACAGTACAGCACCGGAACAGGCCCTTTGGCCCACAATGTCTGTGCCGAACATGATGCCAAGTTGAACTAATCTCTGCCTGCTCCTGATCCATATCCCTGTATTCCCTGCACATCCAAGTGCCTTTAAAAAAAACTCTCACACGCCAGAATTGTATGACCCTAAGACAATAACCCTAGGAAAATAAATGGTCAGCACGGACTGGAAGGGCCGAGAAGGCCTGTTTCCGTGCTGTAATTGTTATATGGTTGTATGGTTAAGACCATAAGCCATAGGAGTAGAAGACTTTATTTGGCACATAGGGTCTGCTCCACCATTTAATCATGGCTGATCTATCTCTCCCCCTCAACCCCATTCTCCTGCCTTCTCCCCATAACCCTGTAACCTCATATCTGCCTCCACCACCATCCCCCGCAGTGTGTTCCAGGCACTCACCACCCTCTGTGTAAAAAGCTTGCATCACACATTAAACTTTGTCCCATCTCACCTTTAAGCTATGGCCTTGAATCTATGACTTTCCCATTCTGGGGAAAATTGTGTCTCCTGTCTGTCCTATCTGTGCCTCTTATAATGTTATACATTTCTACCAGGTCTCCCCTCAGTCTCTGATGCGGCAGAAGAAGCAATCCAAGTTTGTCCGATGGCAGATTAGGTAAGGGGGAGATGCAACGAGACCTGGGTGTCATGGTACACCAGTCATTGAAAGTAGGCATGCAGGTGCAGCAGGCAGTGAAGAAAGCAAATGGTATGTTAGCATTCATAGCGAAAGGATTTGAGTATAGGAGCAGGGAGGTTCTACTGCAGTTGTACAGGGTTTTGGTGAGGCCACACCTGGAGTACTGCGTACAGTTTTGGTCTCCAAATCTGAGGAAAGACATCCTTGCCATAGAGGGGGTACAGAGAAGATTCACCAGACTGATTCCTGGGATGTCAGGACTTTCATATGAGGAAAGATTGGATAGACTCGGTTTGTACTCGATGGAATTTAGAAGATTGAGGGGGGATCTTATAGAAACCTACAAAATTCTTAAGGGGTTGGACAAGCTAGATGCTGGAAGATTGTTCCCGATGATGGGGGAGTCCAGAACAAGGGGTCACAGTCTAAGGATAAGGGGGAATTCCTTTAGGACCGAAATGAGGAAAACATTCTTTACACAGAGAGTGGTGAGTCTCTGGAATTCTCTGCCACAGAAGGTAGTTGAGGCCAGTTCATTGGCTATATTTAAGAGGGCGTTAGATGTGGCACTTGTGGCTAAAGGGATCAGGGGGTATGGAGAGAAGGCAGGTACGGGATACTGAGTTGGATGATCAGCCATGATCACATTGAATGGCGGTGCAGGCTCGAAGGGCCGAATGGCCTACTCCTGCACCTATTTTCTATGTTTCTATGTTTCTATGTCCAACCTCTCCTTATCGGTGATATCCCCAAATCCACACAGCATTCTGATTATCCGATTCTTCACCCTGTCCCAAGCCGCTACACCCTCCTGTAATGGGTTCTTGAATGTAGGAGTGAAGCAGCTGAAACGACTCTTGCAGAGTGTGGGATAGAATGTTGCATTCGACCATGAAGTGGGTGCCACAAGTGCCAAGTGTGGAAAGGTACACAGTGTGCCCAAGGGCCTGTTCTGTGTTGTACTTCCACAACCTTTGAGAGTAAGTCACAGTATAAGATAATACAGCAAATGTACTTTGTGATAAATGTTGGCACATGGACAGGAACGGTTTAGAGGGATGTGGACCAAACATAGCATAGACACGGCATCTTGTTCAGCTTGGGCAAGTTGGGCCAAAGCGTCTGTTTCCGTGCCGTGTGAGTCTATGGCAGCGTGAAGATTGGTTAATAGTCAAGTTGACAAACAGCTTCTTCGCAGCAACCATCAGGCTCTTGAACGCTGCACAATACTAACCCCAACTATGAACTTCTATCGATTTGAGGAAGGACAGTCTTGCTATTGAGGGAGTGCAGCGTAGGTTTACAAGGTTAATTCCCGGGATGGCGGGACTGTCATATGCTGAGAGAATGGAGCAGCTGGGTTTGTACACTCAGGAGGTTAGAAGGATGAGAGGAGATCTCATTGAAACATATAAGATTGTTAAGGGCTTGGACACGCTAGAGGCAGGAAACATGTTCCCGATGTTGCAGGGAGTGCAGAACCAGGGGCCACAGTTTAAGAATAAGGAGTAAGCCATTTAGAACGGAGACGAGGAAACACTTTTTCTCTCAGAGAGTGGTGAGTCTGTGGAATTTCATTTCGGAGTCACGTGAGTGACTTCGTGAAGAGCCCGCCGGCGCGCATGCTCGACATATCGCATGCTTACCATCGGCAGTACCTGCAACGCAGGCCGGGACTTAGGCGGAGATGTGGGTAAGCCCTGTGGTTACAGGTCCAGATCCGACAGCACACCACAGCTCGGAGGAGTTCGACGAGGAGGAGTGTGGTGTGCCGCCAGAGCAGGAGGACCCTGCCATGGCAGTCAGGTCGTCAGCGGGCCCGCTGGCGACCTCGAGCTGGGTGCGTGCGCTGCACGGCCCGTTCCACTCAACCCTCCGAGTAGGGGAAGGGCAGGAGCCCAGAAGCCTAACCCTACCAGGGCTAAGGCATTGCCTGACACGGAGGAGCGGTCAGGTTCCAGGGCGAGACCCGGGGCGGCTGTGAGGTCCAGCCGGCACACCCCGACTCTCGACGCCGGGACGGGTCGGTTGAGTCGGGTCTCGTCACGGTCGCCGAGCCCCCCATGGATGGGTTGGCGAGACCATGCGTCGGCAAAGTCCACAATGTGGGCAGCCGGCAAGCCTGCGCGGGCTTCAGGTAGCCATGCTTCGGCTGGTGCCGACACCACGCCGCAAGTGCCCTTAGTGGCAGCGGCGTCAGCTCCCGCTAAACCGAGGCGGTTGAACACGCCCGCGCGGGAATCGCGCAGTTTCGCCTCGGCGGCTGTTAGCGACAACTACCGGCACCGGCAGGGCCTCGATGAGGTGCGGGCCGATGATAGGAGCCCGGTTTTCTTTTCAGAGCCGGAGGACTCCGACCACCTGAGTGTTCAGGGTGAAGGGCATATTGACCGTATGGAGCGGCTGCTGGAGCTCCTGCTTCAAAGTCAACAACAGCAGGGCAGCCACAGGCACAGGGCGTCGTCACCAGCCTCTACCATCAGCCTGGAGCAGCAGGAGGAGGAGGTTTTGGTGGATTCCATACCACCTCCGGTGGAGGTGCCAGCGGAGGATCTTCTGGATGTGGCGACCAAATTTGCGGCCCCACATTCATCTGGACTTCCTTTAAACACAAAGCTGGCAGCCACTGTGGACTTTCTTAACAACCAGCAACTACAGGAAGAAGTCCTCATTCAGGCAATGAGCCGTCACAAGGCTCCATCCAATTGCAACTCCCTCAACGTGCCTGTGGTCAATACGCCGATATGGGGCAACATCAGTGCGGCTATCCGTCAACAAGAGGTAAAATTGCAGCGGATCCTGAAGCTCCTCACGGCCGGTATTACCGCCTTTGCGCGGTCGGTGGACGGGGACGAATTGAATTTGGACCAGGAAGATGCTCTGGCCCTCCTGTGCGCGACCCAGCACGAAATCAATGGGTTTCGCAAAACCAGCATCCGCCCAGCGCTCAATCCAAAGTTTGCAGGATTGTGCAAACCACCGCCGCCGCCCCCGCCCCGTCAGCTCTTTGGGGAGGACCTCTCGAAGAGAGTCAAAGAGCTTGACGAGCAAGCCAAAACGGTGGGGATCATGCGCCCTCAGAGTGCCCCCGCACCGTCAGGCTCAAAGTCTCCATACATTCGATCATGAGGGTCTGCTAGTACCTCGACGAGGACCCACCCTCAAGCTCCACAACGACAGCAACATCAGACCCAGCACCAGGGGTCTTTTTTAGGACAGGGTCGGCAGAGACCCTGGTGAAAAAAGCGAAGACGCCGCGCCCTCAAGCCAACCCAGCACCTCCACGTCCACACACGCGTGTCAAGGACCGCCGGTAACCACGGAGGTGAGGGGGGTCTGGTTCTCTCTTTTCTCTCTGTTTAACTTCACATGTTGGTGGTCGCCTTCGGTGGTTTTTGGGTGCATGGGGTAATTTTACTGGTGACGAGTATGTGTTGCAGAATATTCAGGGGCATAAAATTGAGTTTATTAATGGCGACATTCCTCCATCCCAGCACATGCCCGCTCGAACGTTTAAATTATCTGCTGCGGAACAGGCAGCCGGCTACAAGGAACTGTTAACTCTTGAGCAGAAGGGAGTGATTGAGAGAGCGGTGCATGAGCCAGTTGAATTTGTTTCGAATATATTCACCAGACCTAAGAAGGATGGAGGTTGTCATGTCATTATTGATCTAACCCGTTTGAATACTTTTGTAACATATACTCATTTTAAAATGGATACGTTTGAAACAGCCAAATCATTGATTTCTCATGGTTGCTTTATGGCATGCATCGATTTGAAAGACGCATATTATTCCGTATCCATCCAGAAATACGACAGAAGGTTTTTGAAATTCATCTGGATGGGGCAACTCTGGCAGTACAAGGCTTTGCCTAATGGGCTCACCACAGCCCCTAGATTGTTCACTAAATTAGTGAAACCAATTTGGCTTATTTGAGACAACGACACCATATAGTTATGGCCTACTTAGATGATATCTTAATTGTGGGCCACACCCTGGAATTGGCTGAACAGGGTGTTGCAGCTGCTGTCAATATATTTCAACAATTAGGGTTTATTGTCCATCCAGAGAAATCAAAGTTCTGCCCTGCCCAGGTGATTAATTACCTAGGGTTCACGGTGAACTCTATGAGCATGAGGGTTACCATTCCAATTAACAAGATTGAGGAGGTTACCCAGGTGTGTCAAGGTTTAATCCGCACCAATATACCATCGATTCGGCACTCAGCTACAATAATTGGGAAGCTTGTGGCTTTGTTTCCGGCAGCGCGATATGGACCTTTGCATTATCAGAATTTGCAAAGAGCTAAAATTGCTGCGTTAAAACAGAACGCTGGTCATTATGATCGGTCCATGCAGCTGCCGCCCGAAGCGATAAATGAGTTGCAATGGTGGGTGTGTCACATTAGCAGCTCATTCAAGCCTATCAGGGAGGCAGATCCGGTGGTATATTTGCAAACTGATGCAAGCTTCAATGGCGGGGGAGCCACGGATAGTTGCTCTAGTTGTGGGGGCAGATGGGACACCCTTGAATCAACGATGTTATTGACTCAAGGGATTAACTATTTGGAGTTGCTGGCAGCATTCCACGGACTTCGTGCGTATTGTTCCAAGCTTGTTGGAGCACATGTCCGTCTCCAAATAGACAACACCACAGCAGTGGCATACTTAAACCATATGGGTGGTACCAGGTCAGTTTCGTGTGACAAATTGGCTAACTCAATTTGGCTCTGGTGTGTTCAAAGAGACATTTGGATTTCAGCTACCTATTTGCCAGGTGAGCTTAATACTGTGGCGGACACCAGGTCA
Source organism: Raja brachyura (assembly GCA_963514005.1). Next base: position 1,170,859 of record OY740783.1, on the reverse strand, counting down.
CGCAAATTTAATGACAATATTGAATGGATGTTGCATCCTGAGATTTTTTCTAAAGTCACAGCCAAATTTGGTAAACCGGACATTGACCTTTTTGCGTCACGGTTGAACCATCAGGTACCAACCTACGTTTCATGGGAACCAGATCCTGGGGCAATAGCGCTTGATGCATTCTCGCTGGACTGGGGGAATTGGGTTTTCTATGCCTTCCCTCCGTTTTGCCTCATCAGTCGGGTATTGCGAAAGATTCAGGCAGATGCTGCCAAGGGCATCCTTATTATACCCGACTGGCCCACACAGCCTTGGTATCCGGTGGTCTTTGACATGCTCAACGAACCTTGGGTCCTTTTGAAGGGTTGCCCACAATTGGTTACTCACCCTGTCTCAGGGGAGCCACATCCCTGCCATGGCTATTTACATTTGTTGGCTTGCAGGTTTTGAACAGGCCGTATTAACCCTGCTCAGGACGTGGTCGCCCATGGAAGGGCTCCAACTGGACCAACTCACCATGAAGCTGGTGATGTTACTAGCGCTGACTTCAGCTCAGAGGGTACAGACACTACACAAACTTCGTGTCGACAGAATGACATCTACCCCTACAGAAGTAGTATTTTTCGTTGACGAGCTACTAAAGCAGCATAGACCTGGGTGCACAGGGCTGCAGCTGAAGTTCCCGGCATACCCCGCAGATGCTAGGATATGTTTAGCCTCACATATCCGCCACTATGTCAAGGTGACGGCACGCATCAGAGGAATGGAGAGATACCTGTTTGTCACTCATAAGAGACCTCATCATCGAGTGACAGTCCAGACGATATCCATGTGGCTTCCAGACGTCTTGGGTAAGTCAGGTATCGACACTAATGTGTTCAAGTCTCTTTCCACCAGGGCTGCATCGACGTCAGCGGCGAGGGTCATGGAGGTGCCCATGGACCAAATTCTCGCCACAGCAGGATTGGCTAATGAAGCTGTGTTCCAGCGTTTTTATAACAAGCCTGTTGCTGCTCCTCTACAGTTCGCAGAAGCCGTGCTGAATGCAGGTCAAGAACGTGGAGATGTCCCCGCATGAGGGGTTGTGATTTGTTATTAATAACTCTGCTCTTGTTTTGCAGTATGAACTATTGAGCAAGTTTGTTCCTCCCATCCATCCCTGGTAGTGGTGTGTCAGCATGGACGTGGTCCAGGGCGTGTAATCACAGAAGCTTTGAAGTCTTCACGAAGTCACTCACGTAACTCCGAAATGAAATAGTAAGATTGAACGAGAACTTACCAGTTCGAAGGTTGATCTTTATTTTATGAGGAGTCGAAGTGAGGGATTTCGTGCCCTCCTCGCCCAACCCTCAATCACCTTCATCTGGTAATCTTAGTCACTTCAATCTTACTATGCGAAGTCATTTCTTTTGTTGGTTTCTGTGATTCCACGCCGCTACTTTGAAGTATGTCGAGCATGCGCGCCAGCGGGCTCTTCACGAAATCCCTCACTTCGACTCCTCATAAAATAAAGATCAACCTTCGAACTGGTAAGTTCTCGTTCAATCTTACTATTCTCTGCCTCGGCGGTGGAGGCAGGTTCTCTGGATGCTTTCAAGAGAGAGCTAGATAGGGCTCTTAAAAATAGCAGAGTCAGGGGATATGGGGAGAAGGCAGGAACGGGATACTGATTGTGGATGATCAGCCATGATCACATTGATCAAATGGCCTCCTCCTGCACCTATTGTCTATTGATTGTCTTTGGATGCACTAAACACTGGGATTTTGGCGCGTACGTTGGTTATTAACAAAGTATGTCGCATTTTTGTTTATTAATTTTATTGTGCTTACAAGCTTGTTATGTTTTACTACGTAAACATTGCAATTGTTGGTACACAGCCCGAGGGATCCGGGTTTGATACTGACCTTGGGTGATGTCTGTTTATCACATGCACGTTCTCCATGTGACCGCGTAGGTTTCCTCTGGGAACTCCAGCTTCCTCCCATATCCCATTAGACGTTCAGGTTGGTAGATTCATTGGCATCTGTAAACTGCTCATAGTGTGTAGGGAGTGGATGCGAAAGTGTGATCACGTAGAACTAGTGTGAACGGACACGTCCATGGATTGTCCCCTTGTCGTGGTGGAGGAGCTTGAGTGGACCTGAGATCCTGAGAGCGATGCCGTCTGGAGCGATGCTCCTGGTAGGGTCACCCATGGCGGTAAGGTCGAGGGGGAGGTCTCTGACAAAGAGCGATCCGACCAAGACCTCAACGGTGGAACAGGCGGAGTTTAACGTGGGGAGAGTGGTGCACAGACAGACTGCCACCCCACGTGGGGTCCTTGACAGATCTGGGTCAGGATCCAGTGGCATGGAGTCCAACACGACCGGAGACCCTTTTCTGCCGCAGCCTTCATCCGCCTTCACTAGTGACGCTCCACTAAGGTCAGCCATCGTCCTCCGTCTGTTCCACCATGCGGGTGTCTGGGGTTATGAGTGGAAGGCAGGAGAATGGAGTTAGGAGGGAGAGATGGATCAGCCATCATTGAATGCTGCAGTAGACATGATGGGCCGAATGGCCTAATTCTGCTCCTATCACTTAATGAACATGAATAGCAACAGCAATGTGGTTGATTCCTCCCACTGAAAGGAGCTGGGCAGCCAGCTCACCAGAGGTGCGTGGGATTGGACAGGGAGTGGTATCCCTGCCATTGATGCCCGAGCCCAGCAACGGATGAAGCAGGTGGAGCTGACACCTCGGTGTGAGGTGACCTGCATCCTGCTGGCAGTGAGTTGCCACGTCCTGGTGGTCTGCTCTACGTGTAACATGATGGCATCACATGGTGCACAGGAGCAGCTTCCATTCTCTTTCTCTGCCCCACTGTGACATCTAACCACCTGCCGCCCTTTAGCCAGTGGTGCATATTCTAAAGAACTTTGAGCAATTACCACTGCATTTCCAATTGTCAGGATGACAGAAAAGGTAAGTCAGGTTTTCCACCTGCTCCCCCTGTGTGTTCTGCAGCTGTCGGTGTTTTTCCATTTCACAGTTTGGTTTATTCATCACGCACAAGCCACAGCATTATTGAGAGCTGCTTAAAAGCAACACTAGAGACACATGGAACTATATCTTAACATGTGCATCGCTGTCCTTCAATGCTTTATTTTATTTGGACAATATCCTTGACTTTACAATTTTACCAAGCCAAACCTACAAATCCTTTGGCATGTGGGAGGAAACTGGAGCATCCAGAGAAAGCCCACAAGTTCTCAGTGAGAACGTGCAAACTCCAGGCAAAGACAGTACCCGAGGTCAGGATCGAACCTGTGTATCTGGCAGCGGCTCTACCACCTGCACCACTGTGCCGCCTGAACTGTGGATAGCAAAGGTTTCGTTCTTCAACCTGTGAGTCCAGCAACACCCAACGTGCCACTGAGCATCTTCCCAATAGACGCCACCTTTCCATGCGACTGCAGATATTGATCACTCAACACCTCACCTCCAACTCTCACGGCCTGACAGGGCAATATTGCAGCCGGCCTGGAACTTGACAGTAAGTTTTGCCCGGGAGTAAACAGGATTAAACAGTTCAATTAGCACAAACCTGCAGCTGAACAGATAAATCAGCTGCCACTGATTTACGTTGCGAAATGGAGCGAGAAGGAATGTGTGATAAGCTTCTGCAGGCACTGACTTAGTTTAGAGTTGTAGAGTCACACAGTGTGAATACAGGTCCTTGGGCAGAATAAAATGCCTCATCTACACTAGTCCCACATGCCCGTGTTTAGCCCACATCCCTCTAAACCTTTCATATCCATGTACCTGTCCAGGTGTGTTTTAAACATCACTGGACAAGTCCCTGTCACACGGGAGGGCTGGTCCCCAAGTACAATATTCCACCACTCACCCATAGCCCCTCAACTGTGCAGGCGTGGCTGACAGGTTCCCGTTGCGACGCCAGAGATCCTCGTTATGACATGAGTCACGGCAACCCTCCCCAACTGCACCTCGCCATCCCTCTTCCTAACACTATCCTCCTCCATTCCCCCTCCATCCCCCAGCACTCCCTCCCCCTCCTCTTGACCCTCCCTCTTCTTTCCCCTCTTCTCCCCTCCTCCACTCCCTCCCTCCCTCACCTCTCCCTCTCTCTCTCCTTTCCCCTACCCTTAATCACTCCCTCCCTCCCTCCATAACCTCTCTCCCTTCCTTCCCCCATGATGTCATTGTGAGGTGGAAGCTGCTGTGTCTTTCAACATTGATTTTAAAAAAACATGTAAATTAGTTCCCATTGTGACGTCATATGCTGCTTACTGCCAATGCAGATGGGGTTTTGTAAAGTTTAAAATGTGAATAACTTGTAAAATATATCATCAATCTGAACGAAACTTGATACAATACACCACAGGACCAGGGTGAGTAGGGTGGGCCAAAATTGTAGCGCTATTGTGTACCGTTTTGGTGCAATTCAGAACATCACAGACAGGCAGACAGACAGACAGACAGACAAGCAGGCAGACAGACAGACAGACATAATAACAACCAAGATGAAAGTTTTAGTAATATATAGATAGATTGTGGTACCTGCCTCAACTACGTCCTCTGACAGCTCATTCCATATCCCCACAACCCTCTGGGTGAAAAACATTGTCCATCAGGTTCCTATTAAATCTTTCCCCTTGCATTTTAAACCTATGTCCTCCAGTACTTGATTCCCTACTCTGGGCAAAAGACTACCATTCATCCTATCTATTCCCCTCATGATTTTATACATACCTATATATCACCCCTCAGTCTCCTGAGCTCCAAAGAATGAAGTCCTAGCTTGCCTAATCTCTCCCTATACCGGAGGCGCCCCGGGTTCAGGCAACACCCTCGTAAATCTTTTCTCCATTCTTTCCAGATTCCCACAAATATACGCAGCTTGTGACTGTTGTCCATCTTTCTATTGCTTTGAAATCACCTCCAGATGGCAATGGTGATATAAAGTTACAGGCACAGTTGCAAAAGTAACACTAAATATACTTCACCACCCTCGGCACTAAAACATATACCATAAATCTCACACGTTGCAGAGCAAAACAATATGTGCGGGGAAAGTCTTTTTACACAGAGGATGGTGGGGGCCAGGGGTGGTGGTGGAAGCAGATACGTCATGGCATTTAAGAGGCCTTTAGATAGGCACATGGACTTGCTGGGAATGGAGGGATCTGGGCCACTTGCAGGCAGATGAGATCAGTTCATCGAAGCATCATGTTCGACCTGGGCACTGTGGGCTGAGGGCCTGTTGCTGTTCTGAACTGTTGTTCAGAACTGTGTTCTATGTTAACTACAAATGTACTTTGTGAAAGTTAGACCTGGTGAAATGCAATGATGTGATGCAGAGCCAGAGCTGAAGATGCACTTAATATGCATCACCTGCCCAGAGTAATGAAACAATTCATTAGTTGTGAGAAAAAGTCTCCTCAAAGATCATTCACCCTCATCCTACTGAACTCCAAGGAATACAATCCTAGCATGCTCATCCTCTTAGCTACATAGAAACATAGAAAATAGGTGCAGGAGTAGGCCATTCATGATCATGGCTGATCATCCAACTCAGTATCCTGTACCTGCCTTCTCTCCATACCCCCTGATCCCTTTAGCCACAAGGGCCACATCTAACTCCCTCTTAAATATAGCCAATGAACTGGCCTCAACTACCTTCTGTGGCAGAGAATAGTAAGATTGAACGAGAACTTACCAGTTCGAAGGTTGATCTTTATTTCATGAGGAGTCGAAGTGAGGGATTTCGTGAAGAGCCCGCCGGCGCGCATGCTCGACATACTTCAAAGTAGCGGCGTGGAATCACAGAACCAACAATAGAAATGACTTCGCATAGTATGATTGAATTGACTAAGATTACCAGATGAAGGTGATTGAGGGTTGGGCGAGGAGGGCACGAAATCCCTCACTTCGACTCCTCATGAAATAAAGATCAACCTTCGAACTGGTAAGTTCTCGTTCAATCTTACTATTTCATTTCGGAGTCACGTGAGTGACTTCGTGAAGACTTCAAAGCTTCTGTGATTACACGCCCTGGACCACGTCCATGCTGACACACCACTACCAGGGATGGATGGGAGGAACAAACTGGCTCAATAGCTCATACTGCAAAACAAAAGCATATTTATTAATAACAAATCAAAAACCCCTCATGCGGGGACATCTCCACGTTCTTGACCTGCATTCAGCACGGCTTCTGCGAACTGTAGAGGAGCAGCAACAGGCTTGTTATAAAAACGCTGGAACACAGCTTCATTCGCCCATCCTGCTGTGGCGAGAATTTGGTCCATGGGCACCTCCATGACCCTCGCCGCTGACGTCGATGCAGCCCTGGTGGAATGAGACTTGAACACATTAGTGTCGATACCTGACTTACCCAAGACGACTCGAAGCCACCTGGATATCGTCTGGACTGTCACTCGATGATGAGGTCTCTTATGAGTGACAAGCAGGTATCTCTCCATTCCTCTGATGCGTGCCGTCACCTTGACATAGTGGCGGATATGTGAGGCTAAACATAGCCTAGCATCTGCGGGGTATGCCGGGAACTTCAGCTGCAGCCCTGTGCACCCAGGTCTATGCTGCTTTAGTAGCTCGTCAACGAAAAAGACTACTTCTGTAGGGGTAGATGTCATTCTGTCGACACGCAGTTTGTGTAGTGTCTGTACCCTCTGAGCTGAAGTCAGCGCTAGTAACATCACCAGCTTCATGGTGAGTTGGTCCAGTTGGAGCCCTTCCATGGGAGACCACGTCCTGAGCAGGGTTAATACGTCCCTGACATCCCAGGTGATATTATAGCGTGGTGTAGGCGGATTCATATTGAATATACCCCGCATGAGTCTGGACACTAGCCTGTTGGATCCTACCCCAATCTTGAGGTAGAATGATAGCGCACTTCTGGCGCTGTTGATGGCACTGTAACTTAAGTGTTCATCATGGTGCAACCCCGCGAGGAATTCCAGGACGTCGGTTATTGTCACGTCATCGTACGTGATGCGAGAGCGGCTGCAGTAGGCTTCCCACTTCTTAATATGCGAGCGGTATCTTCGCCTTGTGGACTCTCGACACGACGCCCCGATGGTATCCATGGTCCGAGCCGAGAGGCCGTATTGGACTAACGGCCTGTTCAGAACCTGCAAGCCAACAAATGTAAATAGCCATGGCAGGGATGTGGCTCCCCTGACACAGGGTGAGTAACCAATTGTGGGCAACCCTTCAAAAGGACCCAAGGTTCGTTGAGCATGTCAAAGACCACCGGATACCAAGGCTGTGTGGGCCAGTCGGGTATAATAAGGATGCCCTTGGCAGCATCTGCCTGAATCTTTCGCAATACCCGACTGATGAGGCAAAACGGAGGGAAGGCATAGAAAACCCAATTCCCCCAGTCCAGCGAGAATGCATCTAGCGCTATTGCCCCAGGATCTGGTTCCCATGAAACGTAGGCTGGTACCTGATGGTTCAACCGTGACGCAAAAAGGTCAATGTCCGGTTTACCAAATTTGGCTGTGACTTTAGCAAAAATCTCAGGATGCAACATCCATTCAATGTTGTCATTAAATTTGCGTGACCTGGTGTCCGCCACAGTATTAAGCTCACCTGGCAAATAGGTAGCTGAAATCCAAATGTCTCTTTGAATACACCAGAGCCAAATTGAGTTAGCCAATTTGTCACACGAAACTGACCTGGTACCACCCATATGGTTTAAATATGCCACAGCTGTGGTGTTGTCTATTTGGAGACGGACGTGTGCTCCAACAAGCTTGGAACAATATGCACGAAGTCCGTGGAATGCTGCCAGCAACTCCAAATAGTTAATCCCTTGAGTCAACAACATCGATGCCTCAAGGGTGTCCCATCTACCCCCACAACTAGAGCAATTATCAGTAGCTCCCCAGCCATTGGAGCTTGCATCAGTCTGTAAATATACCACCGGATTAGCCTCCCTGACAGGCTTAAATGAGTTGCTAATGTGACACACCCACCATTGCAACTCAGTTATCGCTTCGGACGGCAGCTGCATTGATCGATCGTAATGACCAGCGTTCCATTTTAACGCAGTAATTTTAGCTCTTTGCAAATTCTGATAATGCAAAGGTCCATATCGTGCTGCCGGAAACAGAGCCACTAACTTGCCAATTACTGTGGCTGTATGCCGAATCGATGGTATATTGGTGCCAATTAAATCTCTGCACACCTTAGTGACTTCCTCAATTTTGTTAATTGGTATAGTTATCCTCATGCTCATTGAGTTCACCGTGAACCCTAGGTAATTAATTACCTGGGCAGGGCAGAACTTTGATTTCTCTGGATGGACAATGAATCCTAATTGTTGAAATATATTGACAGCAGCTGCAACACCCTGTTCAGCCAATTGCAGGGTGTGGCCCACAATAAAGACATCAACTAAATAGGCCATAACTATATGATGTCGTTGTCTCAAATAAGCCATGATTGGCTTCACCAATTTAGTGAACAATCTAGGGGCTGTAGTAAGCCCATTAGGCAAAGCCTTATACTGCCAAAGTTGCCCCATCCAGATAAATTTCAAAAACCTTCTATCATCTTTCTGGATGGATACTGAATAATATGCATCCCTCAAATCAATGCATGCCATAAAGCAGCCATGAGAAATCAATGATTTGGCTGTTTCAAACGTATCCATTTTAAAATGAGTATATGTTACAAACGTATTCAAACGGGTTAGATCAATAATGACACGACAGCCTCCATCCTTCTTAGGTCTAGTAAATATGTTCGAAACAAATTCAATTGGCTCATGCACTGTTTTCTCAATCACACCCTTCTGTTCCAAACTTAAAATTTCCTCGTAACCTGCTGCCTGTTCTGCAGCAGACAATTTGAACGTACGACCAGGCATGTGCTGGGATGGAGGAATGTCGCCATTAATAAACTCAATTTTATGCCCCTGAATATTCCGCAACACATACTCATCACCAGTAAAATTACCCCATGCATCCAAAAACAACCGTAAACGACCACCAACATGGGAAGTTAAACAGAGAGAAAAGAGAGAACCAGACCCCCTCACCTCCGTGGTTACCGGCGGTCCTTGACACGTGTGGGTGGCCGTGGAGGTGCTGGGTTGGCTTGAGGGCGCGGCGTCTTCGATTTCCAAAAAGGTCTCTGCCGACCCTGTCCTAAAAAAGACCCTTGGTGCTGGTTCTGGTGTTGTTGTCGTTGTGGAGCTAGAGGGTGAGTCCTCGTCGAGGCACTGGCCGACCCTCGTGAGCGAATGTATGGAGCTTTTGAGCCGGACGGTGTGGGGGCACTCTTAGAGCGCATGATCCCCACCGTTTTGGCTTGTTCGTCAAGCTCTTTGACTCTCTTCGAGAGGTCCTCACCAAAGAGCTGACGGGGCGGCGGCGGCGGCGGTGGTTTGCACAATCCTGCAAACTTCGGGTTGAGTGCTGGGCGGATGCTGTTTTTGCGAAACCCGTTGATTTCGTGCTGGGTCGCGCACAATAAGGCCAGAGCATCTTCCTGGTCCAAATTCAGCTCGTCCTCGTCCACCGACCGCGCAAAGGCGGTAATACCGGCCGTGAGGAGTTTCAGGATCCGCTGCAATTGTAGCTCTTGTTGACGGATAGCCGCACTGATGTTGCCCCATATTGGCGTATTGACCACAGGCACGTTGAGGGAGTTGCAGTTTGATGGAGCCTTGTGACGGCTCATAGCCTGGATGAGGACTTCTTCCTGCAGCACCTGATTATTAAGAAAGTCCACTGTGGCTGCCAGCTTTGAATTGAGAGGAAGACCAGCCGTATGTGGGGCCGCGAATTTGGTCGCCACATCCAAAAGTTCCTCCGCTGGCACCTCCACCGGAGGTGGTACGGGATCCACCAGAACCTCCTCCTCGTGCTGCTCCAGGCTGATAGTAGATGTTGGTGAAGACGCCCTGTGCCTGTTGCTGCCCTGCTGTTGACGTTGAAGCAGGAGCTCCAGCAGCCGCTCCATACGGTCAATACGCCCTTCACCCTGAACACTCAGGTGGTCGGAGTCCTCCGGCTCTGAAAAGAAAACCGGGCTCCTGTCATCGGCCCGCACCTCGTCGAGGCCCTGCCGGTGCCGGTAGTTGTCGCTAACAGCCGCCGAGGCGAAACTGCGCGATTCCTGCGCGGGCGTGTTCAATCGCCTCCGTTTAGCGAGAGCTGAAGCCGCTGCCACTAAGGGCACATGCGGCGAGGTGTCGGCACCAGCCGAAGCATGGCTGCCTGGGGCCCGCGCAGTCTTGCCGGCTGCCCACATCGTGGACGTTGCCGACGCATGGTGCCGCCCACCCATCCATGGGGGGCTCGGCGACCGCGACGAGACCCGACTCAACCGACCCGTCCCGGCGTCGAGAGTCGGGGTGTGCCGGCTGGACCTCACAGCCGCCCCGGGTCTCGCCCTGGAACCTGACCGCTCCTCCGCGACAGGCAATGCCTTAGCCCTAACAGGGTTAGGCTTCTGGGCTCCTCCCCTCCCCCTTCTCGGAGGGCTGAGTGGAACAGGCCGTGCAACGGCACGCGCCCTGCTCGAGGTCGCCAGCGAGCCCGCTGACAACCTGACTGCCATGGCAGGGTCCCCCTGCTCTGGCGGCACACCACACTCCTCCTCGTCGAACTCCTCCGAGCTGTGGTGTGCTGGCGGATCTGGACCTGTGAACACAGGGTTTACCCACATCTCCGCCTGAGTCCCGGCCTGCGCTGCAGGTACTGCCGATGGTAAAGGCCCCGGAACTGTTGACCGGCGAACTCGTCCTGACGTCCTCCGGCCCTTCGAACTCCCATCCATGTCCTTGCTGCAAGACATAATCAGACAACAAGGACCACCAACTAAAGGTGGAATACTCACCTCCGTGGCCCCTTATGAAGGGCTGGCGAGGAGCGCGCTCCACCGCCAGCCGTCGCAGCAACGCGTTACGACGATATGTCGAGCATGCGCGCCGGCGGGCTCTTCACGAAGTCACTCACGTGACTCCGAAATGAAATTCCACAGATTCACCACTCTCTGTGTGAAAAATGATTTTCTCATCTCGGTCCTAATAGACTTCCCCCTTATCCTTAAAACTGTGACCCCTTGTTCTGGAGTTCACCAATATCGGGAACAATCGTCCTGCATCTAGCCTGTCCAACTCCTTAAGAATTTTGTAAGTCTCTATAAGATCCCCCCTCAATCTTCTAAATTCCAGCGAGTACAAGCCGAGTCTATCCAGTCTTTCTTCATATGGAAGTCGTGCAATCCCAGGAATCAGTCTGATGAACCTTCTCTGTACTCCCTCCATGGCAAGAATGTCGTTCCTCAGATTAGGAGACCAAATCTGTACGCAATACTCCAGGTGTGGCCTCATCAAGGCCCTGTACAACTGCAGTAGAACCTCCCTGCTCTTGTACTCAAATCCTTTTGCTATGAATGCCAACATACCATTCGCTCTCTTCACAGCCTGCTGCACCTGCATGCCTACTTTCAATGACTGGTGTACCATGATACCCAGGTCTTGTTGCATCTCCCCTTTTCCTAATTGGCCACCGTTCAGATAATAGTCTACCCTCCTGTTTTTGCCACCAAAGTGGATAACCTCACATTTATCCACATTATACTGCATCTGCCATGCATTTGCCCACTCACCCAACCTATCCAAGTCACCTTGCAGCCTCCTAGCATCCTCCTCACAGCCCCCCAGCTTCGTATCATCTGCAGACTTGGAGATGTTGCATTCAATTTCCTCATCCAGATCTTTAATATATATTGTAAATAGCTGGGGTCCCAGCACTGAGCCTTGCGGTACCCCACTAGTCACTGCCTGCCATTCTGAAAAGGACCCATTTATTCCTACTCTTTGCTTCCTGATTGCCAGCCAGTTCTCTATCCACATCAATAATGAACCACCAATACCGTACTCTTCTGGTTCAATACGGAACCCCCAATACTCTTCCTGTACCTCGGGTCCCGGCAACATCCTCGTAAATCTTCTCTGCACCCGCTCCAGCTTGATTGCAAGTTTCCTATACCAGGGTGACCAAAACTGAATGCATGGCGCTAGATAGCACATCACCAACTTCTTGTACAACTTTAACAGAACATCCAACTTCTATGCTTAATTCACTGACAGATGAAGCCAAATGTGTCAAAAGCCTTCTTGACCACTCTATCAACCTATGGCACCACTGTCAGGAAACTATCTACCTGTACACCTAGATCCCTCTGCTCTACAACACTCCCCAGAGCCCTGCCGTTCATTATGTGGGATATGGGGAGAAGGTAGGAACGGGGTATTGATTGTGGATGATCACCCACGATCACATTGAATGGTGGTGCTGGCTCGAAAGGCCGAATGGCCTACTCCTGCACCTATTGTCCATTGTCTATTGTATAGCAATCACATCCGTCAACTTGAGAAGTTCCATATGTGCTCGTTACAGTCCATCATGGGCATTCGCTGGCAGGACAAAGTGCCCAACCTCAAAGTAGTGGACAGCTTCACAAGCATGGAGGCAATGATCATCAAAGCACAGCTCCAATGGACTGGGCACGTCATCAAGATGGATGGAACCACATGCCTCGACAGATCTTGTACGCCATGCTCTCCCAGGGATAAAGGAACCGTGGGCGTCCCAGGAATCGGTGCAAAGATTGCGTCAAGGACCATCTCCATGCCTCGAAGACATGAGATTCGTCCTAGTTGGCAAATCAGACCAATTCTTAAAGATTTGGTCTCCATTTATCGACTTATTGCAAGCATCTCCATACACTAGCACCATCCTACACACTGTGGACAATTTACAGAACCCAATTAACCTACAAACCTGCACGTCTTTGGAGTGTGGGAGAAATCTGGAGAAAGCCCACGCGGTTACAGGGAGAACATGCACACTCTGTACAGACAGCACCCGTGGTCAGGCTCAAACCTGGGTTGCTGGCGCTGTGAGGCAGCAACTCTGTGAGAGTTTGAGCAGTGAATTCACTAGTTACACTCTGTTGTTTGAAGTGCAGCAATGAGTTTACCTGGAGTAACTTAGAAGAGCCTCTCAGCACGGTGGCGCAGCGGTAGAGCTGCTGCCTCACAGCGCCAGAGAACCGGGTTCAATCCTGACTACGGGTGCTGTCTGTACGGAGTTTGTATGTTCTCCCCGTGGCCTGCGTGGCTTTTCTCCGGGATCTTCGGTTTCCTCCCACACTCCAAAGTCGTACAGGTTTGAAGGTTAATTGGCTTGGTAGAAATGTAAAATTGTCCCTAGTGTGTGTAAGTAGGTATGTTGCAAAACTTACCTTTAGCGGCGCTGCACTTCTGCCGCTCCCCGTGTGCGCGACTTTAGCGCCTTTCAGAGGGGGGCGGGCTTAAAGTGCCGTTTTTCCACAGACCTGGATAATCGATGAATGTCGGGTGATTTTGTTGCGGAAGAAAAATCGCTCCAACATTTCATCAATGAGGTATTTTTAAATTACTCTAAATTATTTATTATCTAGAGTAATTTAAAAATCACCTTCAAAAGCCGTGAGCGCAGACAACCGGAAGGATTTTCCGTAGGGGAGAAAAAAAGGTAAATAGTTTATTTTTATATTAAAAGTTGGTTTTTCGGGAGGCTTTAATAATATTTTTACGTTGCGAAATGGGTTCCCAAAAAATCTATGAACAAACAGTATTTTTCCCCCCGACTTCACCGCTAACTGCAACGTTCTAATCCACCGCATTCCAGTAAAACCCACTCGCTAGTTGATTTAAATGGCCATTAATTTACAGTCATAAAACACTAAATTCCTTCCATTTGGCCCAGAAATTCATGAAAATGAGATTTAAAAATTATGTTATATTGTGGATTATTGTGTGAATGTTATTTGGACACTTAGGCAATTTAAAAAAAGTTTATCTTTTCTTAAGAAATTGATAGATGTTTAGATCTACTCATTGAATTTTGTAATTAGCTACAATTAGATAACTAACTAATTATATGCTTTAATTTCAGGTAATCCAAGTAAGATTGTTCAATATTTGTTTCAGAATGCTACAATCTATAATAACTGAAAATTTCATTGAGTTCTCTTAATTTTTAAGAATGTTATGGGCTTTTAACTTTTCCAGATCACAGCTTTTGAGTTAAGTCAATTGAAAGGCAATGGGAAGCAAGATGCTCATTTCCGAGTATGAAAATGGCCATAACTTTCTTAATACTGAAGATATGAAAGTAAATTAGGTGTCAAATTAAACTTCTTTTTATGCTTTATCTGATGGGATAAATTGCAGACTTGATTTTTAAAATCTCAAAATTTTGTAACATTGCTAGTGTAAGGTAGTGTTAATGTGCAGACATTGCTGGTCGGCACAGACTCGATGGGCCGAAGGGCCTGTTTCCACGCTGTATCTCTAAAAGTAAGAAAAATGAATCTAAAGCAAAAGTTATTGTGTGCAGTGTGTGCGGAGAATGGAGGACACAGGTTATGGTCTGTGACCTTTTAAGGCATGGTTGCAACATGGACTAAGGCTACTTGATCACTAGTTGGCCATAAGCAAGGCCACTCACGCCCCCCTTCCCCAGCACCTGCCTTGTCCCTGGCCCCGTGATGTTCAGTTCCGTAATAAACCATTAGCAGTCCCAGCTATCACTGCAAGGCCACATTCCATTCACACTAACCTTCCTCTCTCATGGAGATGAGCTGTATAAAGTGGCATTAGAAAAAGCCACAAGTAGACAAAGAGTGCTGGAGAAACTCAGCGGGTGAGGAAGCACCTGTGGAGAAAAGGATTAGGCGACGTTTAGGCTCAAGACTCTTCTTCAGACTGAAAAAGCCACAAAGTGTTGGAGTAGTTGAGTTTATTGTCACGTGTACCGAGGGTACAGTGAAAAGCTCTTTGTTGCGTGCTGACCAGTCAGCGGAAAGGCAATACATGATTACAATCGAGCCGTTCACAGATAAAGGCAATAATGTTCAGTACAAGATAAATTCCAGTAATGTCCGAATATAGTTCGAAGATCTCTACAATATCTTGCAGTTTTGGGCAGTATAGTTCCCAACCATGTTGTGATGGAGAAAAACAAATAGGTGCAGGAGGAGGCCATTCGGCCCTTCGAGCCAGCACCTGCCATTCAACATGATCATCTAAAATCAGTACCCCGTTCCTGCTTTTTCCCCATATCCCTTGATTGCTTTTGCTAGAATAGCTAAATCTAACTGTCTCTTGAAAACATCCAGGGAATTGGCCTCCACTGCCTTCTGTGGCAGGGAATTCCACAGATTCACAACTCTCCGGGTGAAAAAGGTTTTCCTCATCTCAGTCCTAAATGGCGTATCCCTTAATCTTAAACTGTGACCCCTGGTTCTGGACTCCCCCAACATCGGGAACACTTTTCCTGCATCCAGCCTGTCCAACCCTTTAAGAATTTTCATGTTTCTATGATCCCCTCTCATCCTTCTAAATTCCAGTGAATACAAGCCCAGTTGACCCATTCTTTCATCATATGTCAACCCAACATAACTCAACTTTATGCTTTCTATGTGTAAGAAGGAACCGCAGATGCTGGTTTAAACCGAAGATTTAAACAAAAAGCCTGAAGTAACATAGAAACATAGACAATAGGTGCAGGAGTAGGCCATTCGGCCCTTCGAGCCTGCACCGCCATTCAATATGATCATGGCTGATCATCCAACTCAGTATCCCGTACCTGCCTTCTCTCCATACCCCCTGATCCCTTTAGCCACAAGTGCCACATCTAACTCCCTCTTAAATATAGCCAATGAACTGGCTTCAACTACCTTCTGTGGCAGAGAATTCCACAGATTCACCGCTCTGTGTGAAAAATGATTTTCTCATCTCGGTCCTAAAAGACTTCCCCCTTATCCTTAAAGGGTAACTCCACGGAACAGGCAACATTTCTGGAGAGAAGGAATGGGTGACGTTTCGGGTCGAGACCCTTCTTCAGACTGGTTAGGGATAAGGGAAACAAGAGATATAGACGGGGATGTGGAGAGATAAAGACCAATGAATTAATGATATGCAAAAAAGCAACGATGATAAAGGAAACAGGCCGTTGGAATCTTTGTACATCCCCAATCCTTTCCACTCGTCACTTTAATTTAATGTTTCATGTATTTTGTGTTTTTATGACTGTTGTCTAACCTAAACGAGAGTAAGTCCGAGGTCATCCTTCTCGGCCCCTCTGACCCAATCAAAATGAAAGCAGGCAGCCTTGGAAGCCTTACCCCACTACTCACACATCACATCAAAAATCTTGGCGTGATATTTGACTCAGCATTGAAATTTGACAAACAAGTCAATGCCGTGGAAAAAGCTAGCTTCTTTCAGCTTCGGATGATAGCTAAAATAAAACAATTCCTCCAGTTTGATGACCTCGAAAAGATCATGCACACATTTATCTCCTCACGCCTCGATTACTGCAACTCCCTTTACACTGGCATCAGCCAATCTTCCCTGTCTCACCTGCAACTGGTCCAAACCGCCGCAGCGGATCGGATGATATCGTCCCTGCCTCACCTGCCCCCACTGGCAGCTCATTCCATACACCCACCACCCATCGAGTGAAAATGCCCCAAGGTTCCTATTAAGTCTTTCCCCTCTCACCTTACACCTCTGACATTGTTTCCGGCTCCACATGCTTGTGTTGAGTTAGTATTACCCCACATGCGAGTTATATGGAAAACTTTGTTTAATAAACCCGGCAATTCATACCATACATGATTAGTAACACCAAACCACACATAATTACAACAGCTAATGCAAGAGGAGAGAAAAAAACAAAGTAGTTTGTTAGATTACAAACACATCCTGACCTTATGAGTAGACACAAAATGCTGGAGTAACTCAACGAGACAGGCAGCATCTCTGGAGACAAGGAATGGGCGAAGTTTCCCATCGACCCTTCTTCTGACTGACATCAGACTGAAGAAGGGTTTCGACCCGAAATGTCGCCCATTCCTTCTCTCCAGAGATGCTGCCTTACCTTTGCTTCAAACCAGCATCTGCAGTTCCTTCTTCCACATAGTTTATGAGTGGTCCATTTGGTAGTCTGATAACAGAAGGGAAGAAGGATCTGGTGATACGTTCTGCCCAGTGAAGAAGAGGAGAATTGAGAATGAACGGGGTGATCAATTGGCTTTGATGATGTCGGCTGCTCTCCCGAGGCAGCGTGAAGTGTAGATAGAGTTAATGGTAAGGAGTCTGGTGTGGTGGACCGGGCTACATCCACAGTTCTCTGCGATTTCTTGGGTCTTGGGCGGAGCTGTTGCCAAACCAGGTTGTAATGGATCAGGAAAATATCTGCTGTCTATGGGGCATCCGTAGAAATTGGTCAGAGTCACCGGGGACATGCCCTACTTCCTTCGTCTTCTGAGTAGGGGATGATCAGCTATGATCACATTGAATGGCGGTGCTGGTTCGAAGGGCCTACTCCTTCACTTATTGTCTATTGTCTATTAGGTGACCAGAACTGTACACAGAGCTCCAAGTGTGATTTCACCAACATCTTGCACAAGGAATATATTGTTTTTGGAGCACGGTGGCTCAGCTGGTAGAGTTGCTGCCTCGCAGTGCCAGAGACCCTGGTTCAATCCTGACCTCGGGTGCTGTCTGTGTGAAGTTTGCTCGTTCTCCCAAGTGACCGCGTGAATTTCCTCCGGGTGCTCTCGTTTCCACCCACATCCCGAAGACGGGGGGGGGGGGGGGGTAGGTTAATTGGCCTCTCAATTGTCCCTCGTGTTATAGGGAGTGGATGAGAAAGTGGGATAACATAGCATGTGTGGATTCGGTGGGCCGAGGGCCTTGTTTCCATGTTGCATTACTAAACCAAATCTAGTATACGATAGACACAAAATGCTGACTCAGCGGGTCAGGCAGCATTTCTGGAGAGAAACAATAGGTGACATTTCGGGTCAGAACCCTTCTTCAGTCTGAAGAAACGTCACCTATCCATGTTCTCCACAGATGCTGCCTGACCCGCTGAGTTAAGGGCCTGTCCCACCAGCATGCAACTCGATGCGATTAGCGCGACCTAACGTGGTCGCTTGAGCCGTCCGGCGTCGCGGGGCCGGTCCCACTTCGATCGCGGGAGCCGTGCGGAATTGTGCGGAGTTCGTCCCGAGTTCGTCCCGAAGCCGCGCGGGGCTCCGAAAAACCGACAATGTCCAAAAATCCCGCGCGGCAACGGTTTGTCGGCTCGCAGTCGCCGCGACATTTACATACCGCCCGGACATCGTGCCTCCGTGAAACTATTCGTAAGTGCCTCTGTGACCCTCTATGTGTGTGGCTCCGTGGCCCTGTATGTGTGTGTGTCTCGGTACCCCTCTCTGTGTGCCCCTCTAAGTTCTGGCGAACTTACCTTGGACTTGCTTCAAGTTCGCCTCGCTTTGCGCCGCGTTGCGCCACTCACCCAACCTCCACGCGGCCGCTACTGCCGGTTTAGTTGCGCTTGCCGCATGCAGGCGCATGCTGGTGGGACCGGACCTGTACAGGGGATCACCCGACCTCCGCGCGGCCCCCGCTGCCGGTTTGATCGCGTTCATCGCATATAGTTGCGTGCTGGTGGGACAGGCCCTTAACTCCAGCACTCTGTGAAACGTCACCTATCCATGTTCTCCACAGATGCTGCCTGACCCGCTGAGTTACTCCAGTATTTTGTGTCCATCTTCGGTACAAACCAGCACCTGCAGTTCCTTCCCACACTATAGCTCTAGTCTACACTCTTTCTGGCAAGTCACTTCTCAAAGTAAATGGACAAGTGGAGATCAACGATTGTGACTGATGCCACTCTCATGTCTTTGTCTTCAGGTGAAGTGTCCTTAAGCTGAACAATGCGTTAGTGTGTCTGTATCAACAAGAACAGGTGAGTCTACAACTTATCCCTTGTTTATTATAGAAAGTGCACTAAAAGCCAGTTAAAGTGCTGTATCCCACTGCATATAAATGCAGACGTCATTCCCATTGACTGCAGCTGCAGTTTCAAAGGTCATTGATTGAGGCTCTAGCCTTGTCAGGGCAGGTGCAGGAGATGCCTCGCTGCACTGTTAATCTGTGGCCCACTTGACAACAGGTGCAAGGGTGTGGAGGAGGCAGGCTGAGGGTACACTGGAACCTTCAGCCCTGAATCATGCATTAATATCTCAACTCAAGCTGACAGGCCAAGCTGCAGCGACAACAAACTCCCTCTGTGACACTCTCTGTGACCGCATGGGATTTCTCTGGGTGCTGTCTGTGTGGAGTTTGTGTGTTCTCCTGTCACCACGTGGTTCCTCCCACACTCCAAGATGCTTCTGTAAGTTGTCCGCAGTGTGTAGGATAGTAGTAGTGCATGGGTGATGGCGGGTTGGTGCACATACGGTGGCTCAAAGGGCCTGTTTCCACACTGTACCTCTAGAGTTGAAACTCAAAGCCCAAATATTACCAAGGAGCATGGTAATCTGGACACAGAATTATGAGGATGTGCTGGGAGTGGACCTGACTGAAAATTGGAGCTGTTGAAAGGCAACACTACATAAAAATGCTGTAAATCTCAAATAAAAACAGAAAATGCCAGAAATACTGAGCATCTGTGGAAAGAAAGACTAATGAAATTAGGTGGATACGCAATGGAAGACATTTAAAGACTGCATGGATGAACTACAAAATTGTTCATCCCAATTTGGCAAAAGAATAGATCAGGGAAGGTAGTGCATCCGTGGATAACAAGGGAAATCAGGGATAGTATCAAAGCAAAGGATGATGCGTACAAAGTAGCCAGAAAAAGCAGCATACCAGAGGACTGGGAGAAATTCAGATACCAGCAGAGAAGGACAAAGGGCTTGATTAGGAAAGGAAAAATAGATTATGAAAGAAAACTGGCAGGGAACATAAAAACTGACTGCAAAAGTTTTTATAGATATGTGAAGAGAAAGAGATTAGTTAAAACAAATGTAGGTCCCTTGCAGTCAGAAACAGGTGAGTTGATCATGGGGAACAAGGATATGGCGGACCAATTGAATAACTACTTTGGTTCCGTCTTCACTAAGGAAGACATAAATAATCTGCCGGAAATAGCAGGGGACCGCAGGTCAAAGGAGTACTTGAGTGAAATCCAGGTTAGTCGGGAAGTGGTGTTGGGTAAATTGAATGGATTAAAGGCCGATAAATCCCCAGGGCCAGATAGGCTGCATCCCAGAGTACTTAAGGAAGTAGCTCCGGAAATAGTGGATGCATTAGTGATAATCTTTCAAAACTCTTTAGATTCTGGAGTAGTTCCTGAGGATTGGCGGGTAGCAAACGTAACCCCTCTTTTTAAGAAGGGGGGAGAGAGAAAACGGGGAATTACAGACCAGTTAGTCTAACATCGGTAGTGGGGAAACTGCTAGAGTCAGTTATTAAAGATGGGATAGCAGCACATTTGGAAAGTGGTGAAATCATTGGACAAAGTCAGCATGGATTTACGAAAGGTAAATCATGTCTGACGAATCTTGTGGAATTTTTTGAGGATGTAACTAGTAGCGTGGATGGGGGAGAACCAGTGGATGCGGTGTATCTGGACTTCCAGAAGGCTTTCGACAAGGTCCCACATAAGCGATTAGTATATAAACTTAAAGCAAATGGCATTGGGGGTTCAGTATTGATGTGGATAGAGAACTGGCTGGCAAACAGGAAGCAAAGAGTAGGAGTTAACGGGTCGTTTTCACAATGGCAGGCAGTGACTAGTGGGGTACCGCAAGGCTCAGTGCTGGGACCCCAGCTATTTACAATATACATAAATGATCTGGATGAGGGAATTGAAGGCAATATCTCCAAGTTTGCGGATGACACTAAGCTGGGGGGCAGTGTTAGCTGTGAGGAGGATGCTAGGAGAATGCAAGGTGACTTGGATAGGCTGGGTGAGTGGGCAAATGTTTGGCAGATGCAGTATAATGTGGATAAATGTGAGGTTATCCACTTTGGTGGCAAAAATAGGAAAACCGACTACTATCTAAATGGTGGCCGATTAGGAAAAGGGGAGATGCAGCGTGACCTGGGTGTCATGGTACACCAGTCATTGAAAGTAGGCATGCAGGTACAACAGGCAGTGAAGAAAGCCAATGGTATGTTAGCTTTCATAGCAAAAGGATTTGAGTATCGGAGCAGGGAGGTTCTACTTCAGTTGTATAGGGTCTTGGTGAGGCCACACCTGGAGTATTGCGTACAGTTCTGGTCTCCAAATCTGAGGAAGGACATTATTGCCATAGAGGGAGTGCAGCGAAGGTTCACCAGACTGATTCCTGGGATGTCAGGACTGTCTTATGAACAAAGACTGCATAGACTCGGTTTATACTCTCTAGAATTTAGGAGATTGAGAGGGGATCTTATAGAAACTTACAAGATTCTTAAGGGGTTGGACAGGCTAGATGCAGGAAGATTGTTCCCGATGTTGGGGACGTCCAGGACAAGGGGTCACAGCTTAAGGATAAGGGGGAAATCCTTTAGGACCGAGATGAGAAGAAATTGTTTCACACAGAGAGTGGTGGGTCTCTGGAATTCTCTGCCACAGAGGGTAGTTGAGGCCAGTTCATTGGATATATTTAAGAGGGAGTTAGATGTGGCCCTTGTGGCTAAGGGGATCAGAGGGTATGGAGAGAAGGCAGGTACGGGATACTGAGTTGGATGATCAGCCATGATCATATTGAATGGCGGTGCAGGCTCGAAGGGCCGAATGGCCTATTTCTGCACCTAATTTCTATGTTTCTATGTTTCTATGAAAGTTCTCAGACCTGAAACACTGAAGGACTCAGAGTGCTGGAGCAACTCAGCGGGTCAATAGACAATGGACAATAGACAATAGGTGGAGGAGTAGGCCATTCGGCCCTTCGAGCCAGCACCGCCATTCATTGTGATCATGGCTGATCATCCCCAATCAGTACCCCGTTCCTGCCTTCTCCCCATATCCCCTGACTCCTCTATCCTTAAGAGCCCTATCTAGCTCTCTCTTGAAAGCATCCAGAGAACCGGCCTCCACCGCCCTCTGAAGCAGAGAATTCCACAGACTCACACATCTCTGTGAGAAAATATGTTTCCTCGTCTCCATTCTAAATGGCTTACCCCTTATTCCTAAACTGTGACCCCTGGTTCTGGATTCCCACAACATCGGGGGAGTCCAGAACCAGGTCAGGCAGCATCTCTGGCGAACGTGGATAGGTGACGTTTCACAGAGTGCTGGAGTAACTCAGCGAGTCAGGCAGCATCTGTGGAGAACATGGATAGGTGACGTTTCACAGAATGCTGGAGTAACTCAGCGGGTCAGGCAGCATCTGTGGAGAACATGGATAGGTGACGTTTCACAGAATGCTGGAGTAACTCAGCGGGTCAGGCAGCATCTGTGGAGAACATGGATAGGTGACGTTTCACAGAATGCTGGAGTAACTCAGCGGGTCAGGCAACATCTCTGTAGAACATGGATAGGTGACGTTTCAGGTCGGGACCCTTCTTCCAGCTGGGCTTTTTTTCTATTTCCACAATTGCTGCCTGACCTGCTGAGTGTTCCCTATAAAGGGCCTGTCCCACCAGCACGCAACTATATGCGATGAACGCGATCAAACCGGCAGCGGGGGCCGCGCGGAGGTCGGGTGATCCCCTGTACAGGGCCGTTCCCACCAGCATGCGCCTGCATGCGGCAAGCGCAACTAAACCGGCAGCGAGGGCCGCACGGAGGATGGGTGAGTGGCGCAACGCGGCGCAAAGTGAGGCGAACTTGAAGCAAGTCCAAGGTAAGTTCGCCAGGACTTAGAGGGGCACACAGAGAGGGGCACCGAGACACACACACATACAGGGCCACGGAGCCACACACATAGAGGGTCACGGAGGCACTTACAAATAGTTTCACGGAGGCACGATGTCCGGGCGGTGTATGAATGTTGCGGCGACTGCGAGCCGACAAACCGTTGCCGCGCGGGATTTTTGGACATTGTCGGTTTTTCGGAGCCCCGCGCGGCATCGGGACGAACTCGGGACGAACTCCGCACAATTCCGCACGGCTCCGGCGATCGAAGTGGGACCGGCCCCGCGACGCCGGACGGCTCAAGCGACCACGTTAGGTCGCGCTAATCGCATCGAGTTGCATGCTGGTGGGACAGGCCCTTAAGTAGCATTGCAGGTAGGTCGGGTGGTATGAATGCTTTGGGCATGCTCACATCAGCGACTGAGTATTGAACTTGGGATGTTATGTCACAGTTATACGTAAGATTGGTGAGGCCACATGGAATGTTGTGGTCACCCTGCCACAGGAAGGATGTCTAAAGCTGAAAAGAGTGCAGAGAAGAATTATGAGGATGTTTCCAGGACTCTAGAGGTCTGAACTACAGGGAGAGGTTGAGCAGGCTAGGATTTTTTCCTAGACTTACATGAGACTGAGGTCTGATCTTGTACAGATGTATAAAACCATGAGGGTAATATACTCGGCAAAATTCAGAATCTTTTACCCAGAGTATAGGAAACAACAACCAATAGAGGAATCAGTGATCCCGGGGATGATTGGGTGAATGTGTGAGGAGCGTCGGAAGGCTCTGGGCCTCTCCTCGATGGAATTTAGATGGATGAGGGGAGATCTGGTTGATCCTGGATAATGAAAGGCCAGAATAGAGTGGGAATGGAACGGACATTTCCAATAATGGGAGAGTCGAGACCAGAGGGTACTGCCCCTGAATAAAAAGATGTACCTTCAAAATGGAGGAGGATGAATTTCTTTGGTCCGAGGGTGATGAATCTGTGGAATGCCAAGATATTAGGTATTTTAAAGGCCGCGATTGACAGGGTTGTTGAATAGTAAAGGTGTTGGGGGTTACAGTGAGAAGGCAGGACAATGGGGTGAAGAGGAAAAAATAGATCAATGATTGAATGGTGGCGGATACTGGATGGGTTGAGTAGTGTAAGCCTGCTCCTATGGCTAATGTATGGCCTTATGGTTTGCCCAATGGACCTGTGCAGACCTGCCTCAGTCGTCCTGCTGCTTCTATCTTGGGACGTGAGCTGTCAGCTCCAGCACATGAATCAATCTGCTGAAAACATTTCTATTTATCGTGGCATTTGTGAGCCGGTTTAACTGAAGAATGCAATCATTATGTAAGCTGGATTTATAACAGATCTGCAGAAAAGTACTAACTATGTAACTACTGACAGTATATTTACTTTCAGCTTAACGTCCATTAATGAATTACGGGAAACCTAAACAACAAGATAGCCCGTGACTAAAATAACATGGAAAGTGGCCGCGACCTTCAGCTCACTTTATTGTTTCAACTGGTTAGATCCAAGTCAAGAGGAAAAAAAATGGAAAGTTCTGGAAATATTCAGCAGCTCAGACAGCAAACTTCAAAGAGCAAAACCATCAATGTTTCAGGTTCATGAATCTTGGGGTTGGGCAAGAGAGCAAACATTTCTATAAGTTACGGAGAGGAGGAGGAAGGTGAGGACGACACATCGGGTGGAGGTTGTGGTCAAGAGGGTGGATGCCATGCTTGCCTTCCCACTGACTAGTTAGTACACGACAAAAGCCTCACATCACATCGTACCTCGATACATGTGACCATAAACAAAACTAAACTGATCATCGCTCGAGGCATTGAGTATATGAGTGAATAAAAGAATGTATATGTGGGAGATAGGGTGAATGCAAAGAGTCTTTACAAGAAATAGCCAATAGACAGCAGACAATAGGTGCAGGTGTGGGCCATTCGGCCCTTTGAGCCAGCACCGCCATGCAATGTGATTATGGCTGATCGTCCACAATCAGTACCCCAATCAGAAATGCAAAGAGAACATAAGTTTCAGGTGAGTGGGTGGTAATAGGAACCTGAGGGGCAGCGTTTTCACACAGAGCATGATGTGTGTTTGGAACGAGCTGCCAGAGGAGATCGCTGAGGTAGGGACTACCGCATCGTTAAAGAGACAGTTACAAGGTACATAGATGGGAAAGGTTTGGAGGCATATGGGATAAATGTGGGCAGGTGGGACTAGCATGGAATGGGCATCTTGGTTGGCATGGCAAAGTTGGGCCGAAGGGCCTGTTTCCAAGCTGTGTGGCTCGATGATTCTGTGAGAGGAAGTCATGTCGCAACTTTATATGACATTAGTAAGACTAAAGTTTAGTTTAGTTTAGTTTATTGTCACAAGTACCGAGATACATTGAAAAAGCTTTTTGTTGAGTGCTGTCCAGTCAGCGGAAAGACTATACATGATTCCAATCAAGCCCACCCACAGTGTACAGATACAGGATAAAGGGAATAATGTTTAGTGCAAGGTAAAGTCCAATATAATCCGATTCAAGTTAGTCCTTCAATGAGGTAGATAGTAGCTCAGGACCACTCTCCAGTTGGTGAGAGGATGGTTCAGTTGTCTAACAACAGTTGGGAAGAAACTGTGGCTGAATCTGGAGGTGTGCGTTTGTTTTCACACCTCTGCACCTTTTGCCTGATGGGAGAGGGGAGTGACCGGGGTGCGACTGGTCCTTGATGATGCTGCTAGCCTTGCCGAGGCAGCGTGAGGTGTAGATGGAGTCACTGGATGGGAGGACTACTGCATTTGGAATATTGCATGCAGTTCTGGTCGCCACATCACAGGAGAGATTGCAGAGAGATGCTGAAAGGTTTACCTGTTTGATGCCTAAATTAAAGGCTATTCGCTACCTAGAGTAGTAACAAGAATGGGTGACGTTTCAGGTCGGGACCCTTCTCCAGACTTGGAGCTACTCAGAGGTTGGACAGACTTAGAATGTTTTTTCGTGAATGCTGGAGGCTGTGGGGAGACTTGATGGAAATATATAAATGAATGAGAGGCATAGTCAGAACCTTTGTCCCAAGAGAGAGCTAGATAGGGCTCTTAAAGATAGCGGAGTCAGGGGATATGGGGAGAAGGCAGGAACGGGGTACTGATTGTGGATGATCAGCCATGATCACAATGAATGAGCGTGCAGGCTCGAAGGGCCGAATGGCCTATTCTTGCACCTATTGTCTATTGTCTATATCAAATACTGGAGGGCGCACCACTGAGCGAAAGGGTCAAAGTATAAAGGAGATGTGCAGGACACGTTTTTACACAGAGGGCAGTGAGGTCCTGGAATGCAGTGCCAGGGATGGTGGTGCAGACAGATCGGGGAGGGGGGTAAAAGGCTCTTGGATAGACATGGACATGCAGGGAATGATGGGAAATGGGTTGTGTGCAGTCAGGTGAGTTTAAACTTGGCATCATGTTCGGCACAGACATTGTGGGCTGAAGGGCCTGTTCCTGCGCTGTACTGTTCTATGCTCTGTGTCGCCCAGATGGCACAATGCCTTTAGAGTTGTCTGGTTAATACGTTTATACGTGATGGGAGCATAATTAGGCCATTCGGCCCATCAAGTCTACTCTGCCATTCAATCATGGCTGATCTATCTCTCCCTCCCAACCCCATTCTCCTGCCTTCTACCCATCACCCCTGACACCCGTACTAATCAAGAATCTATCTATCTATCTCTGAAAATATTCATTGACGGCCTCCACCGCCTTCTGTGGCAAAGAATTCCACAACTGATGATCTTAATGTGATGAATGCGAGAACTTGTCAAGGGAGTACCAAATAATAGACCATGCCAAAACTGTAGCTGGCAGAACACAGAGTGAATCTGGCATCACATCTGATCGTACCCGAGTCAGTTGGGATAACCCGACAACAACTGGCATCAACAGAGCTGGGTATCTGGAACCTGGAGCTGAGGTTACAACATGTCAATGTTGTCAATACACAGAGGGACACAAAGTGCTGGAATAACTCAGCGAGTGTGATAGAGTCATGTAGCACGGAAACAGGCCGTCTGATCTAACTCGTCCATGCCATCCGAGATGCCTCATCTACACTAGTCCCACCTGCCCACGTTTGACCCATATCCCTCTAAACCTTTCCTATCCACGTACCTGTCCAATTGCTTCACTCTTACACTCGTGTGTGAGTGTGTTTGTAGTATGATTGCACCAGATTTTTAGTTTAGTTTAGAGGTACAACACATAAACAGGCCCTTCGGCCCACCGAGTCCACGCCAACCAGCGATCCCCTCACACTAACGCTAGCCCACACACACCAGGGACAATTATAGCGAGCCAATTAGCCTACAAGCCTGTACGTCTTTGGAGTGTGTGAGGGTACCGGAGCACCCGGAGCAAACCTGAATGTACAATCTGCGTACAGACAGCGCCCGTAGTCAGGATGGAACACGGGTCCCCAGCGCTCCATGCAGCAACTCTATCGTGCTGCCCATACACACCAGCGTTTGCCTTTCTGCAGACAAAGAGGTGGTTGCCGATGCACAGAGTCCAAGAGAAAGGCCAAAGGTTCACTACAAGGATACGATTAAAAGAGACAACATCTTCTAACATTGGCACTGACGACAGGGAAACAGCTGCTGAGGGCTGGGGGAGGTGGAGAAAGGACCTCAGGTGGGGTCTGAAGCACCAAGATTGCAAGTGGTTCAAGACCCTGGGGACCAGGCGCCAACACCACATACTGGTCAACGGCAACACTTCCCCAACCATTGGCCAGAGACAACCTCACACGTGGGAGCTGTAGGAGGGTCTGCTTGTCAAGGGCAGGCCTAGGCAGCCGCTGCAGGAAACGTGACCATAGGTGAAAGATTCCCCTCTCCAAACAGGTCAACGTCAAACCTGCACCATCATCTCCTGCAAATGGACAGATGGCAACAGGATGGAGGTTGTAACATAATTGATCTGCCTGGTAGCTCACCCATTTGCCCCACAGCACGTGTGGTGTGACCAACCCTCCATGACGACACAAAGGCCTCTGTTCCTCATGTAGCAATTGCTTTGTTGACATTTCTGTGGGGGCCGCGTGTGCGTAACACAATTCCCTTCCGTCTGAATCATTGGCTTCTTGAGAAAGGAGGGACCAGGCCATTGACTGAACATGTCTTGTGCTGCCCAGCTGGGAAATGAAACCACCTCATATTTCCAGGAACATTCTGCACAACAGTAGGTTGATCCTCGAGTGTTGACAACATCCTTGTCAATCTTCCCAGCACTTTCCTACTCCAGGGTCCACTAAATTGAACACAATACTCGACACGCGGCTACACCAGAGTCTTGTACAGCTGTAACATAACATCCTGACCTCTACACTTAATTACAGGCACAAAATGCTGGAGTAACTCAGTGGGACGCCTCAGGCAGCACCACTGGAGAGAAGGTATGAGTGATGTTTGGGGTCGAGACCCTTCTTCAGACCCACACTCAATTCCCTGACTGATGATGGCCAGCATGCCAAAAGCCTTGATCACCACCCAGTCATTCTACAATATCACTTTCATGGAACTTGTCTCAAAAGAAGTGATGCATATAGTTTAGTGGTTGCTGTAAACATTTCTCTTTGTTGTCATTTAAAGCTTCTGAATAGAGGATATCAAGTTGTGCAGATGTACTGACTATGTACTTTGAGTATTGTGTAAGAAAGAACTGCAGATGCTGGAAAAATCAAAGGCAGACAAAAATGCTGGAGAAACCTTGTAACTGTCTCTTTAACGTTTTTGTCTACCATGGACTTTGAATATATAATTCAGCAACGAAGGATTTATACATCATTTGGGATGTTGCTGAACTGTACTCTTCCCTGAGGCATCGTGACTGTAATTTGCTGTCAAAATCTTGATGCATTATTAATTACCCCGGCTTCATGGAGCCGCATTCCAACAGCCCTCTGCACATGAACATATCAGAGCAGAGGTCCACTGGGTCAATACTTTAACGATGGGTAACACTCTGCGTGACGTTTTAAACCAGCTGTTACGACATATAGATTGCCTGTCACACACCTACCGACAACGTTTACCAGGGCATTGATCAAACTGAAAATTCTTGAATGGAATGCCAATAATCCTGTGTTAAACCTTACTGATTCTGCGATGAAAGATTAGAAAAGTAATCATGGAAGGGCACCATGAAGCCCAATATTGTTACTCAGTCAAGCTGAGATCCAAATGAATGGTTTCTAACCAGTTAGTGTCTGAAGAAGGGTCTCGACCCGAAAGGTCACCCATTCCTTCGCTCCAGAGATGCTACCTGCCCCGCTGAGTTACTCCAGATTTTTGTGTCTATCTTGGGGTCAGATCCACATTTACCTTCTTCTTCTTCTTGCGTGTGGCGTGCACGGCCTAAAGTTGTCGGACAACTTGTTCTTTTTGATCTTATTTGACTGTCCACACCGGGTTGATTGCATTCGTCGAAACAGGGCGGACCACGTGAAGGTTGCAATCTCCCAGCCCAACCATCAACGGGTAAAGAGAGGTGTCAGTTCTTTAATCTACAGCAACTATAGACCATAGAACATTACAACACAGGAACAGGCCATTCGGCCCACAATGTCTGCTAAACATGATGCCAATTCCAATTTGTCTCTGCCTGCTCGTGATCCATATCCCTCCATTCCCTGCATATCCATGTGCCTATCCAAAAGCCTCTCAAACATCACTGTCATATCTGCCTCCACCACCACCCCTGGCAGCGGGTTTCAAGCACTCACAACAATATGTTGAAAGAACTTGCCCCGCACATCTCCCTTTAACCTTTGCCCCTTTCATCTTAAAGCTATGCCCTCTAGTCTTTGAGATCCAAGCCATTCCAATCTCTCCCTGTAGCTGAAATCCTCTAAAACTGTAGCATCATCCTGTTGATGGCACCTCTTCTGCATCTCTCCAAATCCTTCCTGTGTTGGGGCGATTAGAACTGTACGCAATACTGCACATGCGGTCTAACCAAAGTCTATGAGAGGGGATCTTATAGAAACTTACAAGATTCTTAAGGGGTTGGACAGGTTAGATGCAGGAAGATTGTTCCCGATGTTGGGGAGGTCCAGAACAAGGGGTCACAGCTTAAGGATAAGGGGGAAATCCTTTAGGACCGAGATGAGAAGAAATGTTTTCACACAGAGTGTGGTGGGTCTCTGGAACTCTCTGCCACAGAGGGTAGTTGAGGCCAGTTAATTGGCTATATTTAAGAGGGAGTTAGATGTGGCCCTTGTGGCTAAGGGGATCAGGGGGTATGGAGAGAAGGCAGGTACGGGATACTGAGTTGGATGATCAGCCATGATCATATTGAATGGCGGTGCAGGCTCGAAGGGCCAAATGGCCTACTCCTGCACCTAATTTCTATGTTTCTATGTTTCTACTATAAAGTTGCATCATGACATCCGGAATCTTCTATGCGAGACCCTGACCTATGAGAGCAAGCATAGCACAAGCCTTCTTTGCACCTCTGTTTCCTAGTGCTGCCACTTACTGGGATATCTGGACGTGTACATCATCATCACCATCATCATCTTCATCGGCGGTCTCATGGAGGACGCCTGTGCGTGACTTTGTTTAACGTGGGGAGACTGGTGCACAGACAGCCACCCTACGGTCCTTGACAGATCTGGGTCAGGATCCAGTGGCATGGAGTCCAAGACGACCGGAGACCCTTTTCTGCCGCAGCCTTCATCCGCCTTCCCAGCCGTTGTGACGCTCCACTAAGGTCAGCCATCGTCCTCCGCCTGTTCCACCGTTGAGGTCTTGGTCGGATCGCTCTTTGTCAGAGACCTCCCCTCGACCTTACCGCCATGGGTGGCCCTACCAGGAGCATCGCTCCAGACGGCATCGCTCTCAGGATCTCAGGTCCACACAATCTTCTCCACCTCGACAAGGTGACAATCCACGGAGAAGTGTTGTCATGGCCATTAATTGTATATTTGACCCTTAAATTTGATCTCCTAAGGTACAGAATCTCGCACTTGTTTTATTTAAACTCCATCTGCCAATTCTCCGCCCAATTCTGTAGCTGATCTACATCCTGCTGTGTACTTTGCCAGCCTTCCTCAAAGTCCGGGACCCCAGCTATCTCGGTGTCACTTACCAACTCACTAATCAACCCATCCACATTTACATCCAAGTCATTAATATCTATCACAAACGCCAGTGGTCCCAGCAAAGATCCTTGCAGAACTCAACAGGTCAGAGAGCTCTAGCCTGAATATTGTCCATCCACCATCAGTAAGCCAGTTCTGAACCCAAACGGCCAAGTCACAGCGAATCCTGTGCATCTTAATCTTCTGAAACAGCCTACCATGAGGGACTTTATCAAATGCCTTGCTAAAATCTATGTCCATCCCTCTGATCACTGCTATTCTCCAGCCATAAAGGCATACAGTGTGGAAACTGGCCCTTTGGCCCAACTTACCCACACTGACTAACATGCCCAATCTACACTAGTCCCACCTGCTTGCATTTGGCCCATATCCCTCCAAAACAGTTCTATCCATGTAAACATAGAAACATACAAAGTAAGTGCAGGAGTAGGCCATTCGGCCCTTTGAACCAGTACCACCATTCAATATGATCATGGCTGATTATCTAAAATCAGTACCCCATTCCTGCTTTCTCCGCATATCCCTTGATTCTGTTAGCCCTAAGAGCTAAATCTAACTTGAAAATATCCAGTAAATTGGCCTACACTGCCTTCTGTGCCAGAGAATTCCACAAATTCACAACTCTCTGGGTAAATTTGAGTTCCTCAACATCGGGAACATTTTTCCTGTATCTAACCTGTCCAATCCCTTAAGAATTTTATATGTTTCTATAAGATCCCTTCTCATCCTTCTAAATTCCAGTGAATATAAGCCCAATCGCTCCATTCTTGCCATTCAGCCCCGCCATGCCGGGAATTAACCTGGTGAACCTAGGCTGCATTCCCTCAATAGCAATAATGTCCCTCCTCAAATTAGGAGACCAAAACTGCACACAATACTCCAGGCGTGGTCTCACCAGGGCCCTGTACAACTGCAGTAGGACCTCCTAGCTCCTAAACTCAAATAACCTGTCCAAATGTTTTTAAAACATTGATGGTACATGTGAGGTATTCAGGATCATTCCTGATTAATACAGATGTCAGGTGTTATGGGGAGAAGGCAGGAGCATGGGGTTTGGAGGGAAAGACAGATCAGCCATTAATGAATGATGGGGTAGACCTGATGGGCCGAATGACCTAATACTGCTCCCACTACTTATGAACTTTTATTACACCATTAATTGTATATTTTCCCCTTGCATTCTATGTCTCAAACGCCTCACACTTGTGTTAGAGACTGTTTCAAGCACAAGGTGACGTGAGGTTGAGTGAGCGTCGGGATGGCCTGATACTAATTGCGTGGGTATCGGACCATAGGCAGGCGAGTGGTTAGACATGGGCAGGCCAATGGGGAAGTGTTCAGGAAGCTCACCTGATGATGAGCTGACTTGTGAAGAGGGAGGTGACCCGTAATCATACACCTTAATGATGAGGTAACATCACTCACATCAAAAGGGATTAGAACACGCAAAAGAATGAAAGATCAAAGCCAAAAATAAATAAATTGTTGTTGACATTAATATCTTCTCTGAGTTAATGTAAGAGGATGGAAGTTTACACCACAACTATTTACTAGTTTCTTGCTGTGTGCCAAATCTAAAATTCATCTGTGAAATACAGTACATTGATCTTATTGATGTAGTATTCTGTAGACAAAGGGTGCCTGTTATGAAGCATTAATGCATTTAAAAATACCTTTTAAACATGCATTTTTGAAAGCAGAGGCATAGGGGACTGACACAAACAAGATGAATATTCATTTACCCTTGAGCAAAATCGATCATGCTTTCTCTCTTTGCACAGAGCTTGCACGCCCATTTCAGTCATTGCTTACCGTGTGACTGTTTTAGCTTGAAACATTCTTTAAATGCTGGCTGGGCAGGTTTCAAGCAGATGGTAAATTGCTTTGACCGAATCAAGGGATATGGAGAAAAAGCAGGAACGGGGTACTTCTTCTTTTGTGTGGCGTGCACAGCCTAAAGTTGTAGGACAACTCGTTCTATTGGATCTTCCGTTTGTGCACGTCGAGTTGATTGCATTAGTCGAAACAGGGCGGACCGCGTGAAGGTTGCAATCTTCCACCCTGAACGGGGTACTGATTGTGGATGATCAGCCATGAGGACACTGGATGGCGGTGCTGGCTCGAAGGGCTGAATTGCCTACTCCTGCACCTATTGTCTATGTTTCATACTTAGTCGGAGTCATACAACATGGAAACCAGCCCTTCGGCCCAACCTGCCCATGTTTGGCCCATTTTCCTCTGATCCATGTATCTGTTCAAATGACTTTAAAATGTTGTTATAGTACCTGCCTCAACTACCAAAATCATGAGAGGAATAGATCGGGTAGATGCACAGAGTCTCTTGCCCAGAGTAGGTGAATCGAGGACCAGAGGACATAGGTTGAAGGTGAACGGGAAAAGATTTAATAGGAATCTGAGAAGTAACGTTTTCACACTTCGGGTGGTGGGTGTATGGAACGAGCTGCCAGAGGAGGTAGTTGAGGCTGGAACTATCCCATCATTTAAAAAACAGTTAGACAGGTACATGGATAGGACAGGTTTGGAGGGATATGGACCAAGCGCAGGCAGGTGGGACTAGTGTAGCTGGGACATTGTTGGCCGGTGTGGGTGAGTTGGGCCAAAAGGCCTGTTTCTATAACTCCATGACTGTATGACCTCCTCTGGCAACTCGCTCCATACACCCACCACCGTCGATGTGAAAAAGCTGCCTCTCAGGTGCCTATTAATCTTCCCCATCTCACCTTAAACCTATGTCCTCTGGTTCTTGCCTCCCCTACCCTGAGTAAAAGGTTACCCACCTTATGTATTCCCCTCATGATTTTATACATCTCTACAAGATCACCCCTCATCTTCCTGTGCTCCAAGCAATAAAGTCCTAGCCTGCTCAACCTCTCCTTATAGTTCAGACCATCGAGTTCTGGCAACGTCACTGTAAATCTTCTCTGCACTCTATCCAGCTGGAGGTCATTCTTGTGCACGTTGGTTTTGATAACTTAATCCTTCTTTAAAAGCTGGGTTAAATATACATTATTAGGGACAGTAACTTTGTTAAAATAAGCTAACAGCAGTAAAAATCTACTCAGCTTTGAAAATGGCTTCAGGGTAGAAAGGAAATCCAGACGTTAAGAATGAATGGACCGTCTGTGATCTCTGTAGTGTTGGTGATGCCTTTATATAGAGCTGCTGGATGTTCCTTCTGGACAACTTTGCTCTGAGTTAAGGGCCTGTCCCACTTGGCGAGTTTTTCGGGGACTGCTGTCGTCATAGCAGTGTCGCCAAAAGATTTTGAACATTTCAAAATCCAGCGGCGACAAAAAAATGTTGCGACACTTGAAAAAACACCGTGCGCCAATACGTCGTCACGCCGCATCGCGCCGAGTTACACCGCATCACGCCGCCCCACACCGCATCATGCCGAGTCACACCGCATCACGCCGTCCACACCGCATCATGCCGAGTCACACCGCATCACGCCGCCCCACACCGCATCATGCCGAGTCACACCGCATCACGCCGCCCCACACCGCATCATGCCGAGTCACACCGCATCATGCCGAGTCACACCGCATCACGCCGCCCCACACCGCATCATGCCGAGTCACACCGCATCACGCCGCCCCACACCGCATCATGCCGAGTCACACCGCATCACGCCGTCCACACCGCATCATGCCGAGTTACACCGCATCACGCCGCCCCACACCGCATCATGCCGAGTCACACCGCATCACGCCGCCCCACACCGCATCATGCCGAGTCACACCGCATCATGCCGAGTCACACCGCATCACGCCGCCCCACACCGCATCATGCCGAGTCACACCGCATCACGCCGCCCCACACCGCATCATGCCGAGTCACACCGCATCATGCCGTCACACCGCATCACGCCGCCCCACACCGCATCACGCCGCCCCACACCGCATCATGCCGAGTCACACCGCATCACGCTGCCCCACACCGCATCATGCCGAGTCACACCGCATCACGCCGCCCCACACCGCATCACGCCGCCCCACACCGCATCATGCCGAGTCACACCGCATCACGCCGCCCCACACCGCATCATGCCGAGTCACACCGCATCACGCCGCCCCACACCGCATCATGCCGAGTCACACCGCATCACGCCGAGTCACACCGCATCACGCCGCCCCACACCGCATCATGCCGAGTCACACCGCATCACGCCGCCCCACACCGCATCACGCCGCCCCACACCGCATCACGCCACCCCACACCGTATCATGCCGAGTCACACCGCATCACGCCGACTCACACCGCATCACGCCGCCCCACACCGCATCATGCCGAGTCACACCGCATCATGCCGAGTCACACCTCATCGAGCCGAGTCACACCGCATCGCGCCGCCCCACACCGCATCATGCCGAGTCACACCGCATCATGCCGAGTCACACCTCATCGCGCCGAGTCACACCGCATCGCGCCGCCCCACACCGCATCACGCCGCCCCACACCGCATCATGCCGAGTCACACCGCATCAGGCCGCAAATCTTTTGGTGACCTCATTACATCAATCAATGATGCAAGATCCCCGCTCACTAACACAATTCTACACACACTAGGGACAATTTTACAATTAAAACAAGCCAATTAGCCTGCAAACGTGAACGTTTTTAGA
Source organism: Raja brachyura (assembly GCA_963514005.1). The sequence goes on along the minus strand of OY740783.1, from coordinate 1,135,328 downwards.
GTGTGGGAAGAAACCAGAGCTCCCGGAGAAAACCCACGCAGGTCATGGGGGGAACGTACAAACTCGGTACAGAAAAAACTTCAATTTCCACTATTATGCTTTGGTTACACAGTATTTCCGATCATTTATTGTATAATAGATTATTTTATAGTTATTTGTTAAGCTGCTGAAGGTGAGAATTTCATTGTTTGAGTCCTGGTACATATGACATTTAACCATTCTTGACTCTTGGCAGTTGGATTGATTTGTCTAGAGAGTCGGAGGCTGACGGGAGACCTGATAGGAATGTAAAAATTATCCGAGGCAGCGTGAAGTGTAGATGGAGTCGATGGTGGGGAGTGTGGACTGTATGGGACTGGGCCACATCTACAATGGTGGGGAGTGTGGACTGTGTGGGGCTGGGCCACATCTACAATGGTGGGGAGTGTGGACTGTGTGGGACTGGGCCACATCTACAATGGTGGGGAGTGTGGACTGTGTGATGGACTGGGCTACATCTACAATGGTGGGGAGTGTGGACTGTGTGTGACTGGGCCACATCTACAATGGTGGGGAGTGTGGACTGTGTGATGGACTGGGCCACATCTACAATGGTGGGGAGTGTGGACTGTGTGTGGGACTGGGCCACATCTACAATTGTGGGGAGTGTGGACTGTGTGTGGGACTGGGCCACATCTACAATGGTGGGGAGTGTGGACTGTGTGTGACTGGGCTACATCTACAATGGTGGGGAGTGTGGACTGTGTGTGGGACTGGGCCACATCTACAATGGTGGGGAGTGTGGACTGTGTGTGACTGGGCCACATCTACAATGGTGGGGAGTGTGGTCTGTGTGGGACTGGGCCACATCTACAGTGGTGGGGAGTGTGGTGTGTGTGATGGACTGGGCTACATCTACAATGTGGGGAGTGTGGTCTGTGTGGGACTGGGCTACATCTACAATGGTGGGGAGTGTGGACTGTGTGACGGACTGGGCTACATCTACAATGGTGGGGAGTGTGGTCTGTGTGTGGGACTGGGCCACATCTACAATGGTGGGGAGTGTGGTCTGTGTGGGACTGGGCTACATCTACAATGGTGGGGAGTGTGGTCTGTGTGATGGACTGGGCCACATCTACAATGGTGGGGAGTGGGGTCTGTGTGATGGACTGGGCCACATCTACAATGGTGGGGAGTGTGGTCTGTGTGGGACTGGGCTACATCTACAATGGTGGGGAGTGTGGACTGTGTGTGACTGGGCCACATCTACAATGGTGGGGAGTGTGGACTGTGTGATGGACTGGGCCACATCTACAATGGTGGGGAGTGTGGACTGTGTGTGGGACTGGGCCACATCTACAATGGTGGGGAGTGTGGTCTGTGTGGGACTGGGCTACATCTACAATGGTGGGGAGTGTGGACTGTGTGATGGACTGGGCCACATCTACAATGGTGGGGAGTGTGGACTGTGTGTGGGACTGGGCTACATCTACAATGGTGGGGAGTGTGGTCTGTGTGTGGGACTGGGCCACATCTACAATGGTGGGGAGTGTGGTCTGTGTGGGACTGGGCTACATCTACAATGGTGGGGAGTGTGGTCTGTGTGATGGACTGGGCCACATCTACAATGGTGGGGAGTGGGGTCTGTGTGATGGACTGGGCCACATCTACAATGGTGGGGAGTGTGGTCTGTGTGGGACTGGGCCACATCTACAATGGTGGGGGGGTGTTGGTCTGTGTGATGGACTGGGCTACATCTACAATGGTGGGGAGTGTGGACTGTGTGGGACTGGGCCACATCTACAATGGTGGGGAGTGTGGTCTGTGTGGGACTGGGCTACATCTACAATGGTGGGGAGTGTGGACTGTGTGATGGACTGGGCCACATCTACAATGGTGGGGAGTGTGGACTGTGTGTGGGACTGGGCCACATCTACAATGGTGGGGAGTGTGGACTGTGTGTGACTGGGCCACATCTACAATGGTGGGGAGTGTGGACTGTGTGATGGACTGGGCCACATCTACAATGGTGGGGAGTGTGGTCTGTGTGATGGACTGGGCCACATCTACAATGGTGGGGAGTGTGGACTGTGTGTGACTGGGCTACATCTACAATGGTGGGGAGTGTGGACTGTGTGATGGACTGGGCTACATCTACAATGGTGGGGAGTGTGGACTGTGTGATGGACTGGGCCACATCTACAATGGTGGGGAGTGTGGACTGTGTGTGACTGGGCCACATCCACAATGGTGGGGAGTGTGGACTGTGTGTGACTGGGCCACATCTACAATGGTGGGGGGGTGTGGTCTGTGTGATGGACTGGGCTACATCTACAATGGTGGGGAGTGTGGACTGTGTGTGACTGGGCCACATCTACAATGGTGGGGAGTGTGGACTGTGTGATGGACTGGGCCACATCTACAATGGTGGGGAGTGTGGACTGTGTGATGGACTGGGCCACATCTACAATGGTGGGGAGTGTGGTCTGTGTGATGGACTGGGCTACATCTACAATGGTGGGGAGTGTGGTCTGTGTGGGACTGGGCTACATCTACAATGGTGGGGAGTGTGGTCTGTGTGGGACTGGGCTACATCTACAATGGTGGGGAGTGTGGTCTGTGTGGGACTGGGCCACATCTACAATGTGGGGAGTGTGGTCTGTGTGGGACTGGGCCACATCTACAATGGTGGGGAGTGTGGACTGTGTGATGGACTGGGCCACATCTACAACTCTCTGCAATTTCTTGTGGTCTTGGGCAGAGCTGCTCCCAAACCAAGGTGTGATGTCACCTGACAGTATGATTTCCATGGTGCATCTGTAGAGGTTATTGGTTCTCTTAACCAGACCTTGTTTGTGATAGCACAAAGATCAGAACAGTTGGAACAGGCCGTTCAGCCCACAATATTTGTATCAAACATGATGCCAAGTTAAACTGATCTCATCTGCCTATACATGATCCACATCCCTCCATTCCCTGCACATCCATGTGCCTGTCTAAAAGCCTCTTATACACCACTATGGTATCTGCCTCCACCCCCACCCCCACCCCCGGCAGCGTGTTCCAGGCACCCACCACCCTCTGTGTAAAACAGTTGAATTGCATAATTCCATTAAATTTTCCCCCTCTCACATTCCAGCTATTCCCTCTACTGCTGGACATCTCCACCCTGGAAAAAAGGTTCTGACTGTCTACGCTATCTACAGTCTGCCTCTCAATCAACCTCCGAGGTTCCAGAGAAAACAATCCAAGTCTGTCCAACCTGCCCCTGTAGCTGAGCCCCCCCCCATCCCCAATCCAGGCATCATTCTGGTAAACCTCCTCTGCAGCTTCTCGTAGAGCCATCACATCCTTCCTGTAATGGGGGCAACCACAACTGCACGCAATACTCCAAATGCGGCCTAATCAGTCCTTCAAGAAAATATTCTTAATATCCATTTCATAGAGTCCCACCTGCCTGCGTTTGGCCCATATCCCTGTGCCTGTCTATATGTTTCTTAAACATTGCGATACTTCCTGCCTCAACTATCTCTTCCGGCAGCTTGTTCCATACACCCACCACCCTTTGTGTAAAAAAGTCACCCCTCAGGTTCCTATTACATCTTTTCCCTCCCTCACCTGAAACTTCTGTCTTCTGGTTCTTAATTCTCCTTCTCTGGGCAAGAGACTCTGTACGTTTACCTGATCTATTCCACTCATGATCTTATACAGGTATAACTTTACCCGCACCGGCTGCATCCCAGTCCCACCTGAGTCTGAGCGTTTGAGTTTTAAGTGTCAGTGGGGGGACAGGGAAGGCAGGGAACATCTGTGCTGATGTTGTGGAATGGTGTTTGAGGAAGGCTAGCGATGATCTATCATGGGCATGTCGACCCACAAAGCCCTATCGTGCAGCGTGAGATAGCAGAGCCCAGGTACATGGGCACAAGAACACAAATCACTGACCCCCACCTCTCCACTCAAACTTTCTACCCTCCTCCAATCAGTCTGACATTCACATTCATACGTTCTTGGAACAGAATTAGGCCATTCGGTCCATCGAGTCTACTCTGCCATTCAATCATGGCTGATCTATCTTTCACACCTAACCCCATTCTCCTGCCTTCTCCCCATAACCCCTGACACCCGTTGCATAATCTAATTCTTAGGAGGAAAGAAAATGGAGAGAGATGGCTTACGACATGGAGTTTGGATAATGGTGCAGGGGTTGTGAATTCCAACATCACCTGGGAGATTACTAGAAGTGGGGGAAGCACAGGAGTTTGAGTTAGACCAGTCTCCACTTTATGGCAGTAAAACGTTGGTCTTATCTATCAATCCTTGTGTATATAAAGGATCTCACACCACAATCGAGGATATGGGATGATAACATAGGATGTGACAGTCCCTTAGACTCCTCACCCAAAGTCTCTCTCGTTTAGTCCCACGTGTAAGTAGATTTTGGCGCTGAGATAGCCGGGATAAAGGCCACAGGCAAAGGTAATATTCAGCAAAGGCCCGGCACTCTCATCAGGTGGCTCTGGGAATCGCCGCGTGCTGATCTCCACCCGATCGGAGGGATTACTAAATCTATTCCACGTTGCTTTCAGAAGCATTCTCTTCATTCCATGAGCCTTCACTATCTGAGCACACCCAGCTCCTCACAAGTGTAACACTTGAGCCAAAGTTACCAAACTAATCTGCGAGCCAGTGAACCCAAGAAGGGAACACGCAGATTAAATTATTCAGAACACAAAGTGTCAAATGAATTCCGTTCATTATCTGTCAAAGATTCCTGCACTCATCTGTAAACGACACGCTGAGATATTTTCGTTATATCAAATGGCAAACCAAAATAATCTAAAAATCCCAGCAACGATAGTTAAGGAGCTTATATAAAGAATTGTAATATATTTATGGACAAAACAAGGAACTGCAGATGCTGGTATACACCGAAGATAGACACAAATTGCTGGAGCAAAATTGTCTCCATGGAAGGAAGCAGAGGGTGATGGTGGAAGGTTGCTTCTCAGACTGGAGGCCTGTGACTAGTGGTGTGCCTCAGGGTTCGGTGCTGGGCCCGTTACTGTTTGTCATCTACATCAATGATTTGGATGAGAACATACAGGGCAAGATTAGCAAGTTTGCTGATGATACAAAAGTGGGTGGTTTTGCAGATAGTGAAGATGGTTGTGAACGATTGCAGCAGGATCTGGATCGATTGGCCAGGTGGGCGGAGGAATGGTTGATGGAATTTAATACAGAGAAGTGTGAGGTGTTGCATTTTGGGACGTCGAACAAGGGCAGGACCTACACAGTGAATGGTCGGCCTCTGGGTAGTGTTGTAGAGCAGAGGGATCTAGGAGTACAGGTGCATGGTTCCCTGAAGGCTGAGTCACAGGGAGATGAGGTGGTCAAAAAAGCAGTTTGGCACATTGGCCTTCATCAGTCAGAGTATTGAGTATAGAAGTTGGGAGGTCATGTTGCAGTTGTATAAGACGTTGGTGAGACCGCATTTAGAATATTGTGTTCAGTTCTGGGCACCATGTTATAGAATAGATGTTGTCAAGCTGGAAAGGGTACAGAGAAGATTTACGAGGATGTTGCTGGGACTAGAGGGTGTGAGCTATAGGGAGAGGTTGAGCACGCTAGGAATCTTTTCATTGGAGCTCAGGATGATGAGGGATGATCTTATAGAGGTGTATAAAATCATGAGAGGTATAGTTCAGGTGGACCCACAATTCTCTTGCCCAGAGTAGGGGAATTGAGGACCCGAGGTTTAACGTGAAGGGGAAAAAAAATTAATTGGAATCCGAGGGGTGACTTTTTCCCGCAGAGGGTGGTGGTTGTATGGAACAAACTGCCAGCAGAGACTGGGACTATCCCAACATTTATGAAACAGTTAGATAGGTACATGGATAGGACAGGTTTGGAAGGTTATGGACCAAACACAGGCAGGTGGGTCTAGTGTAGTTGGGGCATGTGGGCTGGTGTGGGCAAAGTGGGCTGAAGGGCCTGTTTCCACGCTGTATCACTCTCTGGTTCTATGACCCAAAACGTCACCCATCCATGTTCTCCAGAGATGCTGCCTGACTCGCTGAGTTACTCCAGCACTTTGTTTCGTTTTTTTATAAATCTGCATTTGCAGTTCCTACTTTCCACGAAGCCTCCCACTGTATTCTGATACAACCCTAAACCCTAAACCTAAACCCAGTACTCCAAATGTGGCATCACCAGCGTCTTGTACAGCTGTAACAGAATGTTGATTCCACTATCCTGGGAAAACTGCTTTGTGCATTAAATTCCCACTATTCATTCAGAGTTCTTGCCTCACTTTTTGTCTCACTGATCAGTAAAATCAATCTTCAAGCTAAGAATGTTGCAGTTTCCTCTTTAACCTTCTCTCCTCCTATATATAAAGTATTCTGGTCATTATCACTGGATGCCTTCCATCTGTTTTTGTTCTCTCGTAACATTAGATGTAACTTGCCTGGGGAACTGGAGGTTACTGTTCCATCGTAACTGCAATGTGTACATGGTTAATCCAATCTGATTTGTTCTTCAAAGATAGACACATCTCTGGAGAACATGGATAGGTGACGTTTCACAGAGTGCTGGAGTAACTCAGCGGGTCAGGCAGCATCTGTGGAGAACATGGATAGGTGACGTTTCACAGAGTGCTGGAGTAACTCAGCGGGTCAGGCAGCATCTGTGGAGAACCTGGATAGGTGACGTTTCACAGAGTGCTGGAGTAACTCAGCGGGTCAGGCAGCATCTGTGGAGAACATGGATAGGTGACGTTTCACAGAGTGCTGGAGTAACTCAGCGGGTCAGGCAGCATCTGTGGAGAACATGGATAGGTGACGTTTCACAGAGTGCTGGAGTAACTCAGCGGGTCAGGCAGCATCTGTGGAGAACATGGATAGGTGACGTTTCACAGAGTGCTGGAGTAACTCAGCGGGTCAGGCAGTATCTCTAGAGGTGAGCTATTGTAATCCTCTTGCGATCACACCTACCCTAGCCAGCAATCGGCCTACCAGGCCTTAACATCTGTTGCTAAACCTGAGTTGTCCTGGTCTCTCCTTGCCTCTAGCTCTTCCCCAACCCCCACCTCCTACTGTCAGTCTGAAGAAGGGTTCCAACCCGAAACCTGCAACCCGAAACCTATCCATGTTCTCCACAGATGCTGCCTGACCCGCTGAGTTACTCCAGCACTCTGTGAAACGTCACCTATCCATGTTCTCCACAGATGCTGCCTGACCCGCTGAGCTACTCCAGCAGTTTGTGTACCTTCAGATTCAGGGACAGCTTCTTCCCAGCCTGATATAGGGCTGCTACCTCACAGTGCCAGAGACCTGGGTGCTGTCTGAGTGAGGTTCTCCTGGTGACCGCGTGGGTTCCCTCCGGGTGCTCCGGTTTCCTCCCATAAGCCAAAGACGTGTGAGTTTGTAGGTTAATTGCCCTTAGTGTGTGGACAGTGGATGAGAAAGTGGGATAATGAAGAGCTAGTGTGAATTGGTGATCGATGGCCATGGTGGAATTGTTGGCCTAAAGGCTCTGTTTCTGTGTCTCTTAATATGAACAAAACTTCATTGAAGGAGGACCAACACAAAATGCTGAAGTAACTCAGCGGGACAGGCAGCATCTCTGTAGAGAAGGCATGGGTGGGTTTCGGGTCAAGACGCTTCTTCAGAAGGGGCATCTGAAGAAGGCTCACCACCCAAAAGGTCATCTATTCCTTTGCGCCAGAGATGCTGCCTGACCCGTTGAGTTCCTCCAGCATTTAGTATCTAACTTGGCGACTGTTGTTGTCCACCCTGTGACCAACTCTCCCTTTTGCTCTCTCTGCCTCTCCTAACTTTCTCTCTTCTCTCTGCAGTTTAAAACTTACTTTATCTTCCAATGCAGGCAATATTTCCTCCGATTAGCTTTGAAACTGAAAGTCTATAGTATCACCTTTGCTTGCAATACTGCTCGGCTGCGGGGTATTTGCAGCATCTTTGCTTTTTATTGGAGTTTAACATCTGCATACTCTGTTCTTTGATCCATTGCCCATTGGTAAAATCTTGCTATGAGGAAATGGGCTGGCATATTTATTTTATTGCAATGGGATCCAAAATTCCACACCAAGTATTTGACTGTTGCAAACTTTGATCCATACCAAGGAAATGAAGGTCATTTATAAAGCACTCATTCGGAAAGATCAGATAGATTAACAAGCGTTCACTTCCCTCTCTCTGCTGGGATTGAAAGAAATTGCATCACCTCGCCAACTCTCTCCATCTCACTGCCGAGTAAAACATGCTTCATTTAACACAGCGTTTCTGAGCCGGAACTCCCCGCAACGCGAGGGGCTCATAATCATAATTTTATCGTCCACGTACGGCATATTTAGCGACGTCTATATGACGCCAGTGTGAGACGCCCTTCGTGGCCAGTGTACAGAAGCTGTACGTGACGGATTTGTGAACCATCGAGTGATTCACTCGAGTACAGACACAGTCTCCATCAGACCTGTCTGCGCTTCCTGGTGTGCAGGTACAGTCTTTCATTCACCACGTTCGTTAGTCATTTTTACCCATCATTCAGAGATGTTATATGAATTTTTTTTAAATTAAGTACATTTATGTTTATTTTTGTTAGTTTATCAACAGTTTATTTATGTACGTTTTTGTTAGTTTATGATAAGTTTATGTGTCTTGTTTTATCTCTCTTTTTCTCTGTCTCTCTCTCTCGCTCTCCTCCATTAGTTCTTCTGTTTGCGTTTATTTGCTCCAGTTTTGAACAAGCAGTTTGATTTGTGTTATTTTTTAGGCATTGTCAATTAATTTGAGAAAAACGCAAGTTATCTTTTGCTTAAACCAGTTATCAGAAAAATATTTAAGAAAGAGGGTGAAGAAGAGTCTGAGGAAGGGTCTCGACCCGAAACGTTGTCTATTCCTTCACTCCACAGATGCTGCCTCACCAGCTGAGTTTCTCCAGCATTTCGGTCTACATCTGAAAAATATATTATGTTTGCTTTATGAACTTTAAGTATATGAAAGAGAAAGAAAGAGATTAATAAAGATATCTAATAATTTTTATGTAGGGGTTCTCTGAGACATGAAAATGTTTCCAAGGGTCTATATGTAGCAATGTTACAAAATTTTGAGATTTTTAAAATCAAGTCTGCAATTTATCCCATCAGATAAAGCATACAAAGAAGTTTAATTTGACACCTAATTCACGTTCATATCTTCAGCATTAAAAAAGTTATGGCCATTTTCATATTTGGAAATTAGCATCTTGTCCCCCATTGCCTTTCCATTGACTTAACACAAAAGCTGTGATCAAGGACAGTCAAAAGCCCATAACTTTCTTAAAAATTAAGAGAACTGAAATAAATTTTCAGTTATTATAGATTGAAGCATTCTGAAACAAATATGAAACAATCTTACTTGGATGACCTGAAATTAAAGCATATAATTAGTTAGTTACCCAATTGTAGCAAATTACAAAATTCAATTACTAGATCTAAACATCTATCCATTTCTTAAGAAAATATTAACTTTTTTTAAAACCCTAAGTATCCAAATAACATTCACACAAGAATTCACAATATAACATGATTTTAAAATCTAATTGTCTTTAATTTATAGGCCAAATTGAAGGAATTTTGTGTTTAATGCCCATAAATTAATAGGCATTTTAAACAGCTTGCCAGTGGGATTTTCTGGAACGCGCTGTATTGAACGTTGCGGTTGTGGTGAATTTAAACCCAATATCGGCAGGAAAAATACTGCCGGTTTGTATGGGGACTAAATCACTGTTTCGCAACATGAAATATTGATTAAAGTCCCCTAAACAAGCAAGTTTATATGTAAAAATAAACAGCTTTCACTTACCTGTCCCCTACGTAAAATTGGTCCCCGTTGTCGGCGTTCACGGCATTAGGAGCTAATTTTTATTTTACTGCAGCGCAGAAATAGTCGGGCTATTTTTTTTTTTAATGAACTTACCGGCAGTCGGTACGAATCTCCAGAAATAGCTCGCACTCCGACAAAATATTATTCCGGTGGCAAGGGAAAAAACGCACTTTAACCCCACCCCACCCCCCCCTTAAAGGCGCCAAAGTCGCGCACACGGCCAGCGGCAGAACTGCAGCACCGCTAAAGGTAAGTTTTGTAACATACCTACTATATGTCTATCCAAAGCTCTCCTAAACTCCACTATGGTATCTGCCTCCACCACCACCGCTGGCAGCGCATTCCACGCACCCTCCACGCTCTGTGTAGAAGGCTTGCCACGCACATCTCTTTCCATTTTGCTCCTCTCAGCTTAAAGCTATGCCTCACCATTTTATAACCAACTATCAGGTCTCTGATCAGCGCCACCTCTGGCGTTCCAGAAAAAACAATCAAAGTCTGTCCAAACTCTCCTTATTGCTAATACCCTCAAATCCAGGCATCATTCTGGTAAACTTCCTCTGCATCCGCTCCAAAGCCCACATCCCCCCTTTAATGGGGTGAGTAGAACTGCACACAATACTCCAAATACGGCCCAAAAGAGCCCTATAGCTGCATCATGAATTCCTCACTCTATACAATGTTTCAAGCAAAGAAGTTCAAAGACATTTGGACAGGTGCATGGATAGGACAGGTGAATGAATACGTTTATTGGCCAAGTATTCACATACAAGGAATTTGCCTTGGTGCCCCGCCCGCAAGTGACAACATGAGTGACAGTTAGCAATATGTGGGCAGGTACACGGATAGGGCAGGTTTAGAGGGATATGGGCCAAACACGGGCAGGTGGGATTAGTGTAAATGGGACATTGTAGACGGCTTGGAGGATTTGGGCTGAAAAGTGGCAGCACTCATTCTCTCTCTCTCGCTCGCTCTATGTTTTACTGTTGTGAAGTCGTTTTTGTCATCTGAAATGTTCACTTTATTCCACAGCATCTACAGTTTTTCTTACTTTTTCTATAGAAATAATGTTTTATACTTTTAAATTCACTGCGTATTCAAGTTCTATTTCAACCAATTGCCGATATATAAAGGAATCTAGAAGACACCTTGACATGGTACTTTATAACCATAACTTGGGAAATAAAAGTATTGAACCTATTTCAGTCATAGGTTTAGGATTAGGTGTAGGTTTAGCATGCTATTAAATCAGAGAACATAATACCATACATAATTCAATCCAGTCAAACTCCAGCACAATATGTAGAGCAAAGGGGAAGATACAGAGTGCAGAATATAGTTCTCAGCATCGTAGCGCATCAGTTCCACAGACAAAGTCCAATGTCCGCAATGGGGTCGAGGTGAATCGGACAGTACCCTAGCTTATGGAAGGGCCGTTCAGAAGCCGGATAACAGAGGGGAAGGAGATAATTCACTCAAAATCTCAGGGGGCCTTTTCTAAGTTTAGTTTAAGTTAGTTTAGAGATACAGCATGGAGACAGGCCCTTCGGCCCACTGAGTCTGTGCCGACCAACGACTACTGGTACACTAGTTCTATGTTATACCAGTTTCACATCCTAAACACATTCGGGACAATTTACAGGGGCCAATCAGCCTACAAACCTGCACGTTTTTGGAACGTGCGAGGAAACCAGAGCCCCTGGAGAAAGCCCACGCGGTCATAGAGAGAAGCTACAAACTCCGTACAGACAGCACCCACAGTCAGGATGGAACCCGGGTCTCTGGCACTGTGAGGCAGCGACTCTACCGCTGCATCACCGTGACGTTTCTAGTGCTGCGAGGCCTCTTCATAAAGTCACATTAACAGATGTACCTTCTCATCCACCAATCACCTGCTAGTGCTTGCCTCTGAAAACATTTATTGATCCTTCACTAACATTAACATTGTGAACTACATCGACAAGTATAAAGCGGGCCAGGCATGACCAGCACCCTGCCTCTGTTACTGTCTCCTCTTGATTAGAGTGGTGAGGGCAATCAGCTGTGTGCTGTCCACACATATCCTCATGTTTCATCTTTGTCCTAATCAAACATCACAGCAGATGAAAGATGTTTGGCTTAATTCTGAAATTGTTCATCCAACCAGCGGCAGAGTTGCTGCCTCACAGCGCCACGACCCGGGTGCCATCCTGACTACGGGTGCTGTCTGTACGGAGTTTGCACGTTCTCCCCATAACCACGTGGGTTTTCTCCGGGTGCTCCGGTTTCCTCCCACATTCCAAAGGCGTACAGGTTTGTAGATTAATTGTAAGATTGTCCCTAGTGTGTGGGATAGTGCTGGTGTACGGGGTGATCGCTGGTCGGTGTGGACGGGGCGAAGGGCCTGTTTCTGCGCTGTATGTAGAAGTCTGAAGTCTAAAAGGCAGTGCATGGTGCTCAGCGAGCTATTTCTGTGTCACTTTACTCGCGTCTCTTGGCAAAGTGCAGCGGTCGCTGCTGAGGATATAAATACTCTGAGGTTTCAATCTGCAGTTCACAAGAAGGTCAAATAAACCTTTTGCATAGATCTGATTATTTTTTTGTTAGTCTTATCTTGGACGAGCTTAAGATTCTGTTATTCTTATCTTGGACGTGCTTGGCTGATTATCATTGGTTAAATGTTCAAACAATCTAATTTTTAACAAACCAGACTTCATTTTCTCTTCACTGTCGATGTGCCAGCTGGATTTCATGCAGTCGTAGTCAGGCAACACAGACACTGGCCCTTCGACCCAACGCACCCATGTTGACCAACATGCTCCACCTAAGCTAATCCCATTTACCTGCGTTTGGCCAGAGTCCTCTAAACATTTCCTGTCCATGTCCGAGTGTCCTTTAAATGTTACCACATCTGCCCAAACTACCCCCATATATGGTGGAGAAAGACATGAAATCTGGGAACTTGAGGCAGTCAGTGGAAGTATCTTGAGGGAAGTCAGTATTGCTGTTGCGGAGATGCTGAAGGGCCTGGTGTGTATGAAGCTGGACAAACCTCCAGTGCTTGATCAGATATATCCAGGGACACCGTGAGAAGCTAGAGAGGAAACTACAGGTGTCCTGGCTGAGATTTCAGAGTCAACGTTAAGTACAGGAGAGGTGCCGGAAGACTGGAGGGTGGCAAATGTTGTGCCTTTATTCAAGATTAGGGCAGGATCGTGATTAGTTTGTTTATGATTGTCACGTGTATCAAGATGCAGTGAAAGTTTTGTCGGTATGCAATCTAGTTAAATCATACTGTTCGTGACTATAAGCCTGCTGTACACAGGTACAACAGGTAGAGCAGAGATCAAGGTACCAGTGTTAAAGAAGGAACTGCAGATGCTGGAGAATCGAGGGTTACACAAAAAGCTGGAGAAACTCAGCGGGTGCAGCAGCATCTAAGGAGCGAAGGAGATAGGCGAAGTTTCGGGAAGAAGGGTCTCAACCCGAAACGTCGCCTATCTCCTTCGCTCCTTAGATGCTGCTGCACCCGCTGAGTTTCTCCAGCTTTTTGTGTAACGATCAAGGTACCAGAATGTGCAATATAATGTTACAGCGTTGTAGTGCTGCAGTTACAGGGGAAGTGCAGATAAACAAAGTGTAAGATCCTGAATGAGGTTGGTTGGTGGATGGAGGCCTGCACCCTAGCCCATAGGAGAACCGTTCAGTAGTCTGATAGCAGTAAGCATGAAGTTGTTCCAGAATATGACCTTCTTCCCAATGGGAGCGAGGACTTTTTCGTGGAATATCGGCCAAATGGGACGAGCCTAGATGGGGCATCTTGGTCAGTATGACCTATGGACCTATTTGTGTTCTGCATTACGATGCGACTGTGACTCGAGGCTCCTGGACCCACTCCCAATTATGTTATCGGCACTCCTAACTGATCCGCCTGATGAATATTCCACTGTAGCCGGAGATCAAAGCTCTTGGCCCTGGTCTTTGCCTTTTATTCAACTTCTCTGCTCTCCACTGAAGTGTGAAACTTGTTGGTATGTTCATTATTTAGCAACAAATGTAAACATGTGGAGACGGTTTTCGTTGCTCTTTAATCTTGCCTTTGCAAATAAGTGCTAACCTGAAGATGCTCACAAAGTGCTGGAGTAACTCAGCGGGACAGGCAGCATCTCTGGAGGGAAGGAATGGGCGACGTTTCGGGTCGAGACCCTTCTTCTCTCTTCTTTCGTCTTTCTTTGGTTTAAACCAGCATCTGCAGTTCTTTCCTGCACAAGTACTGACCTGAGATGACAGCACTCTCTGTGTTTGTGTCGGTCACGCTGAGTGGACAGGCATGGATACAGGGCAGCAACGACGAGGGCAAGGGGAATGGTGGTGGGGAGGCTTCCAAAGAATTCTGCCATGCCAGAGTACCCTGTAGTAAGGAACTGCACTTGCGGGTTTACACCGAAAATGGACACAAAATGCTGGAGTAACTCAACAGGACAGGCAGCATCTCTGGAAAGATGGAATGAGTGACATTTAGAGTCAAGATTCAAGATTGAAGAGAGTTTATTGTCATGTGTCCCAGATAGGACAATGACATTCTTGCTTTGCTTCAGCACAACAGAATATAGACGGCATGAATACAGAACAGATCAGTGTGTCCATATACCATTGTATAAATGTCCACACAAATGAATAAATAAAACAGATTTTAAAGTGCAAATAAACAGATAGTGGGCTATTAATGTTCAGAGTGTTGTTTGAGTTGAGTGCAATAGCCTGCTGGCTGTGGGGAAGAAGCTGTTTCTGAACCTGGACGTTGCAGTCTTCAGGCTCCTGTACCTTCTACCTGAAGGTAGCGGGGAGATGAGTGTGTGGCCAGGATGAAGAAGCGTTTCGACCCAAAATGTCGCCCATTCCTTCTCTCCAGTGATGCTGCCTGTCCCACTGAGGTACTCCCTAGAGCCATATAGTGTGCAACCATCTTCACACACCACCACGTTCCTGCAGCAAGCAACGGTAGTTTACCGGACGTACTTGAAGTGTCGGCTGCAGCTCGATGTGAGTGCTCATGTGTCTGAACTTCAAGGTCGTGGCCTCAAGACTTGCTCCGAATAAGGGAGCAGAATCACCATTAGATTAGATCAGTTCATGATCAGTCATAGACAGCATGGTGCAATGAAGGTCCTAGATCACTTGAAGATCGCTGAGTACATCCAGTAATGATAAGTACAACAGTAAAGAACCAGTCAGGGTGGTGGGTGTAAGGAACGAGCTGCCAGAGGAGGGACTTGAGGCAGGGACTATAGGAACATTTAAATGACACTTGGACAGGGACATAGATTGGAAATGTTTAGAGCGATGTGGGACATATACCCATCAGCACATCCACATGTCCCATTTGCCCGCATTGGCCCTTATTTCTCTAAAGCTTTCCTATCTATGTACCTGCCTAAGGGACTTTACAATGTTGTTTCAGTACCTGCCTCAACGACCTCTTCCAGCAGCTCTAGTTTCCATTAAACGTTATTCATTTATTTCCTTTAGCATGTATTTGTTCACACACTGTGGACGGCTCGATTGTAATCATGTATTGTCTTTCTGCTGACTAGATAACACCAACAAAGGCTTGTCACTGTGCCTCGGTACACGTGACAATAAACCAAACTCAAGCTCAAGCTCATTCCATAAACTTACCACCGTCTGTGTGAAACGGTTGCCCCACAGGCTCCTATTAAATCTTTCCCCTCTCACTTTAAACCTGTGTCCTCTAGTCCTTCAATCTCTACTCTGGGGTAAAGGACTGTGTCGATGAATCGCATGTGAAGTGCGGGCCCAGCACTGGCAGTAATGCAGTTGTCTACTCAAATCTTTGCACCTATCTTAGAACACTTTTGAACAATCCTGAAAGCAAAAGTCAAACTCTGGAATAACCTGCGATTAAAATGCATAATGTAGGTGGCTACTATGGGAAGTGGGCGGGGAAGTTTGATTACAGGAAGCATTCCACCTGCAAGGAAACAAAGTCTTGATTCTGTGTAATCTGTCCTGGCTCACTGGCCATGAGAGAGTCCATTGACCAGGGAGAAACCTGGGCCCTGATACCACAGCTGTAAGCACATAGACACAGGTGAATCACAAATGTAGGCAAGGCTGCAGAAATCAGTGAGCATCTCACATTTTCTGTGGAGCAAGCGGATTAACTTTGCTGTTTAGTTAAGAGTGTTGGCACATTGGCTGAACCCGAATGTAAAAGCTTATTTCTTTCCAGTTCGATGGGAAGGTGAGGAGTTGGCTCAAGGCCAGTGTCGACAAGGGAACAAAAAGCCTTGTGCTCACTCACGACAAAGGAAGGCTGTGCCTCTGCCCATCCCAGGGACATTTATCAACGTACACCTGAGCAGTGTCACAGCTCTCCAGTGGACATGACTACCTTGTTACAATGAAAACATGCTCGCTAAATGGTCCACTGTCTGCATTAGCCAGCGCCACGATAAAGTCTAGGGAGGAAATGCAGATGCTGGTTTACACCGAAGATAGACACAGAGTGCTGGAGTAACTCAGCGGGTCAGGCAGCATCTGTGGAGAACATGGATAGGTGACGTTTCACAGAGTGCTGGAGTAACTCAGCGGGTCAGGCAGCATCTGTGGAGAACATGGATAGGTGACGTTTCACAGAGTGCTGGAGTAACTCAGCGGGTCAGGCAGCATCTGTGGAGAACGTGGATAGGTGACGTTTCATAGAGTGCTGGAGTAACTCAGCGGGTCAGGCAGCATCTGCGGAGAACATGGATAGGTGACGTTTCACAGAGTGCTGGAGTAACTCAGCGGGTCAGGCAGCATCTGTGGAGAACATGGATAGGTGACGTTTCACAGAGTGCTGGAGTAACTCAGCGGGTCAGGCAGCATCTGTGGAGAACGTGGATAGGTGACGTTTCATAGAGTGCTGGAGTAACTCAGCGGGTCAGGCAGCATCTGTGGAGAACGTGGATAGGTGACGTTTCACAGAGTGCTGGAGTAACTCAGCGGGTCAGCTGTGGAAGATACCTGTGTACAAGTTATGTTACTGTGGTGTGGCATTTGACCAGGCAGTCCTGACAGAGTGAGGAATTGGAGCCCATGAAGCCCCAAGAGACTGGGTGGAATCTGTAGCAGTAACAGGAGCAACTCCGTGGGTCAAGTATTTGGAGTTTTGTCTTCAGTTTTAGTCACCCTGCTCTAAGAAGGATGTCATGTAGCTGGAAAAGGTGAAGAGATGATATTGCCAGGACTCGAGGCCTGAGCTACAGAGAGTGCTGGAGGCTGAGGGCTGATCCTATAGTGTATAAAATCATGAGGTGAATAGAAAGGGTGAATGCGCAGTCTTTTTCCCAGGGTAGAGCTTAACAACACAGAAACAGGCCCTTCGGCCCACCTTGTCCATGCTGACCAAGTTGGCATTCTAGGTTAGTCCCATGTGCCTGCGTTAGGCCCTTCCTATCCATATATCTGACCATGCCTTTTAAAAGCCGTGATAGTATCCACTTCAATAGCTTCCTCTGGCAGCTCGTTCCAGATCTGCACTACCCTCTGTGTGAAAAGTTTCCCCCGAGATCCCTCTTAAATTTCTCACCTCGATCTTAACCCTACGCCCTCTAGTTTTAGATTCTATGCTCCCCACAAGGCTGACCTCTCTGTACCCACTTTCATAGCCTCTGAGAATGTTGTGCATCTCAAACTCGAATGAAAGCATGGCCAGCCTTTCAAAACCATTCCTCATACATCAAACCACTGTACTTGGAGATGTCTGCTCAATCTTTGCTGCACTCTCTCAATGGCACTTTGTTTCGGTCAAATTGCATGCAAAGCTTCACGAGACAACCTCATCAAGGCAATGTCATTTCAATCAGTCATCTCATCTCCCTTGAGCGGCACGGTGGCGCAGCGGTAGAGTTGCTGCCTCACAGCGCCAGAGACCCGGGTTCCATCCTGACTATGGGCGCTGTCTGTACGGAGTTTGTACGTTCTCCTTGTGATTGCACGGGTTTCCTCCGGGTGCTCTGGTTCCCTCCCACGCCCCAAAGACATGCAGGTTTGTACTTTCATTGGTTTCTGTAAAACTGCCCTTAGTGTGTGTACGATAGAACTAGTGAACAGCACGATCGCTGGTCGGCACAGACTCGGTGGGCCGAAGGGCCTGTTTCTGCACTGTATCTCTAAAGTTTAAAGTAAAGTCTATTACTGGAACTTAGTATATTTACACCGCTACTCATTAGTCAATTTGATCAATGCCTAGTTCTGGTTTAGCAAGCTATAGGATGTCATCAAGCTGTAAAGAGCACAGGAAAGATACATCAGGATGTTTCCGGGACTGGCTAGCTTGAATTATAGGGAGACTGGACAGGCTGGGTCCTTTTCTCTGGATTATAGGAGGTGGAGGGATAAGGTTGCCAACCTTCTCACTCCCAAATAAGGGACAAAAGTCAAAATATGGGACAAATTCCCGACGGCAATTCGTTAAGCGACTGGGCCGTGGCTGGGTGGGTGAATGATGAGTTGGCCCGGGTGCTGGACTGCACACAAAGCCCAGCCGGCGGGCCAGCTGAGGAGTTTTAGCCCGGGCCGCATGATGTCACGCGCAAAGTCCGGCGCCCCGTCCAACTCACGAACCGATGGTCGGCCGTGAGAAGGAGGGGTGGTGGTGGTGTAGGTGGTAAGCGAAGGTCCGAAGGTCGGACAGCTGGCCGGGCTGCCGACCGACCGACCGACGGGGCCACGGGCGAGGCACTGCTGCTGCTGCTGCTGCTGCTGCACTCCATGGGATGCACTACGTCGGGAAGGGTGAGGCGGGGCCGGACGCGGCGCTCCGACCTGACAGCCCCCTCGACCCAAGTAGTAGCGGTCAAATACAGGACATGTGCGGTCCCGTACGGGACAAACCAATTTAGCCCAATATACGGGATGTCCTGGCTAATACGGGACAGTTGGCAACTCTACAGAGGGATGAATGACCTTGTCGAATGGCCATGGTATTTTTCCCTGGATCAGTGTGTCTAAATACAGAGGACATGGGTTTAAGGTGAGAGGGGAAAGATTTAATAGGAACCTGAGAGGCAGCTTTTTCACACAGAGGATGGTGGGTGTATGGAACAAGGGGAATAGATAGGGTGGATGCACAGTCCGAGCCCCGCTCCTCATGTGTGATCAGGGAGTGAATGTATAGAATATTTTACCCAGAGTAGGGGATTCGAGAACCAGATGACATTAGCTTAAGGTGGGGGGGGGGGGGGGGGGGGCAGAAAGATTTAATAGGAACCTGAGGGGCTACTTTTTTCACACACAGAGTGATTGGGTGTATGGAACGAGCTGCCAGAGGAGGTAGTTGAGGCAGGGACATTTAAAATACATTTAGACAGGTACATGGATCGCACAGGTTTAGAGGGATAAGGACCAAAGGGGGGCAGGTGGGACTAGCATAGATGGGGCATGTTGGTTGGCGTGGACAAGACCTGTACCCGCGCTGCGTGACTCTGTAACTCTAATACATTTATTACGCAGATGAATGTGATGTATTCTGTATTGGCATAGATTATTGGCGCTGGAAACCTGGAACAAAGTTCACTTTTCATTCCACGGGAGAGTCTCATGTAAATATTACATTGACATTCACCTCAATGGATGCAGCTCACATCTGTACTACAGCAGTACACATGCCAAAGTCACTTTATTTTCCCATAAATGGGATATCTCATCATTACTTGTTAATGGATATATTCTCGATACTGCTGACAGCTCAGATGTTAACATGTTTATTGTAATATAATCATATAAAAAGTGCATGTCTTGTTTTTTTGTGAATGGGAGAGCTATCTCTCTCATTGCGAGAGACAGCTTTCCCATTCACAAAAAAACAAGACATGCAATTCACTAATCACCATCCAGTCAGCCACAGAGTAATAGTCATGTAGTACAAAAGCAGGCCCTTCGGCCCAACCTGTCCATGCCAACTAATGTCAGCTCGTCCTATTTGTCTGCGTTTGGCCCTCATCCCTCCAAAGCTTTCCTTTCCATGTACCTATCCAAGTGACCTTAGACGAAACATGTCCCCGATGTTGGGGGAGTCCAGAACCAGCGGGAATAGTTTTAGAATAAGGGGTCGGCCATTTAGAACGGAGATGAGGAAAAACGTTTTCACACAGAGTTGTGAATCTGTGGAATTCTCTGCCTCAGAAGGTAGTGGAGGCTGATTCACTGGATGCTTTCAAGAGAGTTAAGGGGCTGCTCCACTGAGGCGACCTAATCCGCGAATTAAGAAGAGTGTCTTCGACCTTCAAGCTCGAGGCCACTCGCCTGGAAAACCTCGAGCTGGATCGACTGTCCACGTTGAAACCACGAGCTGGATCGGCCAACTGCGCACACACACACACACGCATGCACGCACACACACACACGCACGCACGCACGCACACACACACACACACACACACACACATCGCAAAGGCGGGGGCCAGGGAAAGCGGGGGAGCGCTGTCAGAAATTCACACCCGCGATGAACAGGAAGGTAAAAGACGGCTGCACAATGTACGGTAAGTCCTTTAGAGAGTGCGGAGGGAGGGGAGAGAGGGGGAGAAGGAGTGGAGTCACTTTCAAGAAGTATAATAAAGTTTAGCAGGCATTTAAACTACCGGTCGGTTTGTCCCTGGTCCTGAAAACCTGAGAAAAAATAGTTCAGTGTGTGTATATATACACGTACTGTATATAGATCATGTATACACATATACTGATACTGTACTGTTATTGTTTGTTATTTGTGTGTGTATGCGTGTGTGTATGTATATATAATATAAACACACACACACACACACACACACACACACACACACACACACACACACACACACACACACTCTCTCCGAAGAAGGGCCTTGATCCAAAACATCACTTATTCCTTCTCTCCAGAGATGCTGCATCTTGTGTCTGCCACTCACACATCTTATATAATACACACTGGTGCACACAAAAAACAAACTATAATTGTGCAATAATAACAATAATTCTCTGTTGTTCAGAGCTTATTTGCGGTTTGTAGTGTTTAATAGCCGAATAGCAATTGGGAAGAAGCTGTTCCTGAGCCTGTACGTTACAGTTTTCAGGTCCTGTACCTTCTTCCCGATGGTAGCAGTGAGATGTGAGCATGGCCAGGGTGGTGCGGGTTTCTGATGATGCCGGCTGCCTTTTTGAGGCAGCGACTCCTGTAGATCCCTTCAATGGTGCGGAGGTCAGAGCTGATGATGAACCTGGCAGTGTGCACAACATTTTGCAGTTTTCTTCGTTCCTGGACGTTCAAGTTGCCGAACCAGGCCATGTCAATATGCTCTCTACACCTGTAGAAGTTCAAGAAAATCCTCTCTGACACACCAAATCTCCGTAATCTTCTCAGCAAGTAGAGGCGTTGATGTGCTTTATTTATAAATGCATCAGTGTGCTGGGTCCCGGAAAAATGTCAGAAATCTGCACACCCAGGAATCTCCTCATCCTTCCTCTTTCAAAGTCCACAATCAGTTCCCTGGATTTGCTGATATTGAGAGTCAGGTTGTTGTGCTAACACCATTTGGTCAATCGGTCGATCTCTCTTCTATACTCTGACTCATCACCATCTATAATTTGTCCAATAACAGTGGTGTCGTCGACGAACTTGAAGATGGAGTTCTCACTATGCCTGGCTACACAGTCATGAGTATAGAGTGAGTACAGCAGAGGGCTGAGCACGCAGCCTTGAGGTGCTCCCCTGCTGATTGTCACTGAGGATGAAGTGTTTCTGCCAATTCGAACAGACTGTGGTCTGTGGATGAGGAAGTTGACGATCCAATTGCAGAGGGATGCGCAGAGACCCAGTTCCGTGAGCTTGGTAACCAGCTTTTTTTTAATTCATTTTTTAATCAAAAATATTTATTCAAATATTAAAATAGTATTTACAATACAATAAAACAAAACAGAACCCAGCATCATAGTACAAGACAAACAAATATACGAAGTAAACTACCATATTACACTCCTTGACCAGGATGTATTCCACCCCCCGCATGCCCTGCAGTCCCAGAAATGCCCCAGGGTGCCCGTGGACAGCGCGTAGTCCCTCTCTAACACCACCCGGGCACGGACATAACCCCGGAAAAAGGGCAGGCCCTAGTGAGACCACACCTGGAGTATTGTGTGCAATTTTGTTCCCCTAATTTGAGGAAGTACATTCTTGCTACTGAGGGAGCGCAGCGTCGGTTTACAAGGTTAGTTCTCGGGATGGTGGGACTGTCATATGCTGAGAGAATGGAGCAGCTAGGCTTGTACACTCTGGAATTTAGAAGGGTGAGAGGATGTGTCATTGAAACATATAAGATTATTAAGGGATTGGACACGCTAGAGGCAGGAAACATGTTCCCGACGTTGGGTGAGTCCAGAACCAGGGGCCACAGTTTAAGAATAAGGAGTAAGCCATTTAAAATGGAGACGAGGAAACACTTTTTCACACAGAGAGTTGTGAGTCTGTGGAATTCTCTGCTTCAGAGGGCGGTGGAGGCCGGTTCTCTGGATACTTTCAAGAGAGAGCTAGATAGGGCTCTTAAAGATAGCGGAGTCAGGGGATATGGGGAGAAGGCAGGAACGGGGTACTGATTGGGGATGATCAGCCATGATCACATTGAATGGTGGTGCTGGCTCGAAGGGCCAAATGGCCTACTCCTGCACCTATTGTCTATTGTCTATTAACTCAGCAGATCAGGCAGCATCTCTGGAGAACATGGATAACTGATGTTTTACAGAATGCTGAAGTGGAGTGAAGCAAGAGGATTGGGTAATGTTTAAAGAACAACAGAAGATAACTTAAAAGATGAAATAGTGGCACATTTGGATAGCAGTAACAGGATCGGTCCGAGTCAGCATGGATTTACGAAGGGGAAATCATCCTTGACTAATCTTCTGGAATTTTTTGAGGACGTAACTAGGAAAATGGACAAGGGAGAGCCAGTGGATGTAGTGTACCTGGACTTTCAGAAACCATTTGATAAGGTCCCACATAGGACATTAGTGGGCAAAATTAGGGCACATGGTATTGGGGGTAGAGTGCTGACATGGATAGAGGAGTGGTTGGCAGACAGGAAACAAAGAGTAGGGATTAACGGGTCCCTTTCAGAATGGTAGACAGTGACTAGTGGGGTGCCGCAAGGCTCGGTGCTGGGACCGCAGCTATTTACAATATACATCAATGATTTAGATGAAGGGATTCAAAGTAACATTAGCAAATTTGCAGATGACACAAAGCTGGGTGGCAGTGTGAACTGTGAGGAGGATGCTATGAGAATGCAGGGTGCCAGTGAGATCACATCCACCGTTATATGGTTATATGATTATATGACCTGTTGTGGCGGTAAGCGAACTGCAGTGGGTCCAGGTTCTTGTCGAGGTAGGATTTGATTTGCGCCATAATCAACATCTCAAAGCACTTCAACACCACAGACGTTAGTGCCATTGGTCGATAGTCGTTGAGGCATGTCACCTTGCTCCTCTTGGGAACCGGTATTATTGATGCCCAGGTGGGAACCTCAAACTTCAGAAGTGAGAGGTTGCAAATGTCCGTAACAACTCCAGCCAGTTGGTCCGCATAGGTTTTTAGAACATGACCGGTTTTTAGAACGTGAGGGTGGTGAATCTGTGGAATTCTTTGCCACAGACAGCTGTGGAGGCCAGTGGATATTTTTAAGGTGCAGATAGATAGATTCTTGACTAGTACGGGTGTCATAGGTTATGGGGAGAAGGCAGGACAATTGGGTTGGGAGGGAGAGATAGATCAGTCAGGATTGAATGGCGGTGTAGACTCGATGGGCCGAGTGGCCTAATTCTGCCTCTGTCACTTATAACCTTAGTTCCACCAGACCTTTCTACTAAATTAGTTTGGGTCAGTGAGAATTTGTGAACAGGGTTTCAGCTTAAAAAGGCAGGAGGATGATTACAAATCTGGTATCGGTGTCAAATCTGCAGATTATGTAGTTACAACAGGAAAAGGCTAATTCATACCAGACTTCTCACTGGTACCTGGACTCTGTCAATGTCAGACCTACTGTACATTTTCACATCCGGAACGTCAGATTCACGACAAACCCACATTATTTTAAAGCAAATGAGTACTTAGACTAGAGTTAGTTCCCAGGTAGTGACACGGACTGACCAGACGTGTGGCAAGAACATGGAAAAACCACATTGAGACATCATCGAGTCATAGGGCACGGAAACGTCAAGACAAAGATGTTCCATCTACACTAGTCCCACCTACCAACGTTTAGCCCTTATCCCCCCAACCCTTTCCTCTCCACGTTCCTGTCTAAATGTCTTTAAATTGTTCCTGCCTCAATTATCTGCTCTGGCAACTCGTTCCCGATACCCACCACCACTGAGTGAAAAAGATGCCAGTCAGAATCTTTCCCATCTCACCGTAAACCTGTGTCCTGTGGTTCACGATGATGCTCCTAATCTTGTGCATTCATCCCATCTATTACTATCAGACTGAAGAAGGATCCTGACCCAAAACCATGTTCTCCCTCTCCATGTCACCTATCCATGTTCTCCACAGATGCTGCCTGACCCGCTGAGTTACTCCAGCACTCTGTGAAACGTCACCTATCCATGTTCTTCACAGATGCTGCCTGACCCGCTGGTATTCATGGTATATATGCCCGTTTTCAGTTCGGGGCATTGAGTAGAAGAGTCATGGTCACGCTGCAGCTCTGTCAGACTGTGATGAGGTTACAGTTATGCTGGTGTGGAGGTTTAGCAGTTTGGTGCCTGGATTAGAGGGTGTGAGCTAGAGGGAGAGGTTGGACAGACTTGGATTGTTTTCTTTAGAGCACCAGAGGTTTCATGAAGACATCATAATCATAATCATACTTTATTAGACAAGTATGTTTTGCAACATACGAGGAATTTGATTTGCCGTACGGTCATACCAATAAAAAGCTACAAGACACACAAAATATATTTTAACATAAACATCCACCACAGCGACTCCTCCACATTCTTCACTGTGATGGAAGACGGAAAAAAGTTCAATCTCTTTCCTTCTTTGTTCTCCCGCAGTCGGGGGCCTCGAGCCTTCTGTGACGGGATGATCTTGGCTCCCGTAGCCGGCGGTCAGGCCCTCCGCATCGGGTGATCAAGCTCCCACATCAGGGGGCTCCCCGCGCCGGGCGATCGGACCCCGGGTCGGTGGTAGTGGAACCTCCTGCGACTTTGTAGCTTCCCGTCATCGGTCTCTACCCGCGACTGCGAGCTCCTCGATGGTGGAATCCGCTGGCCATGGTTGGAGCGTCGATCCCAGGCGAGGGATCGCAGGCTCCGATGGTAAATCCACGACCCCGCGGTGGGGCTCAAAGTCTAGCAATGTTACAAAATTTTGAGATTTAAAAAATCAAGTCTGCAATTTATCCCATCAGATAAAGCATAAAAAGAAGTTTAATTTGACACCTAATTTACTTTCATATCTTCAGTATTAAGAAAGTTATGACCATTTTCATACTCGGAAATTAGCATCTTGCTCCCCATTGCCTTTCAATTGACTTAACTCAAAAGCTGTGATCTGGAAAAGTTAAAAGCCCATAACTTTCTTAAAAATTAAGAGAACTCAATGAAATTTTCAGTTATTATAGATTGAAGCATTCTGAAACAAATATTAAACAATCTTACTTGGATTACCTGAAATTAAAGCATATAATTAGTTAGTTATCTAATTGTAGCTAATTACAAAATTCAATGAGTAGATCTAAACATCTATCCATTTCTTAAGAAAAGATAAACTTTTTTTAAATTGCCTAAGTGTCCAAATAACATTCACACAATAATCCACAATATAACATAATTTTTAAATCTCATTTTCTTGAATTTCTGGGCCAAATGGAAGGAATTTAGTGTTTTATGCCTGTAAATTAATGGCCATTTAAATCAACTAGCGAGTGGGTTTTAGTGGAATGCGGTGGATTGGAACGTTGCGGTTAGCGGTGAAGTCGGGAGAAAAAATACTGTTTGTTCATACATTTTTTGGGACCCCATTTTGCAACATAAAAATATTATTAAAGCCTCCCGAAAAACCAACTTTCTCCCCTACGGAAAATCCTTCCGGTTGTCGGTTCTCACGGCTTTTGAAGGTGATTTTTAAATTACTCTAGTTAATAAATAATTTAGAGTAATTTAAAAATACCTTCATTGATGAAATGTCGGAGCGATTTTTCTTCCGCAACGAAATCGCCCGACATTCATCGATTATCCAGGTCTGTTGAAAAACGGCACTTTAAGCCCGCCCCCCTCTGAAAGGCGCTAAAGTCGCGCACACGGGGAGCGGCAGAACTGCAGCGCCGCTAAAGGTAAGTTTTGCAACATACCTACAAAGTCAGTCTCGAGCGAGGCCGCCAGCTCCATGACGTTAGACCGCAGAGCGACCGGAGATATGATCCGGAAAACAATCGCATCTCCGGCAAGGTAAGAGATTGAAAAGAAAATTCCCCCGACCCCCCCATAAAACAAACCAGAGAACATTCACACAAACTTTTGAAACACTAAACATAACAAAGAAAGACGAAAAAACAGACAGACTGTTGGCGAGGCTGCCATTTTGCCCCCTGGCGCCCCCTGGTGATAATCATAATAGAAGTACATCAAAGCATGAGAGGCATAGATAAGGTAGACAGTCAGAATATTTTTTTCCAGGATGGAAATATGGAATATTAGAGGGTGTAGGTGAGAGAGCCGGAGTGTGAAGCAGATCTGTGGGCACATTTTATACACAGAGGGTGGTGGCGGCCTGGAGCCTGCTAGTGGGGACTTGGCATCCAGTGGTTTATTGTCATATATCCCGGACACGACAATGACATTCCTACTTGCTGCAGCACAACACAATATGTGAGTATGTCAACATAGTACATAAGAAAAAGTTAAATAAATAACCAATATAGTGCAAATAACAAATAATAATATAGTCTTTTGCAGTTCAGAGCTCAGAGCTCATTTGTTGTTGTGATTAATAGCCTGATGGCTGTGGGGAAGAAGCTGTTCCTGAACCTGATGGCGTTACAGTTTTCAGGCTCCTGTACCTTCTTCCTGGTGGTAGTGTTGAAATGAGAGCGTGGCCAGGATGGTGTGAGCCCTTGATGATGTTGGCTGCCTTTTTAAGGCAGTGACTCAGATAGACCCTTCGACGGTGGGGAGGTCAAAGTCGGTGATGGACTGGGCAGTGGTCACAACTGTTTGTAGTCTTTTTTGCTCGTGTTGGGCACGGACATTGTGGGCCGAAGGGCTGTTCGTGTGCTGGACTATTCTGTGTTCCGTGTTCTATGTGCTAATGCTGACTTGGATCTGACACAAATATCTTGCCTCAGACAATCTCCAGAGAAAAGTTATTGTCCTTGACTCTCTGTAATATATACTTAGTCTTTGGCAAATAATGAGCATTTTCTTGTGCTCTGTCTAAAAAGATGTACCTTTAATTAAACCATCAATTTGAATAAACTATAATTAAATGTGTGAAAGCAGTGCAGAGTTAATTTTCCTCAACATAAGCTGCAATTGTACCCTTATTGCCCACGTTTGTTTAATTTAGTTTACAGATACAGCATGGAAATACGCGTTTAGGACCACCACGTCCGTGCCGACCATCGACCGCTCGTCCACACTAGTGCCACGCTATCCCACTTTCCCATCCACTCCCCACACACCCAGGGGGGCAATTTGCAGAGGGCCAATTAACCCTCAACCCTGGGGGGGTGGGAGATTGCAACTTTCACGTGGTCGCCCTGCTTCGACGAACACAATCAACCCGGCGTGCACAATCAAATAAGATCAAATAGACCAAGTTGTCCATCAACTTTAGGCTGTGCACGCCACACGCAAGAAGAAGAAGACCAACAAATCTGCACGTCTTTGGGATGTGGGAGAAATCCAGAACGCCGAAAGGAAACCCATGCGGTCGCAGGGAGAATGTGCAAACTCCACACAGACAGCACCTGAGGCCAGGATTGAAGCCGGGTCTCTGGTGCTGCCAGGCAGCAGCTCGAACAGCTGCACCACCGTGCCGTATAATGTGTTCATCTGTTATCATTTCATATTTAAGCTCTCTTATTCAAATTCCAAATGGAATATTCTAACTTAAAATACAGTGATCGAGACAGAAAGATTGACGCTATGTCATGTATCTCAGGATATTTTGGGTGTTTTTTGAAGTTTGAGGTTAAATTGTCGTTCCACTGAAGTGCTGCAGCCTGGAGACCATTTGCACTCTTGGTATGAGATATCTTTCTGCACTGCACTCTCATGCTGGATATAAAAGCAAGTGTGTTTAGAATTAGTAACCAGATAGACATCACCCCCAAGTAATATGGTCAACGTAAATAGACTCGTCCTCATATTTATCTCAGTTCAAGCCTGCCCTTTCTATTTTCATCTCCCCTGCGATACCCGGGTTAATTTCCAGAATGATATTTTTCCCACGTTGGCTCCTTGTGGCTTCCCACAGTTTCCAGCAGATGTTGCGCGTCAGGCTCAGAACGTCCTGGCAGCTCTGCCAGAGTTTCCCTTCTATCTCCGGCTACTCTTACCTTCCTCGTCAGTCCTGTGGGAAACAAAATGTGCGGAGGATGAAGCGGAGGTTGAATAGGACACATGACAAACTTGCTAAAGGCAAAGGCGTGAGAACGTGCTGCGTTAGTCAATGTCCCAAAGCAAAACCGCTGATGGAGTTCAAGTGATTGGAGCAGAATGAGGCCATTTGGCCCAAGTCTACTCCGCTATTTCAATCATGGCTGATCTATCTTTCACTCTCAACCCCATTCTCCTGCCCCCTCCCCAAAACCCCTGACACACTTCAACAAGGATGACCAGTTTGGCCGCTTGACCAGTGAGAAGTCATAGAAACATAGAAACATAGAAATTAGGTGCAGGAGTAGGCCATTCGGCCCTTCGAGCCTGCACCGCCATTCAATATGATCATGGCTGATCATCCAACTCAGTATCCCGTACCTGCCTTCTCTCCATACCCTCTGATCCCCTTAGCCACAAGGGCCACATCTAACTCCCTCTTAAATATAGCCAATGAACTGGCCTCAACTACCCTCTGTGGCAGAGAGTTCCAGAGACCCACCACTCTCTGTATGAAAAAATTCCTTCTCATCTCGGTCCTAAAGGATTTCCCCCTTATCCTTAAGCTGTGACCCCTTGTCCTGGACCTCCCCAACATCGGGAACAATCTTCCTGCATCTAGCCTGTCCAACCCCTTAAGAATCTTGTAAGTTTCTATAAGATCCCCTCTCAATCTCCTAAATTCTAGAGAGTATAAACTGAGTCTATGCAGTCTTTGTTCATAAGACAGTCCTGACATCCCAGGAATCAGTCTGGTGAACCTTCGCTGAACTCCCTCTATGGCAATAATGTCCTTCCTCAGATTTGGAGACCAGAACTGTACGCAATACTCCAGGTGTGGCCTCACCAAGACCCTATACAACTGAAGTAGAACCTCCCTGCTCCTATACTCAAATCCTTTTGCTATGAAAGCTAACATACCATTGGCTTTCTTCACTGCCTGCTGTACCTGCATGCCTACTTTCAATGACTGGTGTACCATGACACCCAGGTCGCGCTGCATCTCCCCTTTTCCTAATCGGCCACCATTTAGATAGTAGTCGGTTTTCCTATTCAACGTGGACCTTTGTTGCCCATCATAGGTGGCAGCTTCTACCTCCAGTACATCATTCAGG
Organism: Raja brachyura; assembly: GCA_963514005.1. Next base: position 1,105,741 of record OY740783.1, on the reverse strand, counting down.
AGCCTGAGGGCTCTTCAAGACACACACATACATGCATCCGCACTAGCACCGGCACATGCTCACGCACACACACACACACACACACACACACACAAAACACACACACACACACGCACATGCACACACACACACACACACACACACACACAAAACACACACACACATGCACACACGCAAAACACACTCACACACTTACATGCACACACACACACACACAAAACACACATGCACACACGCAAAACACACACACTTACATGCACGCACACAACACACGCACATGCACACACACACACACACACACAAAACACACATGCACACACGCAAAACACACACACTTACATGCACGCACACAACACGCGCACACACACACACATGCACACACGCACACAAAACACACCGCACACAAAATACAGACACGCCATTCCCAAACTTTCTCTACCCTTTCCAAAAGCGTTTGCCTGAAATGGTTCCCTTCCCTTAACCAGACTAACTATTGGACCAAGCACACTGATGAAGTTTGGTTTAGTTACAACAGACTGGAAAATCTCACTAAAAGTTTAACAGCAGAGAAGCAATGGTTAATGTTGAAGGAAACTATGCAGTTTACAACAAGCAGACATTCCACAAGGATCAACATTCAGATGCGAGCAAACTACCAAGGGTTGAGGTACAAATTGGCAATGATGGATCACAGCTCACCAGAAAGCTGGCCGGGGGAGAATCAACAGCAAGCATCTAGAGGGATGTTAGTTTACAACAAATATTAGTTTATAACAAATAGTTTAACAACTATGTGTCCTTTAAAGGACTGAAATCCAAATCCAAACACGTGACAGAAGGAAGAGATCACTGTGGAACGTTAAACCATATTGAAAGATATCAAGAGAGTTTCATTATTAGATGTCCAAAATGGAGCAATTACATTCTTGCTTAGTCCATAAGACAAACAGTAGGAGCAGAATTAGGCCATTCGGCCCATCTAGTCTACTCCGACATTCAATCATGGCTGATCTATGTTTCCCTCCTAACCCCATTCTCCTGCCTTCTCCCCGTAACCCCTGACACCCGCACTAGTCAACAATCTGTCAATCTCCATTTATTATGTACACAATGACTTGGCTACTTGCAGCAGCACAACAGACCAGTAAACATAGAAGCAGCATGCTGCAGTAACTCAGCGGGACAGGCAGCATCTCAGGTCTGTAAACATGGTACTTATAGATGACATCATTCATAAACAAACACAAACATTCCATAAATAATAAAACACAATATTAGTGCAAAACAGCAAACACGCAGCCTCGAGTGCAACCGGCAGGAATGGGCCAGTCCCACTGAGGCGATTCTTCAGGCGACTACCGGCGACTGTCAGAGTGGAGTATGCACGCACGCACGCACGCACACACACACACATACACACACACACAGGCACGCACACATGCACGCACGCACACACACATACACACACACGCACACACACATACACACACACATACACACACACATACACACACGCACACATGCACGCACGTACACACACATACACACACGCACACACACATACACACACACACACACACATACACACACACGCACACACGCACACATGCACGCATGCACACACACACACGTATGCACACATACACACGCACACATGCACGCACGCACACACACACACGCGCACGCACACATGCACGCACGCACGCACGCACACATGCACGCACGCACACACACACACGCACACACATACACACGCACACATGCACGCACACACACACACAAACACACACACGCACACATGCACGCACGCACACACACATACACATACAGACACGTACGCACACACATACACGCACGCACACACGCACACACACATGCACGCCCACACGCACGCACGCACACACATACACACACTCACACATACGCACACGCACACACACACTGAGACACACACACACACACACACACACTGAGACACACACACACACACATATACACACACACTGAGACACACACACACATATACACACACATATATACACACACACACATATACACACACACTGAGACACACATACACACACTCACACACACATAAACACACACACACACATATACACACACACTGAGACACACACACACATATACACACACACTGAGACACTCACACACACATATACACACACACACACACACACATATACACACACACACACATATACACACACACTGAGACACACATACACACACACACACACACACACACATCGCTTCCTTCACCAGCCCGTTATGCAGGCGGGGGACAGGGCAAGCAGGGGAGCGCTGTCTGAGTGATTCACATGGTGCAAATAAGTGTAAATAAGATGGTGAAAGCACAGTACAGGAAGGGTCACGTACGTCCTTTCAAAGAGGGGGGGGAGAAGGGGGAGAAGTTCAAGTTCAAGAGAGTTTATTGTCGTGTGTCCCTGATAGGACAATGACATTCTTGCTTTGCTTCAGCACAATAGAACATAGTAGGCATTGACTACAGAACAGGTCAGTGTGTCAATAAATCATTATATACGTAAATACACACATGAATAAATAAACTGATAAAGTGGAAATAACAGATAATGGATTATTAATGTTCAGAGTTTTGTCTGAGCCGAGTTTAATAGCCTGATGGCTGTGGGGAAGTAGCTATTCCTGAACCGGGTTGTTGCAGTCTTCAGACTGCTGTATCTTCTACCTGAAGGTAGCAGGGAGATGAGTGTATGGCCAGGGTGGTGTGGGTCCTTGATGATGCTGCCAGCCTTTTTGAGGCAGCGACTGCGATAGATCCCCGCGATGGAAGGAAGGTCAGAGCCGATGATGGACTGGGCAGTGTTTACTACTTTTTGTAGTCTTTTCCTCTCCAGGGCGTTCAAGTTGCCGAACCAAGCCACGATGCAACCGGTCAGCAAGCTCTCTACTGTACACCTGTAGAAGTTAGAGAGAGTCCTCCTTGACAAACCGACTCTCCGTAATCTTCTCAGGAAGTAGAGGCGCTGATGAGCTTTCTTAATAATTGCATCTGTGTTCTCGGACCAGGAAAGATCTTCACAGATGTGCACGCCCAGGAATTTGAAGCTCTTGACCCTTTCAACCATCGAGCCGTTGATATAAACGGGACTGTGGGTCCCCATCCCACTCCTTCCAAAGTCAGTTCCTTGGTTTTGCTGGTGTTGAGGGCCAGGTTGTTGTGCTGGCACCATATGGACAGTTGCTCAATCTCTCTTCTATACTCCGACTCATCCCCATCAGTGATACGTCCCACAACAGTGGTGTCGTCAGCGAACTTGATGATGGAGTTCGCACTGTGACCGGCTACGCAGTCATGAGTATAGAGTGAGTACAGCAGGGGGCTGAGCACGCAGCCTTGAGGTGCTCCCGTGCTGATTGTTATCGAGTCTGACACATTTCCACCAATACGAACAGACTGTGGTCTGTGGATGAGGAAGTCGAGGATCCAATTGCAGAGGGATGCGCAGAGACCCAGTTCTGCGAGTTTGGTAACCAGCTTGGAGGGGATGATTGTGTTAAATGCCGAGCTGTAATCGATGAATAACAGCCTGACATATGAGTTTTTGTTGTCCAAGTGGTCCAGAGCGGATTGGAGGGCCAGTGGGATCGGGAGAGATGGGGGAAAAGGGGGAGAAGGGGTGAGATGGGGGAGAAGGGAGAGTGGGGGGGAGAAGCGGGGAGAAGGAGTGCTTCAACGTTTAAGAAGCCAGAGATACACGGCTGTGAAGCTCGGTGAACATTAACATTACCGGACGGTTATCCTTGGTTCTGAAAATTACTGCTTACCTTTTTTTCCCAATGAGCCAATAAAATTCACCGGTCAGCACCGGCTACAGCCTACGAGAACCTTCGACCTCCTGGCGACACACCTACGGAACGAGAATTCTCGCTGCTCTCCATGGCGGCTTCATTCCGGTCGCCGCTAATTGTTCAACATGTTGAAACATTCGCGGCGACCATAATGAGGCCGCGACTAGTTCCCAGAATGCGGGACCTCCTCACGACCATGACGGCAACTCCCCGGCAACCACCCGCGAACATGTGGTGGCCATGTGGCGACCGCATAGTCTCCTGCAGTCGCCTAAAAGGTCTCCTAAGTGGGACAGGCCCATTAGTAATCTGAAGTTTAGTCGGAGTTTGCAGTGTTCAAGAGCCTGAGGCTTGTTGGGAAGAAGCTGTTCCTGAACCTGGAGCTCAGGGTTTTCAGACTAACAGAGAAACATCGAGATGTGCAGCACAGACATGGTCCCTTCACCCATTGCCCAAGCCAATGGTTTGGCTCTTCTACACCAATCCCATTTACCTGCCTATTAAAGTAGCCGTCTAAATGTCTCTCAAACACAGTGCTTGGATCAGACTCTTCTGGTGGCTGTTCTAGATATCAACCCTTTCTTCACCTTTCCTGTCCTTATGCTATATAGCGGCTCACCACTGCTGTACACATCGTTGTGCTATTGTAGTGTTGAGTGCAAGGGCTGCAGTAGTGCATGGATTATCCAGCGATGGGCGTTGCAGTAGGTGTTGCATTGTCTGGGTCTGTGTGCCACAGACACGGGGTGTTGTAGCCTCCATGTCGCCCCACTTGTGCATTATCACTCTTGACCACCCGACCCCGGCTCGCAGTGGGGTGAGATCTCCAGTTCAGCCAGTGTCCATCAGCACCTGGCGGTCAGCACTCTGCTGCTGGTTTGTGCCCATCGTGGTGGAAATAGGGACAGTGACTGGTCTGTTCTTCCATATCCAGAGGCCAGCTTCAGTTGGTGTTGTTTCCAATGGGGTGATGCTGGTTAGGGAGCTCTTACTGGACTTTAACCTCTCGCTCTGTAAAAATACTTTCCTTCAAATCACCTTCAATCTTCTTCCTCCCATCTTGAACCTATTGTTTATGATGCTGCCCCTACCATGAGAGACAGATTATGACTATGTATCTTATCTATGCTACCTCATGCTACCATATCCATAATAACATCAAATACCTTATGGGACATTTACAGGGGCAGAAGGTAGACACAAAGAGCTGGAGGGACTCAGCGGGACAGGCAGCATCCCTGGAGAGGAGGAATGGGTGGTGTTTTGGGTTGAGACCCAAAGAAAGGTGTCGACCCAAAATCTCACCCGTTCCTTTCCTCCAGAGATGCCACCTGTCCCGCTGAGTTACTCCAGCTTTTTGTGTCTATCTCCGGTTTAAACCAGCATCTGCAGTTCCTTCCTACACAATTACAGGGGCGGTGTAGAAAGTACCCTGACGTTGCATCACAGCCTGGTCTGGCAATTCCAAAGGAACTCAAGATGCTGCAGAGAGCGGTGGACTCAGCCTGGTCCATGGGGTCAAGGAAAGAGCGTTCACGAGCAAAGAGGTCCTTCTGCAGTTGTGCAGAGCCCTAGTGAGACCACACCTGGAGTATTGTGTGCAGTTTTGGTCCCCTAATTTGAGGAAGGATATTCTTGCTATTGAGGGAGTGCAGCATAGGTTAATTCCCGGGATGGCGGGACTGCCATATGCTGAGAGAATAGAGCGGCTGGCCTTGTGCACTCTGGATTTTAGAAGGATGAGAGGGGATCTCATTGAAACATATAAAATTGTTAAGGGTTTGGACACGCTAGAGGCAGGAAACATGTTCCCGCTGTTGGGGGAGTCCAGAACCTGGGGCCACAGTTTACGAATAAGGAGTAGGCCATGTAGAACGGAGATGAGGAAACACTTTTTCTCACAGAGAGTTGTGAGTCTGTTGAATTCTCTGCCTCAGAGGGCGGTGGAGGCCGGTTCCCGGGATACCTTCATGAGAGAGCTAGATAGGGCTCTTACAGATAGCGGAGTCAGGAGATATGGGGAGAAGGCAGGAACGGGGTACTGATTGGGGATGATCAGCCATGATCACATTGAATGGCGGTGCTGGCTCGAAGGGCCGAATGGCATCCTCCTGCACCTATTGTCTATTGTCTTAGACAGACACCATTGTGCAGATGCCGAGACGTGTGTTCAGCTCTGGATGAACAACTTCTAATCTTGTGTGTGGACTTGATACGAAGAAGAGAACACTGGACCATCACGGGCACAGCCCTGCCCACAGTGGAGAGCATGGACACCAGGCGCAGTTAATTAACAACGATTGATTCATGGCTATTTATCAGTGTGTTTAGAAGTATAGATTGATGCTGATGCTGATGCTGACGTTGATGCTGCACTCCTAGTTCTTGAGGCATCGTTCCAAACTACATGTCAAGTTGAATGATCCCATTCAACATAGAACAGTACAGCACAGGAACAGGCCCTTCGGCCCACAATGTCCTTGCCCAACATGATGCCAAGACCAACCCTCTCCCCTGACTCACATTCTGAAGAGGGGTCTTGATCCATAACTTCACCTATCCATGTTCTCCGCAGATGCTGCCTGACCCGCTGAGTTACTCCAGCACTCTGTGAAACATCACCTATCCATGTTCTCCACAGATGCTGCCTGACCCGCTGAGTTACTCCAGCACTCTGTGAAACGTCACCTAACCATGTTCTCCACAGATGCTGCCTGACCCGCTGAGTTACTCCAGTACTCTGTGAAACGTCACCTATCCATGTTCTCCACAGATGCTGCCTGACCCGCTGAGTTACTCCAGCACTCTGTGAAACGTCACCTATCCATGTTCTCCACAGATGCTGCCTGCATTTTGTGTCCATCTTCGGTGTTAACCAGCATCTGCAGTTCCTTCTGACACACTGCCTGCACGTATCCATGTCCCTCCATTCCCTACATATCCATGTGTCTATCTGAAAGACTCTTAAACACCACTATGGTATCTGCCTCCGCCCTCCATCACCACCCCCGGCAGCACGCTCCATGCACCCACCCCCCTCTGTGTAAAACACATTTATTTTAAACTTTGCCCCTCTCACATTAAACCTCTGTCCTCTAGTATTTAATTGTCCATGTGGGGAAATAGGTAGTGAATGTACTCTATCTATGCATGTTAGTCTGGAGAAAGTTTCTCCAGATAGTTTCCCCTTGCAACAAGTGAGTGGTGTCAGGATCCATGCTGGGAAGTTCAGAATGTCCCCAACAACTCTCACTAACTTCTACAGATGCGCCGTAGAAAGCATTTTATCCGGATACATCACAGCACGGTTTGGGAACAGCTCCATCCAAGACGCAAGAAATTGCAGCAAATTGTGGACGCAGCCCAGACCGTCACACAAACCAACCCTTCCATCGACTCCATCTACACCTCACACTGCCTCGACAAGGCCAGCAGCATCATCAAGGACCAGTCGCACCCCGGCCACTCCCTCTTCTCCCCTCTCCCATCGGGCAAGAGGTACAGAAGTGTGAAAACGCACACCTCCAGATTCAGGGACAGTTTCTTCCCAGCTGTTATCAGGCAACTGAACCATTCTATCACCAACTAGAGAGCGGTCCGGAGGTGCCATCTACCACATTGGAAACCCTGGACCAATCTTCAACCGTACGATCTGTCCATTATTGACGAATACACCAGCTTTGCTCAGGGGCTGCCTGCTTGCGGAGGAATGTGCGGTTGCGTAACTTCCACGCTTATCTTTGGTCTCTGGCACATCTCCCTCAGGAGGGATGACATTCTTCCCACAAACACACAGCCGCCGTAATCGTTGCCGCTCCAGCGGGTTAGTACTGGAAGCAGATGGAGATCACATAAACAGTGGTGGGGGTACGAGGATGTTGCCAGGTCTAGAGGGTGTGAGCTACAGGGAGAGGTCGAGCAGGCTGGGGTGTATAAAATCATGAGAGGAATAGATCAAATAGATGCACAGTGTCTTTTGCCAATAGTAGAGGAATCAAGGAGCAGAGGACATGGGGTTAAGATGAGATGAGACTGATTTAAAAGGAACTTGAGGGACAAATGTTTCACAACAGGTGATGGATTTTTGGAACGAGCTGCTGGAGGAGGTAGCTGCGGAAATTATCATTGCAACGTTTAAGAAGCAATTAGACAGGTACATGGATAGGAGAGGTTTAGAGGCATATGGGCCAAATGCTGGCATGTGTAGATGGGACATGTTGGTGGGTGTGGGCAAGTTGGGCAGAAGGGCCTGTTTCCCACTGTACCACTCTGTGAGCCTGGGGCAGGGCATTGGGGAGAGTGTAGGTCCGTGTGACCACCCTGTCTCCCAGTGTTGCCCCTGTAAGGAACCCGGACCCCTGCCACTTTGACACTGCTAGAGCTGCTACCTCACATCACCAGAGTGCACCGTTCAATCCTGATGGCGCTGTGTGTGTGTGTGTGTGTGTATGTGTGTGTGCGTGTGCGTGTGCGTGTGTATGTGCGTGTGTGTGTGCGTGTGCGTGCGTGTGCGTGCGTGTGCGTGTGTGTGCGTGTGTGTGCGCATGTGTGTGCATGCGTGCGTGTGCGTGCGCATGTGTGTGCATGCGTGCGTGTGCGTGTGTGTGTGCGTGCATGTGCATGCGTGTGTGTGCATGCGTGTGTGCGTGTGCGTGCGTGCGTGCGTGTGCATGCACGCCTGTGTGTGCGCGCGCATGTGTGTGTGTGCGTGTGTGTGTGTATGCGTGTGTGTGTGTGTGTGTGCGTGCGTGCTTGTGCGCTTGTATGTGTGCGTGTGTGGGTATGTGTGTGTGCGTGTGTGCGTGCGTGCTTGTGCGTGCGTGTGTGTGCGTGTGTGGGTATGTGTGTGTGTGTGTGCGTGCGGGCTTGTGTGCTTGTGTGTGTGCGTGTGTGGGTATGTGTGTGTGCGTGCGTGCGCGTGTGTGTGTGAGCGTTTGTGTGCATGCGTGTGTGTGCGTGCGTGTATGTGTGTGCGTGTGCGTATGTGTGCGTGTGTGTGTGCGTGTGCGTGTGTGCATGCGTGTGTGTGTGCGTGCGTGTGTGTTTGTGTGTGCATGCGTGTGTGTTTGTGTGTGTGAGCGTTTGTGTGCATGTGTGTGTGTGTGTGTGTGTGTGGGGAGTTTGCACGTTCTCCCCGTGACTGTGTGGGTTTGCTCTGGGTGCTCCGGTTTCCTCCCCTCTACAAAGACGTGCAGGTTTGTAGGTTTTTTGGCCCTTTGTAAACTACCCGATGGATAGGTAGTGGATGAGAGAGTGGAATAACGTAGAACGAGTGTGAACAGGTGATTGATGGTCGGCACAGACTCAGTGGGCCGAAGGGCCTGTTTACTGTGTCTTTAATTTAAACTCTAAACTAAACGTCCCAGGGAAGCTACAATTTATTGTGTAAGTTCTGCCCTGTTTTGTCATATGAAAATGCAATGCCTTCCATTTGACATTTTAGTGACATTTCTTCTTTCTTTTAGATTAGTTTATTTCGAGATACAGCATGAAAACTGGCCATTCGGCCCACAGAGCCCGTGCCTGTTTACACTAGTTCTGTTATTTCACTCTCTCATACACTCCCTACACACTAGTTTACAATTTACTATTTTATCGAAGCCAATTAACCTACACGCCCGCACGTCCTCATATTGTGGGAGCAAACCGGAGCACCCGGAGGAAACCAACTTGGTCACGGGGAGAACGTGCAAACTCCGTACAGACAGCACCCATGGTCAGAATGGAAGCCGGGTCTCTGGCGCTGTGAGGCAGCAACTCTACCGCTGCGCCACCGTGCTGCTGTTTTAATTGTCCGCATGCTCCGGTTCCCACCGGCAAAGCTGTACAAGTTTGTAGGTTAATTGCAAAGTGTCGCTAGTGTGTAGAATAGTGCGAGTGTACGTGGTGATCAGTGGTTGGCATGGGCTCGGTGGGCCGAAGGGCCTGTTTCTGTGCTGTATCTCTGAAGCTGATGTAATAGTTGACGTTCCGTGTTTCACTTTTTAGACATGCTGTCTAAGTTGGACAGCAGCTTTGGCAAGGGATGGGGCACTTAACCTCGCTATCTAGCAAGTTCAAATGGTCATCAAACCTAGATAAAGCCCCATTAAGTTGAGGGGAGTGATAAGCATGCATTTAAAGGGCATTTGGGGACTAATGCTTTCAGCTAATCGCAGTCAGGGTGTGTGGGTCCGTCACACGGGGTGGCATGTTTTCTGTCACCCACCAATGTACTTTCCTGCAGCCTGAGGAAATCAGTCGGAATAATTCTGTCTATTTGCCTTGTTTAGCAACAGCAGAGCCAGACACAGGCAGATCTGATCTGGTCAGTGTGTCACTGTGGAGACTGCTGCTGCTGTTTCAGCATATGGTGAAGGCATCTAGCTTTGTGCAATAGAGTATTGGATGATAGGGAATCACCACAAAAGCTTCTCTCCCAGATCAAGAAACAATAGACAATAGGTGCAGGAGTAGGCCATTTGGCCCTTCGAGCCAGCACCGCCATTCAATGTGATCATGGCTGATCATCCCCAATCAGTACCCCGTTCCTGCCTTCTCCCCATATCCCCTGACTCCGCTGTCTTTAAGAGCCCTATCTAGCTCTTTCTTGAAAGCATCCAGAGAACCGGCCTCCACCGCCCTCTGAGGCAGAGAATTCCACAGACTCACCACTCTCTGTGAGAAAAAGTGTTTTCACGTCTCCGTTCTAAATGGCTTACCCCTTATTCTTAAACTGTGGCCCCTGGTTCTGGACTCCCCCAACATCAGGAACATGTTTCCTGCCTCTATCGTGTCCAAACCCTTAATAATGTTTCAATTAGATTCCCTCTCATCCTTCTAAACTCCAGAGTGTACAAGCCCAGCCGCTCCATTCTCTCAGCATATGACAGTCCCGTCATACCAGGAATTAACTCCATTGATTTTAATATGATAGTAGGCTGGGACACTATTCCTCGGAGCGCAGGAGGATGAGGGGGATCTTATAGAAGTCTACAAAATCATGAGAGAAATAGATCGGGTAGATGCACAGAGTCTCTTGCCCAGAGTAGGGGAATCGGGGACCAGAGGGCATAGGTTTAAGGTGAAGGGGAAAAGATTCAATGAGTGTAACGTTTTTACACAAAGGGTGTTGCGTGTATGGAATGAGCTATTGGAGGAAGTAGTTGAGGCAGCAACTATCACAACTTTTAAGAAACATTTGGAAAAGTACATGGGTATGGGATATGGGACTAGTGTAGATGGCACATGTTGGCCGGTGTGGGCAAGTTGGGCCGAATGCTGTATCATTCTAAGCAAAACAGGCAATGGATCCATCTGTCCTTGGCTGGTCGGGGAATAAAGCACTGAAGCTGGATAGAAGGTGCTGCAGGTACTGGTTTACAAAAAAAGACACAGAGTGCTGGAGTAACTCAGCGGGCCAGGCAGCATCTGTGGAGAACATGGATAGGTGACGTCTGGGGTCGGAACTATTTTTCAGATGTTAGAAGTTGGAAGAATGGTTCCAATTCCCCTAGCTCTGAGAGGGAGGTTTTCCACTCTGGCGGGTGGTGGGTATACGGACCATATCCTGTCCGAGAAGATGATAGACTAAGGTACAATTACAATATTTATAAATCATTTGGGCAGGTACTTCTATAGAAAACTCAAAGAAGAGAGAGTGATGTTGGAAGATTGAGTGTAGGAGCAACGAGGTCCTTCTGCAGTTGTACAGGGCCCTAGTGAGACCACACCTGGAGTATTGTCTGCAGTTTTGGTCCCCTAAATTACGGAAGGACATTCTTGCCATTGAGGGAGTGCAGCGTAGGTTCACAAGGTTAATTCCCGGGATGGCGGGACTGTTATATGCGGGGAGAATGGAGTGACTGGGCTTTTATACTAGAGGTAAGGAAACATATCCCCGATGTTGGGGGAGTCCAGAACCAGGGGCCACAGTTTAAGAATAAGGAGTAAGCCATTTAGAATGGAGACGAGGAAACACTTTTTCTCACAGAGAGTGGTGAGTCTGTGGAATTCTCTGTCTCAGAGGGCGGTGGAGGCCGGTTCTCTGGATGCTTTCAAGAGAGAGCTGGATAGGACTCTTAAAGATAGCGGAGTCAGGGGATATGGGGAGAAGGCAGGAACGGGGTACTGATTGGGGATGATCAGCCATGATCACATTGAATGGCGGTGCTGGTTCGAAGGACCGAATGGCCTACTCCTGCACCTATTGTCTATTGTTGTTTTGCTGAACTGTGAGGCCTGTGACTAGAGGTGTGCATCGCGGTTCAGTGCTGGGCCCACTGCTGTATGTGGTTGATATCAATTATTTGGATGAGAATGTACACGACACAATTAGTGAGTTTGCAAATGACACTAAAGCACCCGGGAGATAATGAAGATGGTTTACAAAAATCTTTGATAACAACAGATTTTGATCAGTCGGGCAAGTGAGCTGATGAATGCTTAATGGAGTTTAATGCAGACCAGTGTGTGGTGTTGGATTTTAGGAACGGGGTACTGATTGGGGATGATCACATTGAATGGTGGTGCTGGTTCAAAGGGCCGAATGGCCTCCTCCTGCACCTATTGTCTCTTGTCTATTTTCAGGTCATTGCAGGGCTCACCAATATTGCAGGCCTCCGGTCCGTAAAGTAACCTTCTGCTTTCTTCAACCAGAAGGTGGTGAATCTGTGGGACGTAATGCTGCAGACGTCTGCAGGGGCCAAGTCAGTGGATATATTTAAAGCATTGATACAGAGAATCTTGATTACTACGGGTGTCAGTGGTTATGGGGTGAAGGCAGGAGAATGGGGTTAGGAGGGAGAGATCGATCATGATCATTGATTGGTAGAGTAGACCATGATTGAATGGCCTCATGATCTTATGGTCTTCCATGAAGTCTATCTATTCCCTCTCCAGTTGCCTAGCTCTCCCTGCATCCCGAGCGACCTGACCATCATGTACTTTGTGTCTTTCTTGGCATTTTTATCTTGTCCAGACCAATGCAGGGCATGTTCAAAATGTTGAAATTGTTGAAAGCAATGATTCACCGTTGCTTCATAGCAAGGGTTATCTGTTTTAAATCCTTCTGTTATTGATGGGGAAACATGGCGTGAGTTTTACTGTGGAACATCCAGACTCATGTGAGTCACATATTTTGGTCTTCTACCAATTTGATCATTTCCTCTGCACATCAGTCGTCCATATCCTTGTTCAGACGTAAGCCATCCCATCCACTGACCCACATTTACTCTGCAAGTCAAAATGCAACCACATCCTCTGTATGGCAGTGGTTAGTTCAATAAGAAACATGTTGAGAAAGGCCGAGCCAATTAAACAACAGTCCTGGAAGCAGTACAGACTAGCATTACATAGAGCATAGAGTAATTCAGCACAGCATCAGGCCCTTCGGCCCACACAGTCCATGCCGAACATAATGATGCAAAATGTATCTCCTCTCCCCGCAGTGATCCATAGGATCCATAGCTCAGGAACAGGCCCTTCGGCCCACAATGTGTATACTGAACATGACCCCAACACCAACCCTTATCTGCCCATGTAGGAAGGAACTGCAGATGCTGGTTTATACCAAAGGCAGACATAAAATGCTGGAGTAACTCAGCGGGTCAGGCAGCATCTGTGGAGAACATGGATAGGTGACGTTTCACAGAGTGCTGGAGTAACTCAGCGGGTCAGGCAGCATCTGTGGAGAACATGGATAGGTGACGTTTCACAGAGTGCTGGAGTAACTCAGCGGGTCAGGCAGCATCTGTGGAGAAAAGGAACAGGTGACGTTCTGGGTTGGAACCCTTCTCCAGACCATGATCTTATCTATCTGCATGCGATCTAAAGTTCTCTGTTCCCTGCATATCCATGTGCTTCAATGCCACTCCTGTATCTGCCTCCTCAGGCACCCACCACCCTCTGTGTACAACACATGCCCCCCACAACCTCCTTAAACCGGAGATAATAACTGCAAGGTGGACCACTAACCTGGTGAATCTAGGGTGTGTCTGAAATCTAGGGAGATTTGATGAGAAAGTTGGGGAATAAAGAGATGGGATGAATTTAGGATTTCATTTCGGAGTCACGTGAGTGACTTCGTGAAGAACCCGCCAGCACGCATGCGCGACATATCGTCGCTCGCATTTGCAGATGATGGCTGGAGGAGGAGCGCGGCTCACCACCAGCCCTCATAAGGACCAACTCAGGTAAGTATAATCAACCTTGAGCTGGTTGGTTTGTCTGTTAGTAATTTTTTCCTACAGAGAAACATGGACAGAAGAAGTAAGGGCCGCAGGACGTCCGGAAGGATCTGTAGGCCACCAAGCCTGGAGCTCCCTTCTACAGCGCCCGCTGGAAGGACCGGGAAAAAGGCGCGCAAATCGGGGAGCCCTGTAATCACAGGACCCGAATCACCGGCACAGCTGAGCTCTAGCGGGGTTCCCGCAGAGCAAGAAGTCGGAATAGCGCCGGAGCAGGTGGACCCTGACTCCATTTCCCTCTCGCCAACTGGATCATTGGCAGAGGCGAGCAAAAAGGGTTTACGTGCTGCTGCACGACCCTTCTCCCTGAGCCCTCTTAGTAAGGCCAGGGATAGAGCTCGAGAACCCAGCCCTTTTCGGGCAGAGGGTTCACCAGGTGCCGCTAGATTGCGGCCTGGTGTAGAAGCGAGACCTGAGTCCACTGGCAGACCAAGGAGGGCCAGTAGAGACTCACCACCTAGTCGGACCAGGAAGAGTCACACAGGTGGAGGCTCGCCACGGTCACCGCTTCCCCCGCTGGGGGATGGACGGGACCGTACGCCGTCTGGGTCCAGAAAAAGGACAGTCGGCAAGCCCGCGCGGATGTCGGGTCACCACGCCGAGGCGTCGGGTGCCGACTTATCACCGCATATGCCCTCAGAGGCAGCCGGATGCAGCTCAGCCAAAAGGAGGCGTATGAGCAGATCCGCGCGGGAGTCGTTCAGTATCGCTGAGGCGGCTGGAAGCGACTTACCGTCACGGCACCGACATTACCTCGACGAGGTACGGGCCGATGATAGGAGCCTCAGAAGTTCCTTCGGGCATGAGGACTCTAATCGCCCATTCATGCATGATGAAGGGCGCATAGACCGGATGGAGAGGATAATGGAACAACTCCTGCTTAATCAAAGACAGGAAGCCTACAGTTCCAGGGGACTTATGGACATATCCCCATCATCTATGGGCAGCATGAGGCCAGAAGAGGAGGAAATCTTGGTACATGCCCCAGTTGCACCTGAAGTTCCCCAGGAAGAGCTCCTGGACGTGGCAGCCAAGTTTGGATTACCCGTTTCATCGGGCCAACCCCTCGATACCAAGCTGGCTGCTACCATTGATTTCCTCACGAATCATCAACTACAGGAGGAGGTCCTTGCAAAGGCCATGGATAGACACAAGGCGCCGGGCAATTGTAATTCACTTAATGTGCCTACAGTCAACATGCCGATTTGGGGCAATATCAGCCCGGGCATTCGCACTCAGGAAGTAAAATTACAGAGGATCCTGAAGTTGCTCACGTCTGGGATTACTGCGTTTGCAAGGTCGGTGGATGGAGTGGACTTGAGCATCGAACAGGAGGATGCACTGGCTCTACTTTGCAACACGCAATACGAAATTAATGCTTTCAGGAAAAGTATTATCAAGCCGACATTAAACCCCAAATTTGCGGGGTTATGTAGAGCACCTCCTACACCACCACCCAGACAGCTATTCGGTGAAGACCTCCCGAAGCAGGTCAAAGACCTAGATGATCATGCCAAAACAGTGGGTCTGATGAGGTCACACCCCGTGACCAGACAGACGGCCAAGAAAACACCATATTTCAGGCCACGAGGTCCCACCGATAGGCCAGCAAGGACCTACGTTCCAGCGCCTCCTATGTACCAACAGCCTCTACAGCCCAGGCCTTTTTTAGGGCAGGGCCCTCAACGGCCAGCATGGAAAATGCGGTTTCCGTATTTCCAGCACAACCCAGCACCTCCACGTCCCACCAAAAACGTCAGGGACGCCGATAACCATGAAGGTAAGGCAGTCTGGATTTCATGCACTGGCATGTCTAACCTCACATGTTGGGGGTAGGTTGCGGGGGTTTAAGGAGGCATGGGAAACCATCACCTCAGATGAGTTTATTCAGGTCAAAGTATTCAGGGTTATGAAATTGAGTTTACAAATGGCCAAATTCCTCCACCTCAGCATATGCCGAATCGCAGATTTGCACTTTCCAAGAAGGAAACAGCAGTAGGCTATGCTGAAATATTAAGGCTCCTGGAGAAAGGTGTGATAGAAAGAACCACACATGAGCCGGTTGAGTTTGTTTCCAATATATTTACTAAAACCAAAAAAGATGGTGGATGTCGGGTCATTATAGATCTAACCCATTTGAATACCTTTGTACAATACACCCATTTCAAAATGGACACGTTTGAAACAGCCAAATCTTTGATTTCTGAGGGCTGCTTCATGGCATGCATTGACTTAAAAGATGCATACTATTCAGTATCCATTCAGAAACATCACAGGAAGTTCTTGAAATTCATCTGGATGGATCAACTTTGGCAATATAAAGCTTTGCCCAATGGGCTTACCACAGCCCCTAGACTATTTACCAAATTACTCAAGCCAGTGTTAGCCACACTGAGGAGGGCAAATCACACGGTCATGGCTTATCTAGATGATATCCTCATTATTGGGCATACATTGGAATCAGCAAATTTGGCAGTTTCAGCCACTGTGGATATATTCCCAAAAATGGGATTTATTATCCATCCAGATAAATCAAAGTTCTGTCCTTCACAGATCATGGACTATCTGGGGTTCACCATAGATTCCAATCACATGATTGCCACCATACCAACTAACAAGGTTGGGGATGTCATCCAAACATGCAAGAACCTGGTCTGCGCCAGTATGCCATCAATTAGACAAACTGCTAAGGTAATTGGAAAAATCGTAGCAGTTTTTCCAGGTGCTCAATTCGGACCTTTACATTATCAAAATCTACAAAGATCCAAGATTTCAGCATTAATATTGAATGCTGGACATTTTGATAGACCTATGCAGCTGCCACTCAAGGCAAAAATTGAGTTACAATGGTGGATTGATAATATCCATAACTCATTTAAACCCATCATTGTGCCTCGTCCGGTGGTATACTTACAAACAGACGCAAGCTCCCATGTCTGGGGAGCTACGGACAACAACACAAGTTGTGGGGGCAGATGGGACTCACTAGAATCTACCCTTTTGTTAGCACAAGGGATAAATTATTTGGAGATGCTAGGGGCATTCCACGGACTTAGAGCTTATTGTTCAAACTTTACTGACACTCATGTCCGTCTCCAAATAGACAACACCACTGCGGTGGCATATCTAAATCATATGGGTGGTACCAGGTCAATTTCATGTGATGAATTGGCTAATACAATTTGGCTCTGGTGTATTCAAAGGAATATTTGGATTTCAGCTACCTATTTACCAGGTAAGCTCAACATAGTGGCGGACACCAGGTCACGGAAATTCAATGACAACATCGAGTGGATGTTGAATTCCCAAATATTCGAACAAATTACAGCCAAATTTGGTAAGCCGGATATTGACCTTTTTGCATCACGGTTGAACCATCAGGTACCAACATATGTATCATGGGAGCCAGATCCTGGGGCAATGACGATGGACACTTTCTCGCTAGACTGGGGGAAATGGTTTTTCTATGCATTTCCCCCATTTTGCCTCATCAGTCGGGTATTGCGGAAAATCCAGCTAGATGCTGCTAATGGCATTCTTATCATACCCGACTGGCCTACTCAGTCATGGTATCCGGTGGTCCTTGGCATGATCAGTCAACCATGGGTCCTCTTGGAGGGTTGCCCACTATTGGTGACGAACCCCGTTACAGGGGAACCACATCCCTGCCACAGTCATTTGAATTTATTGGCTTGCAGGATTTGAACAGGCCATTACTGCAGTATGGCCTATCATCAAGGACCATGGACACCATAGGAGCATCATGCAGGGAGTCCACAAGACGGCAATATTTATCGCACATCAGGAAATGGGAAACCTACTGCGGCCGCTTGGACATTGCATATGACTCCGTGTCAATCACAGATGTGCTGGAGTTCCTTGCGGGGTTACATCATGACGAACACCTCAGCTATAGTGCCATCAACAGCGCCAGGAGCGCACTATCATACTACCTCAATTTGGAGGTAGGATCCAATAAGTTGGTGTCCAAACTGATGCGGGGAATATTTAATTCCAATCCGCCTAGACCGCGTTACAACGTTACCTGGGATATTGGGAATGTACTGACCCTGCTCAGGATGTGGTCGCCCATGATTGGGCTTGAATTGGACAGACTCACCCTGAAGTTGGTGATGTTGTTGGCACTTACTTCGGCACAAAGGGTACAGACTCTTCATAAGATCAAGATTGATAGAATGATCTCTACCCCAGAAAAGGTTATTTTCTTTATTGATGAATTGCTTAAACAGCACAGGCCTGGGGTTACAGGTCTGCAGCTGGTGTTTCCAGCATACCCCGCTGATGCCAGGCTATGTTTAGCCACCCACATCCGCCACTATATTAAAGTGACGCGGAAATTAAGGGGAATGGAGCAATACTTGCTAATCAGCCATAAGAGACCTCACCATAGAGTGACGGTACAGACTATCTCCAGATGGCTCAGAATCGTTTTGAACGAAGCAGGTATAGATACTAATGTATTTAAATCCCATTCCACCAGGGCTGCATCTATGTCGGCGGCAAAGGTCATGGAGGTGCCCATGGACCATATTCTAGCCGCAGCGGGATGGGCCAGTGAAGCCACCTTTCAACGGTTTTATAATAAACCTATTACCGCTCCTGGAATGTTTACAGAAGCTGTACTGAATGCAGGCCGAGGTCATTCGGCTGTTCCCCAGTGAGGGGTTTTTTCTTTTGTTATTATTAATAAATATTATTATTTTTCAGAACTAGCAGTCTGAAAATTTTTGATACTCCTGTCCATCCTTATCGTGGCGTGTGTGATAGCATGGACGTTGTCCAGGGCGTGTAATCACAGAGCTTTGAAGTCTTCACGAAGTCACTTACGTGACTCCGAAATGAAATAGTAAGATTAAACGAGAACTTACCAGTTTGAAGTTTGATCTTTATTTTATGAGGAGTTGCGATGAGGGATTTCGTGCCCTCCGCTCCCAACCCTCGATCATAAAGTCAACTGGTAACTGGAGTCTCTTCAATCTTACTATAACAAGTCATTTCTTTGTTGGTTCTGTGATTCCACACCGCTGCTTTGAAGAGATGTCGCGCATGCGTGCTGGCGGGGTCTTCACGAAATCCCTCATCGCAACTCCTCATAAAATAAAGATCAAACTTCAAACTGGTAAGTTCTCGTTTAATCTTACTATTAATGGGGATAGGTGATTGAAAGTGAGGGTGGACACTGTGGACTGAAGAGAACTTTTCCATGCTGAATCTCTTTTCTATACAGCAGGTGACAGAATGGGCCAGTGATGTGGCTGTGGTAGTGGTGTGTCTCAGCGATCGCTGCTGGGCCCAATGCTTATCAAAGGTCTTGCTGCAATCCACATCGACAACATCTGTGCTTTACCGTCTTGCCTACTTCTTCTAAGGCATGTTGACTGTCCCTAATCAGCCCCTGTCCACGTTATGCCTCAGAATCCTCTGCAGTAACTTGTCTACACCGGATATTAGACACACGAGTCGACAGCTCACAGGATTTTCCTTGCAGCCTTTCTTAAAAAGAGGCAGAACTTTAGCCACCCTCCAGTCTTCCAGCACCTCACCTGTGTCTAATTCATAGATCTCAGCCAGGGTGCCAGCAAGCAAGGCGCTCGTTTATTTATATAGCACATTTCCACAAGGCAATTCAACGTTTTTTACACAAAGCATTAAACAGCAATCACAAGCAATTAAAAACAGTCATTAAAACGAAGAGAAAATAAAAACAAACTAAAATAGAATGGCAAGTATAAAATACAAGAATAAAAGGTCCAGTGCAGCGTAAGAAATTAATAATTAAAATTAAAATCATCGTCAAACAGAAAAGTCTTCAGCCCCGATTTAATCGAACTGATTGATACAAATACATTATTGATGCTCCTGAACACATCATCAGTGATGTAACCTGGGGTCATCGGGTGTTTTGGGTCGTTCAACATCAGACACCCTCGCCCAGGCGACCCAGCCGTAGTTGATCAGACCACCACTTGTGTTCAGGTGGCATTCGCTCCTCCCCATGGACCTCCTCTCCTGATCCACAGCCATCTCGAGGCCTTCTCCGCTGCCTCTGTGGCGTTCTTGATGGCTCTTCTCCTCCCCATTCCGTTGATGCCCAGTGCACTCCAGGCTTTGTCGAGCGATTGCCCTGCAAAACCTCTGCAGCCATCCTCGACGGGCAAACAACTTGCCTTCCAGCGTCAAACGGAAACGTCTTCAGCCCCGATTTAAAAGAGTTGGTGCGGACCTGCATTTTTCTGGAAGTTTGTTCCATATATGTGGTGCATAGAAACTCAACGCTGCTTCTCCATGTTTAGTTCTGAGTCTGGGGACAGAAAGCAGACCTGTTTGTGACGAGCTCCGAGGTCTGGATGGTTCATAATGCAGCTGAAGATCACAAATGTATTTTGGTCCTCGACCATTCAGTGCTTTATAAACCAACAGTAATATTTTGAAATCAATTCTTTGACAGACTGGAAGCCAGTGTAAAGACCTCAAACCTGGAGTGATGTGGTCTACTTTCTAGGTCTTAGAGAGGAGTCGGGCAGCAGCGTTCTGAATCCGCTGCAGCTGTCTAATCGATTTTTTAGGCAGACCTGTGAAGACAGCATTACAGTAGTCAAGTCTACTGAAGATAAATGCACGGACAAGTTTTTCCAAATCCTGCTGAACCAGAAGTCCTTTAACCCTTGATATATTCTTAAAGTGACAGTAGGCTGACTTAGTAATTGTCTTAAAGTGGCTGTTGAAGTTCAGGTCTGAGTTCATGGTTTTACTTCGGAGTCACGTGAGTGATTCGGTGAAGAAGGCCCGCCAGGCCGCATGCGCAGCATTACGTCAGCCGCATTGGCGCAAGCACCAGTCTGGCAGGACACAGCTCCTGCCGTGGTAAGTTCAACTTAAATGTTAAGTTTGGTTTTTTACTTACCAGGGGTCTTCAGGCAGGAGCCTCTTTTTACAGAGGTTTTTCCTGCCAGTTTCGCAAGTAGCAATTAGATTGTTGCTAACAACCTTGTGCTATTGTCAGCTGAGGCTACTTCAGCCACAATGATGAAGTAACAGTATTCAGCATTGCTGAACATGACAATTGCTCATTGAACTTGAAACTCGCTACGGTAGTGTGGTCGGTTAAATTCAGTTATTATGAACTGATGTTTAGAACTCTAAAATGAGAAGTTCCAAATACCATCACCTACTCAAAGGTAGTGGAGATTGCATGAGTTACCAATTCTTCATTTGTTAGTATCAACTAAATATATACACTAAATGCACCCATGAGTAAGGGGTTTTGAGTGAATATACATATTCTTCATGCACAAATTCAAGTTGCTACTCTACGATAGTGACATATGTTAGTCACATGATAATCAAGGGAAAAATATCCTGTAATTAATCTCCTTGCCACTGGTGTATCATCCAGTTCAGATCAATGATAACACAGAATAAGTGTTGGATCTCGAAGTATGATGAAAGCATGGTTCAATACTTCATCGAATATTCATCATGTTGGTGCATGTTTTTCATTCATTGCAAAAAATATGTGGCACAACAGTGCGGAGAAATACATTCTCGCTTCAATAGGAGGAATGGTCTTTATTTCTTCCTCATTTTTTGCCTCATTAGCCGGTCTTAAAACAGTCAGCAAGACCTCGCTTGGGTTCGTACTGTCGGACTGGCCAAGCGTCCATGTTGCCTGCTTCATCAGGCATTATGGCACAACGGTATACGGTTATGCCAAAAAACAAGAACTTGCTGTTTCAAACTGTGGTTTAGCAGACCGGCTTTTACACAGTAAAACAATTATTGACCTACACATTTTGAATGGATTGACTTTTTCCTCAGGTTGTCACATCAAGCCATGAAAGTGCTCACTGCAGTGTGCAGGGATAGCACCCAAAAAAGCAGTACATTCCTATTGATGGGATCAGAAGTGTTTTGTTAAATGTGAATGTTACATTTAATACGGTACAGATTACTGACATTTCCCAGTTCATTCTTAAATGGTATTGACAATAATTCAGTTATAGAGACATTACAGCTGCAACATAAGGGAACTACGCCCTTGGGTCCAACCTGGACATCGAGTTGTTAAAAGATCTTGACACAAGTTCTCCCACTACAAGATTATACAGTTGGTTATTGAAAATGTGTGAACATTACTTCACCAAGGGGTTCCAGCTACATCCTTAGTTATGAAACTTATATCAGCACAATGACGGCAAACATTGCAAACGTTGTGGCTAGATAGGATGGAATTGGCTGTAGGTGCCATTACATTTACATTCCGGTCTACAGAACCAGAGTAGACTAGGGGTAGCATGATTGAAGATCATTTGAACACCCCACGGTCTCACTTCTATGTTATCTAGGGCACCAGAATCCTAAGAAGTATGGAATCAGCATTGTTTATTAGTTAACAACCAACTACACAAACGAAGGTCGGTTCAGACTCTTTTCTTGGTGGCTGCAGCAGGTTCTGGGTTATAGATATTAACACTGACGATTGTATATCTCGTTCCACCAGGTCAGTATCAACATCAGTGTATCATTTAGATAGTGTGTTTACATCTCATTCCACTAGGGCAGCACTACGTCGGCGGCCAAGGCGAGGGACGTGCCCTTCGACCATTTTTTGGCGGCCGCCAGATGGGCAAATGAGCTGATGTTTCAGAATTTTTATCATTGGCCGATTGTCAATTAAGGACTGTTTGCCTATGCCATTTTAAGTACCTAAATTTAAGGGGTACTGTCGTGTGTTTACATTGTTAAATAAACCCTATTTCTACATTGAATGCAATGTTACTACTAATGCATTTATTTCTCTTTCGAGTTAAGCAATGCAGTGGGATGCCGAGATTGTAATCTGCGGCATGAAATCACAAAGCTTTGAACTCTTCACGGAATCACTCACGTGACTCAGAAGTAAAATAGTAAGATTCAACGAGAACTTACCAGTTTGAAGTTTGATCTTGATTTTAGGAGGAGTTACGTTGGTGATTACGTGCCCACCACGCCCAACCCTCTCATAAAGGATCATATGGTAGTTCTCGAGTCACTGATCTAACTATGTACTTCGGTGTTGTTTATTTGTGATTTCATACCGCTGCTTTGAAGATTGACGCGCATGCGGCCTGGCGGGCCTACTTCACGTAATCACCGACGTAACTCCTCATAAAATCAAGAACAAACTTCAAACTGGTAAGTTCTCATTTAATCTTACTATTACACCAAGAGTCCTGGCTTTGTCCGTGGCTTTTTACATTGCTGATTGAAGCTGAGCACTGACTTTTGATGGTTCCTCTTTGGCTCCAAAAACAACTACCTCAGTTTTGTCTTTGTTTAATTGAAGGAAGTTTTGGCTCATCCAATCATTGATTTGTTCGATGCACTGACTCAGTAGTCGTATTGGGATTTCCGTTCCTGGTTGTAGAGGCAAACAGCACAGACACTGGCCATTTGGCCCAACCTGTCCAAGTTGACCATGATGTCCCATTTAAGCCAGTGCCACTTCTCCTCATTTGGCCCATATCCTTCTAAACCATTCCAGTTGCGGGGAGAGTCTGGGTGTGTTTGTGCTGGGGTGTAGCAGATGCAGATGGGACATGACTGAGGCGGGTATTGATAGGGTACAGTTCCACTTCAGTTTATTGTCCCGTGTACCGAGGTACAGTGACAAGCTTTTGTTGCGTGCTAACCAGTCAGCGGAAAGACAACACATGATTACAGTCGAGTCATACACAGTGCACAGATACAGGATAAAGGAATACGGTTTAGTGCAAGGTAAAGCCAGTAGAGTTTGATCAAGGGTCACCAAACCTGCAAGAAACATTTTCCCTTCAATAAATAAACCGAGAGGCCATAGACTCAAGGTCAGAGGATCTGAGGGGGACCTTCATCCAGAGAGTGGGGGGTATCTGGAACACCCTGACAAACAGAGGTTTACAAGGATGAGGGGGAACCTCATTGAGACGTACAGAATAGTGAAAGGCCTGGATAGAATGGATGTGGGGAGGATGTTTCCTGTAATGGATGTCTGGGACCAGAGGCCGTATCCTCAGAATTACCTTCAGAAAGGAGATTTAGTCAGAGGCTGATGAATCTGTGGAATTAATTGCCACATATGGCTGTGGAGGCCCAGTCAATGGGGACTAACAGACTTTTGATTAGTGCAAGGGACAATAGACAATAAGTGCAGGAGGAGGCCATTCGGCCCTTCGAGCCAGCACCGCCATTCAATGTGATCATTGCTGATCATCACCAATCAGTACCCCGTTCCTGCCTTCTCCCCATATCCCCTGACTCCGCTATTTTTAAGAGCCCTATCTAGCTCTCTTTTGAAAGCATCCAGAGAACCTGCCTCCACCGCCCTCCGAGGCAGAGAATTCCACAGACTCACCACTCTGAGAGAAAAAGTGTTTCCTCGTCTCCGTTCTAAATGGCTTACCCCTTATTCTTAAACTGTGGCCCCTGGTTCTGGACTCCCCCAACAGCGGGAACATGTTTCCTGCCTCTGGTGTGTCCAAGCCCTTAACAATCTTATACGTTTCAATGAGATTCCCTCGCATCCTTCTAAACTCCAGAGTGTACAAGCCCAGCCGCTCCATCCTCTCAGCATGTCAGGGGTTAAGGGGAGAAGGCAGGAGAATGGGGTTGAGGGGGAAAGACAGATCAGACATGATTGAATGGTGGAGTAGACTCGATGGGCCGGATGGCCTAATTCTGCTCCTAGAACTTGTGAACTTATGAAGAGAGGAGGTAGAATCACTGACAGTTTAAATAATGTGCTTTCCCCTTACGTTTGACATCTGTTTAAAATTGATTCATGCAGATTGGCAAGATCTCAGCTTCCTGCACAGACATTTCAACGAATAAATTAGGATGTTGAGATAACATACATTGCAAAAGAATGACCTAGATAAACGGAAGTTTTATGTCATTATACTATTGACTGTAGATCTTGCAATCAAATGAGTATTATTTGAGTGCGTAACATTCCAGTTTGTCCACACCCACCCCTCCCTCTGTCAAACAGCAGCAAGCTGCCATTCAATTTGCCCCGAGTCCATCGCACTCCACATTCTGACTACAAACTGCAGAAAAAAAACACTCAGATCACTTTTTTATTCTTTAAGAAAGAACTGCAGATGCTGGAAAAATCGAAGGTAGACAGAAAAGCAGGAGAAACTCAGCGGGTCAGGCAGCATCTGTGGAGAACATGGATAGGTGACGTTTCACAGAGTGCTGGAGTAACTCAGCGGGTCAGGCAGCATCTGTGGAGAACATGGATAGGTGACGTTTCACAGAGTGCTGGAGTAACTCAGCGGGTCAGGCAGCATCTGTGGAGAACATGGATAGGTGACATTCAGGGTTGGAACCCTTCTTCAGACTGATTCACTCCTTCAGGTCCAACCCAAAACATCGCCCATCCTTTTTCTGCCTGACGATGCCTGACCCGCTGAGTTACTCCAGCATTTAGTATTTAAACCAGCATCTGGGGCAAACGCAGGCAAGTGGGACTAGGGTAGCTGGGACATGTTGGCCGGTGTGGGTACGTTGGGCCAGAGGGTCTGTGTCCACACTGTTAGTCTCTATAACTCAATCAGCAGCTCCTTGCTACACACTATGTCCTTGATTCAAGCCAGGACTGTCGAACCCTCGCCAGAAATCAAACAACACCACCAACAAGGATAGTTGTACAAGACGTTGGTGAAGCCACAATTAGAATATTGTGTTCAGTTTTGGGCACCATGTTATAGGAAAGATGTCAAACTGGAAAGGGTACAGAGAAGATTTATGAGGATGTGGCCAGGACTAGAGGGTGTGAGCTACAGGGAGAGGTTGAGTAGGCTGGGTCTCTATTCCATGGAGCGCAGGAGGATGAGGGGGGATCTTCTCGAGGTGTATAAGATCATGAGAGGAATAGACCGGGTAGATCCACAGAGTCTCTTGCCCAGAGTAGGGGAATCGAGGACCAGAGGACATTGGTTTAAGGTGAAGGGGAAAAGATTTAATAGGAATCTGAGGAACTTTTTCACACAGGGTGCAGGGTGCATGGAACGAGCTGCTGGAAGAGGTAGTTGAGTCTGGGACTATCCCAACGTTTAAGAAGCAGTTAGACATAGAGATAGACAATTAGACATAGAATTTTAGGAAACAAGATGGATAGGACAGGTTTGGAGGGTAATGGGCCAAATACAGGCAGCTGGGACATGTGAGCCAGTATGGGCAAGTTGGGCTGAAGGGCCTGTTTCCACGCTGTATCACTCTGATTCTTTGTCACATGGTTCAAAGTACGGTGCAAGAGTCGGCGACCATTGCTCTCTCTCTCTCTCTGTCTCCTTCTCTCCTTCTCTCCCTCTTTCTCTCTCCCCCCTCTCTCTCTCTCCCCCCTCTCTCTCTCTCTCTCTCTCTCTCTCTCTCACTTTCTCTCCATCTCTCCCTCTTTCTCTCTCACTCTCTCTCTCACTTTATCTCTCTCTCTCTCTTCCTCTCTCTCCCTCTCTCTCCCTCTCTCTCTCTCTCTCCCCCCTCTCTCTATCTCCCTCTCTCCGCCTGTCTCTCTCCCTCTCTCCCCCCCGCTCCCTCTCTCTCTCAATTTTCAATTTCAATTTTAAAAACTTTATTGGCATGATAAAGTGCATTGTTATATTGCCAAAGTATAAAACATGACACATATTGAAATGCATAAATATAAATACAAGTGTACAGTGCATGGCTAGACATGCCCCTGTACATATATATACTCGTAATAGACCTATAGCCCTTTATTGATGCTACACGTTCTTGAACTGGAGGGTATCTGGGGGGGGGGGGGGGGGGGGCAGATTTAAGGTGATTCCAAAAATGTAGAGCTCATTTCTGGATATTTATTATCAGTGGGTATCGGCCTAATTCCGCCCTACATGTGTATGTTGGAGTTTTCCTTTGGATACGGAGGATATTCCGACAAAATTCTGCATGCAGGAATTTCTCTCTCTCTCTCTCTCTCTCTCTCTCTCTCTCCCTCTCTTCCTGTATCTCTCTCTCTCTCTCTCTCTCTCTCCCTGTATCTCTCTCCCTCTCTTCCTGTATCTCTCTCACTCTCTTTCTCTCTCTCTCCCTCTCACTGTCTCTCTCCCTGTCACTCTCTCTGTCTGTGTGTGTGTCTCTCTCCCTCTCTCACTCTCTTTCTCTCTCTCTCCCTCTCACTGTCTCTCTCCCTGTCTCTCTGTCTGTGTGTGTGTGTGTGTCTCTCTCTCTCTCTTGCTGTCTTTAACTCTCTCCCTCTCTCTCTCTGTCTCTCTCCCTCCCTCCCCCTCTCTCCCTCTCTGTCTCTGTCTCTCCCTCTCTCTCTCTCTCTCTCTCTCTCTCTCTCTCTCTCTCTCCCTCTCTCTCTCTATCTCTCTCTCCCTCTCTCTCTCCCTCTCTCTCTCTCTCTCCCTCTCTCTGTCTCTGTCTCCCTCTCTCTATATCTCTCCCTCTCTCTCTCCCTCTCTCTCTGTCTCTGTCTCTGTCTCTCCCTCCCTCTGTCTGTCTCTGTCTCTCCCTCTCTCTCTCTCCCTCCCTCTATCTGTCTCCCCTCTCTCCCTCTCTCTCTCCCTCTCCCTCTCTCTGTCTCTCTCCCTCTCTCTCTCTGTCTCTCCCTCTCTCCCTCTCCCTCTCTATCTCTCTCTCCCTCTCTCTCGCTGTCTCTGTCTCTCTGTCTCTCTCTCTCTCTCCCTCTCTCTCCCTCTCTCTCTCTCTCTCTCTCTCTCTCCCTCTCTCTCTCTCTCTCTGTCTGTCTCCCTCTCTCTATATCTCTCCCTCTCTCTCTCCCTCTCCCTCTCTCTCTTCCTCTCTCTCTCTGTCTCTGTCTCTCCCTCCCTCTGTCTGTCTCTGTCTCTCCCACTCTCTCTCTCTCCCTCCCTCTATCTGTCTCTCTCCCTCTCTCTCTCCCTCTCCCTCTCTCTGTCTCTCTCCCCCTCTCTCTCTCTGTCTCTCCCTCTCTCCCTCTCTATCTCTCTCTCCCTCTCTCTCGCTGTGTCTGTCTCTCTCTCTGACTGTCTCCCCCTCTCCCTCTCCCTCTCTCCCTCTCTCCCTCCCTCTCCCTCTCCCTCTCCCTGTCTCTGATGCATGCTTCCTGTGGCTGCACCAGTCAGCCCACGAGATGAGGTGAGTGTGGTGCCTTTCATGTGCCTCCAGTACATTACCAAGGATCACAAAGAGGAACAAGCTCAGACTTGATTTTGTCGGATGGGAGAAAATGTGCAGAATGAAGAGTCGAGTGTTTAATTGTCGAATGTACTGGCAAGGGAACAATGGCATTCTTCCTTGCGCCAGCGTTACCGGCCTGTAAACAAAATAACTCCCCGATAAATATTCAATAATACAACTAATTAATCATCAAAATTACTAGGTCATCGCACCATGATCGTGCAAACCTGGTCCACAGAGCAACCTCGGAATATAAGAACGTTCCTGTAGAAAGATGTGGCATTCATTGCACAGACGGCTGTGGAGGACGTCATTGGGTATTTTTGTGGTGGAGATTGACAGATATGATCAGTGCGGGTGTCAGGGTGATGGGGAGAAGGCAGGAGAATGGGGATGAGACACATCAGCCCTGATTGAGTCGGTGTAGACTTGTATCTTGTACCTTCCGAAGGGTCCGCCAGGGACTAGGCTGGAAGTTAGACACTTTTATAGTGGGCCGAATGGCCTAAATCTGCTGCTAGCAGTTCTGACCCTTACACACAGTCCACAGAAGGTGACAGTTGCTGAGGTTAGTGTTGTTCACTGTTCACCAGCCTGATGGGTTTTGGGAAGAAGCTGTCCCTGAACCTGGAGGTCACGGTTTTCAGGCTCCTGTACCTTCTTCCCGATGGCAGCAGCGAGATGAGAGCGTGGCCAGGGTGGTGTGGAGCCTTAGACACACAAAGAACTGCAGATGCTGGAGACTCAAGCGAAACACAGCCTATCTCCTTCGCTCCATAGATGCTGCCTGACCCGCAGAGTTACTCCTGCTTTTTGTGTCCATCTTTAGTTTAAACCTGCATCTGCAGTTCCATCTTACACACAAACCCCTGAGGCCATTGTACTGGGTATAAGACTGCACTCACACTACCTACTCTAGTGATTTTATACACCTCTATAAGATCACTCCTCACCCTCCTACGCACCAAGGAGCCAGCCCGCCCGCCCTTCCCCTGTAGCTCAGGCCCTCGAGTCCTGGCGACATCCTCGCCAATCTTCTCTGCACCTTTTACAGCTGCAATTAAGTTTGGTGGGGAGAATCATGTGGGCTGAGGAACAGTGTATTAAATGTGAAATAACAAAATAAAATGGAACACCATTGTAAATGGGGAACGTTCTACCAGTATTCAGTTTAAAGAGTTCCTACGGAGAGAGGAGGCTTTCACACTAATGACATTTCATCAGGAATGCTGCTGGAGGGATGGAATTTTTGATCACTTTTTAAGACGACTAGATTTTGTCAAAGACTAGATAGCACAGCTTTAAGGTGAGAAGGGCAAAAGTTTAAAGGAAATGTTTAAAGGAACAAGTATTTTACACAGAGGGTAGTGGGGGCCTGGAACGTGCTGCCAGGGGTGTGGTGGAGGCTGATACGATAGTGGCGTATTAGAGCCTTTTAGATTGGGTCCCAACCTGAAACGTCACCTATCCATGTTCTCCACAGATGCTGCCTGACCCGCTGAGTTACTCCAGCACTCTGTGAAACGTCACCTATCCATGTTCTCCACAGATGCTGCCTGACCCGCTGAGTTACTCCAGCACTCTGTGAAACGTCACCTATCCATGTTCTCCACAGATGCTGCCTGACCCGCTGAGTTACTCCAGCACTCTGTGTAACGTCACCTATCCATGTTCTCCACAGATGCTGCCTGACCCTCTGAGTTACTCCAGCACTCTGTGTAACGTCACCTATCCATGTTCTCCACAGATGCTGCCTGACCCGCTGAGTTACTCCAGCACTCTGTGAAACGTCACCTATCCATGTTCTCCACAGATGCTGCCTGACCCGCTGAGTTACTCCAGCACTCTGTGAAACGTCACCTATCCATGTTCTCCACAGATGCTGCCTGACCCGCTGAGTTACTCCAGCACTCTGTGAAACGTCACCTATCCATGTTCTCCACAGATGCTGCCTGACCCGCTGAGTTACTCCAGCACTCTGTGAAACGTCACCTATCCATGTTCTCCGCAGATGCTGCCTGACCCGCTGAGTTACTATGTGTGTATTTTTCAGGTGGCCATATGGATATTCAGGGTTACGGGCGGGCAGGTAAGAGTTGGTCTTGGCATCATGTTCGGCACAGACATTGTGGACATCAACAAGAATGTGTGCAAGTTATGGAATATAATATAGTTGGATTGGGGAGACCAGGGTGACCAAGGCTCCAGGGTGACCAAGGCTGGGAGCTAAACATGCAGGGGTATTCGATATTCAGGAAGGATAGACAGAAAGGAAGAGGGGGTGGGGGTGGGTGGCATTGCTGGTTAAAGAGGAGATTAATGCAATAGCAAGGAGAGACATTAGCTTGGATACTGTAGAATTGGTATGGGTAGAACTACAAAATAGCCAGGGGCAGAAAGCGCTCTAACGAGTTGTATACAGACCACCAAACAGCAGTCGTGAGGTTGGGGATAGCATCGAACAGGAAATTAGGGATTAGAAAAGGTACAGTGGTTATGATGGGTGACTTTAATCTACATATAGATTGGGCCAACCAACTTGGTAGCAGCGTTGAAGGAATTCAATGTGGCATCTCCATGTTTGCGGCTGGGCTTGCACACTCTGGAATTTAGAAGGATGAGAGGGGATCTTATTGAAACATATAAGATTATTAAGGGTTTGGACACTCTAGAGGCAGGAAACATGTTCCCGATGTCGGGGGAGTCCAGAACCAGGGGCCACAGTTTAAGAATAAGGGGTAAGCCATTTAGAATGAAGATGAGGAAACACCTTTTCACACAGAGAGTTGTGAGTCTGTGGAATTCTCTGCCTCAGAGGGCAGTGGAGGCCGGTTCTCCGGATGCTTTCAAGAGAGAGCTAGATAGGGCTCTTAAAGATAGCGGAGTCAGGGGACATGGGGAGAAGGCAGGAACGGGGTACTGATTGTGGATGATCAGCCATGATCACTTTGAATGGTGGTGCTGGCTGGAAGGGTCGAATGGCCTACTCCTGCACCTATTGTCTATTGTCTATTGTCTATTATAGCTGGGTGGCAGTGTGAGCTGCAATGAGCATACTATGAAGCTGCAGAGTGACTTGGACAGGTTGGGTGCGTGGGCAGATGCAATATAATGTAGATAAATGTGAGGTTATCCACTTTGGTGGCAAGAACAGGAAGGCAGATTATTATCTGAATGATGTCCGATTAGGAAAGGGGGAGGTGCAATGAGACCAGGGTGTGCTTGTACATCAGTCACTGAAAGTAAGCCTGCAGGTACAGCAGGCAGTGAAGAAAGCGAATGGCCTTCATTGCGAGAGGATTTGAGTTTAGGAGCAATGAGGTCCTACTGCAGTTGTACAGGGCCCTGGTGAGACCACACCTGGAGTATTGCGTGCAGTTGCGGTCTCCTAATTTGAGGAAGGACATTCTTGCTTTTGAGGGAGTGCAGCGTAGGTTCACCAGGTTAATCCCCGGGTTGGCGGGACTGACATATGATGATAGAATGGGTCGAATTCACTGGAATTTATAAAGATCAAAAGGGGTCTTATAGAAACATAAAAAACTCTAGGATTTAGAATTGGACAGGTTGGATGCAGGAAAAATGTTCCCGATGTTGGGGGAGTCCTGAACCAGGGGTCACAGTTTAAGAATAAGGGGTCGGCCATTTAGGACTGAGATGAAGAAAATCATTTTCACCCAGAGAGTTGTGAATCTGTGGAATTCTCTGCTACAGAAGGCAGTGGAGGCCGATTCACTGGATGCTTTCAAGAGAGAGTTAGATTTAGCTTTTTGGGCTTATGGAATCAAGGGATATGGGGAAAAACCAGGAACAGGTACTGATTTTAGATGATCAGCCGTGATCACATTGAATGGCGGTGCTGGCTGGAAGGGCCGAATGGCCTACTCCTGCACCTATGTTTCTATGTTTCTCTTTTTGGTTTTAAACGAGTTCCTATGTTGCGGAAAGTGTGGGGGGCGTGTGGAAGTGGTCGTGAAGGATGGGGTGTTGGACGCGGTGGTTGAGGGATCGTTTCAAAGCTCCAAGGTAGATGAGAAGATGGGATCGGTGCTTTGTTTGGCTTGCAAGTGATCAGAGGTCAGTATTGAAGGGGAGAAGCCGTCTGACGCAGAGTGTGACCCTGGAAGGTTAACGGCTTGGAATTTCCTGACGGAGACGCGAGGGGCTTGAACTGCCCTTTCAACACAAACACCAGGATTATTCTCAGCAATGCCTCAAGCCCGTAATAGCTCAGCTCACCAAAGCTCCAGGGAGTCTGGAGCTGTTTCTGATTAAGGATCAGATGCCTAAACAAAACAGCACGTGCAAGGCACAGGCACCGCTGGTAGCACAACACCCTCAGGCAGACCGACACATGTGTGGCATGGGTTACAAGTGGGAGCTGGGACAAGCCACCAAGCCCTGCGATATCAGCTCCGCTCACTGTCCTGCTATTCCCCTCCAGCTAGTTTAAGTCTAGTTTAGTTTAGAAATACAGCATGGAAACAAGCCCTTCGGCCCACCGAGTCTGCACCGACCAGCGATCCCCGCACACTGACATTACCCCACACACACTAGGGACAATTTACATTCATACCAAGCCAATTAACCTACAAACCTGCATGCCTTTGGAGTGTGGAAGATCATAAGATCACAGAAGTTGAATTAGGCCATTTGGCCCAAGTCTACTCCGCCATTCAATCACGGCTGATCTATCTCTCCCTCTCAACCCCATTCTCCTGCCTTAGACAATCGACAATAGACAATAGGTGCAGGAGGAGGCCATTCAGCTCTTCGAGCCAGCACCGCCATTCAATATCGTCATGGCTGATCATCCCCAATCAGTACCCCGTTCCTGCCTTCTCCCCATATCATAGAAGCATAGTAAATAGGTATCCTCTGACTCCGCTATCTTTAAGAGCCCTATCTAGCTCTCTCTTGAAGATATCCAGCGAACCAGCCTCCACCGCCCTCTGAGGCAGAGAATTCCACAGACTCACAACTCTCTGTGTGAAAAAGTGTTTCCTCATCTCCGTTCTAAATGGTTTACCACTTATTCTTAAACTGTGGCCCCTGGTTCTGGACTCCCCCAACATCGGGAAGATGTTTCCTGCCTCTAGCGTGTCCAGACCTTTAATAATCTTATATGTTTCGATAAGATCCCCTCTCATCCTTCTAAATTCCAGTGTACAAGCCCAGCTGCTCCATTCTGTCAGTATATGACAGTCCCGCCATCCTGCGAATTAACCTTGTAAACCTACGCTGTACTCCCTCAATAGCCTTCTCCCCGTAACCTCTGACACCCGTACGAATCAAGAATCTATCTATCTCTGCCTTCAAAATATCCACTGACTTGGCCTCCACAGCGACCTGTGGCAAAGACTTCCACAGATAAGTGGGAAGAAACAGCAGATCTCAGAGAAAACCCACGCTGTCACGGGGAGAAGGTACATACTCCGTACAGACAGCACCCGTGGTCAGGATGGAACCCGGGTCTCTGGCGCTGTGAGGCAGCAACTCTACCGCTGCGTCACTGTGCCACGAGCATGATAGTCTGAAGATGGGTAAGGACCGGAAACATCACCTATTCCTTCTCTCAAGTGATGCTGCCTCACCCGCTGAGTTAGTTCCGCTTTTTGTACCGATGTTAGAGCTCCCTCCATTCACTGTGGATGTTGGATATCTTGCACTTTTACAGTGGCAACAGATGTTTTTAAGCTGGGATTGGCAGTCTTGGTTAGTACGGGTGTCAGGGGTTATGGGGAGGTGGCAGGAGAATGGGGTTGAGAGGGAGAGATAGATCAGGAATGATTGAATGGCAGAGTAGACTTGTTAGGCCAAATGGCCTAATTCTGCTTCTATCACATGCTCAAATCTCAAGGGGCAGTAACTGTTAAAAGAACATATAATCTAGAACAGTACAGTCCATCAACAGGCCCTTCGGCCCATAGTGTCCATGCTGAACATGATGCCAACATATCGGGGTGCGACTGGTCCTTGATGATGCTGCTGGCCTTGCCGAGGCAGCGTGAGGTGTAGATGGAGTCGATGGAAGGGAGGTTGGTTTGTGTGATGGTCTGGGCTGCGTCCACAATTCGCTGCAATTTCCTGCGGTCTTGGATGGAGCTGTTCCCAAACCGCGCTGTGATGCATCCGGATAAAATGCTTTCTACGGTGTATCTGTGGAAAAAGGGCAGTTGGCAGAACCTCATCTTCATTACATCAAAGGGCAGTACGGTGGCAGTGTTAGAGTTGCTGCCTCACAGTGCCAGAGACCCGGGTTCCATCCTGACTAGGGGCGCTGCCTGTGCGGAGTTCGTACGTTCTCCCCGTGACCTGCGTGGGTTTTCTCCGGGTGCTCCGGTTTCCACCCACACTCCACAGCCATACAGGTTTGTAGATTAATTGGCTTCGGTAAAGATTGTAAATTGGCCCTAGTCCCTAGTAGGTTGGAAAGTGGTGAAATCATTGGACAAAGTCAGCATGGATTTACGAAAGGTAAATCATGTCTGACAAATCTGATAGAATTTTTCGAGGATGTAACTAGTAGAGTGGATAAGGGAGAACCAGTGGACGTGTTATATCTAGACTTTCAGAAGGCTTTCGACAAGGTCCCGCATAAGAGATTAGCATACAAACTTAAAGCACACGGTATTGGGGGTTCAGTATTGATGTGGATGGAGAACTGGCTAGCAGACAGGAGGCAAAGGGTAGGAGTAAACGGGTCCTTTTCAGAATGGCAGGCAGTGACTAGTGGGGTGCCGCAAGGCTCAGTGCTGGGACCCCAGCTATTTACAATATATATTAATGATTTGGACGAGGGAATTCAATGCAACATCTCCAAATTTGCAGATGATACCAAGCTGGGGGGTATAGTTAGGTGTGAGGAGGATGCTTGGAGGCTGCAGGGTGATTTGGATAGGCTGAGTGAATGGGCAGATGCATGGCAGATGCAGTATAATGTGGATAAATGTGAGGTTATCCACTTTGGTGGCAAAAACATGAGGGTAGACTATTATCTGAATGGTGGCAGATTAGGAAAAGGGGAGATGCAACAAGACCTGGGTGTCATGGTACACCAGTCATTGAAAGTAGGCATGCAGGTGCAGCAGGCAGTGAAGAAAGCAAATGGTATGTTAGCATTCATAGCGAAATGAATTGAGTATAGGAGCAGGGAGGTTCTACTGCAGTTGTACAGGGTTTTGGTGAGGCCACACCTGGAGTATTGCGTACAGTTTTGGTCTCCAAATCTGTGGAAAGACATTCTTGCCATAGAGGGGGTACAGAGAAGATTCATCAGACTGATTCCTGGGATGTCAGGACTTTCATATGAGGAAAGACTGGATAGACTCGGCTTGTACTCGCTGGAATTTAGAAGATTGAGGGGGGACCTTATAGAAACTTACAAAATTCTTAAGGGGTTGGACAAGCTAGATGCTGGAAGATTGTTCCCGATGTTGGGGGAGTCCAGAACAAGGGGTCACAGTCTAAGGATAAGGGGGAATTCCTTTAGAACCGAGGAAAACATTCTTTCCACAGAGAGTGGTGAGTCTCTGGAATTCTCTGCCACAGAAGGTTGTTGAGGCCAGTTCATTGGCTATATTTAAGAGGGCGTTAGATGTGGCACTTGTGGCTAAAGGGATCAGGGGGTATGGAGAGAAGGCTGGTACGGGATACTGAGTTGGATGATCAGCCATGATCATATTGAATGGCGGTGCAGGCTCGAAGGGCCGAATGGCCTACTCCTGCACCTATTGTCTATGTTTCCATGTTTCTATGATAGTGTTCGTGTACGGGGATTGCTGGCCGGTGGGGGCTGGCTGGGCCAAGGTCCTGTTTCCGCACACTATTTCTACACTTGTAAACTAAACCTAGAGTCAAGAGTATTTAATTGTGATATGTGACCACAGTGGAACACTGCCATTCTTACTTGCTGCAGCACAAGAGGCCTATTAAAGACACTAGGAGCAGGAGTAGGCTAATCAGCCCTTCAAGCCAGTACGATAATACACAGATAATTCTGTTGTGTTACATATTGTGTTGTGCAGCTGCAAGTAAGAACTTCATTGTTCCATCTGGGACACACGACAACAAAACACTTGACTCTTGGCTTTTGATCATTGATAATAAATACAACAATCAATAAATTAGTAAGTGTAATTATTGGAGTGCAGCGCAGGTTCACAAGGTTAATTCCCGGGATGGCGGGACTGTCAAATATTGATAGAATGGAGCGGCTGGGCTTGTATACTCTGGAATTTAGACGGATGAGAGGGGATCTTATTGAAACATATAAGATTGTTAAGGGCTTGGACATGCTAGAGGCAGGAAACATGTTCCCGATGTTGGGGGAGTCCAGAACCAGGGGCCACCGTTTAAGAATAAGGGGTAAGCCATTTACAACGGAGACGAGGAAACACTTTTTCACACAGAGAGTTGTGAGTCTGTGGAATTCTCTGCCTCAGAAGGCAGTGGAGGTTGGTTCTCTGGATGCTTTCAAGAGAGAGCGAGATAGGGCTCTTAAAGATAGCGGAGTCAGGGGATATGGGGAGAAGGCAGGAACGGGGTACTGATTGTGGATGATCAGCCGAGATCACATTGAATGGCGGTGCTGGGTCGAAGGGCCGAATGGCCTACTCCTGCACCTATTGTCTATTGTAATACTGAGAAGCCATCACATTGCAATACGGAAGTCCGTAGTGCAAGAAATGATACGGTACAAAGATGATCCCAGTTGCAGATGTCATGGAAAACACGGCTTCAAGTGTGTGGATCAAGTGTATAAACTGTGAGACAGGAGCGTGGGGAGAGAACACTAGGCTTTATCCGCACCTTCCATTGATAAACAAAGTGCGATGGATCCGTGTCTTTCATCTCGTACTCGTGACACTGACATTGCCGAAGCTTCCTGGCCACGAGCGGCTGCTTTGGTTCAGCCCTGTGCGGGCAGCCACCGACTGCTGCACCAAATCACCTCTCTCTCGGCCCTAACAGCTTTACAATTCTCCGCCCTGATTTCTCCGCTACTTCACAGAGAGCGTGTTGTAAACCACCAGGAAAGGGTCACATCTTTTAAATATTACGTTTCAACTCATAAAGGGGGATTTAGACCAGATGAGCCGTTCTGACCTCTGCAGGCCTCAACTTCATTCTGTCATCTACTTAGCATTCAAACACAACGAGGGCAAGCTCTAACCAGGCAACTAGCATTGGGGGTCGGGGTCCAGGGTGGGAGGAACGAGGAATGCTGGAAACACTCGCCAGGTCAGGCAGCATCTGTGGAAAGCCAACATCAACAAAGTCAACGTTCCGGTGCCCAACCCAAGTCACACTCGAGGCATAGAAAGTCACAGTGATACAGTGTGGAAACAGGTCCTTCGGCCCAACGTGCCCATTCTGACCCACATGTCCCAGCTACACTAGTCCCACCTGCCTGCGCTTGGTCCATATCCCTCCAAACCTGTCCTATCCATGTACCTGTCCAACTGTTTTTTGAACTATGGGATAGTCCCAGCCTCAACTACCCCCTCTGGCAGCTTGTTTGAAAAAGTTTGTGTGAAAAAGTTACCCCTTGGATTCCTATTAAATCTTTCCCCCATCATCTTGAACCCCTGTCCTCTGGGCCTCGATTCTTGGAGTCCCAGCCTACTCAACCTCTCCCTGTAGCTCACACCCTCTAGTCCCAGCAACATCCTCCTAAATCTTCTCTGAACCCTTTCAAGCTTGACAACATCTTCCCTATAACATGATGCCCAGAACTGAACACAATATTCTACATGCGGTCTCACCAACGTCTTATACAACTGTAACATGACATCCCAACTTCTATACTCAATACTCTGACTGATGAAGGCCAAAGAGGCAATAGCCTGTTTGACCACCTGATCTACCTGTGGCTCGACCTTTAAGGAACCAATTTGTGTAAGAAGGAACTGCAGATGCTGATTTAAACTGAGGATGGACACACAAAGCTGGGGTAACTCAGGAGACTATTTGTGTGCAAGTCACTGAATCAGATCTACAGTCCCACACTACAATCGCTCTACACTTTTAAATCTCTCTGTTCACTGTGGACGGCTCGATTGCAACCATGTGTTGTCTGCTCCGCTGACTGGTCAGTGCGCAACAAAACTTTTCACTGTACCTCGGCACATGGGTCAATAAAATAAAACTATCAAATTATCTCAAAAAGGCAGCCAGCATCTTCAGCATCCACATCACCCTGGCCAGTCTCTTATCTCACTGCTGCCATCAAGAAGAACTTACTATAGACAATAGGTGCAGGAGTAGGCCATTTGGCCCTTCGAGCCAGCACCAGCATTCAATGTGATCATTGCTGATCATCCACAATCAGTCCCCCGTTCCTGCATTCTCCCCATATCCCCTGACTCCGCTATCTTTAAGAGCTCTATCTAACTCTCTCTTGAAAGCATCCAGAGAACCGGCCTCCACTAAGGCAGAGAATTCCACAGACTCACCACTCTCTGTGAGAAAAAGTATTTCCTTCTCTCCATTCTAAATGGCTTACCGCTTATTCTTAAACTGTGTCCCCTGGTTCTGGACTCCCCCAACACTGGGAACACGTTTCTTGCCTCTAGCGTGTCCAAATCCTTCAATAAGATATCCTCTCATCCTTCTAAATTCCAGCTGCTCCATTCTATCAATACGTTACAGTCCCACCATCCCGGGAATTAACCTTGTAAACCTACGCTGCACTCCCTCAATAGCAAGAATGTCCTTCCTCAAATTTGGAGACCAAAACTGCACACAATACTCCAGGTGTGGTCTCACTCGGGCTCTGTACAACTGCAGAAGGACCTCTTTGCTCCTGTACTCAACTCCTCCTGTTATGAAGGCCAACATGCCATTCACTTTCTTCACTGCCTGCTGTACCTGCATGCTTACTTTCAGTGACATGAAAACAGGGGCATGAAAAGCGTGACCTCCAGGTTGAAGAACAGTTTTTTGATCGGAGCATGGAAGTGCAGGGAATAGAGGGATGTGGATCATGTTCTGACCAATGAGATCAGCCATCATGTTCGGCACAAACTGTGTGGGCCAGTGCCTGTTCGCATGTTGTTCTATATTCTTAAGTTCATAAGTGATAGGAGCAGTATTAGGCCATTCGGCCCATCAAGCCTCCTCCGCCATTCAATCATGACTGATCTATCTCTCCCTCCTAACCCCATTCTCCTGCCTTCTCCTGACACCTGTACTAATCAAAAATCTATCTCCACCTTATAAATATCCATTGATTCGGCCAAAAGCCAGCAGCAAGAAGAGATTTTTGAACTATGAACACTTTCAAAGTAATAGACATGAAAGTAAAAGATCACACTTGGAATTGGTAAGTGGACGAGAAGGCCTAACGAGCATGTCATTAGATCATGAACAAATATTCAGTTTGCAGCCGTACTCATGACAGCACAAGAAACAAAAATCACGACACAAGGATCTGCAGAATCTTGAGCAAAACACAAAGTGCTGGAGGAACTCTGCAGGTCAGGCAGCATCTGTGGCGACAATGGACAGATGGTATATTGGGTCAGCACCCTGCAAGGGCCAGGAAGCGAGCGGGCAAGATCATCTCTGACCCCTCCCACCCTGGCCACAAACTCTTTGAATCACTTCCCTCTGGAAGGCGACTCCGGACTGTCAAAGCTGCCACAGCCGGACATAAAAACAGTTTTTAACCACGAGTAGTTGCTCTACTCAACAGCCAAAAATCTGTAGCCTCCCTTTGATCTGGTATTTTGTGGGTTCACATGCCTGATCAATGGTGTTTTATCATTAATGTTTTATTATTATTAATGTTTAGTGTTTTCTGGGTCATTTGTAACTGTCACTGTATGTCATGTTGTTACTTGTGGGCGGAGCACCAAGGCAAATTCCTTGTATGTGAATACTTGGCCAATAAACTTACTTCCTTACTTCTTCTGACTGATGGAGGAGGAGGGGGTAGAGAGCTGGAGACACAGGCCTTGACAAGAGCAGGAGCAAGTGGGATGTGAAAAAGTCGTAAGTTTATGATTTACGCAGGAATAATTTGTGTTCTATTCTTTCTCAGTAAAAAGGTCCTAAAACGCTGCATTTGTTCTGTAAAAGCTTTGCAGCGCAGATTCATAAAATTAAAATCAGCAAATCCTGAACCCACTGAGTACAGGTAATTAAACTGTGAACTGTTGCCCTACAGAAAGACAACAGACCGTTCAGATCACAAGCAGCTGCTGAATCTAAATCACAATTCACCACCTCCAGTCTTGAACCTGACTTACACAAACCCCGGCAGACCAGGCCAGCACGGTGGCGCAGCGGTAGAGTTGCTGCCTCACAACGCCAGAGGCCCGGGTTCAATCCTGACCACGGGTACTGTCTGCACGGAGTTTGCACGTTCTCCCCGTGACAGCGTGGGTTTGCTCCGGGTGCTCCAGTTTTCTCCCACACTCATAGGTTCTAGGAGCAGAATTAAGCCATTCGGTCCATCAAGTCTACTCCGCCATTCAATCATGGCTGATCTATCTATTTCTCTCAACCCCATTCTCCTGCCTTCTCCCCATAACCCCGGACACCCGTACTAATCCAGAATCTGGCAATCTCTGCTTAGAAATATCCATTGATGACCTGAACAGCCGTCTGTGGCAATTAATTTCACAGATTCACCGCCCTCTGATGAAATAATTCCTCCTCGTCTCCTTCCTAAAGGAACGTCCTTTAATTCTGATGCTATGACCTCTGGCCCTAGACTGTCCCACTAGTGGAAACATCCTCTCCACATCCGCTCTATCCATGCCTTGCACTATTCGGTAAGTTTCAATAAGGTCTTCTCCAAAGATGTACAGGTTGGTAGGTTAATTGTAAATTGTCCCTAATGTGTAGGATAGTGCTAATATATGGGGTGATCGGGACCTCTCTCCCCTCAATCGGGGATATTGCGACCAAACGTTGCGTGTCTAAGGCCAGCGGTATTATAGAAGACCCCACACATCTCCATCACGGACTGTTCACTCTGCTGCCCTCGGGAAAAAGATATCGTAGCATAAGGAGCAGAACATCAAGGTTCTGCAACAGCTTCTTCCCACGAGCCATCAGACTCCTGAACGCCATGTAATGGGCTGCCACCGTTGTCTATTTATCCTTTTATCCATGTTTATCCTTCTATTAATTATTGTGTTGCACGTGGAGCCAAATGCAACGGAATTTCGTTTGGAATTGCATATATCGATGTATTTCTAAATGACAATAAAGTTTGTTTGACTTGACTTGATCGCTGGTCGGCACGGGCTCGGTGGGCAGAAGGGCCTGTAAATAAAGTAAAGTGAATTCGCGCCCAATTAAAAGATAATAGAACCATTCAGGTCACAAGTGAGCACCAAGCATTCAGCAGGACAGACAGCTTCTCTGGAGAGAAGGAATGGGTGACATTTCAGACTCAGTCAGAATAAGGGTCACAACCTGAAACAACCTGAGCACAATTCACCACCTCCGGCGTCTTGAAGATCACTTGATGTACACGAACCCCAGCACAACATGGATCTGCGCTGAACAATAAGTAACAGCAGAAGTCAATCTTTGGCTGGCAATCGGTGCTCAGTCACACCTCTTACGTCACAAACACAAATGGTGCCAAATAGCTGAATTATTAACAGAAAACTACCAATCGTGGTAGAACGCAGCTATTTCACAGTGAGTGGATATGGTCAGACACATCCAGCTACCCCACATGACCCTAAAACAGGACAACTAGGTACTGGCGGTGTTCTAATCATGAGATGAATAACATCAACAAACAAACAACACAAAATGTAACCTATGATTTTTTTCCAAGCTAGGCAAAAATAAAAATATTTCCTTAAAAAGATCCAACTGCATCAGTCTGAAGAAGGGTCTCGACCAGAAACGTTGCCTATTTCCTTCGCTCCATAGATGCTGCCTCACCCGCTGAGTTTCTCCAGCATTTTTGTCTACATTCGATTTTACCGACATCTGCAGTTCCCTCTTAAACAAGTGCATCCTGGTAACAGCTCAACAGGTATTAACACCTGGAGTCTTACCATAGGGGTTCGATCCCTCTGTGAACCGTTAATGCTTCCACATGGAGTTCCATTTCAGTTACGTCTCACCTTCAGGAACTTTAAAGGGAAGCAGGGCAGGACTTCCACAGTGAATGGCAGGACTCCAGGTGGGACTGTCATATGCTGGGAATTAACCTTGTGAACCTACGCTCCCCCCAATAGCAAGAATAGGACAACTTTAGAGGGAGATGGGCCAAGCATGGGCAGTGGGATGTGTGAATGGGACATCTTGGTCTGCGGGGAGGGCCTGTTTGCGTGCTGTACAACTCCATCACTCTACGATCCTAAGAATATTCTTCACTTGTTCATCACTTGAGCAAAGCTGCTTCATTTCAGTAAAGAGAAACTGGTGAATGTGTTTCTAAGCTGGCCGCCTGCCATCATCATGGCTTCAATGCCACAGAGCTTATGACCACTAATTGCAGCACGGTGGCGCAGCGGTAGAGTCGCTGCATACAGTGCTTTCAGCTCCAGAGACGCGGGTTCGATCCCGACTACGGGTGCTGTCTGTACGGAGTTTGTACGTTCTCCCCGTGACCTGCGTGGGTTTTCTGCGAGATCTTCGGTTTCCTCCCACACTCCAAAGAGACGTACAGGTTTGTAGGTTAATTGGCTGGGTATAAGTGTAAATTGTCCCTGGTGTGTGTAGGGTAGTGTTAGCGTGCGGGGATCGCTGGCTGGTGCGGACTTGGTTTGCTGAAGCCGGGCCTGTTTCTCTAAAACTAAAACAAATTCTGATAGTGTGATTAACGCTGACTGTTGTAGCCGTCTCCGTCAGCAACGTGTGCCTTTGAATGTATTTCTCTTTTCTTCTCTCACTTACAAAGCTAACAAAAGCGTACATTCCTGAGCCGGCGAGTGGTCCAGGGTGACA
The DNA here is from genome assembly GCA_963514005.1 of Raja brachyura. The sequence goes on along the minus strand of OY740783.1, from coordinate 1,062,569 downwards.
CAAGATGTTGACACGTTGGTTTGTGAGTGAGACGGAGGTTTGTAGATCAGACACTCCCCCTGATCTGTGCCAGATCCCAACTCCAGGTGTTCTCTGTGACCATTCTGTTGCTTAGAGGCCAACTGCAAATGACACAGAAAACTGTAAGAGAGATTGGTTTGAGTAAAGGCTGGGGTAGAAAGGAGTTCCGTCAAATCAAAGAGACTTGGTTGGGAGGCGTGGGGGTTGGGTAGAGATGACAGGACAAAGGTTCCAGTTCGGGAGAGATTTATCAGCTTTGCAAATCTGCAATACTTTTGCACCTGAAATGTTTGATGTCAAATTGCTTCTGGTCTAATCTTTCACCAACACAACAAGCCCATGGATTTGATGCCAAATTAGTTCTCGGTTTTTGCAGAACAGAACAGCCACCGTCAGTCACTTTGTGAGACAGGCTTTCAGCCGACATCATCAAAGACGTGTCCCTGTCCCACCCCGGTCATTCCTTCTTCTCCCCGCTCCCGTCCGGCAGAAAGTACAGAAGCTTGAAAGCGCGCACCACCAGACTCAGGATCAGCTTCTTCCCCTCTGTTATCCGGCTTCTGAACGGCCCTTCCATAAGCTAGGGTACTGTCCGATTAACCTCCACCCCATTGTGGACATTGGACTTTGTCTGTGGAACTGATGCGCTACAATGCTGAGAACTATATTCTGCACTCTGTATCTTCCCCTTTGCTCTACCAACTGTGGACGGCTCGATTGTAATCATGTGTAGTCTTTCCCTTGACTTCATCGCACTTAACAAACAAGCTTTAAAGGCCTGTCCCACTTGGCAGTTTATTCGGTGAGTGCTGGCATCATTGACTAACGTATCAGGTCACTGAACAATTCACGGCGTGACTCGGCGTGATGACGTATTGACACGCGGTGTTTTTTCAAGTTACAACATTTTCTTTGTTGCCGCTGGATTTTCAAATGTTCAAAATCTTTTGGCGACCCTGATATGATGCCGGCAGTCGCCGAAAAAAATCGTCAAGTGGGACAGGCCCTTAACTGTACCTCGGTACACGTGACAATAAACTAAACTAAACTACTGTGCAGGAATGAACTGCAGATGCTAGTTTACACCAAACATAGACACAACGTGCTGGAATAACTCAGCGGGATGGGCAGCTTCTCTGGAGAGAAAGAATGGGTGACATTTCAGGTTGTGACCCTTATTCTGACTGAGTCTGAAATGTCACCCATTCCTTCTCTCCAGAGAAGCTGCCTGTCCTGCTGAATTACTCCAGCATGTTGTGTCTATCTTAAACTAAAGCCACGATCACATTGAATGGCGGTGCTGGCTTGAAGGGCCGAATGGCCTACTCCTGCACCTATTGTCCATTGTCTAAACTATTATACTTGAGTTTAACTTGATTGTATTTATGTGTAGTATTATCTGATCAGATTGGATAGCATGCAGAACAAATCTCTTCACTGTACCTCTGTACACATGACAATATGCTGAACAACGAGCCTCACCTCCCTCTGTTGCTGCCCAGGAGGGTGTGAGTGCCCCTTGCCGGTCACCGTCAGCCAGCGGGGGCTTGGAAATGTCGGGCAGCCAGCCAGCCTTGAAGGCTACTTGTTCTGGTTCAGTTTCATACTGTCACGGTGAATTTGCATCCAGCTTGTTTTCATCAAAACTCTGCCATGAATTCAGCAGGGAGCATGTTTGACTCAACAAAGGAGGACTGCAGCAAGAGATGAAAGCAGAATGTTCCAGCACGGCACTCGTCATTAGGTTGAACCATGTAATGTGAGCAGATACTAACAGGCCCTCAGTCAAATCGCCTTCTACTTCTTATGCCTGACTTCATTGCCCCATGATCCCTGACCATCGATGACATTGAGAAGATTCATTGAAAAGGCAGAAAACAACATTCCATCCAAAATCAGTTAAAGCTGAGCTGTAATTTGTTGCAGTTTAGTTTAGTTTACAGATACAACACAGAAACAGGCCCTTCGGCAATCGTGTCCATGCCGACCATGCCGGGGTACTGATTGGGGATGATCATCCATGATCATATTCAATGGCGGTGCTGGCTCGAAGGGCCGAATGGCCTACTCCTGCACCTATTGTCTGTTGTCTATTGACCAGCGATCCCCGTACACTAACACTATCCTACACACACCAGGGATCATTTACACTGATACCAAGCCAATTAGCCTACAAACCTGTACATCTTTGGAGTGTGGGAGGGAACCGGAGCACCCGGAGAAAACCCACACAGTCACAGGGAGAACGTACAAACTCCACACCGACAGCACCCGTAGTCAGGATCGGACCCGGGTCTCTGGCGCTGTGAGGCAGCAGCTCTACCCGCTGCGCCACCGTGACACCCCAAGATATCTAGATGGAACTGAACATGTTACCAAGCATTTATTCCCAAGAGCCACTCCCTTACTGAAAGTAGGTCCATGGACACTCAGACTATCCTTGATCGGACTTTGCTGGCTTTATCTTGCACTGTAAACGGCTCGATTGTAATCACGTATTGTCTTTCCGCTGACTGGTTAGCACGCAACAAAAGCTTTTCACTGTACCTCGGTACACGGGACAATGAACTAAACTGAACTGGAGTGCTGTCGATCAGAGGGATCTAGAAGTATAAGTACATAGGTCATCACAGGTAGATGGGCCGAACGGCACACAAGCCTTCATCAGTCACAGTACAGAGAATACAGAGAAATACATTTTGGGAAGTCTAACACGGGCAGGACCTCCACAGTGAATGGTCAGTCTCTGGGTAGAGCAGAGGGATCTAGGAGTACAGGTGCATGGTTCCTTGAAGGTCGAGTCACAGGTAGATAAGGTGGTCAAAAAGGCTTTTGGCACTTTGGCCTTCATCAGTCAGAGTATTGAGTATAGAAGTTGGGAGGTCATGTTACAGTTGGTGAGGTCACATTTAGAGGATTATGGTCCGTTTTGGTCACCATGTTATGGGAAAGATGTTGTCTAGCTGGAGAGTGTAGGGAAGGTTTATGAGAACTCGAGAACCCGAGCTACAGGGAGAGGTTGAGCAGGCTGGGTCTCCATTCCTGGAGCACAGGAGGATGAGGGTAATCTTATAGAGGTGTATAAAATCATGAGAGGAATAGATCGGGTAGATGCACAGTCTTTTGCGCAGTATAGGGGAATCGGGAAGCAGGGGACATAGGTTTAAGGTGAGGAGGGAAAGATTTAATCGGAAGCTGAAAGGTACACAAAGGGTGATGGATTGTGGAACGAGCTGCCGGAGGAGGTAGTTGAAGCAGGTGTGATCATAATGTTTAAGACAGATTTTGACAGGTACTTGGATGGGATAGGTTTAGAGGGATATGGCCCATGCGTTGGCAGGTGGGACTAGTTTAGATTAGTTTAGTTTATTGTCACGTGAACCGAGGTACAGTGAAAATAGACAGTAGACAGTAGACAATAGACAATGGGTGCAGGAGTAGGCCATTCGGCCCTTCGAGCCAGCACCGCCATTCAATGTGATCATGGCTGATCATCCCCAATCAGTACCCCGTTCCTGCCTTCTCCCCATATCTCCTGACTCCACTGTCTTTAAGAGCCCTATCTAGCTCTCTCTTGAAAGTACTGGCCTCCACCACCCTCTGAGGCAGAGAATTCCACAGACTCACAACTCTCTGTGTGAAAAGTGTTTCCTCAACTCCGCTCTAAATGGCTTACCCCTTATTCTTAAACTGTGGCCCCTGGTTCTGGACTCACCCAACATATGGAACATGTTTCCTGCCTCTAGCGTGTCCAAACCCTTAACAATCTTATATGTTTCAATAAGATATCCTCTCATTCTTCTAAACTCCAGAGTGTACAAGCCCAAGAGCTTGTGTCACATGCTAACCAGTCAGCACAAAGCCAATACATGATTACAATCGAGACGTGCACAGTGTACAGGTATAGGATAAGGGGAATAACTAGGGTGAATGGGGCATGTTGGTCTGCATGAGCAAGTTGGGCTGAAGAGCCTGTTTCCACACTCTATGACTCTATGACGCGCTTGGGACCACATCTGGGCCTGTTGCTTTCCACAGCTTCTCTCTCAGAAAGACTGCGGTTACGTGTGCCTCAGTGAGCGTTGGTACATGCAGACCTGAGACCAGCGGGGAGGGGAGCGCTCCACCACCCACATCCTGTTCCAAGCCGGCGTGGAATGCATTTACACAGGCTCATGAGGAAGATGGGCCAAACGTGAGCAGGTGGGACGAGTGTAGATGGGACATTATGGGCGGCATGGACAAGTTGGGCTGAAGGGCCTGTTTCCACACTGTATGACTATGACTCTCACCTTATTTACCAGTCTTGGTCACTTATTACCTTGACTGTGCAGTGACAATCTTTATTTTTTCCATTTATCCAAGCCTCAAGGACCAGCCTCACACTGGTCAAGTGTGAAAACACACACCTCCAGATTCAGGGACAGTTTCTACCCAGCTGTTATCAGGCCACAGAACCATCCTACCACAACCAGAGAGCAGCGCTGAACTACCTTCTATCACATTTGTGACTCTCGGACTATTTTTTATCGGAGCTTACTGGGTTTACCTTGCACTAAACGTTATTCCCTTTATCCTGTATCTGTACACTGTGGACAGGGTGGAAGATTGTAACCTTCACGCGGTCCGCCCTGTTTCGACTAATGCAATCAACTCGACGTGCACAAACGGAAGATCAGACAACTTTAGGCTGTGCACGCCACACGAAACACGCCACACGAAATCCACACTGGATGGCTTGATTGTGATCATGTACAGCCTTTCCGCTGACTGGATAGCACGCAACAAAAAGCTTTTGGATGTGGATGTGGAGAGGATGTTTCCACTAGTGGGAGAGTCTAGGTCCACAGGGTACAACCTCAGAATTAATGTGGATAAATGTGAGGTTATCCACTTTGGTGGCAAAAACAGGGAAGTGGCCGATTAGGAAAAAGAGAGATGCAACGAGACCTGGGTGTCTGGTACACCAGTCATTGAAAGTAGGCATGCAGGTGCAGCAGGCAGTGAAGAAAGCGAATGTTGTTAGCTTTCATAGCAAAAGGATTTGAGTATAGGAACAGGGAGGTTCTACTGCAGTTGTACAGGGTCTTGGTGAGACCACACCTGGAGCATTGCGTACAGTTTTGGTCTCCAAATCTGAGGAAAGACATTCTTGCCATAGAGGGAGTACAGAGAAGGTTCACCAGACTGATTCCTGGGATGACAGGACTTTCATATGAAGAAAGACTGGATAGACTCGGCTTGTACTCGCTAGAATTTAGAAGATTGAGGGGGGATCTTATAGAAACTTACAAAATTCTTAAGGGGTTGGACAGGCTAAGTGCAGGAAGATTGTTCCCGATGTTGGGGAGGTCCAGGACAAGGGGTCACAGTTTAAGGATAAGGGGAAAGTCTTTTAGGACCGAGATGAGAAAAACATTTTTCACACAGAGAGTGGTGAATCTCTGGAACTCTCTGCCACAGAAGGTAGTTGAGGTCAGTTAATTGGCTATGTTTAAGAGGGAGTTAGATGAGGCCCTTGTGGCTGAAGGGATCAGGGGGTATGGAGAGAAGGCAGGTACGGGATACTGAGTTGGATGATCAGCCATGATCATATTGAATGGCGGTGCAGGCTGAAAGGGCCGATTGGCCTACTCCTGCACCTATTTTATATGTTTCTATGTTTTCACTGTACCTCAGTACACATGAAAATAAACTAACTAAGAATGATCTCAGAAATAAGTGGGTTAACGTATGATAAGTGTTTGACTGCCCTGGGCCTAGACTTGCTGGAGTTTAAAAGAATGAGGGGGAACTCATTGAAACTTACCTCATTGAAAGGTCTGGATAGTGTGGATGGGGAGAGGATGTTTCCACTAGTGGGAGAGTCTAGGACCAGAGGGTACAGCCTCAGAATTAAAGGACATACCTTCAGAAACTAGGTGAGGAGGAATGCTTTAGTCAGAGGGTGGTGAATCTGTGGAATTCATTGCTACAGATGACTGTGGAGGCCAAGTCAATGGATTTTTTTAAGGCGGAAATTGACAGATTTTTTGATCAGTACGGGTGTCAGGGGTTATGGGGAGATGGCAGGAGAATGGGGTTAAGATGGAGATATAGATCAGCCATCATTGAATGGTGGAACAGGCGATGGGCCGAATGGCCTAATTCTGTTAGAACGGAGACGAGGAAACACTTTTTCACACAGAGAGTTGTGAGTCTGTGGAATTCTCTGCCTCAGAGGGCGGTGGAGGCCGGTTCTCTGGATACCTTCAAGGGAGAGCTAGATAGGGCTCTTAAAGATAGCGGAGTCAGGGGATATGGGGAGAAGGCAGGAACGGGGTACTGATTGGGGATGTTCAGCCATGATCACATTGAATGGCGGTGCTGGCTCAAAGGGCCGAATGGCCTACTCCTGCACCTATTGCCTATTGTCTAATGCTCCTATCACTTATGAAATGGTAAACTATATTATAAAGATAAACTATAAAGTACTTTGGCAGGAGGAAGCTGTAGATTTATGAAAATTCTTGTATAAAGACGTGACCCCTCTCATTCCACTGACACTCTCGTCGAGATGCTGAGGTTATGTTCCACTTCCCTGGACTTGTTCATCAGAGGAATTAATTTCTCCATGAGTTCCCTCAGCAGTTAATGTTTATGAGCTTGCTGGTTCATGAACAGCTTAGGCTTTTTTAATTCACAACTGAGTCACAAATTTCTGAAAGGATAAAGGCTAAATATTAAATTTCTGCCTTAACCCCTTGTTGGAATACAGGACTGAGAGTCAGAGAGTTATAGAGTGGTGTAGCATGGGCCCTTCAGCCCATCTTGTCAATAGACAATGGACAATAGACAATAGACGCAGGAGTATGCCATTCGGCCCTTCAAGCCAGCACCACCATTCAATGTGATCATGGCTGATCATCCCCAATCAGTACCCCGTTCCTGCCTTCTCCTCATATCCCCTGACTCCGCTATTTTTAAGAGCCCTATCTAGCTCTCTCTTGAAAGTATCCAGAGAACCGGCCTCCACCGCCCTCTGAGGCAGAGAATTCCACAGACTCACCACTCTCTGTGAGAAAAATTGTTTCCTCATCTCCGTTCTAAGTGGCTTACCCCTTATTCTTAAACTGTGGCCCCTGGTTCCCCCAACATTGGGATCATGTTTCCTTCCTCTAGCGTGTCCGAACCCTTAACAATCTTATATGTCCATGCCCATCAAGTTGTCACATTGGGCTAGTCGCATTTGTCAGCGTTTGTCCCATGTTCCTCTGAACCCTTCCTGTCCATGTATCTGTCCAAATGTATTTTAAAAGCCGTAATGTACCCGCTTCTACAGCTTCCCCTGGCAGCTCGTTCCAGATACGGTCTACCCTCTGAGTGAACACATTGCCCCTGAGGTCCCTCCTAAATCCCTCCCCTCTCACCTGAAGTCTGTGCCCACTAGTTTTAGAATACTCGACCATGGAAAACATGTCCACTTTATCCATGCCCCTCATGATCTTGTACCCCTCAATAAGGTCGCCCCTCAGACTCCTGCGCTCCAAAGAAAAAAGTCCCAAGCCTATCCAACCTCTCCTGGTAACTCAAGCCCACAAGCCCAGGTAACATCCAATTTAATGCCATCCTTCCTGTAGTCGGGAACCAGAACTGCACACAGTGTTCCCAGCGTGGTCTCACCAACCACATGTGTAGCTGAAGACAAACTGCATATCCTGGAATCCTGAACAATAAACACAGTGCTGGAGTAACTCAGCAGGTCAGGCAGCATCTGTGGAAAACATGGATAGGTAACATTTTGGGCCGGGACCTTTCTTCAGACTGAAAGTGAGGGATGGGGTGGGGTTGCTGGGGGGCGGGGTGGTGAACGAGGTGAGAAAAGACCAGGACCAATCTGGGCCGGCCCGGCCACAAATGACTTCAGGCAGGGCGGGCGGTGCCTGGTAGGTCCATTGTTGTCCAGGGAAGGTGTGATCTGAAGAGAAACAATGTGCAGAAGTGTGGAACTGGTAAAACGACGAGGGTGGAGGAAGGGAGCAAGAGGGGAGGGGAACATGAAGTTCAATGTTCATACCGCTGGGCTGTAAGCTGCCCAAGTGGTTCTGGTTCTGGTTGATTACTGCGCAAACACCTCATCTGTGGTTATCTGGTGCAGGTCAAGTGAGTAGAGGAGTGATTACATTTTGAAGTGGGCCTTTTTGACCAAGTTGAGGAGATCTAGTTGCTCAATCCCCTTTTTAAACAACTTGACATGGGGAGCAGCACATGCGTTGCGTGGTAACCTGTTCCATTCCCTCATCGTCCTTGGGTAAAGGCAATGTTGGTCACAAAGTTTATTGACATTTAGCCAGTTGATGATGTAGGGACCATTATCTTGTCTTGTTTCCTGGCAGTCGGTGGTCCGGGATGACCGGCGATGTGACGGTGTGATTTTGTGAATCTGCTTGTAAATTGCAAAGTCTTAGCCTGATTCTGCCGAGCTCTAGGGTGTCCCATCCGAGAGAAGTCAGTGCATTATTCACACTTGATTTGCTCTTGTAGTCATGACACACAAAGCGGGCTGCTCGACGCTGCACTTTCTCCAGGGTGATCTTGTTGGTGAAAGGATCCAATACGGTTCCACAATGCTCCAGTCTGGGCCTAACCAAGGACTTGCAGGCATTCTCACTGATGGATGTACAGCATGCGTGAACATTGAGTGGAATATGAGATGCTATGGGCCTCAGTCACTCTGCCAATTGAGGAGGCCCAGGACAGAAAGGTCAGTGTGGGAATGGGAAGGGGAGTACACTGAAGAGTTAATTTTCCACACACATTTCATTCCCTGCAGTGTAAAGTTAACTACAACATTCATTTTAAATTGCAGAGTTAAGATAAACCAAACAGCAGCTTGCTAATCAGTCATTAGTCAAACTTTATTTTTGTACAGAAAGGTTTAAAATTTTCCATGGCAACTAATTTCAATGCAAATGTAATACAGCTCAAGTAAATTCACTCTGGTCTCCTAAGCCTGCTTGAGCATTTAACTGTCTCCCTGCCTATGTTGCCGCTGGGCCTGTACTCGCTGGAGTTTAGAAGGATGAGGGGGGGACCTCAGTGAAACTTACCAAATAGTGAAAGGCCTGGATAGAGTGGATGTGGAGAGTATAGACAATAGACAATAGGTGCAGGAGTAGGCCATTCGGCCCTTCGGGCCAGCACCGCCATTCAATGTGATCATGGCTGATCATCCCCAATCAGTACCCCGTTCCTGCCTTCTCCCCGTATCCCCTGACTCCGCTATCTTTAAGTGCCCTATCTAGCTCTCTCTTGAAAGCATCCAGAGAACCTGGCTCCACCGCCCTCTGAGGCAGAGAATTCCACAGACTCACAATTCTCTGTGAGAAAAAGTGTTTCCTCGTCTCCGTTCTAAATGGCTTACTCCTTATTCTTAAACTGTGGCCCCTGGTTCTGGACTCCCCCAACATCGGGAACATGTTTCCTGCCTCTAGCGTGTCCAAGCCCTGAACAATCTTATATGTTTCAATGAGATCCCCTCTCATCCTTCTAAACTCCAGAGTGTACAAGCCCAGCTGCTCCATTCTCTCAGCATATGACAGTCCCGCTATCCTGGGAATTAACCATGTAAAAATTAACCTGTAAGGATCCGGAAGTGTCCGCGCTGGCTGGCAGCTGCGGCTCACCTGCAGTCTGTCTGTTTTTTCTTTTTTTTGTGTCTTTTTGTGATTGTTTGGTAGTATTTTGTTTTATTAGGTTGTGTATGTGTGGGGTGGGGGGTGGTAGAAACAGGGTTTTAGTCTCTCCCTTCGGGGGGATGCGTGTCCCCCGTCACCGTCTGTGCTCAGGGCTAATGGTGGAGCTGTGGCGGCGGTCCGGCTTAGAGCTGCGGTGCTCCAGCGGTGGCGGTCCGGCTTAGAGCTGCGGTGCTCCAGCGGTGGTGGCGGCCCGGCTTAGAGCTGCGGTGCTCCAGCGGTGACGGTCCGGCTTAGAGCTGCGGTGCTCCAGCGGCGGTGGCGGTCCGGCTTAGAGCTGCGGTGCTCCAGCGGCAACGGCGGTCCAGCTTAGAGCTGCGGTGCTCCAGCGGTGGTGGTGGTCCGGCTTAGAGCTGCGGTGCTCCAGCGGCGGTGACGGTCCAGCTTAGAGCTGCGGTGCTCCAGCGGTGGTGACGGTCTGGATTAGAGCTGCGGTGCTCCAGCGGTGGTGACGGTCCGGTTTGGAGCTGCGGTGCTCCAGCAGTGGTGGTGGTCCGGCTTGGAGCTGCGGTGCTCCAGCGGTGGTGGTGGTCCGGCTTGGAGCTGCGGTGCTCCAGCGGTGGTGGTCCGGCTTAGAGCTGCGGTGCTCCAGCGGTGGTGGTGGTCCGGCTTAGAGCTGCGGTGCTCCAGCAGTGACGGTCCGGCTTAGAGCTGCGGTGCTCCAGCGGTGGCGGCCCGGCTTAGTGCTGCGGTGCTCCAGCGGTGGTGACGGTCTGGATTAGAGCTGCGGTGCTCCAGCGGTGGTGACGGTCCAGCTTAGAGCTGCGGTGCTCCAGCGGTGGTGACGGTCCGGCTTAGAGCTGCGGTGCTCCAGCAGTGGCGGTCCAGCTTAGAGCTGCGGTGCTCCAGCGGTGGCGGCCCGGCTTAGAGCTGCGGTGCTCCAGCGGCGGCGGTGGTCCAGCTTAGAGCTGCGGTGCTCCAGCGGTGGTGGTGGTCCGGCTTAGAGCTGCGGTGCTCCAGCGGTGGTGGCGGTCCGGCTTAGAGCTGCGGTGCTCCAGCGGTGGTGGCGGTCCGGCTTAGAGCTGCGGTGCTCCAGCGGTGGTGACGGTCCAGCTTAGAGCTGCGGTGCTCCAGCGGTGGTGGCTGACCGGCTTAGAGCTGCGGTGCTCCAGCGGTGGTGACGGTCTGGCTTAGAGCTGCGGTGCTCCAGCGGTGGTGGCGGTCCAGCTTAGAGCTGCGGTGCTCCAGCGGTGGTGGCTGTCCGGCTTAGAGCTGCGGTGCTCCAGCGGTGGTGGCGGCCCGGCTTAGAGCTGCGGTGCTCCAGCGGTGGTGGCGGTCTGGCTTAGAGCTGCGGTGCTCCAGCGGTGGTGACGGTCCAGCTTAGAGCTGCGGTGCTCCAGCGGTGGCGGTCCAGCTTAGAGCTGCGGTGCTCCAGCGGTGGTGGCGGTCCGGCTTAGAGCTGCGGTGCTCCAGCGGTGGTGGCTGTCCGGCTTAGAGCTGCGGTGCTCCAGCGGTGGTGGCGGCCCGGCTTAGAGCTGCGGTGCTGCAGCGGTGACGGCCCAGCTTAGAGCTGCGGTGCTCCAGCGGTGGCGGTCCAGCTTAGAGCTGCGGTGCTCCAGCGGTGGCGGTCCAGCTTAGAGCTGCGGTGCTCCAGCGGTGGTGACAGTCTGGCTTAGAGCTGCGGTGCTCCAGCGGTGGTGGCGGTCCAGCTTAGAGCTGCGGTGCTCCAGCGGTGGCGGTCCAGCTTAGAGCTGCGGTGCTCCAGCGGCTAATCTAAACTAATCTAAAACTACGCTGCACTCCCTCAATAGCAAGAATGTCTTTCTTCAAATTAGGGGACCATTAGGGAATTAGGGGATGTTTCCACGTGGGAGAGGGGGACAAAGGGCCTGTTTCCGTGCTGCATCTCCAAAGTCTAGAGTCTAATGGAGGTAGTTGAGGTAGTATAACCATATTTAAAAGACACTGGGATTTGTAGCGGAGTCAGGGGATATGGGGAGAAGGCAGGAACGGGGAACTGATTGTGGATAATCAGGCATGATTGCATTAAATGGCGGCTCAAGGGGCCGAATGGCCTACTCCTGCACCTATTGTCTAATGTATAGGCAAGGTTTAGTGGGATAGGGGTCAAACGCAGGCAGGTGCAAATGGGGCATGTTGGTTGGCAGGGGCAAGTTGGCCAAAGTGCATGTTTCTGTGCTGTATGGCTATGTGACTCTATGACACATACACCTACTGGGAGGAGGTGGCTGATCGGGCACTCTGGTGTCAGGACAACAGCCTCCTCTTGAATGTCACTACAACTAAGGAGCTGATTGTGGACTTCAGAAGGGCACAACATCCGAGGACATACACACCACTGGAGATAAATGGGACTACTGTGGATAGAGTGAGCAGGTTTAAATACCTGGGAGTCCACATAACCACATAACCACAGAAACAGGCCCTCTCGGCCCTTCCAGTCCGTACCGACCATTTATTTTCCCCTAGTCCCATCTACCTGCACTCAGACCATACCCCTCCATTCCCTTCCCGTCCATATACCTATCCACTTTACTTTTAAATGTTAAAATCGATCCTGCCTCCACCACTTCTGCTGGAAGATCATTCCACACAGCCACCACTCTCTGAGTAAAGAAGTTCCCCCTCATGTTACCCCTAAACTTCTGTCCCTTAATTCTCATGTCATGCCTTCTTGTTTGAATCTTCCCTACCCTCAATGGGAAAAGCTTATCCACGTCAACTCTGTCTATCCCTTTCATCATTTTAAAGACCTCAATCAAATCCCCCCTTAACCTTCTGCGCTCCAAAGAATAAAGACCTAACTTGTTCAACCTTTCTCTGTAACTTAGTTGCTGGAACCCAGGCAACATTCTAGTAAATCTCCTCTGTACTCTCTCTCTCTGTACATCACAGAGGATCTGACATGGACAGCACACACTGCCGCACTGGTGAGTAAGGCAAGGCAGTGCCTTTACCACCTCAGGCAGCTGAGGAAATTCAGAGTCTCTCTGAGGATCCTCCAGTGCTTCTACTCCGGGCTGCAGAAAGCATCTTGTCCGGCAACATCACAAACTGGTTTGGGAACCGCTCAGCCCAGGACAGGAAGGCTCTGCAGAGAGTCGTGCGTTCGGCCAACTACACTCGCCCCCCTGCAGGAACTATACACAAGGAGGTGCAGATCCAGAGCCAGCAACATTATGGGGGACCCCCACCACCCCAGCAACGGGCTGTTCCAGCTGCTACGGTCAGGCAAACGCCTCCGCTGTCACGCTGTGGAAACAGAGAGGATGAGACGGAGTTTCTGCCCACAGGCTGTCAGGACTGGAAACTCTGATCTCACCAGGGACTCATTTACTGTTGTGTTGTGTCTTTTGATTTATTTATTTGTTCTAAAATGTAAATACTGGCACTGTTCTATTCTGCCCTGGACTTCTGCAGTTTTTGCACAATCCTACTTTTCATTTCACTGCATATCTTGTATGTGTATGTGACAAATAAACTTGACTTGACTTGACTTGACTTAGCTAGGGTGCTAATAGACACATCCCTCTCAACACAAATTCCTTGAGAATCATTGCAGTATTGTCAGCTCTCGGGCCAGCAATACTCGATGGCTGCTCAGGACGTTTTCTCCATTCTGTGCTTGGAATCTAAACTTACTTCGGGAAGGATTGTTTTGTCTGCTGCATCGGATGTTGAGGGAAGGCCTGACAATATGTAACATTATGAGAAGCATAGATGGGGTAGACAGTCAGAACCTTTCCCCCAGGATGGAAATGTCGCACACAAAAGGGCACAGCTGTAACGTAAGAGGGGGCAAGTTTCACACAGAGGGTGGTGGGTGCATGGAACATGCTGCCTGGGGTGGTGGTGGAGGCTGGTGCAATAGTGGCATTGAAGAGGTTTTTGGATAGGTACATGGACATGCTTGGAATGGAGGGATATGGATCATGTACAAGCAGATAAGACTTGGTCCTGCCGTCATGCTCAGCGCGGACATTGTGGGCCGAAGGGCCTGTTCCAGTGCTGTACTGCTCTATGTTCAGTTTTCAATGCTCGACATTCCATGTTCCCATCTGTGAAGCGTTTCTTCAAGATTCAAGATTGAAGAGAGTTTATTGTCGTGTGTCCCTGATAGGACAATGACATTCTTGCTTTGCTTCAGCACAACAGAATATAGTAGGCATTGACTACAGAACAGGTCAGTGTGACCATATACCATGATATAAATATATACACACATGAATACATAAACTGATAAGGTGCAAATAAACAGATAAAGGGCTATTAAAGTTCAGAGTTTTGTCCGAGCCAAGTTTAATGGCCTGATGGCTATTCCTGAACCTGGTCGTTGCATTCTAGAAACATAGAAACCTAGAAATTAGGTGCAGGAGTAGGCCATTTGGCCCTTCGAGCCTGCACCGCCATTCAATATGATCAGGGCAGATCATCCAATCAGAGGGTATGGAGAGAAGGCAGGTACGGGATACTGAATTGGATGATCAGCCATGATCATATTGAATGGCGGTGCAGGCTCGAAGGGCCGAATGGCCTACTCCTGCACCTATTTTTCTATGTTCTATGTTTCTAGTATCCCGTACCTGCATAAGGTAAGAGATACATTCATAAGGTAAGAGATACATGTTGCACAAATCTCATTACAAAGGTTATAAAAGACAATATAACTGTACTATAACAGTAAAGCTTTGCAGTATGGGATAAACTGTTTGTTGGTCATTGGGATTTACCTTTAATTATTATAGAAACATAGAAATTAGGTGCAGGAGTAGGCCATTCGGCCCTTCGAGCCTGCACCGCCATTCAATATGATCATGGCTGATCATCCAACTCAGTATCCCGTACCTGCCTTCTCTCCATACCCCCTGATCCCTTTAGCCACAAGGGCCACATCTAACGCCCTCTTAAATATAGCCAATGAACTGGCCTCAACTACCTTCTGTGGCAGAGAATAGTAAGATTGAACGAGAACTTACCAGTTCGAAGGTTGATCTTTATTTTATGAGGAGTCGAAGTGAGGGATTTCGTGAAGAGCCCGCCGGCGCGCATGCTCGACATACTTCAAAGTAGCGGCGTGGAATCACAGAAACCAATGAAAAGAAATGACTTCACATAGTAAGAATGAAAACGACTAAGATTACCAGATGAAGGTGATTGAGGGTTGGGCGAGGAGGGCACGAAATCCCTCACTTCGACTCCTCATGAAATAAAGATCAACCTTCGAACTGGTAAGTTCTCGTTCAATCTTACTATTTCATTTCGGAGTCACGTGAGTGACTTCGTGAAGACTTCAAAGCTTCTGTGATGACACGCCCTGGACCACGTCCATGCTGTCACACCACTACCAGGGATGGATGGGAGGAATAACGTGCTGACTAGTCCATACTGCAAAACAAATCATATTTATTAACAACAAATCAAAAACCCCTTATTCGGGGACATCTCCACGTTCTTGCTCCGCATCTAGTACGGCTTCTGCGAACTGTAGAGGCGCAGCGACGGGCCGATTGTAGAAACGCTGGAACACCGCTTCATTAGCCCATCCTGCTGTGGCGAGAATATGGTCCATGGGCACCTCCATGACCCTCGCCGCCGACGTCGATGCAGCCCTGGTGGAATGAGATTTGAACACATTAGTGTCGATACCTGACTTACCCAAGACGACTCGAAGCCACCTGGATATCGTCTGTGTTGTCACTCGATGGTGAGGTCTCTTATGAGTGACAAGCAGGTATCTCTCCTTTCCTCTGATGCTTGCCGTCACCTTGACGTAGTAACGGATGTGGGAGGCTAAACATAGCCTAGCATCTGCGGGGTATGCCGGGAACTTCAGCTGCAGCCCTGTGCACCCAGGTCTATGCTGCTTAAGTAGCTCGTCAACAAAGAAAACTACTTCTGTGGGGGTAGACATCATTCTGTCGACACGTAGTTTATGGAGTGTCTGTACCCTCTGTGCTGAAGTCAGCGCTAGTAACATCACCAGCTTCATGGTGAGTTTGTCCAGCTGGAGCCCTTCCATGGGGGACCACGTCCTGAGCAGAGCTAAAACTACCCTGACATCCCAGGTGATATTGTAGCGTGGTGTAGGCGGATTCGTATTGAAAATACCCCGCATGAGCCTGGACACTAGCTTGTTGGATCCCACCTCAATATTGAGGTAGAATGATAGAGCGCTCCTGGCGCTGTTGATGGCACTGTAGCTTAAGTGTTCATCATGGTGCAACCCCGCGAGGAATTCCAGGACGTCGGTTATAGTCTCGGCATCGTACGTGATGCGAGAGCGGCTGCAGAAGGCTTCCCACTTCCTGATGTGAGAGCGGTATCTTCGCCTTGTAGACTCTCGGCACGACGCTGCAATGGTATCCATGGTCCGGGTAGAAAGGCCGTATTGGACTAAAGGCCGATTCAGAATCTGCAAGCCAACAAATTTAAATAGCCATGGCAGGGATGTGGCTCCCCTGATACAGGGTGAGTAACTAATTCTGGGCTACCCTGCAAACGGACCCAAGGTTCACTGAGCGTGTCAAAGACCATCGGATACCACGGCTGTGTAGGCCAGTCGGGTATGATAAGGATGCCCTTGGCACCATCCATCTGAATTTTTCGTAATACCCGACTGATAACCGACTGGCCAAGATAGACTGGCAGGTGATTCTTAAAGGGTTGACAGTGGATGTGCAATGGAAGGTATTTAAAGACTGCATGGATGAAGTACAAAAGTTGTTCATACCAGTTTGGCAAAAGAATAAATCGGGGAAGGTGGTGCATCCATGGATAACAAGGGAAATCAGGGATAGTATAAAAACAAAAGATGAGGCATACAAATTTGCCAGAAAAAGCAGCCTACCGGAGGACTGGGAGAAATTCAGAATCCAGCAGAGGAGGACAAAGGGCTTAATTAGGAAAGGGAAAATAGATTATGAAAGGAAACTGGCAGGGAACATAAAAACTGACTGCAAAAGTTTTTATAGATATGTAAAGAGAAAGAGACTAGTTAAAACAAATGTTGGTCCCTTGCAGTCAGAAACAGGTGAATTGATCATGGGGAACAAGGACATGGCAGACCAATTGAATAACTACTTTGGTTCTGTCTTCACTAAGGAAGACATAAATAATCTGCCAGAAATAGCAGTGGAACGGGGGTCAAATAAGATAGAGGAACTGAGTGAAATCCAGGTTAGCCGGGAGGTGGTGTTGGGTAAATTGAACGGATTGAAGGCCGATAAATCCCCAGGGCCAGATAGTCTGCATCCCAGAGTACTCAAGGAGGTAGCCACAGAAATAGTGGATGCATTAGTGATAATTTTTCAAAATTCCTTAGATTCTGGAGTAGTTCCTGAGGATTGGAGGGTAGCTAATGTAACCCCACTTTTTAAAAAAGGAGGGAGAGAGAAAGCGGGGAATTACAGACCAGTTAGTCTAACATCGGTAGTGGGGAAACTGCTAGAGTCAGTTATTAAAGATGGGATAGCAGCGCATTTGGAAAGTGGTGAAATCATTGGACAAAGTCAGCATGGATTTACGAAAGGTAAATCATGTCTGACAAATCTGATAGAATTTTTCGTGGATGTAACTAGTAGAGTGGATAAGGGAGACCCAGTGGATGTGTTATATCTAGACTTTCAGAAGGCTTTCGACAAGGTCCCGCATAAGAGATTAGCATACAAACTTAAAGCACACGGTATTGGGGGTTCAGTATTGATGTGGATAGAGAACTGGCTAGCAGACAGGAGGCAAAGGGTAGGAGTAAACGGGTCCTTTTCAGAATGGCAGGCAGTGACTAGTGGGGTGCCGCAAGGCTCAGTGCTGGGACCCCAGCTATTTACAATATATATTAATGATTTGGACGAGGGAATTCAATGCAACATCTCCAAATTTGCAGATGATACCAAGCTGGGGGGTATAGTTAGGTGTGAGGAGGATGCTTGGAGGCTGCAGGGTGATTTGGATAGGCTGAGTGAATGGGCAGATGCATGGCAGATGCAGTACAATGTGGATAAATGTGAGGTTATCCACTTTGGTGGCAAAAACATGAGGGTAGACTATTATCTGAATGGTGGCAGATTAGGTAAGGGGGAGATGCAACGAGACCTGGGTGTCATGGTACACCAGTCATTGAAAGTAGGCATGCAGGTGCAGCAGGCAGTGAAGAAAGCAAATGGTATGTTAGCATTCATAGCGAAAGGATTTGAGTATAGGAGCAGGGAGGTTCTACTGCAGTTGTACAGGGTTTTGGTGAGGCCACACCTGGAGTACTGCGTACAGTTTTGGTCTCCAAATCTGAGGAAAGACATCCTTGCCATAGAGGGGGTACAGAGAAGATTCACCAGACTGATTCCTGGGATGTCAGGACTTTCATATGAGGAAAGATTGGATAGACTCGGTTTGTACTCGATGGAATTTAGAAGATTGAGGGGGGATCTTATAGAAACCTACAAAATTCTTAAGGGGTTGGACAAGCTAGATGCTGGAAGATTGTTCCCGATGTTGGGGGAGTCCAGAACAAGGGGTCACAGTCTAAGGATAAGGGGGAATTCCTTTAGGACCGAAATGAGGAAAACATTCTTTACACAGAGAGTGGTGAGTCTCTGGAATTCTCTGCCACAGAAGGTAGTTGAGGCCAGTTCATTGGCTATATTTAAGAGGGCGTTAGATGTGGCACTTGTGGCTAAAGGGATCAGGGGGTATGGAGAGAAGGCAGGTACGGGATACTGAGTTGGATGATCAGCCATGATCACATTGAATGGCGGTGCAGGCTCGAAGGGCCGAATGGCCTACTCCTGCACCTATTTTCTATGTTTCTATGATGAGGCAAAACGGAGGGAATGCATAGAAAAAGCAATTCCCCCAGTCTAGCGAGAATGCATCTAACGCTATAGCCCCAGGATCTGGTTCCCACGAAACGTAGGTTGGTACCTGATGGTTCAACCGGGACGCAAAAAGGTCAATGTCCGGTTTCCCAAATTTGGCTGTGATTTTTGCAAAAATTTCAGGATGTAACATCCATTCAATATTATCATTGAACTTGTGTGACCTGGCGTCCGCCACAAAATTAAGCTCACCTGGCAAATAGGTGGCTGAAATCCAAATGTCTCTCTTGACACACCAGAGCCAAATTGAATTAGCCAATTTATCACATGAAACTGACCTGGTACCGCCCATGTGATTTAAATACGCCACCGCTGTGGTGTTGTCTATTTGGAGCCGGACATGTGCTCCAAAGATCTTGGAACAATATGCACGAAGTCCGTGAAACGCTGCAAGCAGCTCCAAATAGTTGATCCCTTGTGATACCAACATTGTATTCTCAAGGGTATCCCATCGGCCCCCACAACTAGAATGTTGATTCGTAGCTCCCCAGCCATCAGAGCTCGCATCAGTTTGTACGTATATCATCGGTTTCGCCTCACTAATAGTTTTAAACGAGTTACTAATGTGGCAAACCCACCATCGTAACTCATCCAATGCTGCAGGCGGCAGCTGCATTGATCGATCATAATGACCAGCATGCCGTCGCAGCGCAGCAATCTTGGCTCTCTGCAAGTTTTGATAATGCAGAGGTCCATACCGGGCTGCCGGAAACAAAGCCACAATCTTGCCAATGACAGTAGCTGTGTGACGAATCGATGGTATACGAGTATTGAGTAAATCTGTACACACCTGTGTTACCTCCTCAATTTTGTTAATTGGTATGGTGACTCTCATGCTAATGGAATTCACCTGGAACCCCAGATAATTAATTACCTGGGTGGGGCAGAACTTAGATTTTTCTGGATGAACAATGAACCCAAGCTGTTGGAACAAATTGACCGCAGCTGCAACCCCTTGTTGAGCTGATTCCAAGGTGTGGCCGATAATTAAAATATCATCTAAATAGGCCATAACAATATGATGTTGTTGTCTTAAATAAGCCATAATTGGCTTCACCAATTTAGTAAATAATCGAGGGGCTGTGGTGAGCCCATTAGGCAACGCCCTATATTGCCACAGCTGGTCCATCCAGATAAATTTTAAGAACCTTCTGTAATATTTTTGCATGGGTACGGTATAGTACGCATCCTGTAAATCAATACATGCCATAAAGCACCCTTGTGAGATCAATGATTTGGCCGTTTCAAACGTGTCCGTTTTAAAATGAGTATATGTTACAAAGTTATTCAGAGTGGTCAGATCAATAATGACTCTACAGCCTCCATCTTTCTTAGGTCGGGTAAAAATATTGGAAACAAATTCAACGGGCTCATGAACCGTTTTCTCTATGACCCCTTTCTGTTCCAACCTTAAAATTTCCTTATAGCCTACGGACTGTTCCGCAGCCGTTAGTTTAAACATACGACCCGGTCTATGCTGAGACGGAAGGATGTCCCCATTAATAAACTCAATGCTATGGCCCTGAATATTCCGTAACACATACTCATCACTGGTAATGTCACCCCATGCACCCGCAAACAACCGCAGACGCCCCCCAACATGTGAAGTTAAACAAAGAGAAAAAAGAGAACCAGACCGTCTCACCTCTGTGGTTACCGGCGGTCCCTGACACGAGTGGGTGGACGTAGAGGTGCTGGGTTGGTTTGAGGTCGTGGCGTCCTCATTTTCCATCTCGGCTTCTGCCGAGCCTGTCCTAAAAAAGACCCCTGTGGTTGGGGTGGTTGATATCGGTTTGGAGCTGGAGGGTAATTCCTGGTAGACGTGCTGGCAGACCCTCGTGAGCGGCCAAGCGGAGCTTTGGAGCTCGATGGCGTGGGGGCACTCTGAGAGCGCATGAGCCCCACGGTCTTGGCTTGTTCATCAAGCTCTCTGACCCTTTTGGAAAGGTCTTCGCCAAAGAGCTGACGGGGCAGCGGCGGCGGCGGTGGTTTGCACAACCCTGCAAATTTGGGGTTGAGTGCTGGGCGGATGCTATTTTTCCGAAAGCTGTTGATTTCATTTTGAGTAGCGCATAGAAGCGCCAGAGCATCCTCCTGGTCCAAATTAAGCTCCTCTCCATCGACCGACCGCACAAAGGCAGTAATCCCGGCCGTGAGGAGTTTCAGGATCCGCTGAATCTTTAGCTCCTGCTGACGGATAGCCGCACTGATGTTGCCCCATATCGGCGTATTGACCACAGGCACGTTGAGGGAGTTGCAGTTTGATGGAGCCTTGTGACGGCTCATGGCTTGTAGTAGAACTTCCTCCTGAAGCTGGTGATTATTTAGGAAGTCCACAGTGGCTGCCAGCTTTGTATTGATAGGAAGCCCCAAGGAATGAGGGGCTGCAAACTTGGTGGCCACATCGAGGAGGTCCTCCGCCGGTAATTCAGGCGGGGGTGGGATGGGGTCGCCCACGGCCTCCTCGTCCTGCTGCTCCAGGCTGGTGTATGAAGCTGGTGATGAAGCCATGTGCCTGTCGCTGCTGGATGCCTGTTGTTGTTGACCTTGTATGAGAAGCTCCAGCAGCCGCTCCATATGGTCAATACGCCCTTCACCCTGAACACTCAGGTGGTCGGAGTCCTCCAGCTCTGAAAATTGGCCGGGGCTCCTGTCATCGGCCCGCACCTCGTCGAGGCCCTGCCGGTGCCGGTAGTTGTCGTCGACAGCCGCCGAGGCGAAACTGCGCGATTCCTGCACGGGCGTGTTCAACCGCCTCCGTGTAGCGGGAGCGGAAGCCGTTGCCTCTAAGGACAGATGCGGCATGGTGTCGGCACCAGCCGAAGCCTGGATACCTTGGGCCCGTGCAGGCTTGCCAGCTGCCCACATCGTGGACCTTGCCGACGCATGGTCTCGCCCACCCATCCATGGGGGGCTCGGCGACCGTGACGGGACCCCCAACTGACTCGTCCCGGCGTCGGAAGTTGGGGGGCGACGGCTGGACCTCACAGCTGCCCCGGGTCCCGTCCTGGAACCTGACCGCTCCTTAGCGGCAGGCAGAGCCTTAGCCCCGACAGGGTTAGGCGTCTGGGCTCCTGCCCTTCCCCTGCGCAGGGGGCTTCGTGAAGCGGGCCGTGCAGCCGCACGGACCCGTCTGCTCGAGGCCGTCAGCAAGCCTGCTGACGACCGGACTGCCATGGCAGGGTCGTCCTGCTCTGGCGGCACACCACACTCCTCCTCGTCAAACTCCTCCGAGCTGTGGTGTGCGGGCGGGTCTGGACCTGAAAAGACAGAGCTCACCGACATCTCCGCCCTCGTTCCGGTCTGTGTTGCAGGTACCCCCGACAACTCTCGCTCCGGAACTGCTGGCCGGCGACTTTTCCCCGATCTCCGGCCTCTCAAACTCCCATCCATGTTCTTGCTGTGAAGCAAACACAACAAGAACCACCAACTTAAGGTAGCATACTTACCTGCGTGGTTCCCTTATGAAGGGCTGGCGAGGAGCACGCTCCTCCGTCAGCCGTCGCAGCAACGCGTTACGACGATATGTCGAGCATGCGCGCCGGCGGGCTCTTCACGAAGTCACTCACGTGACTCCGAAATGAAATTCCAGAGACCCACCACTCTCTGTGTAAAGAAACCACAGAGCTCTGAACCAAACATGGCGTGCATTTTCACATGATGCAAGCTTACATCTTCATAAACTTAAACTAGGACAATGGCAAGGCTGTGACTACCCCAACATTGAAGAACCGTTTAGGCAGGTACATGGATAGGAGGGACAGGGATAGGGGGGACATGGATCAAACGCAGGCTGGTGGGTAAATGTAGATGGGATGTGAAGGACTGTTTCCACATTGTATCACTCTGTCGCACTTGTTGTATAACTGAATGAATGAATGAATAAGTTTATTGGCCGAGTATTCACATACAAGGAATTTGCCTCGTTGCAAATTCTTTGGTGAATCACGGGAGTCTTTCTCCGAACTGTGAATGACGTAAACAAGGATCAAGAACAACAGCATTGACGTACGGAGAGATCCTGGCGTGCAAGTACATAGCCCCCTGAAAGTGGCAACACAAGTAGATTGAGTGGTAAAGGACGTGTAAGATGTGCTTGCCTCATTGGTCAGGGCAGTGAGTATAAGAGTCACAAAGTCACGATGCAGATCTATAGGACCTTGGTCGGGCTGCAGTTGGAGTATTGCGTGCAGTTCTGGTCGCCACATACAGGAAGGATGTGGAGCCTTTGGAGAGGGTGCAGGTTTAACAGAATGGTGCCTGGATTAGAGGGCTTCAGCTACAGGGAGACCGGATACAAGTATATAACATTATGAGACATAGATATGGTAGACAGTCTCAATCTTTTTCCCTGGGTGGAAATGACTAAATCCAGAGGCCATAGCTGTAAGGTGAGAGGGCAAAGTTTAAAGGAGATGTGCGGGGCAGGTGTTTTACACAGAGGGGGGTGGGTGCCTGGAACACACTGCCGGGGGTGGGAGTGGAGGCAGATATGATAGTGGTGATAAAGAGGCTTTTGGATGGGCACATGGATATGCATGGAATGGAGGGATATGGATCACAGAGGCATGGCCATTGTGGGCCGAAGGGCCTGTTCCTGTGCTATACAGTTGTTCTAAGTAAGTAAGTACGTTTATTGACCAAGTAATCTGCAGACTGATTCCTGGGATGTCAGGACTTTCATATGAAGAAAGACTGGATAGACTCGGCTTGTACTCGCTGGAATTTAGAAGATTGAGGGGGGATCTTATAGAAACTTACAAAATTCTTAAGGGGTTGGACAAGCTAGATGCTGGAAGATTGTTCCCGATGTTGGGGGAGTCCAGAACAAGGGGTCACAGTCTAAGGATAAGGGGGAATTCCTTTAGGACCGAGATGAGGAAAACATTCTTTACACTGAGAGTGGTGAGTCTCTGGAATTCTCTGCCACAGAAGGTAGTTGAGGCGAGTTCATTGGCTATATTTAAGAGGGCGTTAGATGTGGCCCTTGTGGCTAAAGGGATCAGGGGGTATGGAGAGAAGGCAGGTACGGGATACTGAGTTGGATGATCAGCCATGATCACATTGAATGGCGGTGCAGGCTCGAAGGGCCGAATGGCCAACTCCTGCACCTATTTTTCTATGTTTCTAATCACATACAAGGAATTTGCCTTGGTGCCCCACCCACAAGTAACAACATGACATACAGGTAACAACATGGCTTTCTATGTTCAATGCTCTGCATTCTATGTCCCCATCTTTGACGCCTTGCACTTTCACATGATGCAAACCTACATCTTGATAAACATAAAGAAGGCCAACAGTTGCCAAAAAATGCTTTGAAGTGTCACACTTGTTCTGTGACTAATTCACAGGAGTCTTTCTCCACACGGTGAATATTGTAAACAAGGATGAAGAAGTGGCCAGTTTAGTGCGTCTTGTGGGTGAGGGCAGGGTGATCACAGTATCTGGCCCCACACTGCTCTCAGCCACTCACTGCTTGGACAGAAGGCTCTGCCATGAATTATTTTGCAGATATGAACGTTTCTGTGTAAAATGCAGCAGCCTTGCCCTTTGCCACACGTCCCCACATTGTTAGCTGAACCGCAGCGGTAGAGTTGCTGCCTCACAGCGTCAGACACCCGGCTTCCATCCTGACTACGGGTGCTGTCTGTACGGAGTTTGTATGTTCCCCCCGTGACCGCGTGGGTTTTCTCCGGGTGCTCCGGCTTGCTCCCACACTCCACATTCCTGAAGGGCCTGTTTCCAACTCTATCTCTAAAGTTTCAGTTTAGTTTATTGTCCCGTGTACCAAGGTAGAGTGGAAAGCTTCTGTTGCGGGCTAACCAGTCAGCGGAAAGACAACACATGATTACAATCGACCCATTTACAGTGTACAGATACATGATAAGGGAATAACGTTTAGTGCAAGGTAAAGCCAGCAAAGTCCGATCAAGGATAGCCCGAGGGTCACCGACTAAACTCTCTGCCCTCAGCTACAGTCCCCAACATTTGGCACTTTCATTAAGATGACTAACTAACTAAAAGAGGCAGATTAGGCGACGTTTCGGACCGAACCCCTTCTTCAGGGTCTGTCGAAGGATTTGGCCCGAAACGTTGCCTATTTCCGTCGCTCCATAGATGCTGCCTCACCCGCTGAGTTTCTCCGGCATTTTTGTCTACATTCGATTTTCCAGCAATTAAACAATAACAATTAGATTAGATTTTTCCGAGCTTACACGTGGGAACATTGCCACTTTGGGGAACAGCTCATTTGTGTTGATATCTGATATCAAAGATACAATATCAACTCGGCTGAAGGTCTTTTGAAGTCGGTGATTCATTTGAAAGCAGTGGTATGTCCAGCATTTAGTAATTGGATCTTTCAAGTTGCAGTTGAAGTGTTGTTATAGTGGCTGCCTTAACTGCCTTCTCAGGCAGCTCGTTCCATATACCCTCCACTCTCTGTGTGAAAACGGTGCCCTTTAGCATCCAATTCAATCTTGCCCCCACCTTAAACTTGTGGTTGAAGGAGTGAGAATGCTGCACTTGTGCTGTTGCATCAGACAGGAGGAGACACAGCGTTGTCGACACTGATGGCTTCTAACACATTGCATCGTTCAATACTTCACGGTGGTGGTTCCGGTGAAGATATTCTGCCTTGGAGACCACCTGAGATCCTGCGGTGTGGAGCAGCCGAATAAGGGGATGTAAGTGTCCAGAAAATGTGATTAGCCTTCTGCACGCAAGCTTGATTGGAACGGAGAAGTGTGAAAGTTGACAGCCCGTGTGAAAGGGGCTGCAGGCTCGGGTGGCCTTGATGCCATCTTCCCTGGTTCAGTTCATCGTCACGCGTACCGAGGTACAGGGAAAAGCTTTTGTTGCGTGCTAACCAGTCAGCGGAAAGACAATACATGGTTACAATCGAGCCGTCCACAGTGTACAGGGAATAACGATAAGGGAATAACGTTTAGTGCAAGGGAAAGCCAGTAAAGTCCGATCAAAGATAGTCCGAGGGTCACCAATGAGGTAGATAGTAGTTCAGGACTGCTCTCTGGATGTGGTAGGATGGTTCAGTTGCCTGATAACAGCTGGGAAGAAACTGTCCCTGAATCTGGAGGTGTGCGTTTTCACACTTCTGTACCTCTTGCCCGATGGGAGAGGGGAGAAGAGGGAGTGGCCGGGGTGCGACTGGTCCTTGATGATGCTGCTGGCCTTGCCGAGGCAGCGTGAGGTGTAGATGGAGGCGATGGAAAGGAGGTTGGTTTGTGTGATGGTCTGGGCTGCGTCCACAATTTGCTGCAATTTCTTGCGGTTCCAGTGAATTGCCTCATTCTGCGAGAAACGGAAGTGGATTCCGTGTCTAATCCAGTCAGAGTTGGCGTTTGATGTCATCACCCTCGGGACCAGGGCCCGCTGAAACTGCCAGGGCTGCCGGCTACCTTTTGTTTTAAAGTATCAACGTGATTAATAGCACATGATGCTCGCTCCCCTCCGTCAATTCAATAGAACATCCATTCAGAATCTGAAGCAGACAGTCGCAGTCCCTGCACCAAGACAACTGACTCACGGCTTCAATTGACTGCCAGCTGCCTGCGTGCTTTCCAATAACAGCAATGAATCAGTAGATATGTAGAAAGGAAATGCAGATGTTGCTTTATACTGAAGATGAAAAAAGCAGCATGAGTGCTGGAGTAACTCAGCGGGTCAGGCAGCGTCTGTGGAGAACATGGATAGGTGACGTTTCACAGAGTGCTGGAGTAACTCAGCGGGTCAGGCAGCATCTGTGGAGAACATGGATAGGTGACGTTTCACAGAGTGCTGGAGTAACTCAGCGGGTCAGGCAGCATCTGTGGAGAACATGGATAGGTGACGTTTCACAGAGTGCTGATGCTGCCTGACCCACTGAGTTACTCCAGCACTCTGTGCCCTTTTGTTTATTAACCAGCATCTGTAGTTGTTTGACACCATCATATGGTCATTATGACAAGGGTTTATTATATGGCACAGGATCAGGCCCTTCAGCCCACAATGTCCATGCTGTACACGGTGCAAGATAAACTAATCCCATCTGCCTGCCTGTGATCCGTATCCCTCCATTCCCTGCCCCTCTCTGTGCCCATCTAAAGGCCTGTTAGACCCCACTGTGATATCTGCCTCCAGCTCTGTGTGAACAAAACCCCATTCAACTTTCCCCCTCTCACTTTAACGCTAGGCCCTCTAGCCTTTGATATTTCCATCCTAGATGAACAGATGAATATACCAAATGAAGAAGGGTCTCGACCCGAAACATCGCCTATTTTCTTCGCTCCATAGATGCTGCCTCACCCGCTGAGTTCCTCTATCTAAAGAGCCTGTCCCACTGTATGAGGTAATTCAAGAGTTCTCCCGAGTTTCCCCGGATTTGAACTCGGAGAATTACGGTAATGGCCGCTCGTAGGTACTCGGGGCTCTCATGGGCATTTTTAACATGTTGAAAAAACTTCATGAGCTTACCGCGTTTCCCGAGTACCTGCCGTTAGCGTTACGAGCCGCTAAGAGACGTCCCTGAGCTCCAACGTACCCGCTATGTACATTCTACGTACTTACCACGGGTTTGATTTTTTTTTAACTTGGGAGAGCTCTTGGGTAAACTCGTACAGTGGGACAGGCCCTTTACTCCTTTTTGTGTCTATCTTCAGTGTCGATGGGACATGTTGGTCGGCGTGGACGAGTTGGGCCGTTTCCATGCTGTAAGACTCTATGATTTCATGCATTCCTGACAATTCTGCAGAGAATGTAAACGTACTTGGTTGACATTTGTGAACTGCCGTGTACGACAGCAGCAACAGCAGTGGCATTTACGAGACTTTGGTCATGAGCGTGGAAGTGCAGGGCATGGTGGGACACGGATCACGTGCAGGCAGAGGAGATTAGTTTAACAGCATCATATTCAGCACGGACATTGTGGGCCGAAGGGCCTGTTCCTGTTCTATGTTCATAACTTCAAAGTGAAGATTAATATTTCGTTCCATTGTTTTCAAAGCAAAGTAACTGTAATGAAAATTGTGAAGAACAACTTAAAACTAATTTAAAAAAACTGAAAAGAATGTTACCTTTCAGTTATAATATTTACTTAAGCAGCCTTGCAATGTTTCAGACAGATGTTAGAAGCTAAACACATCTGGCGTGCAGCATATTATCTGTCTGGTTTATTTGTATGGAAGGTATTTCCGACTGCTTTCTCATTTCTTCTGTAGTTTTCAGAAGGACCTGAGATGGCAGGAACCAAAATAGACTTGTAGTTTAAGATAGAAAGAAGTACTGGAGTAACTCAGCGGGTCAGGCAGCATCTGTGGAGAACATGGATAGGTGACGTTTCACAGAGTGCTGGAGTAACTCAGCGGGTCAGGCAGCATCTGTGGAGAACATGGATAGGTGACGTTTCACAGAGTGCTGGAGTAACTCAGCGGGTCAGGCAGCATCTGTGGAGAACATGGATAGGTGACGTTTCACAGAGTGCTGGAGTAACTCAGCGGGTCAGGCAGCATCTGTGGAGAACATGGATAGGTAACGTTTCGGGTTGGGACCCTTCTTGGGACTGAAGTTAGAGGGAAGGGAACTGAAGGTAAAGAAGGCCAGAACAATTCAGGGCCGGCAAAAGATGACCAAGGAAGGGTGGAGCCCACAATGGCCCATTGTTGGCTGGGATGAGGTGATCGTGAAGGAATACAGGGATGCGAGCAGTGGGATTGGTGGGACGACGAGGGTGGGGGAGGGCGGGAAGGCAAGGGTTACTTGAGATTAGAGGAATCGACGTTCATACATCGAGGTTGTAGGCTACCCCAGCAGAATACGTTGCTGTTCCTCCACTTTGTGCGTGGCCTCACTCTGACAGTAGAGGAGGCCCACGATGAAAGGTCTGAACAATCGCAGAGCCAACGCTTGGTCTCGCCCGCATATTCCAGTTGCTCGTTCTACAATTTGCCAGGTGCTTCATGTGGGGAAGTGTTCTTTTAATCTGCTAGGCCTGGACAGAATGGACATGAGGAGGATGGTTCCACCAGTTGGAGGGTCTAGGATCAGAGGTCATAGCCTCAGACTTAAAGGTCGATCCTTTAGGAAAGAGATGAGGAGGAATTCCTTTAATCAGAGGGTGGTGAATCTGTGGAAGGCTGTGGAGGCCGAATTGAATTGATATTTTTAGGCAGAGATGGATAAATTCTCGGGGTCAGATTGCCCGGTGCGTGGGAGCTGAGATCCCCCCCTATTGCGGGATCTTGATCGCCCCGATGCGGCGGGCCGGACTGCCGGCTACAGGAGCCAAGGTCGTCCTGACAACGGAAGCTTCGAGGCCCCCGACCGCGGGAGAACAAAGAAGGGAAGAGCTGAACTTGTTTTTCGCCTTCCATCACAGT
Source organism: Raja brachyura (assembly GCA_963514005.1). Next base: position 1,033,607 of record OY740783.1, on the reverse strand, counting down.
GGGGAATGTAGAGGAGTCACTGTGGTGGATGTTTATGTTACAATGTACATTATGTGTCTTGTAGCTTTTTATTAGTATGACTCAACGCATGTTGCAAAACGTACTTGGCTAATAAAGTGTGATTATGATGATATTGATTCTTGATTAGTGCGGGTGTCAGGGGTCATGGGGAGAAGGCAGGAGAATGGGGTTAGGAGGGAGAGATAGATCAGCCGTGATTCAATAGTGGAGTAGACTTGATGGGCCGAATTCATGGGCCTAATTCTGCTCCTATCATGTAGGAGCTATGAGGGATCCACCTTGTCATTTATCAGTCCTTTCAAACCTGGTCAAGTATTTTCCAATGTATCTGAGTGTTGCGTGAAATCAAATTAATTCATCCATTGACCCATCTACCTGCTAGAGAACGCTGAGGAAGTGAAGGATGTCGATAAGCCTATCAGCCCACACTGTTAAGGGCCTGTCCCACCAGCATGCAACTCCATGCAATGAGCGCGACCTAACGTGGTCGCTTGAGCCGTCCGGCGTCGCGGGGCCGGTCCCACTTCGATCGCCGGAGCCGTGCGGAATTGTGCGGAGTTCGTCCCGACATCGCGCGGGGCTCCGAAAAACTGACCATGTTCAAAAATTCCGCACGGCAACGGCTTGTCGGCTCGCAGTCGCCTCGACGCATTACACACCGCCTCGACGTCGTGCCTCCGTGAACCTATCTGTAGGTGCCTCCGTGACCCTCTATGTGTGTGGCTCCGTGGCTCTGTGTGTGTGTGCCTCTGTGCCCCTCTCTGTGTGCCCCTCTCTGTCCTGGCGAACTTACCTTTAAGACTTCGCTCCAAGTTCGCCTCACTTTGCGCCGCGTTGCGCCACTCACCCGACCTCCGCGCGGCCCTCGCTGCCGGTTTGGTCGCGCTTGCCGCATGCAGGCGCATGCTGGTGGGAACGGCCCTGTACAGGGGATCACCCGACCTCCGCGCGGCCCCCGCTTCTAGTTTGATCGCGTTCATCGCATGGATTTGCATGCTGGTAGGACAGGCCCTTTACAGAGTAAAGTGACTTTTCAAGGGTTCAAATATCACCAGGGCCTGAGCTACAAGGAGAGCGTGCAGGCTAGGACATTATTCCTTGGTGCGCAGGAGGGTGTGAGGTAATTTTAGAGGGGTACTAAATCATGAGGTGAATCTTTTACCAAGAATAGAGGAATCAAGAACTGAAGGTTTAAAGTGAGAGGGGAAAGATTTATTTGGAACCTGAGGGGCAACTTTTTCTCTGAGGGTGGTGGGTGTATGGAACAAGCTGCCAGAAGAGGTTGGGGGTACACAAAAGGCTGGAGAAACTCAGCGGGTGCAGCAGCATCTAAGGAGCGAAGGAGATAGGCTACCTTTCGGGCCGAAACCCTTCGTTGTTGAGGCTGGGACTATAACAGCTTTTGAAAGACATTTGCACAGGTACAAGGATGTGAAAGGTTTGGAGGGATGTGGGCCAAATGCGGGCAAATGGGACTCGTGTAGATGGGGCACGTTGGTCAGCATGGGCAAGGGTCTGAAGGGCCTGTTTCCTTGCTGTATGAGTCTATGACTCGATGCCAAGGAAAGCAATTTGTTGAGAGTTGCTTCTCCACACTGGTGTATGATTGCATTCCACATTGTTTACATAGCGTTGGATTTATTGTGTAATAATTTATAACTTTGCTGGATCATCCCAAATCAACACTAAATTCCATCTTTTGAAAAAGTACATGATTGGGAAATCTATCCCTTGTTAAATCATTCACTTGGTAAATCTTTCCTGGTGGGTTCTCCAATTCCGGAAAACAAAAAGAGATTCTTGGTATTAACAATAAGTGTGAAGCAAGGTCCCATCCCCAAACCACCGCCTGCCCCTTCCCCCCACGGAGGCTGCCTGACCCATGAAGATTAAATGTGCGGCACGGTGGCAGCGGTAGAGTTGCTGCCTCACAGCGCCAGAGACCTGGATTCCATCCTGACTGTCTGTACGGAGTTTGTACGTTCTCCCTGAGGCCGCGGAGGTTTTCTCCGGGTGCTCCAGTTCCCAAAGACATCAATGTTAGTTGGTAAATTGTAAATGGGTCCCCGTGTGTGTGGGATAGTGTAGGTGTGCGGGGATCGCTGGTCGGCGCGGACTCGACGGGCTTGGCCACAGAGAGCGATCTACTCTTGAACAAATGCTATTGGGTTATTGTTCTCATGTTACGGAGACACTTTGCTTTGCATCTTCTCCAGATAGAAACATAGAAATTAGGTGCAGGAGTAGGCTATTCGGCCCTTCGAGCCTGCACCGCCATTCAATATGATCATGGCTGATCATCCAACTCAGTATCCCGTACCTGCCTTCTCTCCATACCCTCTGATCCCCTCTTAAATATAGCCAATGAACTGGCCTCAACTACCCTCTGTGGCAGAGAGTTCCAGAGACCCACCATTCTCTGTGTGAAAAAAGTCCTTCTCATCTCGGTCCTAAAGGATTTCCCCCTTATCCTTAAGCTGTGCCCTCTTGTCCTGGACCTCCCCAACATCGGGAACAATCTTCCTGCATCTAGCCTGTCCAATCCCTTAAGATAGATCGCACGAGGACATCCCTGCAAAAATAGAATGAAGCCAGAGCCCAGAGTACTGTGGTGCAGTCACAGAGAGAGAGATCACATCAACAACAACACAAGAGATTGAAGATTAGTTTTGTCGACACAAGAAGCTGCAGAGGCTGGAATCACAGCCATCAATCTGAAGAAGAATCGCCACCTGAAATGTCTTCTCTCCATTCCCTCCACAGATGCTGCCCAACCATGGAACAACCTGCTGGAGCCCGCTAGAGGCAGGGACTAGCGCAACGTTGAAGAGACATTTAGACAGGTACATGGATAGGACAGGTTTGGAGGGGATATGGACCAAACGCAGGCATGTGGGACTATTGTAGATGGGACATGTTGGTCGGTGTGGGCTAGTTGGGCCGAATGGCCTGTTTCCATGGTGTATCGCTCCAAAGACATGCAGGTTTGTAGGTTGAGTGACTTGTGTAAATTGTATATAGGGAGAAGGCAGGAACAGGGTACTGATTGGGGATGATCAGTCATGATCACATTGAATGGCGGTGCTGGCTCGAAGGGCCGAATGGCCTACTCCTGCACCTATTGTCTATTGTCTATTGTCCCCTGTACGTAGAATAACAGTAGTGTGAATGGGTGATCGATGGTCAGCACGGACTAGATGGGCCGAAGGGACGCATCTGCACTAAAAAATCATCATGGACGTAGAATGCCTGAGTGACGGCTTTCATCATATTTATCCATTATCCATTGGGAATAAAATCCAAAGAAAATGGAAGATGTCTGGGAAGACTGAAAACCATTGGAATGTGATAAAAGTGAAATTCATTATGAAACTGTTGCTAATATCCTTCCCCAGTGTTCAAAAACATTTGACCGGAACCAATCAGGGAATAAAGTGGAAAATTGCATTCCAGCCGGCGATCAAAGAGGGTGATATGAAGACAGGAAATGCTGCGGACTGGCCACAGAAGGGAAAGAGATAATGTTTCAGGTCTGTGAGATTCAGACTTACAGTGGCTTGCAAAAGTTTTCATACCCCTTGAACTTTTCCACATTTTGTCACGTTACAACCACAAACGTAAATGTTTTTTATTGGGATTTTATGTGATAGACCAACACAAAGTGGCGCATAATTGTGAAGTGGAAGGAAAATGATACATGGTTTTCAAATTTTTTTACAAATAAAAAACTGAAAAGTGTGGCGTGCAAAAGTATTCAGCCCCCTTTACTCTGATACCCCTAAATAAAATCCAGTGCAACCAATTGCCTTCAGAAGTCACCTAATTAGTAAATAGAGTCCACTTGTGTGTAATCTAATCTCAGTATAAATACAGCTGTTCTGCGAAGGCCTCAGAGCTTTGTTAGAGAACATTAGTGAACAAACAGCATCATGAAGCCCAAGGAACACACCAGACAGGTCAGGGATAAAGTTGTGGAGAAGTTTAAAGCAGGGTTAGGTTATAAAAAAATATCCCAAGCTTTGAACATCTTACGGAGCACTGTTCAATCCATCATCCGAAAATGGAAAGAGTATGGCACAACTGCAAACCTACCAAGACATGGCCGTCCACCTAAACTGACAGGCCAGGCAAGGAGAGCATTGACCAGAGAAACAGCCAAGAGGCCCATGGTAACTCTGGAGGAGCTGCAGAGATCCACAGCTCGTGTGGGAGAATCTGTCCACAGGACAACTATTAGTCGTGCACTCCACAAATCGGGCCTTTATGGAAGAGTGGCAAGAAGAAAGCCATTGTTGAAACAAAGCCATAAGAAGTACCGTTTGCAGTTTGCCACAAGCCATGTGGGGGACACAGCAAACATGTGGAGGAAGGTGCTCTGGTCTGATGAGACCAAAATTGAAGTTTTTGGCCTAAATGCAAAACGCTATGTGTGGCGGAAAACTAACACTGCACATCACCCTGAACACACCATCCCCACTGCGAAACATGGTGGTGGCAGCATCATGCTGTGGGGATGCTTTTCTTCAGCAGGGACAGGGAAGCTGGTCAGAGTTGATGGGAAGATGGATGGAGCCAAATACAGAGCATTCTTGGAAGAAAACCTGTTAGAGTCTGGAAAAGACTTGAGACTGGGGCGGAGGTTCACCTTCCAGCAGGACAACGACCCTAAACATACAGCCAGAGCTACAATGGAATAACCATATAACCATATAACAATTACAGCACGGAAACAGACCATCTCGGCCCTTCAAGTCCGTGCCGAACAACTTTTTTCCTTTAGTCCCACCTGCCTGCACTCATACCATAACCCTCCATACCCTTCTCATCCATATGCCTATCCAATTAATTTTTAAATGATACCAACGGACCTGCCGCCACCACTTCCACTGGAAGCTCATTCCACACCGCTACCACTCTCTGAGTAAAGAAGTTCCCCCTCATGTTACCCCTAAACTTCTGTCCCTTAATTCTAAAGTCATGTCCTCTTGTTTGAATCTTCCCTATTCTCAAAGGGAAAAGCTTGTCCACATCAACTCTGTCTATCCCTCTCATCATTTTAAAGACCTCTATCAAGTCCCCCCTTAACCTTCTGCACTCCAGAGAATAAAGACCTAACTTATTCAACCTTTCTCTGTAACTTAGTTGCTGGAACCCAGGCAACATTCTAGTAAATCTCCTCTGTACCCTCTCTATTTTGTTGACATCCTTCCTATAATTGGGCGACCAAAATTGTACACCATACTCCAGATTTGGTCTCACCAATGCCTTGTACAATGGTTTAGACCAAAGCATATTCATGTGTTAGAATGACCCAGTCAAAGTTCAGACCTAAATCCAATTGAGAATCTCTGGCAAGACTTGAAAATTGCTGTTCACAGACGCTCTCCATCCAATCTGACTGAGCTTGAGCTATTTTGCAAAGAAGAATGGGCAAAGATTTCAGTCTCTAGATGTGTAAAGCTGGTAGAGACATACCCCAAAAGACTTGCAGCTGTAATTGCAGCGAAAGGTGGTTCTACAAAGTATTAGAAACATAGAAACATAGAAAAATAGGTGCAGGAGTAGGCCATTCGGCCCTTCGACCCTGCACCGCCATTCAATGTGATCATGGCTGATCATCCAACTCAGTATCCCGTACCTGCCTTCTCTCCATACCCCCTGATCCCTTTAGCCACAAGTGCCACATCTAACACCCTCTTAAATATAGCCAATGAACTGGCCTCAACTACCTTCTGTGGCAGAGAATTCCAGAGACTCACCACTCTCTGTGGAAAGAATGTTTTCCTCATATCGGTCCTAAAGGAATTCCCCCTTATCCTTATCCTTATCCTATTGACTCAGGGGGGGCTGAATACTTTTGCACGCCACACTTTTCAGTTTTTTATTTGTAATAAAATTTGGAAACCATGTATCATTTTCCTTCCACTTCACAATTATGCACCACTTTGTGTTGGTCTATCACATAAAATCCCAATAAAATACATTTACGTTTGTGGTTGTAACGTGACAAAATGTGGAAAAGTTCAAGGAGTATGAAAATGTTTGCAAGCCACCGTACCTCTGGAACATAGAACCGAACAGCACAGAGAGAGGCCTTTCATGCTGATACACATGCAGAGTGTCTAACAAACAGGCCTGTGCTGAACACACGGTTACACTCATCTCCTCTGCCTGCACGTGATCCCGCCATTCCCTGCATATCCATGTGCTAATGTAACAGACCCTTACATGCCGTTATTAGTGGCGTTTATTGTCACGTGTACCGAGGTACAGTGAAAAGCTTTTGTTGCGCGCTAACCAGTCAGCGAAAGACAATACATGATTACAATCGAGCCGTCCACAGATAAAGTGAATAGCGCAAGATAGAGTCCAGGAAAGTCTGATTCAAGATAGTCCGATGGTCTCCAATGAGGTGGACAGTGATTACAATCGAGCCGTGTACAGTGAGCCGTGTACAGTGCCGTGTGCAGTGAGCCGTGTGCAGTGAGCCGTGTACAGTGAGCCGTGTACAGTGCTGTGTGCAGTGAGCCGTGTACAGTGAGCCGTGTACAGTGAGCCGTGTACAGTGAGCTGTGTACAGTGCCGTGTGCAGTGAGCCGTGTGCAGTGAGCCGTGTACAGTGAGCCGTGTACAGTGCTGTGTACAGTGAGCCGTGTACAGTGTATAGGTCCATGATTCAGCAAGAGAGGAGATTTAAGAGTGTGAAGTGATAATGTGATTTTTCAATGGTTCTTTATTGTCCCGTGGAATTTGATTTAGCAAACAGTCATACCAAGACACCAACTCTCCTTCTTCTTGCGTGTGGCGTGCACAGCCCAAAGTTGTTGCCAACTTGTTCTCTTTGGTCTTATTTGTTTGTGCACGCTGGGTTGATTGCGTTTGTCGAGACAGTGCGGACCACGTGAAGGTTGCAATCTCCCAGCCCCCAAGACACCAACATGAAGCATGACTACATAAAGATGAAACATAAATCTCCCCACACAGCGGTGTGTGAGAATCCCCAGGGCACTCAGCACAAGCGGAGACCCACACCACCAGTTCAATGTCCGGGCCACACACACACCTTCACCGTGATGTGACCAGAGTTGTACGGACCGCTGTACTCTCTCTACGGTCCCTGTCCGCCCGAACAGTCAGAAAGCCGTCCACAATCGCGCTGGACTCCGGGAAGTTCTCACGGCACGATGTCCCCACAAACACCGAGATCACTGCACACACGGCACTCCCTCCGAGTCCCCACCAGCGCAGGCCGCACGTCTGTCTCACATCCCCACTGTGATGGAAGGCACATCACTCTTATCGCTCGAGGCTCCCGTGGTCAGGGCGGTCTAGGCTCGTGCGTTGGGGCGGTCAACACCGTCCTTTTGTACAGGCACAATGGATTTGCAGAGAGCGGAGGATATGGATAGTGAGACAGATCAGCATTGGTCTGAGCATCAAGTCTGGCACAAACATTGTGGGCTGAAGGGCCTGACCATAGATACTAATCCATGTTCTGATTGTGACCAAATGCTTTTTCAAATGTTTACTATGATATGAGAATGAGGTGTCAGATTTCAGCAGTGACGGGCCTGTCCCACTTACGCAACTTTTTCGGCAACTGCCGGCACCCGTCATAGGTTGTCAGAGGTCAGCGAAAATGTTCAACATGTTGAAAATCCAGCGGCGACCAGAACAAGGTACGACTCTTTGGGCGACTACTCACAACCATACAGGCTTCACCCCGTGATATGTCGCCTGTGTGGTCGCGAGCTGTCTCCTCAGTCGCCCAAAGTGTCGTAGCGTCTTTATGGTCCCCACTGGATTTTCAACATGTTCAAAAGTTTCTGCGACCTATGACGGGTGCCGGCAGTTGCCGAAAAAGTTGCGTGTGGGACAGGCCCATAAGGCTCCACTAACGTATAACCATATAACCATATAACAATTACAGCATGGAAACAGGCCCTCTCGGCCCTTCCAGTCCGTGCCGACCATTTATTTTCCCCTAGTCCCATCTACCTGCACTCAGACCATACCCCTCCATTCCCTTCCCGTCCATATACTTTACTTTTAAATGTTAAAATCAATCCTGCCTCCACCACTTCTGCTGGAAGATCATTCCACACAGCCACCACTCTCTGAGTAAAGAAGTTCCCCCTCATGTTACCCCTAAACTTCTGTCCCTTAATTCTCATGTCATGCCTTCTTGTTTGAATCTTCCCTACCCTCAATGGGAAAAGCTTGTCCACGTCAACTCTGTCTATCCCTTTCATCATTTTAAAGACCTCAATCAAGTCCCCCCCTTCACCTTCTGCGCTCCAAAGAATAAAGACCTAACTTGTTCAACCTTTCTCTGTAACTTAGTTGCTGGAACCCAGGCAACATTCTAGTAAATCTCCTCTGTACTCTCTCTATTTTGTTGACATCCTTCCTATAATTAGGCGACCAAAACTGTACACCATACTCCAGAATTGGTCTCAATTCTGAGCTCGACTGTACAGCTGAGCTCAACTGTAGTCTCAGCTTTCCTGCCAGTCCACTATTGTTGATTCTCTGGTAAGTCTCTCTTCACATTAGGGATGAGCCACTCTATTGCCTGATGTATTACAGCGCCACATTGGCAGATTCATCTTATATATCACCTGGACCACACACACTGAAGCAATGGCCAAGATCCCACACCTGACAAAGCTGAGCAAGCTCTGCATGTCCCCAACACTTCACCAACTCTACAACATTTAAAACACATCTGGACAAGAACACGGGCAGGAAAGGTTCAGAGGGTTTAGGGGGATATGGGCTAAATGCAGGCAGATGTGACGAGTGTAGATGGGTCATTTCAGTCGACATTGGACGTTGGGCTGAAGGGCCTGTTACACAGCTGTATGACTTGTCCCTATCAGTGGGTCAGGCAGCATCTGTGGAGAACATGGATAGGTGACGTTTCACAGAGTGCTGGAGTAACTCAGCGGGTCAGGCAGCATCTGTGGAGAACATGGATAGGTGACGTTTCACAGAGTGCTGGAGTAACTCAGCGGGTCAGGCAGCATCTGTGGAGAACATGGATAGGTGACGTTTCACAGAGTGCTGGAGTAACTCAGCGGGTCAGGCAGCATCTGTGGAGAACATGGATAGGTGACGTTTCACAGAGTGCTGGAGTAACTCAGCGGGTCAGGCAGCATCTGTGGAGAACATGGATAGGTGACGTTTCACAGAGTGCTGGAGTAACTCAGCGGGTCAGGCAGCATCTGTGGAGAACATGGATAGGTGACATTTCAGGTTGGGACTCTCCTTCAGACCCTTCAATTTCCATGTTCTCCACAGATGCCACCTTGCCCACTGAGTTACTCCAGGACTTTGTCTCTTTATTTTTTCTAAAACCAGCATCTGCAGTTCCTTGTGCGGATGTTACATTTAGCAGAGAAAGTTGCCGCGGCAACCATGGAATGAATATCCAGATATTCCTTGTTCAATGTCCCAAATAAACCGACACTGGACATTTGGAATGCTAGTGTGGAGGAAATAATAAATGAGCAAAAAGTGCCGTCTCACTGGCCTGTGATTATTCAGACTACCAGCATCATTCTCCCGTGATCTATGGGCCTTTGTGTGTGTCTTGGTAACCATGGCGATAATAATCTGATTTGCACTTGCAGAGTTATTATTAGGTTATTGCCATTATTACTTGTCACAATACAATGTGGGGACAAATACTCACCGCAGTATTATCTTGAAGGTGTGTTTCATTAGTTCCTTCTGGCTGACTGGTTTACAACCAGGGGCATCATCTCGGCACTGAGGAACAGCTGATTAGGACCGAGATGGGATGGAACTTTCCCTCTGTGGATATGACTCTTTGGAATTTACATCAAAGTGTGTTTTTGGTTCTAAGTTAAGTTTAGTTGAGTGTAGTTTATTGTCCCGTGTAGCGAGGTACAGTGAAAAGCTTTTGTTGCGAGCTAACCAGTCAGCGGAAAGACAATACGTGATTTTTTTTTTAAAAGAATATTTCAAAATAGACTTTATTCAAGTAATAAATATTTACAATACATCAACCGTGCGAAAAATCCATCCGACATTTTCGGAGGCTATACAAATTGTTCCATGCAGTCTATACACATTTTTCAAATTTCGCGAATCGATCCCCCACCCATGCCACTCATGTGGCCCACTGGCGTGGGATACCTTCCCTTATTTTGAGGGGTGTCTCCACCATACTGTGCCCCCCGGTGGCGCAGCTGGTAGAGCTGCTGCCTCACAGCGCCAGAGGCACGGGTTCGATCCTGACCGCGGGTGGAGTTTGCACGTTGACCTTGTAACCACGTCGGTTTCCTCCCGGTGTTCTGGTATCTTCTCACGTCTCAAAATTGGCCTCAGTGAATTGTCCCTCGTGTGCAGAAAGTGGATGTGAAAGTGGAATAACAGGTGACCGATAGTCGGCGCGGACCTGGTGGGCCGAAGGGCCTGTTTCTAAAGACAATACATGATTACAATCGAGCCGTCCACAGTGTACAGATACATGATGAAGGGAATAACGTTCAGTGTAAGATTAAGTCAAGTAAAGTCCTATTAAAGATAGTACAAAGGTGTCCAATGAGGTAGTTGGTGGTCGGATGGTTCAGTTGCCTGATAACAGCTGGGAAGAAACTGTCCCTGAATCTGGAGGTGTGCGTTTTCACACTTCTGTACCTCTCGCCTGATGGGAGAGGGGAGAAGAGGGAGTGACCAGGGTGAGACTGGTCCTTGATGATGCTGCTGGCCTTGCCGAGGCAGCGTGAGGTGTAGATGGAGTCAATGGAAGGGAGGTTGGTTTGTGGATGGTCCGGGCTGCGTCCACAATTCGCTGCAATTATTGAGGTCTTGGATGGAGCTGTTCCCAAGCTGTGATGCATCCGGATAAAATGCTTTCTACGGCACGTGTGTGGGAGTTGTTGGGATTTGTTGAGGACATGCTGAACCTCTAAGCCCGAAGTCGAAGGAAGTGGAAGCATTGGCGCCCTTTCATGGTCATTGCTTCAATATGATGTGACAAGGATATGCATCACATGAAACTGCCAATGTGATAGGCGGCATAGGCATCACAGCACCAGAGGCCTGGGTTCCATCCTGACCTTGGGCTCTGTCTGTGCGGAGTTTGCACGTTCACCTCGTGACCATGTGGGTTTCCTCCAGGTGCTCTGGTTTCCTCCTATATCACAAAGACATGGGGTCTGTAGGTTGATTGTCCCTCTGTAGATTGCCCCCAGTGTGTCGGGAGTGGATGAGAAAGTGGGATAGTAGAGCACTATTGTGAAGGGCTGATCGATGGCTGGGCTAAAGGACGCTGTCTCTCTGCATCCCATGTCCCAGCTGTTATCAAGCAACGGAACCATCCTATCACCAACTAGAGAGCAGTCCTGAGCTACTATCTACCTGATTGGTGACCCTGGGACTATCTTTAATCGGACTTTACTGGGTTTAATCTTGCATTATTCCCTTTATCCTGTATCTGTATAATGTGAAGAAAGACACAGAGTGCTGGAGTAACTCAGCGGGACAGGCAGCATCTCTGGAGAGAAGGAATGGGTGACGTTTCGGGTCGGGACCCTTCTTCAGTCTGTACAATGTGGACAGTTTGATTGTAATCATGTACAGTCTTTCCACTGAGTGGATAACACGCAACTAAAAGCTTTTCACTGTCCTTCAATACACTTGGCAATAATACGGTGAACTAAACTGTACTAAACAAAACTAAACTGGACTGGATTAGACTAGACTACACTAGACTAGACTAGACTACACTAGACTGGACTAGACTACACTAGACTGGACTACACTAGACTGGACTACACTAGACTAGACTAGACTGGACTAGACTAGACTAGACTACACTAGACTAGACTACACTAGACCAGACTAGACTGGACTCGACTAGACTAGACCAGACCAGACTACACTACACTACACTAGACTAGACTGGACTGGACTGGACTAAACTACACTACACTAGACTACACAAGACTAGACTGGACTAGACTGGACTGGACTAGACTAGACTAGACCAGACTACACTACACTACACTAGACTAGACTAGACTGGACCAGACTAGACTAGACTACACTAGACTAGACTAGACTGGACTAGACTAGACTAGACCAGACTACACTACACTACACTAGACTAGACTGGACTAGACTAGACTAGACTACACTAGACTAGACTACACTAGACCAGACTAGACTGGACTAGACTAGACTAGACCAGACTAGACTGGACTAGACTAGACCAGACCAGACTACACTACACTAGACTACGCAAGACTAGACTGGACTGGACTAGACTACACTAGACTAGACTGCACTAGACTAGACTACACTAGACTAGACTACACTATACTACACTAGACTAGACTGCACTAGACTAGACTGCACTAGACTAGACTACACTAGACTATACTACACTAGACTAGACTACACTAGACTAGACTACACTAGACGATACTACACTAGACTGGACTGGACTGGACTAGACTACACTAGACTAGACTACACTAGACTAGACTGCACTAGACTAGACTAGACTACACTAGACTACACTAGACTAGACTGCACTAGACTAGACTACACTAGACTAGACTACACTAGACTATACTACACTAGACTGGACTGGACTGGACTAGACTACACTAGACTAGACTGGACTACACTAGACTAGACTACATTAGACTAGCCTACACTAGACTACACTAGACTAGACTACACTAGACTAGACTAGACTACACTAGACTAGACTACACTAGACTACACAAGACTAGACTACACTAGACTAGACTAGACTACACTAGACTAGACTACACTAGACTAGACTAGACTATACTACACTAGACTGGACTGGACTGGACTAGACTACACTAGACTAGACTGGACTACACTAGACTAGACTACATTAGACTACACTAGACTAGACTGGACTGGACTGGACTAGACTAGACTACACTAGACTAGACTACACTAGACTAGACTACACTAGACTGGACTAGACTACACTAGACTAGACTAGACTACACTAGACTAGACTACACTACACTAGACTAGGCTACACTAGACTGGACTAGACTGGACTGGACTACACTAGACTGGACTAGACTGGACTGGACTAGATTAGACTACACTAGACTAGACTGCACTAGATTGGGACTGGGACTAGGACTAAAGTAAACTAAACTATAATAAACTAAATGAAAGAATGAATGCAGGGTTACACAAAAAGCTGGAGAGACTGAGTTTCTCCAGCTTTTTGTGTAACCCTCGATTCTCCAGCATCTGCAGTTCCTTCTTTAACGAATGCAGCTGTGCTGTTGATGACTTTACCCAAGCGTGCCCCAGATGTGGAGAGGCATGTGGAGAGCGCCTGTACCCGCTCCGCTGCTACTGGGTAGACCACGCGCATGGCGCTGTGTTTATTTACACTGAGCCACTTCCTTTCCATTCAGTGAGCGCTTTCTAACATGGTAACACCAGGGCCCAGAGCAACCTCACACAAACAATCAGAGCTGCACTGGGCAGGAGGTACTCTGACCCTGATGTGTGTCTGTGCTGGGCTTGAGCTAATGTCTAAATATGTCTGAAGACTCAGACCCACTGAGCACAGAAACATTCTGCTGTAGAGACGGACAGTCCCAGTCATTTCAATCAACAAACAATGTTGCTGTTAGTTTCTGTTTCATGAATCGTCCAAATTAACGGGGCATCTTAAAGCAAAATATTTTACCCCCTGATTAATTTTCAGTGAAAAGTATCAATCACCCTCCATATTGTACTGGCCTCCAATTTCATTTCGGAGTCAGGTGAGTGACTTCGTGAAGAGCCCGCCGGCGCGCATGCTCGACATATCGTCGTACCGCGTTGCTGCGACGGCTGGCGGTGGAGCGCGCTCCTCGCCAGCCCTTCATAAGAGGCCACGGAGGTAAGTATCCTACCTTTAGTTGGTGGTCCTTGTTGTTGGTTATGTCTTGCAGCAAGGACATGGATGGGAGTTCCAAGGGCCGTCAGGACGAGTTCGCCGGTCAACAGTTCCGGGGCCTTTACCATCGGCAGTACCTGCAACGCAGGCCGGGACTCAGGCGGAGATGTGGGTAAGCCCTGTGATTACAGGTCCAGATCCGCCAGCACACCACAGCTCGGAGGAGTTCGACGAGGAGGAGTGTGGTGTGCCGCCAGAGCAGGGGGACCCTGCCATGGCAGTCAGGTCGTCAGTGGGCTCGCTGGCAACCTCGAGCAGGGTGCGTGCGGCTGCACGGCCTGTTCCACTCAGCCCTCCGAGTAGGGGAAGGGCAGCAGCCCAGAAGCCTAACCCTGCCAGGGCTAAGGCATTGCCTGACACGGAGGTGCGGTCAGGTTCCAGGGCGAGACCCGGGGCGGCTGTGAGGTCCAGCCGGCACACCCCGACTCTCGACGCCAGGACGGGTCGGTTGAGTCGGGTCTCGTCACGGTCGCCGAGCCCCCCATGGATGCGTGGGCGAGACCATGCGTCGGCAAAGTCCACGATGTGGGCAGCCGGCAACCCTGCGCGGGCTTCAGACAGCCATGCTTCGGCTGGTGCCGACACCAATGCCGCAAGTGCCCTTAGTGGCAGCGGCTTCAGCTCCCGCTAAACGGAGGCGGTTGAACACGCCCGCGCGGGAATCGCGCAGTTTCACCTCGGCGGCTGTTAGCGACAACTACCGGCACCGGCTGGGCCTCGATGAGGTGCGGGCCGATGATAGGAGCCCGGTTTTTTTTTCAGAGCCGGAGGACTCCGACCACCTGAGTGTTCAGGGTGAATGGCGTATTGACCGTATGGAGCGGCTGCTGGAGCTCCTGCTTCAACGTCAACTACAGCAGGGCAGCAACAGGCACAGGGCGTCGTCACCAGCCTCTACCATCAGCCTGGAGCAGCAGGAGGAGGAGGTTTTGGTGGATTCCATACCACCTCCGTTGGAGGTGCCAGCGGAGGATCTTCTGGATGTGGCGACCAAATTTGCGGCCCCACATTCATCTGGACTTCCTTTAAACGCAAAGCTGGCAGCCACTGTGGACTTTCTTAACAACCAGCAACTACAGGAAGAAGTCCTCATTCAGGCAATGAGCCGTCACAAGGCTCCATCCAATTGCAACTCCCTCAACGTGCCTGTGGTCAATACGCCGATATGGGGCAACATCAGTGCGGCTATCCGTCAACAAGAGGTAAAATTGCAGCGGATCCTGAAGCTCCTCACGGCCGGTGTTACCGCCTCTGCGCGGTCGGTGGACGGGGACGAACTGAATTTGGAACAGGAAGATGCTCTGGCCCTCCTGTGCGCGACCCAGCACGAAATCAACGGGTTTCGCAAAAACAGCATCCGCCCAGCGCTCAACCCAAAGTTTGCAGGATTGTGCAAACCACCGCCGCCGCCCCGTCAACTCTTTGGGGAGGACCTCTCGAAGAGAGTCAAAGAGCTTGACGAACAAGCCAAAACGGTGGGGATCATGCGCTCTCAGAGTGCCCCCACACCGTCAGGCTCAAAAGCTCCATACATTCGCTCACGAGGGTCTGCTAGTACCTCGACGAGGACCCACCCTCAAGCTCCACAACGACAGCAACATCAGACCCAGCACCAGGGGTCTTTTTTAGGACAGGGTCGGCAGAGACCCTGGTGGAAAACGAAGACGCCGCGCCCTCAACCCAACCCAGCACCTCCACGTCCACCCACACGTGTCAAGGACCGCCGGTAACCACGGGGGTGAGGGGGTCTGGTTCTCTCTTTTCTCTTTGTTTAACTTCACATGTTGGTGGTCGCCTTCGGCTGTTTTTGGGTGCATGGGGTAATTTTACTGGTGACGAGTATGTGTTGCAGAATATTCAGGGGCATAAAATTGAGAAAGCGGTGCATGAGCCAGTTGAATTTGTTTCGAATATATTCACCAGACCTAAGAAGGATGGAGGTTGTCGTGTCATTATTGATCTAACCCGTTTGAATGCTTTTGTAACATATACTCATTTTAAAATGGATACGTTTGAAACAGCCAAATCATTGATTTCTCATTGTTAAAGAAGGAACTGCAGATGCTGGAGAATCGAGGGTTACACAAAAAGCTGGAGAAACTCAGCGGGTGCAGCAGCATCTAAGCAGCACCTTAGATGCTGCTGCACCCGCTGAGTTTCTCCAGCTTTTTGTGTAACCATTGATTTCTCATGGTTGCTTTATGGCATGCATCGATTTGAAAGACGCATACTATTCAGTATCCATCCAGAAATACGACAGGAGGTTTTTGAAATTCATCTGGATGGGGCATCTCTGGCAGTACAAGGCTTTGCCTAATGGGCTCACCACAGCCCCTAGATTGTTCACTAAATTAGTGAAACCAATTATGGCTTATTTGAGACAGCGACATCATATAGTTATGGCCTATTTAGATGATATCTTAATTGTGGGCCACACCCTGGAATTGGCTGAACAGGGAGTTGCAGCTGCTGTCAATATATTTCAACAATTAGGGTTTATTGTCCATCCAGAGAAATCAAAGTTCTGCCCTGCCCAGGTGATTAATTACCTAGGGTTCACGGTGAACTCTATGAGCATGAGGGTTACCATACCAATTAACAAGATTGAGGAGGTTACCCAGGTGTGTCAAGGTTTAATCCGCACCAATATACCATCGATTCGGCATACAGGTAATTGGTAAGCTTGTAGCTTTGTTTCCGGCAGCGCGATATGGACCTTTGCATTATCAGAGTTTGCAAAGAGCTAAAATTGCTGCGTTAAAACAGGACGCTGGTCATTATGATCGATCAATGCAGCTGCCGTCCGAAGCGATAAATGAGTTGCAATGGTGGGTGTGCCACATTAGCAGCTCATTCAAGCCTATTAGGGAGGCTAATCCGGTGGTATATTTGCAGACTGATGCAAGCTCCAATGGTTGGGGAGCCACGAATAATTGCTCTAGTTGTGGGGGCAGATGGGACACCCTTGAGTCAACGATGTTGTTGACTCAAGGGATTAACTATTTGGAGTTGCTGGCAGCATTCCACGGACTTCGTGCGTATTGTTCCAAGCTTGTTGGAGCACATGTCCGTCTCCAAATAGACAACACCACAGCAGTGGCATACTTAAACCATATGGGTGGTACCAGGTCAGTTTCGTGTGACAAATTGGCTAACTCAATTTGGCTCTGGTGTGTTCAAAGAGACATTTGGATTTCAGCTACCTATTTGCCAGGTGAGCTTAATACTGTGGCGGACACCAGGTCACGCAAATTTAATGACAATATTGAATGGATGTTGCATCCTGAGATTTTTTTGCTAAAGTCACAGCCAAATTTGGTAAACCGGACATTGACCTTTTTGCGTCACGGTTGAACCATCAGGTACCAACCTACGTTTCATGGGAACCAGATCCTGGGGCTATAGCGCTAGATGCGTTCTCGCTGGACTGGGGGAATTGGTTTTTCTATGCCTTCCCCCCGTTTTGCCTCATCAGTCGGGTATTGCGTAAGATTCAGGCAGATGCTGCCAAGGGCATCCTTATTATACCCGACTGGCCCACACAGCCTTGGTATCCGGTGGTCTTTGACATGCTCAACGAACCTTGGGTCCTTTTGAAGGGTTGCCCACAATTGGTTACTCACCCTGTCTCAGGGGAGCCACATCCCTGCCATGGCTATTTAAATTTGTTGGCTTGCAGGTTCTGAACAGGCCGTTAGGCCAATACGGCCTCTCAGCTCGGACCATGGATACCATCGGGGCGTCGTGTCGGGAGTCAACAAGGCGAAGATACCGCTCGCATATTAAGAAGTGGGAAGCCTACTGCAGCCGCTCTCGCATCACGTACGATGACGTGACAATAACCGACGTCCTGGAATTCCTCGCGGGGTTGCACCATGATGAACACTTAAGTTACAGTGCCATCAACAGCGCCAGAAGTGCGCTCTCATTCTACCTCAATATTGAGGTAGGATCCAACAGGCTAGTGTCCAGACTCATGCGGGGTATATTCAATATGAATCCGCCTACACCACGCTATAATATCACCTGGGATGTCAGGGACGTATTAAACCTGCTCAGGACGTGGTCTCCCATGGAAGGGCTCCAACTGGACAAACTCACCATGAAGCTGGTGATGTTACTAGCGCTGACTTCAGCTCAGAGGGTACAGACACTACACAAACTTCGTGTCGACAGAATGACATCTACCCCTACAGAAGTAGTCTTTTTCATTGACGAGCTACTAAAGCAGCATAGACCTGGGTGCACAGGGCTGCAGCTGAAGTTCCTGGCATACCCCGCAGATGCTAGGCTATGTTTAGCCTCACATATCCGCCACTATGTCAAGGTGACGGCACGCATCAGAGGAATGGAGAGATACCTGCTGGTCACTCATAAGAGACCTCATCATCGAGTGACAGTCCAGACGATATCCAGGTGGCTTCGAGTCGTCTTGGGTGAGTCAGGTATCGACACTAATGTGTTCAAGTCTCATTCCACCAGGGCTGCATCGACGTCAGCGGCGAGGATTATGGAGGTGCCTATGGACCAAATTCTCGCCACAGCAGGATGGGCTAATGAAGCTGTGTTCCAGCGTTTTTATAACAAGCCTGTTGCTGCTTCTCTACAGTTCGCAGAAGCCGTGCTGAATGCAGGTCAAGAACGTGGAGATGTCCCCGCATGAGGGGTTTTTGATTTGTTATTCATAAATATGCTCTTGTTTTGCAGTATGAGCTATTGAGCCAGTTTGTTCCTCCCATCCATCCCTGGTAGTGGTGTGTCAGCATGGACGTGGTCTAGGGCGTGTAATCACAGAAGCTTTGAAGTCTTCACGAAGTCACTCACGTGACTCCGAAATGAAATAGTAAGATTGAACGAGAACTTACCAGTTCGAAGGTTGATCTTTATTTTATGAGAAGTCGAAGTGAGGGATTTCGTGCCCTCCTCGCCCAACCCTCAATCACCTTCATCTGGTAATCTTAGTCACTTCAATCTTACTATGCGAAGTCATTTCTATTGTTGGTTTCTGTGATTCCACGCCGCTACTTTGAAGTATGTCGAGCATGCGCGCCGGCGGGCTCTTCACAAAATCCCTCACTTCGACTCCTCATAAAATAAAGATCAACCTTCGAACTGGTAAGTTCTCGTTCAATCTTACTATTATCACTCACTCAATATCATTAAATAACCACCCCGCTCAAATTCCAGTCTAAAGAAGGGTTCCAACCCAAAACGTCACCTATCCATGTTCTCCACAGATGCTGCCTGACCCGCTGAGTTACTCCAGCACTCTGTGAAACGTCACCTATCCATGTTCTCCACAGATGCTGCCTGACCCGCTGAGTTACTCCAGCACTCTGAGAAACGTCACCTATCCATGTTCTCCACAGATGCTGCCTGACCCGCTGAGTTACTCCAGCACTCTGTGAAACGTCACCTATCCATGTTCTCCACAGATGCTGCCTGACCCAATGCGTATTACATTCCCAATGTGCACAGTGGCCCAGGCTTTGCCTGCCTTTTTCTTTTCATTGATATTCATCCTGTACTATGCTGAAATGCTGATATCAGTCATTTACTGTTCCATATTGTGTCTCACATTCTATCTGCAGGAGTGAGCAGCGATGGTTTTTTACACCCTGTGGGTGTAATTCTTGGTTGAAGGAGATGAGGAGGAATATCTTTAGTGAATCTCTCATTTAGAATCTTTCGTCGGCTGTCTCGTTTAGAATCCTCTGCCCAGGGGGAAGGTCTGTGTTTGTTTGTCCCGGTGAAGGTGATGTACACACGGCACACAGACAACAGTCCCTTGTCCTTTTCCTATTTCTTTCACTTTATAATTTGAAGAGGTCGAGTAGCTTGTTGTGTGTTGTGAATGTCCGCAGACCAATTTCCCTCGGGGGATGAATAGAGTTTCATCGTATCGTGCGGTGATGCATTGAGGACAGTATTTACAGACCTGCTAGGATGCTGCAGCCATGAATTCCATTGATCCACTTGACTCTTGCCTCTTGACATAAACAGACAGTTTAAATTAAACCACAGTCATAGAACCATGATACAAACTTAGCAAAGCCTCAAGTGGTGCAGGAGAGCAGAGAGCTCATTTTTCCCACAGTTTATGTGGAATTAAATGTAAGAAGCAAGCTGATGGACTCTTTTAAAATAGAGCAGGAATGAAAGTTACCCTGAGTAGACATTGAGCTTTTGAAGGATGATTATCAACGCTGATGATCTTGTGCTTTTCCACCACTCCAGCCACGCTAGAAGAATGGGAACGGTCTCTGTTGGTTCACAGGGAGATGGGACAGGAATGGGTCAAACGGCTCATTGACTGTCCCGCCCATCAATTGGAAAGCAGCTGATCACTATCCCAATGTTGGAGCCTCATTCACATCGACAGCTTCACATCGACACCGCCATCACAAACTGCAGCTGATCACAAACCTCACCTGCGATGTTTAAACCAACTACTTTCACACCCTGATGTAAACCAGTATCAGCAGTTACTGCCCACACCCTTTCATCAGCTCCACTGCAAAGTCTCCTCACAGTATAATCACTTTGAAGAAGTTCTCTCTCTGATGAGAGTCCGGCAACATCCTCTCTCGCTGCCCTCCCTCTGTGATTCCTCCAGCTCCATAACCACGTTTTAACCCAGACATGTGAGGTCTGAAGAAAGGTCTCGACCCAAAGCATCACTCATCCTTTTTCTCTCGAGATGCTGCCTGACCCGCTGAGTTACTCCAGCACTCTGTGAAACGTCACCTATCCATGTTCTCCACAGATGCTGCCTGACCCGCTGAGTTACTCCAGCACTCTGTGAAACGTCACCTATCCATGTTCTCCACAGATGCTGCCTGACCCGCTGAGTTACTCCAGCACTCTGTGAAACGTCACCTATCCATGTTCTCCACAGATGCTGCCTGACCCGCTGAGTTACTCCAGCACTCTGTGAAACGTCACCTATCCATGTTCTCCACAGATGCTGCCTGACCCGCTGAGTTACTCCAGCACTCTGTGAAACGTCACCTATCCATGTTCTCCACAGATGCTGCCTGACCCGCTGAGTTACTCCAGCACTCTGTGAAACGTCACCTATCCATGTTCTCCACAGATGCTGCCTGACCCGCTGAGTTACTCCAGCACTCTGTGAAACGTCACCTATCCATGTTCTCCACAGATGCTGCCTGACCCGCTGAGTTACTCCAGCACTCTGTGAAACGTCACCTATCCATGTTCTCCACAGATGCTGCCTGACCCGCTGAGTTACTCTAGCACTCTTGTGTCTATATTTGGTCCAAAGCAGACAGATATTGTAGGTAGACGCAAAGTGCTGACCTCAACCCACCTGTCTGTTTTGGACCACAGATAGACACAGAGTGCTGGATTAACTCAGCAGGGGGGAAGGTCAGGCAGCATCTGTGGAGAACATGGTGGACAGGCAGATTGGTGGACAAAATACACAAAAGGTGTGAGACTAAAGGATTGAGGCTGGAGGAAGGACTGCAGCTGGATAGGCGAGGGGAGAAATAGGTGTTCGGACAAAGGGGAGAGAAGGGGGAAATGGAGAGCGGTGGTTTGGGGGGAAGAGAGGTGAGGGGAAGTACTGTAGTCATCGAAAATTGGAGAACTCAATGTTCAATGTGAAAGGTTACGGGGAGAAGGCAGGAGAGTGGGGTTGAGAGGGAAAGATGCATCAGCCATGATTGAATGGTAGAGCATGTCCGATGGGCCGAATGGCCTAATTCTGTGCCAATGTCTGATGAACGCATGATGTTCATTTCCTTCGGCAGATGATTGACTTCAGTGGTGGTGGGTGGTGGGCAGGGGTGAACATGGGGGCACTGGAGGGAGGGTACAGCCATGGAAACACAAGCAGACATTGGCATTTGGGGTGACGTCATCGAAGCACAGCTTTCAGACGAGATTGGGACTGCATGTTTGGATGAGTATAAATATCTTCTATTCCTGTCAGTCCACACTGGATTTTCACATGGAATGTATTTATATTGGTGTCTTGGGAAGAACATTCAATGCAGATGCTTTCTACAGATAGTGTAGCAGTGAGGTGGAGAAGGGCATATTTCCCACCACAACCTGTGAGTTCCATTCTAAATCACCAAATAGTGGATGTGGAGAGGATGTTTCCACTAGTGGGAGAGTCTAGGACCAGAGGCCACAGCCTCACAATAAAGGACGTACCTTTAGGAAGGAGATGAGGAGGAATTTCTGTGAAACGAGAGGAAGAATTTCTTTAGTCAGAAACATGGAAACATAGAAAATAGGTGCAGGAATAGGCCATTCGGCCCTTCAAGCCTGTACCGATCATGGCTGATCATCCAACTCAGTATCCTGTACCTGCCTTCTCTCCATACCCCCTGATCCCTTTAGCCACAAGGGCCACATCTAATGCCCTCTTAAATATAGCCAATGAACTGGCCTCAACTACCTTCTGTGGCAGAGAATTCCACAGACTTCCCCCTTATCCTTAAACTGTGACGCCTTCTTCTCGACTTCCCCAACATCGGGAACAATCTTCCTGTATCGAGCCTGTCCAACTCCTTAAGAATTTTGTAAGTCTCTACAAGATCCCCCCTCAATCTTCTAAATTCCAGCGAGTACAAGCCGAGTCTATCCAGTCTTTCTTCATATGGAAGTCCTGCCATGCCAGGAATCAGTCTGGTGAACCTTCTCTGTACTCCCTCTATGGCAAGAATGTCTTTCCTCAGATTAGGAGACCAAAACTGTACGCAATACTCCAGGTGTGGCCTCACCAAGACCCTGTACAACTGCAGTAGAACCTCCCTGCTCTTATACTGAAATCCTTTTGCTATGAATGCCAACATACCATTTGCTTTCTTCACTGCCTGCTGCATCTGCATGCCTACTTTCAATGACTGGTGTACCATGACATCCAGGTCTCGTTGCATCTCCCCTTTTCCTAATCGGCCACCATTCAGATAATAGTCTACTTTGCTGTTTTTGCCACCAAAGTGGATAACCTCACATTTATCCACATTATATTGCATCTGCCATGCATTTGCCCACTCACCCAACCTATCCAAGTCACCTTGCAGCCTCCTAGCATCCTCCTCACAGCTAACACTGCCCCCCAGCTTCGTGTCATCCACAAACTTGGAGATGTTGCATTCAATTCCCTCATCCAGATCATTAATATATATTGTAAATAGCTGGGGTCCCAGCACTGAGCCTTGCAGTACCCCACTAGTCACTGCCTGCCATTCTGAAAAGGACCCGTTTACTCCTACTCTTTGCTTCCTGTCTGCCAGCCAGTTCTCTATCCACATCAATATGGAACCCCCAATACCGTGTGCTTTAAGTTTATATACTAATCTCTTATGCGGGACCTTGTCGAAAGCCTTCTGAAAGTCCAGATATAACACATCCACAGGTTCTCCCGTATCCACTCTACTAGTTACATCCATGATTTACCTTTCATAAATCCATGCTGACTTTGTCCAATGATTTCACCACTTTGCAAATGTGCTGCGATCCCATCTTTAATAACTGACTCTAGCATTTTCCCCACGACCGATGTTAGACTAACTGGTCTGTAATTCCCCGTTTTCTCTCTCCCTCCCTTTTTAAAAAGTGGGGTTACATTAGCTACCCAGAGGGTGGTGAATCTGTGGAATTCTTTGCCCCAGACGGCTGTGGAGGCCAAGTCAATGGATATTTTTAAGGCAGAGATAGATAGATTCTCTATTAGTACGGCTGTCCAAAAAGGAAACCAAAGTTCTCAGAGAAAACCAACGCAGGTCACAGGGAGAACGTGCAAACTCCGTACAGACAGGATTGAACCCAGGTGTCTGGTGCTGCAAGCGCTGCAAGACACCAGCTCTACCGCTGCACCACCATGCCACACATCCACGATCCTCTGGTGAAGATACGTCGGCTGGTGCTGGTGTGCTCGGAGATCCAGGACTGACAATGACCGACTGGTGAGGGATTCCAAATCAAGATGGTGTTTACCTGAGGGGGAACGGAAAGTGGCGTCACAGGCAAACTTTGGCCTTCTCACCTGAAAAGCTGTCTCTTCCAGCCAGCACCGCCATTCAATGTGATCATGGCTGATCATCCCCAATCAGTACCCCGTTCCTGCCTTCTCCCCATATCCCCTGACTCCGCTATCCTTAACAGCCCTATCTAGCTCTCTCTTGAAAGTATCCAGAGAACCGGCCTCCACCGCCCTCTGAGGCGGAGAATTCCACAGACTCACAACTCTCTGTGAGAAAAAGTGTTTCCTCGTCTCCGTTCTAAATGGCTTACCCCTTATTCTTTAACTGTGGCCCAATATTTGATCTACCAATATATGTCCTCCAGTCTGAGGCCAGGAGGGGATAGAATGAATTGGCATCCAAGACAGGAATGTTGGTTCTTCCCAGACTGGGAAATGCCCTGGACAGGCAGAGGCATCAGGAACAAACCCAAATAGTCCATTGGAGGATGGACTATTTGCATAAATCACTGCAGGATATTGTGAAAGCAGGAGTATAAAGGGTGATCCTGTTCCCGAATGGAGAGAGAACCATCCTCAGACACCGTGGGTAGACAGAAATGCTGGAGAAACTCAGTGGGTGAGGCAGCATCTGTGGAGCGAAGGAATAGGTGACGTTTCGGGTAGAGACCCTTCTTCAGACTGATGTCGGGGAGGGGGGGAGAGAGGGCGGGAAGAAGAAAGGAAGAGGTGGAGACAGTGGGCTGTGGGAGAGCTGGGAAAGGGAGGGGAAGGAGGGAGAAAGCAAGGACTACCTGAAATTGGAGGTCAATGTTCATACCGCTGGGGTGTAAACTACCCAAGTGAAATATGTGGTGCTGTTCCTCCAACTTACCTCAACGCAGATACCACGTGCATTTTCACCATGTGAATTGTCCCAACACAGCATGCTGCTCATATGTAGCCACACGCTAACCCCGGGTCCAATCACCACACATTAAAGCTACCCTACACACACCAGGGTGAAGGGTACATTCATACCAAGCCAATTAACCTGTAAACCTGCAGGAAAGAACTGCAGGTGCTGGTTAAATCGAAGGTAGGCACTAAATGCTGGAGTAACTCAGCGGGACAGGCAGCATCTCTGGAGCGAAGGAGTGGGTGACGTTTCGGGTCGAGACCCTTCTTCAGACTGATGTCGGGGGAGTGGGCGGGACAGAGATAGAATGTAGTCGGAGACAGTAAGACTGGTGGGAGAACTGGGAAGGGGGAGGGGATGGAGAGAGAGGGAAAGCAAGGGCTATCTGAAGTTAGAGAAGTCAATGTTCATACCGCTGGGGTGTAAGCTGCCCAAGCGAAATATAAGGTGCTGTTCCTCCAATTTGTACTGGGCCTCACTCTGACAATGGAGGAGGCCCAGGACAGAAAGGTCAGATTGGGAATGGGAGGGGGAGTTGAAGTGTTGAGCAACCGGGAGATCAGGTTGGTTAAGACGGAGTGAGTGGAGGTGTTCAGCGAAACGATCGCCGAGCCTGCGCTTGGTCTCACCGATGTACAGGAGTTGGCACCTGGAACAACGGATACAGTAGATGAGGTTGGAGAAGGTGCAAGTGAACATCTGCCTTGCCTGGAAAACCTACAAACCTGCACGTCTTTGGAATGTGGGAGGAAACCGAAGATCTCGGAGAAAGCCCACGCAGGTCACGGGGAGAACGTACAAACTCCGTACAGACAGCACCCGTAGTCAGGATGGAACCCGGGTCTGGGGCAGAAGAACAACTACAAGACTGTTTGGAGTCTGTAGACTGGGCTATGTTCAAGGACTCGGCAACAGACTTGAATGAATACGCCACAGTCGTTACAGACTTCATAAAGAAATGTGTGGAGGACTGCATCCCTATAAAAACCTTCCGAGTGTTACCCAATCAGAAACCTTGGATGAACTGTGAGATCCACAAGCTTCTGAAGGCCAGACACCGGGCATTCATGTCTGATGACACAGTGGTCTATAAGAAGTCCAGATACGACCTCGGTAAGGCCATCAAAAAGGCCAAAAGATGAGACAGATGTTCGGCAGCTGTGGCGGGGACTGGATGCAATCACCTCTTACAAGGCGAAACCAGGAGGCAGCTCGGATGTCGGCGATACATCACTCCCTGATGAGCTCAATGCATTTTACGCACGCTTTGATAGGGAGAACACCGATGTGCCTTCCCGAGCCCCTATTCGCTGTGATGGTATTTCAGTCTCAGTCACAGAGGCCGACGTCAGGAAATCCTTCAGGGGGATGAACCCTCGAAAAGCGTCTGGACCTGATGGCATACCTGGTCGTGTCCTAAAATCCTGTGCGGACCAACTGGCTGGAGTTTTTACGGACATTTTCAACCTGTCACTTCTGAGGTCTGAGGTTCCCACCTGCTTCAAAAGGGCATCAATAATACCGGTGCCCAAGAAGAGCAAGGTGACCTGCGTCAATGACTATCGACCAGTGGCACTTACGCCTGTGGTGATGAAGTGCTTCGAGAGGTTGATCATGGTGCAAATCAACTCCTACCTCGACAAAAACCTGGACCCACTGCAGTTCGCTTACCGTCACAACAGATCAACAGTGGACGTGATCTCGCTGGCCTTCCACTCCGCTCTGGACCACTTGGACAACAAAAACTCATATGTCAGGCTGCTATTTATTGACTACAGCTCGGCATTTAACACAATCATCCCCTCCAAGCTGGTTACCAAACTCGCAGAACTGGGTCTTTGCGCATCCCTCTGCAACTGGATCCTCGACTTCCTCATCCGCAGACCACAGTCTGTTCGTATTGGTGGAAATGTGTCAGACTCGATAACAATCAGCACGGGAGCACCTCAGGGCTGCGTGCTCAGCCCCCTGCTGTACTCACTCTATACTCATGACTGCGTAGCCGGTCATAGCGCGAACTCCATCATCAAGTTCGCTGACGACACCACTATTGTGGGACGTATCACTGATGGGGATGAGTCCGAGTATAGAAGAGAGATCGAGCGACTGTCCATATGGTGCTGGTCCTGGCCCTCAACACCAGCAAAACCAAGGAACTGATTGTGGACTTTGGAAGGAGTAGGATGGGGACCCACAGTCCTGTTTATATCAACGGGTCGATGGTTGAAACGGTCAAGAGCTTCAAATTCCTGAGCGTGCACATCTCTGAAGATCTTTCTTGGTCCGAGAACACAGATGCAATTATTAAGAAAGCTCATCAGCGCCTCTACTTCCTGAGAAGATTACGGAGAGTTGGTCTGTCAAGGAGGACTCTCTCTAACTTCTACAGGTGTACAGTAGAGAGCTTGCTGACCGGTTGCATCGTGGCTTGGTTCGGCAACTTGAGCGCCCTGGAGAGGAAAAGACTCCAAAAAGTGGTAAACACTGCCCAGTCCATCATCGGCTCTGACCTTCCTTCCATCGAGGGGTCTATCGCAGTCGCTGCCTCAAAAAGGCTGGCAGCATCATCAAGGACTCACACCACCCTAGCCACACACTCATCTCCCTGCTACCTTCAGGTAGAAGGTACAGGAGCCTGAAGACTGCAACAACCCGGTTTAGGAATAGCTGCTTCCCCACAGCCATCAGGCTATGAAACCTGGCTCGGAACTCTGAACATTAATATCCCTCCATCTGTTATTTGCACTTTATTAATTTATTAAGTCATGGGTGTATTTATGTATAGAATTGTAGTCAATGCCTTCTATGTTCTGTTGTGCTATGCAAAGAAAGATTTTCATTGTCCTGTCAGGGACACATGACAATACACTCTTTTGACTCTTTTGACTCTTTTGACTCTTTTGACTCTTTTGACTCTTTGGGTCTCTGGCGCTGTGAGGCAGCAACTCTACCGCTGCGCCACCATATTGATGGCAGTGAGATGATCACAGAGCCACAGAGTTGTACACCAGAGTCACGGGCCGCCACATCTATGCCAACTGTCTACGCATTTACAATTATAGAGATAGACAGTAATACGGCACTTAAACAGACCCTTCGGCCCACATCGCCCATACTAACCAAGATGCCTTTACAAGCCCGTGTTGAGCCCATATCCCTCTAAACCTTTCCTATCCATGTATCTGTCATTTACTTTCTCCAACCATCCAGCCAACCATGTCATCTCTGGGTGCCCGCTCTACCACCCACCACATGGAGCTCTGTCAGGGCCTGGCAGACACTGATGCCAACAGAGGCAACAACCTGGCTGCTCAACACCCGGCGCGACATCTAACTATCCCTGTGGTTTATGTTTCATTCGCAAGAAGAAGAAGACTTTCTCCGACTTCAAGTGACCCTTTCATCCCCTCTCTCTCTCTCTCTCTCTGTCCTGGGTCATCATAATACTTTCATTGCCATTCTGTTGAGTCCCTCCGTCTTCCCATTTCCTCAGTTATCATTGCTTTTTGCCAATCTTCTATCCATTTCTCCGAAGTATCATCTATATCTCCCGGCTCTCAGTGTGAAGAAGGATCTCGACCCGAAACGTCACCCATTCCTTCTCTCCAGAGATGCTGCCTGACCCGCTGAGTACCAGCATCTGGAGCTTCTTCCTACACATGTTTAAATCTTACCAGGTTGAAACCGAACCTAAAGGGCCTGTCCCACTTGCCGATTTTTTCGGCAACTGCCGGGGTCATTGACTGACGCATCAGAGTCGCTGAAAGACTTTGAACATTTCAAAATCCAGCCGCGACAAAAGAAAATGTTGCGACATCTCGAGGAGACACCGCGCGTCAATATGTTGACACGCCGCGACCATGGGCGATATTTCCGGTGACCTGATACGTCAGTCAATGTTGCCGACAGTCGCTGAAATAATGGCCAAGTGTGACAGGCCCTGTAAGTAATGTCAAAATTATTGTGTTTGCAATCTGGACAGATCAATGTAGATTAATTACCACAAGCGCTGATCCCATCTGACCAGCGTTAGGTAGCAGGCCCTGGATAAATATGATATCGCCCTCTCTGCTTGCTTTGGCACCCTCACCATTCATAGTATATTTTGATAACTAACACTCCTATGATTTCCATAACCTCCCGCTTCCTTTGGAAAAGCAGCCCACCTTACTCCCTTCCTCTGCCGAGAGGAGACTGCGGTTTAAATGTGATTGAGAGGGAGCAGACGTTCCTCTGGTACATTGCCCACAGCTTCATTGTTCACAGGTGACTCAGCCATTGGCCCGATGCAGATTTCCCTGGAAGCGTACATTCCATTCCCAATAACATCAGAGCAATCCGCAATTCAGATCAGTGTCGCTCTCCTGATCTCAGCTTCAAATCATCATCATGACCGACTGACATCCAAATGTTAATTACGTTTACGGAAACAGGCACTTTGGCCAATCGAGTCCGTGACGTCCAGCGATCCACGGACTGGGGAAATCTACAATCTTTAGACAAAGCCAATTAACCTACAAACCTGTACGTCTTTGGAGTGTGGGAGGCAAGCAGAGATCCTGGAGAAAACCCACGCAGGTCACGGGGAGAACGTGCAAGCTCCGTACAGACAGCAGCTGTAGTCAGGATGGAACCCGGGTCTCTGGCGCTGTGAGGCAGCAACTCTACCGCTGCACCACCGTGCCGCACAATAGAACCATTCTGCTACCACACAGGGATAGGTGGCAGCACAGCAGGTGGAGCTGCTGTCTCACAGCGCCACAGACCCAGTTCCAATCCTAACCTCAGGTACTGTCTGCGTGGAGTTTGCACGTTCTCCCTGTGACAGCGTGGGTTTCCTCCGGGTGCTCTGGTTTCCTCCCACATCCCAAAGACGTGTGGGTTTGCAGGTTAATTGGCCTTTGTAAATTGGCCCAAGTGTGCTGAGAGTGGAAGAATCTAGAAGGAATTTATGAAAATATGGAGAAAATAAAGGTAGACACACAATGCTGGAGGAGGTCAACGGGTCGGGCAGCTTCCTTGAAGAACATGGAGAGGTGACATATTGGGATGGGACCCTTCTTCAGACCCGACAAGACTCAAAACATACCGACCCGTAACGTCACCTATCCATGTTCTCCACAGATGCTGCCTGACCCGCTGAGTTACTCCAGCACTCTGTGAAACGTCACCTATCCATGTTCTCCACAGATGCTGCCTGACCCGCTGAGTTACTCCAGCACTCTGTGAAACGTCACCTATCCATGTTCTCCACAGATGCTGCCTGACCCGCTGAGTTACTCCAGCACTCTGTGAAACGTCACCTATCCATGTTCTCCACAGATGCTGCCTGACCCGCTGAGTTACTCCAGCACTCTGTGAAACGTCACCTATCCATGTTCTCCACAGATGCTGCCTGACCCGCTGAGTTACTCCAGCACTCTGTGAAACGTCACCTATCCATGTTCTCCACAGATGCTGCCTGACCCGCTGTACAGCAGGAAATCAAGTCCAGTTTATAACCAGTGCGTGCAGGAAAATGTCATCAGATTTTGTTTTTAAAAATGTGTCCCTTATGAGAGATCGTTATTAGGTCATAGAGTGACACAGCGTGGAAACAGGCCCTTCGGCCCAATTTGCCCACCCCCCCCCCCCCAACAATGTCCCAGCTACACTAGTCCCACCTGCCTGCATTGGTCCATATCCCTCCAAACCTGCCCTATCCATGTACCTGTCTAACTGTTTCTTAAACTATGGGATAGTCCCAGCCGCAACTACCTCCTCTGGCAGCTTGTTCCATACACCCACCACCCTTCGTGTGGAAAAGTTACCCCTCAGATTCCTATTAAATCTTTTCCCCTTCACCTTGAACCTATGTCCTCTGGTCCTAGATTCCCCTACTCTGGGCAAGAGACTCTGTGCGTCTGCCCGATCTATTCCTCTCATGATTTTATACACCTCTATAAGATCATTCCTCATCCTCCTGCGCTCCATGGAATAGAGACCCAGCCTACTAAACCTCTCCCTGTAGCTCACACCCTCTAGTCCCAGCAAATCCATGTAAATCTTTTCTGTACCCTTTCCAGCTTGACAATATCTTTCCTATAACATGGTGCCCAGAACTGAACACAATATTCTAAATGCCGTCTCACCAACGTCTTATACAACTGCAACATGACCTCCCAACTTCTATACTCAATACTCTGACTGATGAAGGTCAAAGTGCCAAAAGCCTTATTGACCACCTTATCTACCTGTGACTCGACCTTCAAGGAATCATGCACCTGTACTCCTAGATCCCTCTGCTCTACAACACTACCCAGAGGCCGACCATTCACTGTGTAGGTCCTGCCCTTGTTCGACGTCCCAAAATGCAGCACCTCACACTTCTCTGTATTAAATTCCATCAATCATTCCTCTGCCCACCTGGCCAATCGATCCAGATCCTGCTGCAATCTGCAAAACCACTCACTTTTGTATCATCAGCAAACTTGCTAATCTTGCCCTGTATGTTCTCATCCAAATCATTGATGTAGATGACAAACAGTACCGGGCCCAGCACCGAACCCTGAGGCACACCACTAGTCACAGGCCTCCAGTCTGAGAAGCAACCTTCCACCATCACCCTCTGCTTCCTTCCATGGAGCCAATTTGCTATCCATTCAGCTATCTCTCCTTGGATACCATGCCATCTAACCTTCCAGAGCAGCCTACCATGCAGACCCTTGTCGAATGCTTTGCTGAAGTCCACATATACAATATCTACAGCTCTGCCCTCATCCACCTTTTTGGTCACGTCTTCAAAAAACGCAATCAGATTTGTGACACGACCTCCCACATACAAAACCATGCTGACCATCCCTAATCAGCCCTTGCCCATCCAAATGCCTGTATATCCTATCCCTCAGAATACTCTGCGGAACTTTCCAACTACAGATGTTAATCTCACCGGCCTATAGTTCCCAGCATTTTCCCTGCAGCCCTTCTTGAAAAGAGACACAACATTTGCCGACCTCCAGTCCTCCGGCACCTCACCTGTATTTAAAGACGACTCGTAAATTACAACCAGGACTCCCGCAATTTCCTCTCTAGTTTCCCACAATGTCCATGGATATATCAGATCAGGCCCTGGAGATTTGTCTACCTTCATACACAATAGTACCTCCAGTACTTCATCGACAGTAACCCTGACTGCTCTCAAGACACTTCCAGTGACTGCCCCAAGTTCCTCCTTCCTGCTGTCTTTCTCCTGGGTAAATACAGAGGAGGGTTGGACACAAAAGGCTGGAGAAACTCAGCGGGTGCAGCAGCATCTAAGGAGCGAAGGAGATAGGCGACGTTTCGGGTCGAGACCCTTCTTCAGACCCTCGATTCTCCAGCATCTGCAGTTCCTTCTTTAACACTAAATACAGATGAGCGTAGCTTGACTTCTCCTGACGTGGGTGCTGTTGTAGATTGTCGCCAGGTTAACGTAGGTTGCCGCCGGTTTTTGTTGTTGAAGCAATGATTCTATTTTACATTTTATGTTGTAGGGCGGGTGTCCAGTCGCCGGTTTCTCGGCGACCTGCTGTGACTATGACAGTCACCGGCAGTCGCCTACAAATATGCTAAGTGGGACAGGCCCTTTATATTGTGTCTTGCTGACCAGCTCTGGAGCATGTTTACGGCAGGGTTAAATGCACTGGAGCATTCAATGGAATTCCATCCATGGGCACATCAGTGCTGAGGCCATAAAGAGAAGTCAATAAGGTTTTAGCACCGACAGTCATGCCTCACTAATCCAGTGTAATTCCTGTGAAGGGGATTGAACTCGGTGACGAGGCCAATGCAGCCTGTAGACTTTATGTGGCCTTAATATAAAAGGTTTCCAGAGGAGACTGAAACTTACAGCAGCTCTGTCGGATGGTTTCTGGGCAAAGGAAAGTAGAAGGTAAGGAAGGTGCCTTAACCAAACGTCGCTGAACAAGAACGTATCTCCTGTCTATCCCACAGCCCAACGTCACATGGAGAAAGACCCAATAGAATCGTAAAGACAGAGATATTAAATGGAGACGCAAGGAACTGCAGATGCTCAGTCACAGAGTCTGACAGCATGGACACAGGCCCTTCGGCCCAACCTGCCCATGCCTACCAACATACCCCATCAACATTGGTCCCAAAGTGCTGGAGTAACTCAGCGGGTCTATGCTATGAGTATGCAGGGTGACTTGGACA
This sequence comes from Raja brachyura, assembly GCA_963514005.1. Next base: position 1,000,553 of record OY740783.1, on the reverse strand, counting down.
CATTGGGAGACATACAAGATTATTAAAGGTTTGGGCACGGTAGAGGCAGGAAACATGTTCCCGGTGTTGGGGGAGTCCAGAACCAGGGACCACACACAGTTTAAGAATAAGGGGTCGGCCATTTAGAACTGAGACAAGGAAACACTTTTTCTCACAGAGAGTTGTGAGTCTGTGGAATTCTCTGCCTCAGAGGGAGGCAGGCTCTCTGGATATTTTCAAGAGAGAGCTAGATAGGGCTCTTAAAAATAGCGGAGTCAGGGGATATGGGGAGAAGGCAGGATCGGGGTACTGATTGTGGATGATCAGCCATGATCACAGTGAATGATGGTGCTGGCTCGAAGGGCCGAATGGCCTCCTCCTGCACCTGTTGTCTATTGTCAATCCCACTTTCCTCCTCATCTCCTTTCTAAAGGTGCGTCCTTTTACACTGAGGCTGTGGCCTATGGTTCTTAACTCCCCCACTAGTGGAAACACCATTTCCATGTGACTGTGTGGGTTTTATCCGGGTGCTCTGGTTTCCTCCTGAACTGCAAAGATGTCCAGGTTTATAGGTTAATTGGCTTTGGTTAAATTGTAAATTGTTCCTGGTGTGTAGTTGGATGGTGCTAGTGATTGCTGGTCTTCACAGACTCGGTGGGCCGAAGGGCCTGTTGCCGCATAATATGCCGCACCCTTTGACCCCTCATCTCCCTACTAAAGGTACGCCATTATATTCTGATGCTGTGACCTCTGGGGTCCTAGACTCTCCCACTAGTGGAAACATCCTCTCCACATCCACTCTATCCGGGCCTTTCACTGTTTGGTAAGTTTCACTGAGGTCCCCCCTCGTTCTTCTAAACTCCAGCGAGTACAGGCCCAGTGCCGGCAAACGCTCATCATATGTTAACCCACTCATTCCTGGAACATCCTCGTTAAACTGATCTCATCTGCCTGTACATGACCCAGATCCCGCTATTATTTCCACTTCCATGTGCCTATCCAAACGCCTCTAAAACGCCACTATCGTTTCTATATCACCATATAACAATTACAGCACGGAAACAGGCCCTCTCGGCCCTTCCAGTCCGTGCCGACCATTTATTTTCCCTTAGTCCCATCTACCTGCACTCAGACCATACCCCTCCATTCCCTTCCCGTCCATATACCTATCCACTTTACTTTTAAATGTTAAAATCGATCCTGCCTCCACCACTTCTGCTGGAAGCTCATTCCACACAGCCACCACTCTCTGAGTAAAGAAGTTCCCCTTTGTGTTACCCCTAAACTTCTGTCCCTTAATTCTCATGTCATGCCCTCTTGTTTGTATCTTCCCTACCCTCAATGGGAAAAGCTTATCCACGTCAACACTGTCTATCCCTTTCATCATTTTAAAGTCCTCAATCAAGTCCCCCCTTAACCTTCTGCGCTCCAAAGAATAAAGACCTAACTTGTTCAACCTTTCTCTGTAACTTAGTTGCTGGAACCCAGGCAACATTCTAGTAAACCTCCTCTGTACTCTCTCTATTTTGTTGACATCCTTCCTATAATTAGGCGACCAAAATTGTACACCATACTCCAGAATTGGTCTCACCAATGCCTTGTACAATTTTAACATGACTTCCCTACTCCTATATTCAATGCTCTGATTTATAAGGCCAGCACACCAAAAGCTTTCTTTACCACCCTATCTACATGCGATTCCACCTTCAGGGAATTATGCACAGTTATTCCTAGATCCCTCTGTTCCACAGCATTCCTCAATTCCCTACCATTTACCATGTACGTCCTATTTTGATTTGTCCTGCCAAGATGTAGCAACTCACACTTATCAGCATTAAACTCCATCTGCCATCTTTCAGCCCACTCTTCCAAATGGCCCAAATCTCTCTGTAGACTTTGAAAATCTACTTCATTATCCACAGCACCCCCTAACTTAGTATCATCTGCATACTTACTTATCCAATTTTCCACCCCATCATCCAGATCATTGATGTACATGACAAACAACAGTGGACCCAACACAGATCCCTGAGATCACCGGCTTCCAACCTGACAAACAGCCATCCACCATTACTCTCTGGCATCTCCCATTCAGCCACTGTTGAATCCATCCATATAAAGCCATATCATATTGGATATGGGCCAAAGGCAGATAAAAGCCCAGAGGGTGGGCACGAGCACAGTGACCTAAGGGGCTAGTACTGTGCTAAACAGCTCCATGACTCTATGAGTGGCCCCATAGCAGAAGCGTCCAAGTCGCGGGGCTGGAAACTGGACGTGCCCATTCTGCTTCAACCATCTTATCTAGTCCACACACACAAGATTAGAAGCTGTTCACCCAGGGCAGAGCACACTTCTCTGCATCTGCACAACGGTGTCTGTCTTGTCGCTCCTTGTGCTTCTTGTGTACGGTGGTGGAAGGATCGGTGGAAACAGTGGCCGCGATCGATGTGAACGCTCTTTCCTTGACCCCTGCCACCACCATCATCTACTGCGACAAGTGATGGCTCCCACTGATTGTGGCCGGAAGCTTGCGTCCTTTTCAGAACGGACGATGACAGCGAGGCCAACATCTGTAACAAGATGGACTCGAAAGAAGAAAGCTCTATGAGTGGTAGGGAGTAGTTTATGGGAACGTGACAGAGTAAATTGGGTGCTTTGGGTGGCACTGTGTAAAAATGGGTGCTCAGTGGAGTGTATAGACTCGATGGGCCGAAGGGTCTGTGTCAGTGCTGCATCGTTCTGTTACTAGAGTGATACAGCACAGAAACAGGCCCTTCGGCCCAACTTGCCCACACCAACCAACATGTCCCATCTACACCAGTCCCACCAGCCTGCGTTTGGCCCAGATCCCTCCAATCCTGTCCTATCCAAGTCAGTCAAGAGAGTTTATTTATTGTCATGTGTCCCAGGTAGGACAATGACATTCCTGCTTGCTGCAGCACAACAGGATATTGTAAACATAAATACAGGGCAGTTCAGTTCAATATACATATAAATAAACAGATAAAGTGCAATAGGCTGTTACAGTTCAGAGTCTGCTTGTTGGCGCGTTTAATAGACTGATGGCTGTGGGGAAGAATCCGTTCCTGAACCTGGATGTTACAGATTTCAGGCTCCTGTACCTTCTACACGAAGGTAGCGGAGAGATAAGTGTGTGGCCAGGATGGTGTGGGTCCTTGATGATGCTGGCAGCCGTTTTGAGGCAGCGACTGCGATAGATCCCTTCGATGGTGGGGAGGTCAGAGCTGATGATGGACTGGGCAGTGGTCACAACTTTCTGCATTCTTTTCCACCCCTGGACGTTCAAGTTGCCGAACCAAGCCACGATGCAACCGGTCAGCAAGCTCTCTACTGTGCACCTGTAGAAGTTAGAGAGAGTCCTCATACCTGTCTAGCTGCTTCTCAAACATTGGGATAGTCCCTGCATTAACTACCTCCTCTGGCAGCTCGTTCCATACACCCACCACTCATTGTGTGAAAAAGTTTCCCCTCTGATTCCTATATCATCTTTTCCTCTTCACCTTAAATCGTTGTCCTCTGGTCCTCGATTCCCCTACTCTGGGCAAGAGACTCTGTGCGTCTACCTGACCTATTCCTCTCATGATTTAATAAACTTGATTTACCTTGCGGTCTTGGCTGGGGCTGTATCCAATTTGTAAAATGGCAGCTATATAAAATGTCTTTGGTGTAAACATAGGTGGTGAGTGGACATAGACTCGGTGAGACACGGCCTGTGTATGCAGCATCTGTGAAGACTGAAGCAGGCTTGAACTGTCATGTGCTGGAAGGAACTGCAGGTGCTGGTTTAAACCGAAGGTAGACACAAAATGCTGGAGTAACTCAGAGGGCCAGGCAGCAACTCTGGAGAGAAGGAACGTTCTGGGTCGAGACTGCAGGATCTTCTCAGGCCAGCACTGGAGCTGCCAGACAGACAGACGTCTAACCTTGAGCGTGTGATCACATGACGCAAGCACCAGCGGCATTGTTTGTCAAGGACAAAGATTCCAGACACTTTCCTGTGGGAAGTTGCAAACAGCCAGAATGTGCCCCTCAGCTCCAGGGTACCGGACAATTCCCACAAGTGACATCTATTTCCATGCACTCCGGCAGCCCTGTGTGTCCCCACCCGCTGTGGGAAACACAGCAACAACACAAGCATTGGTTCAGTAGCCGCAGAAAGGCAACTGTGAAATGCAACGTTCCATATCGGAGAATCACACAGCATGGCTCTCTGGCCCGAGCCATCCCTGCTCACCAAGATGCTCCATCTACGCTGATTCCAGTCATATTGTCACAGACACACCAAGACACCGTAACAGAGACACAGAGACACAGAGATACAGAGTCACAGTCACAGAGACACAGTCACAGAGACACATAGACACAGAGTCACAGAGACACAGAGAAAACAGGGACACAGTCACAGAGACACAGAGTCACAGAGACACAGTCACAGAGACACAGTCACAGAGACACAGACACACAGAGTCACAGAGACACAGTAACAGAGACACAGAGACACAGAGTCACAGAGACACAGAGTCACAGAGACACAGAGACACAGAGTCACAGAGACACAGAGTCACAGAGACACAGTCACAGAGTCACAGAGACACCGAGACACAGAGACACAGAGACACAGAGTCACAGAGTCACAGAGACACAGAGACACAGTCACAGAGTCACAGAGACACAGAGTCACAGTCACAGAGACACAGAGACACAGAGACACAGAGACACAGAGTCACAGAGTCACAGAGTCACAGAGACACAGTCACAGAGTCACAGAGACACCGAGACACCGAGACACAGAGACACAGAGACACAGAGTCACAGAGTCACAGAGACACAGTCACAGAGTCACAGAGTCACAGAGACACAGAGTCACAGAGACACAGTCACAGAGTCACAGAGACACAGAGTCACAGAGACACAGAGTCACAGAGACACAGTCACAGAGTCACAGAGACACAGAGTCACAGAGTCACAGAGATACAGAGACACAGAGACACAGTCACAGAGACACAAAGTCACAGAGACACAGAGACACAGACACAGACACAGAGTCACAGAGACACAGAGACACAGAGTCACAGAGACACAGAGACACAGTCACAGAGACACAGATACACAGTAACAGAGACACAGAGACACAGTCACAGAGACACAGACACAGCCACAGAGTCACAGAGACACAGAGTCACAGAGACACAGAGACACAGTCACAGAGACACAGAGACACAGAGTCACAGAGAAACAGAGACACAGTCACAGAGACACAGAGACACAGAGACACAGAGTCACAGAGACACAGAGACACAGAGTCACAGAGACACAGTCACAGAGACACAGAGTCACAGAGACACAGAGTCACAGAGACACAGTCACAGAGACACAGATACACAGAGTCACAGAGACACAGAGTCACAGAGACACAGAGTCACAGAGACACGGAGACACAGAGACACAGAGACACAGAGTCACAGAGACACAGTCACAGAGACACAGACACAGAGTCACAGAGTCACAGAGACACAGAGTCACAGAGACACAGAGACACAGAGACACAGAGACACAGAGTCACAGAGACACAGTCACAGAGATACAGAGACACAGAGACACAGTCACAGAGACACAAAGTCACAGAGATAGAGACACAGAGACACAGTCACAGAGACACAGATACACAGTAACAGAGACACAGACACAGAGACACAGAGTCACAGAGACACAGAGACACAGTAACAGAGACACAGAGACACAGTCACAGAGACACAGATACACAGTAACAGAGACACAGACACAGAGACACAGACACAGAGTCACAGAGACACAGAGACACAGAGACACAGAGACACAGAGTCACAGAGACACAGTAACAGAGACACAGAGACACAGAGACACAGACAGAGACACAGAGTCACAGAGACACAGCCACAGAGACACAGATACACAGTAACAGAGACACAGACACAGAGACACAGAGACACAGAGACACAGAGACACAGAGTCACAGAGACACAGTAACAGAGACACAGAGACACAGAGACACATACACAGACACAGAGTCACAGAGACACAGAGACACAGTAACAGAGACACAGAGACACAGAGACACAGAGTCACAGAGACACAGTAACAGAGACACAGAGACACAGAGACACAGACAGAGACACAGAGTCACAGAGACACAGCCACAGAGACACATACACAGACACCGAGACACAGAGACACAGAGTTACAGTCACAGAGACACAGAGACACAGAGTCACAGAGACACAGACACAGAGACACATACACAGACACCGAGACACAGAGACACAGAGTTACAGTCACAGAGACACAAACACATGATTTTATACACCTGAGTATGATCATCTCTCATCCTCCTGCACTTCAAGGAATAGATACCCAGCCCACTCAACCTCTCCCTGTAGCTCACACCCTCTACCCTTCCAGTTTGACAACATCCTTCTGTAACATGGTGCCCAGACAGAACACAATACTCCAAATGCGGCCTCATCAACATCTAATACAACTGCAACGTGACCTCCCAACTCTATACTCAATACATGACTGAGAAAGACCAATGTAGCAAAAGCCAAGATGCTGCTGCAATGTTTCACGACCATCTTCACTGACTGGCCTACAACACAAGGCAAGTCACGTGTTATTCGTCACGTGCACATAAAGTGCGGTGAAATGAATTTGCCAGCAGCGGTACAATGATAAAGAACACACAACACACAATACAAATGTAACACAGACATCCACACAGCATTCATCACTGTGGTGGAAGGAACCATCGAAACATAGAAATTAGGTGCAGGAGTAGGCCATTCGGCCCTTCGAGCCTGCACCGCCATTCAATATGATCATGGCTGATCATCCAACTCAGTATCCCGTACCTGCCTTCTCTCCATACCCTCTTTAGCCACAAGGGCCACATCTAACTCCCTCTTAAATATAGCCAATGAACTCAGATTTGGAGACCAGACCTATACGCAATACTTCAGGTGTGGTCTCACCAAGACCCTGTACAACTGCAGTAGAACCTCCAGCACAGAAGGCACAGCATTTGGCACAACAGTCCTCCTCCATTCCCCCCGTGGTCGTGACCTCCACCCTCCGCACTCGCCACTGCGGGCGTCCAGATGTTCAGACGAGGTAAGTCCAGGTAAGTCTTGAAACGGTGCCTCCCCACCGGAGACCGCAGCTTCAAGTTGGTGTAGGCCACAGAACTGAACACAATATACTAAATGCAGCCCCACCAAAACGATACAACTGCAACATGACCACCCAACGTCTACACCCAGCTTTGGACAAAATAAAATGTGCATTGGGAGTTAACAACCGAGAATAATTCTCTACATGTATGTTGCTTTGAATGTTTTATATTTATAAACACGTTCTTGCTGTGAGGGAACAGACTATTCTCCTGCTGCAGTTAGTTGAGAAAATAAAACAGCTATTGTGAGCGTCTGTCGATCTATCAAATGTAACCTCAGTGATTATTTCAACACTGTCATCCCCCCTCCCATTCCCACACTGACCCGAGTCTCCTCCACTGTCAGGGTGAGGCCCAACACAAACTGGAGGAACACCACCTCATATTCTATATCATAGGTGACGTTTCACAGAGTGCTGGAGTAACTCAGCGGGTCAGGCAGCATCTGTGGAGAACATGGATAGGTGACGTTTCACAGAGTGCTGGAGTAACTCAGCGGGTCAGGCAGCATCTGTGGAGAACATGGATAGGTGACGTTTCACAGAGTGCTGGAGTAACTCAGCGGGTCAGGCAGCATCTGTGGAGAACATGGATAGGTGACGTTTCACAGAGTGCTGGAGTAACTCAGCGGGTCAGGCAGCATCTGTGGGGAACATGGATAGGTGACGTTTCGGGTCGGGACCCTCCATCAGACTGATTATCGCAGGGGGGAGACAGGAAGAGACGAGGGGCAGCACAAAGCCTGGCGAGTGATAGGTGGATACGAGTGAGGGCGAGGGTTTGATCGGCAGATTGTTGGACAGATGCCAAAGATGAAATGACAAGTATAGATTTAGTTTGGTTTGGCTTATTGTTGTCACGTATATCGAGGTACAGTGACAAGCAGTTTGTTGTGTGCTGGCCAGCCAGCAGAAAGACAATACATGATTACAGCGTACACATACAGATACAGATACAGCCAGAGGGTGGTGAATCTGTGGAATTCATTGCCACAGATGGCTGTGGCGGCCGTCAATGGGTATTATTAAGGCGGGGATTGATAGCTTCTCGATCAGTACAGGTGTCAGGGGTTATGGGGAGAAGGCAGGAGAATGAGGTTGAGAGGGAGAGATAGATCAGCCATGATTGAGTGGTGGAGTAGACTTGATGGGCCGAATGGCCTAATTCTGCTCCTATAAATTACGGAGTTATGAACTTTAGTGCATGATATAAAGTCCAATAAAGTGTAGTCCGGGGTCTCCAATGAGGTGGCTGGTAGATCAGGGCCGCTCTCTAGTTGGTGGTAGGGTGGTGCAGCTGTCTGATAACAGTTGCAGATTGTGAAGCCTGTGACAGGAATTGAAGTGGAGGAGGGAGATAGAGAGAGAGAGAGAGATCTGGGTGCAAATGCAGGTGGTGCAGAATCTTGCATCCAACACAAAGTGCTTTTAGTCTCCATCCAAGCTGCCTCACCCGCTGAGTTTCTCCTGCATTTTTGTCTACCTTAGTTGTTAGTTTCTTGGTGTTAGTGATACAGCGCGGAAACAGGCCCTTCGGCCCGCCGAGTGCACACTGACCAGCGATCCCCGCACATTAACACTACCCTACACACAGTCAATTATCCTACAACCCTGCAAGTCTTTGGAGTGTGGGAGGAAACCGGAGCACCCGGAGAAAACCCACGCAGGTCACGGGGAGAACGTACAAACTCCGTACAGACAGCACCCGTAGTCAGGATGGAACCCGGGTCTCTGGCGCTGTGAGGCAGCAACTCTACCGCTGGTTCTTGGTTATTTGGTTACTTGGTCCTCCAAAATATTCCAACTGGAAATTAAACTGGAGGTGGTGAAGGGGGGGGTTTAGCCAGAGAGGGTTATTGGGAAGAAAGTGCCACTTTAAATTGAGTTGCATCTGGCTGGGCAACCGTGGCTTGGTGGAGATTATTCCATGCTTTAATAGTGCGTGGGAAGAACAAATTGCTGTACGCTGCGTGGACTTAATGCAGGTGTGAGGATTGGCTTTAGTACTGAGAGAGGCTGGCTGTCAGTACTAAACAGAGGTGCAGTGACGAGCTTTTGGTGCGTGCTAACCAGCCAGTGGAAAGACGATACATGATTACAATCATTTTGGTCTCCTAATTTGAGGAAGGACATCCTTGTGATTGAGGCAGTGCAGCGTAGGTTCACGAGATTGATCCCTGGGATGGCGGGACTGCCATATGAGGAAAGATTGAAAAGACTAGGCTTGTATTCACTGGAGTTTAGAAGGATGAGGGGGGATCTTATAGAAACATATACAATTATAAAAGGACTGGACAAGCTAGATGCAGGAAAAATGTTCCCAATGTTGGGCGAGTCCAGAACCAGGGGCCACAGTCTTAGAATAAAGGGGGGGGCATTTAAGGAGGTGAGAAAAAACATTTTCACCAGAGAGTTGTGAATTTGTGGAATTCCCTGCCACAGAGGGCAGTGGAGGCCAAGTCACTGGATAGATTTATGAGAGTTGGATAGAGCTCTAGGGGCTAGTGGAGTCAAGGGATATGGGGAGAAGGCAGGCACGGGTTATTGATAGGGGACGATCAGCCATGATCATATTGAATGGCGGTGCTGACTCGAAGGGCCGAATGGCCTCCTCCTGCACCCATTCTCTATGTTTCTAATGCAGCGTCCACAGTGACAGATACAGGATAAAGGGAATAACGTTTAATGCCAAAATAAACCCAGTAAAGACCGATTCAAGATAGTCCGAGTCAGCCCTTTCTTTGTTGGAAACGTCACCCATTCCTTCTGTCCTTGCTGCTGCCTGTCCCACTGAGTTACTCCAGCACTTTGTGTCTATCTTCCGTGTAAAGCAGCATCTGCAGTTCCTTCCTGCACAAAGGCAGACCCAGGGTGTGCAATGAGGTAGGTGAGTGGTTGAGGATTGCTGAAGGGAGTGGGATGGTTCAGTTGCCTGAAAACAGCTGGGAGGTTTGATGTCAGTCACACTGCGGCCACGTGGAGATAGATGTCAGTGGCGTTTGCTGGTCCCCCCTGTCCGTCCCTTCACTCTCCTCCCCTGCCCCCCTCCCCTCCCCTCCCCTCCCCGTCCCATCGCCTGCCAAGCCGCATATATAAGGAGTGCAGGGCGGGCAGGGCAGGCAGGCAGCGCTCCCAGAGTCGGCGAGGAGCTAGCGGTCAGTCTCAGTCTCAGTCTCAGTCTCAGTATCACCAGCAGCAGCAGCAGCAGACGAGGCGAGGCGAGGCGAGGCTGCCGGCCGGCATGATGCCCACACTCTGCCCGCCCGCTGCTGCCCCACTGCCCCCGGCTACTCGCGGCTGAAGCAGGACACCCACCCACACACCCACCCACACACACCCCCTCGCAGAGCCGGCCGGCCGGGCCGCAGGGCCGGGGATTACACGGTCGCCGCATCCCGGGACAAACATGCTGATTCTGGAGCTCGCTGTCTTTCTGGTTTACGCTGCCTTGCTGCACAGGGACTCCGCCTATGAATCCAGCCAAGACTACTACGATGATTACCAGGACCCGGTAGACGCCAAGGTAAAGGTAAATGCAGATGTTAATGTTAATGTTGCTGGCAGCAAGTTGCCGGCTGGCGGTGGCGGCTGTGTCTTTCTCGGGCAAGGTCGGCGCTCGCAGCGCGGCTGTGGAAGCCCAACCTGCCCCGACACTCACTCACACTCACATTCACACACACTCACCTCACACACACACACACTCACACTCACACTCACTCACTCACTCACACCCACCTCACACCTCAAACTCACACACACCTCACACTCACACTCACACCCACCTCACACTCACACCCACCTCAAACTCACACACACCTCACACCTCACACTCACCTCACACTTCACACTCACACCTAGACACCTCTGTAACTCACACACACTTCTACGTTCACATATAGATTGTCATTTATACAGAGTCCGGTGCAACTTCTCCATGCAGATAGATGTCTGCAACTTTTTAAAGCAGTTCCCCGCAAGGTTCACATCATTTTACATACACACCTCTGCAATGTACACGTGTGGATCGCTGCAACTTTCACGTGTGGATCGCTGCAACTTTCACGTGTAGATCGCTGCAACTTTCACGTGTGGATCGCTGCAACTTTCACGTGTAGATCGCTGCAACTTTCACGCGTGGATCGCTGCAACTTTCATGTGTGGATCGCTGCAACTTTCACGTGTAGATCGCTGCAACTTTCACGCGTGGATCGCTGCAACTTTGACGTGTAGATCGCTGCAACTTAAACATACAGAACTCGGCAACGTTTACACACAGGTCTCCCAAACTTTCACACAGTGATGTCTGCCACTTTTACAGATAAATCTCCGTAACTTTCACACACACACGCAGATGTCTGCGACTCGCCGATGTTGGGGGAGTCCAGAACCAGGGGCCACAGTTTAAGAATAAGGGGTAAGCCATTTAGAACGGAGACGAGGAAACACTTTTTCTCACAGAGAGTTGTGAGTCTGTGGAATTCTCTGCCTCAGAGGGCGGTGGAGGCCGGTTCTCTGGATACTTTCAAGAGAGAGCTAGATAGGGCTCTTAAAGATAGCGGAGTCAGGGGATATGGGGAGAAGGCAGGAACGGGGTACTGATTGGGGATGATCTGCCATGATCACATTGAATGGCGGTGCTGGCTCGAAGGGCCGAATGGCCTCCTCCTGTACCTATTGTCTATTGTCAGTCCCAGCCCGGGTCGGCCCAGTATGTGGGTACAAGACGTGAATGTGCTTCCACTACCGCAGGCAGGCAGTTGTAGGACATGCTGCTGCCCGGCCATTGACGGTTCCATTGTGGACACCTCTGTCATACAGCGGCGGCGCTGGCCGTGGGTTGAATGATTAACGGCGATGTAACAGTTGTGGGCATGCATGTAACTTTGTATACGTTGGAGAAGTCCAGTTCACATTGCCTTGCCGACACAATCTAACTCTCTTGAAAACATCCAGTGAATCGGCCTCCACCGCCGTCTGTGGCGGAGAATTCCACAGATTCACAACTCTCTGGGACAAAAAGTGTTTCCTTATCTCAGTCCCAAATGGCCGACTCCTTATTCTTAAACTGTGGCCCCTGGTTCTGGACTCCCCCAACATGGGGAACATGTTTCCTGCCTCTAGTGTGTCCAATCCTTTATTATATGTTTCTATGATTCCCTCTCATCCTTCTAAATTCCAGCGAATACAAGCCCAGTCGGCCCATCCATCCATAGACACAGAGTGCTGGAGTAACTCAGCGGGTCCGGCAGCACCGTGGAGAGAAGGAATGGGCGATGTTTCGGGTCGAGACCCTTCTTCAGACGGGGAGTCGGGAGAGGAAGGCAATCGTTTCTCGACCCGAAACGTCCCCAATTCCTTTCCCCCACAGATGCTGTCTGGCCCGTCAAATTACTCCAGCACTTTGTATCGATCTTAGGTTTAAACCAGCATCTGCAGTTCCATCTGCATAACGTACTACAACCCTGTAGTGTGGGGGGAAGCCGGAGCACCCGGAGAAACCCCACGCAGTCACAGGGTGAACGTGCAAACTCCGTAAAGGCAGCACCCGTGGTCAGGATTGAACCCGGGTCTGTGGGGCTGTGAGGCAGCAACTCTACGCGCCCCGGCTACCGGGTCTGGAGGGGCTGGAGCGGGGACTGCGAGCCGCCGCTAGCAGCAGGGACAGTGGGTGGGTCACGGAGCCCCTGCCGCCGGCTGTGAGAGGAGGGGAGGGGGGGGGGGGGGGTGAGCAGCAGCGGCTGGGCCGAGCGGCCGGGGAGAGAGGGCGAGCGAGAGAGAGGGAGAGGACTCTCCCTGGTCTCCCGGACAAGGGGCTGTGTAGGAGCGGACACGTCCCCGGGCCGTGCAGCGGTGCCGGGGTTAAAACAGCTGTCCGTCCCCTCGTTGACCACCGCACCCTCACCCCCACCCTCACCCCCACCCCCACCCCCACCCTCACCCCCACCCCCACCCCCACCCTCACCCCCACCCCCACCTTCACCCCCACCCCCACCCCCACCCCCACCCTCACCCTCACCCCCACCCCCACCCCCACCCCCACCCCCACCCTCACCCCCACCCTCACCCTCACCCCCACCCTCACCCCCACCCTCACCCTCACCCTCACCCTCACCCCCACCCTCACCCTCACCCCCACCCTCACCCTCACCCTCACCCCCACCCCCACCCCCACCCTCACCCTCACCCCCACCCTCACCCTCACCCCCACCGCTGGAGTAACTCAGCGGGTCAGGCAGCATCCGTGGAGAACATGGATAGGTGACGTTTCACACAGTGCTGGAGTAACTCAGCGGGCGACAATTCTGTCAACATGTTGGATGATGGCAGAAGCCAAGAGCGAGCTACATCTGACCCACGAGCGGGAAGGGTGTACATGATCATGATCATTGGGGAGAAGGCAGGAGAATGGGGTTAAGTGGAAAGGATAGATCAGCATTGATTGAATGGCGGAGTAGACTTGATGGGCCGAATGGTCGAATTCTGCTCCTAGAATATGACTCGAGGCGTCCACTAATTTGAGTAGCATGAATAACGTTTAGTGCAAGATAAAGTTCCATTAAAGATAGTCTGAGGGTTGCCAAGAAGGTCGATGGAAGGTCAGGACCGCTCTCTAGTTGGTGAGAGAACAGTTCAGTTGCCTGATAACAGCCGGGAAGAAACTGTCCCTGAATCTGTCCCTGAAGAAGGGTTTCGGCCCGAAACGTTACCTATTTCCTTCGCTCCATAGATGCTGCTGCACCCACTGAGTTTCTCCAGCACTTTGTGTACCCTGAATGTGGAGGTGTGCGTTCGTTTTCACACTTCTGTACCTCTTGCCTGATGGGAGAGGGGAGAAGAGGGAGTGGCCGGGGTGCGACTGGTCCTTGATGATGCTGCTGGCCTTGCCGAGGCAGCGTGAGGTGTAGATGGAGGCGATGGAAGGGAGGTTGGATTGTGGACGGTCTGGGCTGTGGCATGAAGGGTTTGGACTCTTCTTCACTCTAGATCTTGATGTGTTTGTGCTGCTGAGCAGCTATTTGCCGTTACTAAACCTTTAAACTACAACTGTTATATTGTTTAAAAGCATTTGATGGGACTCTGCACATCATCACTTGCTCTGAGGGAAATGACTATCATGTTTATGGGAATAACGTAATGTTACTTTCATACTGGGCGTTGGTGAGGCTGCATTTGGAGTATTGTGTTCAGTTCTGGCCACCCTGCTCTAGGAGATATAGTGTGAAGCCGGTGCAGAGAAGATTTACAGGTAGACAAAAATGCTGGAGAAACTCAGCGGGTGAGGCAGCATCAGTCTGAAGATGAGTCGAGACCCGAAACGTCACCTATTCCTTCGCTCCACAGATGCTGCCTCACCCGCTGAGTTTCATGAAGGGTCTCGACCCGAAACGTCATCTATTCCTTCGCTCCACAGATGCTGCCTCACCCGCTGAGTTTCTCCAGCATTTTTATCTACCATCGATTTTTCCAGCATCTGCACTTCTTTCTTAAACAGAGAAGATTTACAAGGATGTTTCTGGGTCTTGAGGACCTGAGCTAGAGAGAGAGGTTGAGAAGGCTAGGACGTTATTCTTTGGAGCACAGGAAACCGAGGGGTGATCTTATAGAGGTGTGTAAGATCATGGGATGTGTAGACAAGTCTTTTACCCCCAGAGTCGGGGAATTGAGGACCAGAGGACATAGGTTTAAGTTGGGAGGGGAAAGATTTAGTAGACACCTGAGGGGCGACTTTTTCACACAGAGGGTGACGGGTAAATGGATCAAACTGCCACTGGAGGTAGTTGAGGAAGGCACGATAGCAATACATAGAAGACATTTGGACAGGTACATGGATTAGGAAAAGTTTAGAGGAATATGGGGCAAATGTGGGCAAGTGGGACTCTCGATGGGGCATGTTGGATGGCATGGCCTAGATGGGCTGAAGGGTCTGGTTCCGTGCTGTTTGACTATAAACATAGACGTATAGACTCAAGAGTTTTCAGTTCATATTGCCATTTAATTTTGTAATTATTTATTTAGTAACACCATTAAATTGGTGACGTTTTGGGTCGAGACCCTTTTTCAGACTGATGTCGGGGGAGTGGGCGGGACAAAGGTAGAATGTAGTCGGAGACAGGAAGACTGGTGGGAGAACTGGGAAGGGGCCGGGGATGGAGAGAGAGGGAAAGCAAGGGCTATCTGAAGTTAGAGAAGTCAATGTTCATACCACTGGGGTGTAAACTGCTGAATCAAAATATGAGTTGCTGTTCCTCCAATTTGTGCTGGGCCTCACTCTGACAATGGAGGAGGCCCAGGACAGAAAGGTCAGATTGGGAATGGGAGGGGGAGTTGAAATGTTGAGCAACCGGGAGATCAGGTTGGTTAAGACGGACTGAGCGGAGGTGTTCAGCGAAACGATCGCCGAGCCTGCGCTTGGTCTCACCGATGTAGAGAATTGACACCTGGAACAGCGGATACAGTAGATAAGGTTGGAGGAGGTGCAAATGAACCTCTGCCTCGCCTGGAAAGACTGTTTGGGTCCTTGGATGGAGTCGAGGGGGGAGGTAAAGGGACAGGTGTAGCATCTCCTGCAGTTGCTGGGGAAAGTACCCGGGGAGGGGGTGGTTTGGGTGGGAAGGGACGAGTTGACCAGGGAGTTACGGACGGAATGGTCTCTGCGGAAAGCAGAAAGGGGAGGAGGTGGGAAGATGTGGCCAGTAGTGGGATCCCATTGGAGGTGGAGAAAATGTTGGAGGATTATCTGTTGTATGCGACGGCTGATGGGGTGGAAGGTGAGGAGAAGGGGGACTCTGCCCTTGTTATGAATGAGGGGAGGGGGAGCAAGATCGTGGTGCAGCCTGTCCCGCTGAGTTACTCCAGAATTTTGTGTCTACCTTCGATTTAAACCAGCATCTGCAGTTCTTTGTTACACCATTAAATTGGTTGCCTCCTTCAGACAGGTTCATGGATCGGGCAAGTTTAGAGGGATATGGGCCAAACACAGCAGGTGGGACTAGTGTAGCAGGGGCATGTGGGCAAGTTGGGCCGAAGGGACTTTTTTCATGTTGTAAGCTCTATGACTGTGACTCCAGTAATGTATCAGGTAGCTTGGAACTTCAGCTGCCCTCTGTAAGGTCGCTGTGGGTGAGTCCGTTGTTCCTCATTGTCTCTGTGTGTTCATGGACTCTGGTGTCATCACAAAGGCCTGGACAGGGTGATGGGCAGAAGAGGCCAATGTGCTGACCGACACTGATCTCCAGGCTACTTCTGGCCAGGATTGTCCAGCAACAGGTAACGCTGACCAACAAGGACAGTGAGCTGTGGTAGCGAGGATCGGCATGCCACAGATTATAAACTTAACCAGCTGTTTGTGTCGGAGAAATGAAGCAAGGTGCAATAGGTAGGTAACTATAATAGTACTAGGTAACCATAATAGGATGGTTGTTGGGAAGAAGCTGTTCTTGAACCAGGAGGTCACGGTTTTCAGGCTCCTGTACCTTCTTCCTGATGGCAGCAGTGAGATGAGAGCGTGGCCAGGGTGGTGCGGGTCTCTGATGTCTCCCGGCTGCCTTTACATCCGCATCCACATTTCACACTGCCTCGGGGAAAGCAGCGGACATCATCACAGACGTGTCCCTGTCCCACCCCGGTCATTCCTTCTTCTCCCCGCTCCCGTCCAGCAGAAGGTACAGAAGCTCCTGTACCAGTCTGAGGCCAGTTCATTGGCTATATTTAAGAGGGAGTTAGATGTGGCCCTTGTGGCTAAAGGGATCAGGGGGTATGGAGAGAAGGCAGGTACGGGATACTGAGTTGGATGATCAGCCATGATCATATTGAATGGCGGTGCAGGCTCGAAGGGCCGAATGGCCTACTCCTGCACCTATTTTTCTATGTTTCTATGTTTTCTAAGCTTGAAAGCGCGCACCACCAGACTCAGGATCAGCTTCTTCCCCTCTGTTATCAGGCTTCTGAACGGCCCTTCCATAAGCTAGGGTACTGTCCGATTCACCTCGACCCCATTGTGGACATTGGACTTTGTCTGTGGAACTGATGCGCTACGATGCTGAGAACGATATTCTGCACTCTGTATCTTCCCCTTTGCTCCACCTGTTGGACTGGAGTTTGACTGTGTTTATGTCTGGTATATCTGGTTTGATTGGATAGGATGCAAAACAAAGCTTTTCTCTGTATTTCTGTACATGATAATAATAAAGATGAACATAAACCGCAGCCAAAATGTAATAGAAAGGAACTGCAGATGCTGTTTTATACCAGAGATAAGCACAAAGTGCTGGAGTAACACAGAAGGTCAGGCAGATCCCTGGTGAAAATTGATCCATGTTCTCCACAGATGCTGCCTGACCCGCTGAGTTACTCCAGCACTCTGTGAAACGTCACCTATCCATGTTCTCCACAGACGCTGCCTGACCCGCTGAGTTACTCCAGCACTCTGTGAAACGTCACCTATCCATGTTCTCCACAGATGCTGCCTGACCCGCTGAGTTACTCCAGCACTCTGTGAAACGTCACCTATCCATGTTCTCCACAGATGCTGCCTGACCCGCTGAGTTACTCCAGCACTCTGTGAAATGTCACCTAACCATGTTCTCCACAGATGCTGCCTGACCTGCTGAGTTACTCCAGCACTCTGTGCCTATCTTTGGACTAAACCACAGGCGCTGCCCAACCAACTGAGTTCCTCCAGCACTTTATGTTTTGCTGAAGATTCCAGCATCTGCAGTTCCTTGTGTCACCGTTAATGATCTATTCCCACCGTCAATGTTGACTCTTCAGATGAAGGGCCGTTTTGAGCGGGACACCTCTGTTGGTGCTCGGTGACCAAGAGCAGACCCGTTCTATTCAAAACATTATCTGCTTTGAACAATGAACATCGCTCATAACAAGTTTAGTTTAGTTTTGATGTGGAGCGTAGAAACCGGCCCCACGGCCCACCTGATCACCTGTACACTAGCATTACCCTACACACTAGGGACCATTTACAGCAGCTAATTGTCCTACAAACCCGCATGCCCTTGGAGTGAAGGAGGCAAAATGGAGCACCCAGAGGAAACCCCCTTGGATATCTTTGATCGGACTTTTAAGTAAGTTTATTGGCCAAATATTCACATACAAGGAATTTGCCTTGGTGCTCCGCACACAAGTGAGTGGTGAATCTGTGGAACTCTCTGCCACAGAAGGTAGTTGAGGCCAGTTCATTGGCTATATTTAAGAGTGAGTTAGATGTGGCCCTTGTGGCTAAAGGGATCAGGGGGTATGGAGAGAAGGCAGGTACGGGATACTGAGTTGGATGATCAGCCATGATCACATTGAATGGCGGTGCAGGCTCGAAGGGCCGAATGGCCTGCTCCTGCACCTATTTTCTATGTTTCTATGACACACAGTGACAGTTACGAATGACTCAGAAAACACTAAACATTAATAATAATAAAACATTAATGATAAAACACCATTGATCAAGCACTTGCTGGCTTTATCCTGCACTAAACGTTATTCCCTTATCGTGTATCTGTACACTGTGGACGGCTCGATTGTAATCATGTGTTGTCTTTCTACTGTCCGTTTAGCGCGCAACAAAAGCTTTTCACTGTACCTCAGTACACGTGACGTAAACTAACGTGTCAACAGACAAACTCCACACAGACAGCACCCGTGGTCAGGATCGAACCCTGGTGTCGGGTGCAACTCTACTGCTGCGCCACTGTGCCGATAACAAGAATAGATAACTTTCTGCGGTCGTAGTGAACCACTTGTGGTGCTGGCGAGATTGCAGTGACCTGCAGTGCAGTCGGAGGGAGGTCTGGCATTACTTGAGTTGATGGGTGTCTGGCAGAAGGTCAGGTTCACCAGATGTGCCGTAAAACAGCTGGTCTCACTGCATGGACCAGGAGGCCTCCAGGTCCCCCCTCTCCTTCAGAGGAGTTGTTTAAATGCCCAAACATCCTGCATGTTTTCTCCATGTGTGGTTGTGTCAGATTCCCTGCTGAAGATGGACACAAGATGCTGGAGGAACGCCCCCACTCTGTTGCTTTCTGCAGTTTTATGCTCCTTGCTTTGACTCCTTCATTCTCACTCGACATCACCAGCCTGTGTGGAGTCAACAGCCCTGGCCACGTTCTCCACCTTACCCCCCCCGCCCGCCATCACCAGGAAGGTACAGAGCCGGGGAACTTTAACGGGCAGATTTAGGAGCAGCTGCATCCCCACAGCCATCAGGCTATTAAACACCACAACCTCCAAATAGGCTCCGAACTAGACTGACGCCGGCAGAATTGTGTACTTTGCACTACTATTGGCTACTTGTCCGATTGTTTATAAAAACATTTAGACAGGTACATGGATAGGACAGGTGTGGAGGGATATGGGCCAAATGCTGGCAGGTGGGACTAGTGTAGATGGGGCATGTTGGTCGGGGTGGGATTAGTGTAGATGGGGCATGTTGGTCGGGGTGGGACTAGTGTAGATGGGGCATGTTGGTCGGGGTGGGACTAGTGTAGACGGGGCATGTTGGTCGGGGTGGGACTAGTGTAGATGGGGCATGTTGGTCGGGGTGGGACTAGTGTAGATGGGGCATGTTGACCGGGGTGGGACTAGTGTAGATGGGGCATGTTGGTCGGGGTGGGACTAGTGTAGATGGGGCATGTTGGTCGGGGTGGGACTAGTGTAGATGGGGCATGTTGGTCGGGGTGGGATTAGTGTAGATGGGGCATGTTGATCGGGGTGGGACTAGTGTAGATGGGGCATGTTGGTCGGGGTGGGACTAGTGTAGATGGGGCATGTTGGTCGGGGTGGGATTAGTGTAGACGGGGCATGGTGGGCCAAAGGCTTCTTTCCTCGCAATATGACTCTCCCTCTCCCCCTCTCCCTCCCCCTCTCCCTCTCTCTCCCTCTCTCTCTCCCTCTCTCTCCCCCTCTCTCCTCACCCTCACCCCCTCTCCCCCTCTCCCCCTCACCCCCTCTCTCCCTCACCCCCTCTCTCCCTCTCCCCCTCTCCCCCCCTCTCTCTACCCCCCTTTTTCTCTACCCCCCCCTCTCTCTCTCTCTCTCTCTCTCTCTCTCTATACATATATATAGTATATATACAGATATATTTTATACATATATAAACATGTTCCAGACCTAGACAACATCCTGTGTAAAATTATTCCCTTTCACTTTCCCAGGCCAATTAGCTACTAAAGAATGAAAGATGTAGGTTTGCCCTGAACTAATCCCCCGCCCCTTATCAAGTGAAGGTGGAATGATGTCGACACCCCATGTGGCACGTTGCAACGTATCCTTATATCGCTGGCAGGTCGTGAACATAGAACACAGAACATGATGCCAAGTTAAACGCATCACCTGTACCTGCACGTGATCTATCTCCCTCCGTTCTCAACATGCCCATGTGTCTATCTAAAAGCCTCTTAAAAGACATTGGACAGGTACATGGATAGGACAGGTTTACAGGGATATGGGCCAAATGCAGGCAGGTGGGACTAGTGTAGATGGGGCATGTTGGTCGTGGGCAGGTGGGACTAGTGTAGATGGGGCATGTTGGTCGTGGGCAGGTGGGACTAGTGTAGATGGGGCATGTTGGTCGGGGTGGGACTAGTGTAGATGGGGCATGTTGCTCGGGGTGGGACTAGTGTAGATGGGGCATGTTGGTCGTGGGCAGGTGGGACTAGTGTAGATGAGGCATGTTGGTCAGGGTGGGCAAGTTGGGCCGAAGGGCCAGCTGTCCATGCAGTATGACTCTAAACATCACGGTCATGTCTGCCTCCACCTCCATCTCCACCTCTGGCAATGCAGAAGCTTTGGCCAAATACACAGATAACGTGACAATGAGACTGCATGGAAACCTGGTTTGTTTCGTATAACCATGCTGCCAGCCCATGTAGTAGTGGACGTGCTGCAGAGTAGATAAAGCAAGCAGATTTACCCACTCTTCCCCTCTGTTATCAGGCTTCTGAACGGCCCTTCCATAAGCTAGGGTACTGTCCCATTCACCTCGACCCCATTGCGGACATTGGACTTTGTCTGTGGAACTGATGCGCTACAATGCTGAGAACTATATTCTGCACTCTGTATCTTCCCCTTTGTTCTATCTGTTGTGCTGGAGTTTGAACTGATTGCATTTATGGGTCGTGTTATCTGATCTGTTGGGTTAGCCTGCAAAACACAGGTTTACACTGTACTCTGTATGTCCGTGTGTGTGTGTCTGTATCTGTATATATGTGTATGTGTGTATCTTATGACAGTGTGTGTGTGTTTGTGTGTGTGTACGTGTGTGAGTCTGTGTGTGTGTGTGTGTATCTGTATATATATGTGTGTGTGTGTGTGTATCTTATGACAGTATGTGTGTGTGTGTGTGTTTGTGTGTGTGTGCATCTGTGTGTGTGTCTGTATCTTTATGTGTGTGTGTGTATCTTTAAGTCAGTATGTGTCTGCATGTGTTTGTGTGTGTGTGCGTGTGTGTGTGTCAGTGTTTGTGTCTGTGTTTGTGTGTACGTCTGTTTGTGTGCCTATCTTTCTGTATATGTGTGTGTGTGGGGTGTGTGTGTGTGTGTGTGTAAGGGTGTGTGTGTGTGTGTGTGTGTGTGTGTGTGTGTGTGTGTGTGTGTGTGTGTGTGTGTGTGTGCGTATGTGGGGTGTGCGTATGTGGGGTGTGCGTATGTGGGGTGTGTGTGTGTGTGTGGGGTGTGTGTGTGTGTGTGGGGTGTGTGTGTGTGTGGGGTGTGTGTGTGTGTGGGGTGTGTGTGTGTGTGTGGGGTGTGTGTGTGTGTGGGGTGTGTGTGTGTGGGGTGTGTGTGTGGGGTGTGTGTGTGGTGTGTGGGGTGTGTGTGTGTGTGTGGGGTGTGTGTGTGTGTGGGGTGTGTGTGTGTGGGGTGTGTGGGGTGTGTGTGTGTGTGTGGGGTGTGTGTGTGTGTGTGGGGGGTGTGTGTGTGTGTGTGGGGGTGTGTGTGTGTGTGTGTGTGTGTGTGTGTGTGTGTGTGTGTATGGGGTGTGTGTGTGTGTGTGTGTATTATATGCAGCTATTTCATGTTGGATCCCAGCCCCCTGGACACAGGGAGATAGTGTGGGTGCAGTGATGACCAGACATGTTTTCTTGGCAGTTGGAGCTGCAGTTTCTTGGCACATGGATGTCCTGTCTCATCTCTCCCCGCAGCCTAACCAGTGTTTAGAAGTTTCACCTGGGTGCAAGTATAATCTGACTTGGCTCCTGGCCTTGACATTCTGTGAAAGATAATATTTACATTCTTTCCCTGTTCCAACCACAGCAGTCTGACAAATGATCGCAAAACAAACCCTGCAAAAGAAGGGAACTTGTGCCGCATATCCTTCTCAAACTGCCACGTTCTATCCCATTTAACTGGCTGTAAAATAACGTCAACATGTTGGGTCTTTGAGATCAGACCTGCACCCAGGACATCTCTTTGGCAAACAATAGTGAGGGAGTTACGCCAGCATTTTGTGTCTATCTTCGATGTAAACCAGCATCTGCAGTTCCTTCCTACACATATAGTCTGCTCCACTGCGAGACGTCATTATGGGATGTAGGCCTCCTGTCCTTCTCTCCAGAGATGATAAGGCTGAATTATGTTAGAAATATAAGGAAAGCTTACAGCTTATATTTAGTCTCAAATCAGGCTTTTCTCCAATTAAAGTCGTCAAGTTTATTCGTCACATACACATACGAGATGTGCAGTGAATACTTTTATAAAGGGCCTGTCCCATCAGCATGCAACTCTATGCGATGAGCGCGACCTAACGTGGTTGCTTGAGCCGTCCGGCGTCGCGGGGCCGGTCCCACTTCGATTGCTGGAGCCGTGCGGAATTGTGCGGAGTTCGTCCCGACATCGCGCGGGGCTCCGAAAAACTGACTATGTTCAAATATTCCGCGCGGCAACGGCTTGTCGGCTCGCAGTCGCCTCGACGCATTACACACTGCCTCGACGTCGTGCCTCCGTGAACCTATCTGTAGGTGCCTCCGTGACCCTCTATGTGTGTGGCTCCGTGGCCCTCTGTGTGTGTGCCTGTGTGCCCCTCTCTGTCCCGGCGAATTTACCTTAAGACTTCGCTCCAAGTTCGCCTCACTTTGCGCCGCTTTGCGCCACTCACCCGACCTCCGCGCGGCCCTCGCTGCCGGTTTGGTCGCGCTTGCCGCATGCAGGCGCATGCTGGTGGGAACGGCCCTGTACAGGGGATCACCCGACCTCCGCGCGGCCCCCGCTTCTAGTTTGATCGCGCTCATTGCATGGAGTCGGATGCTGGTGGGACAGGCCCTTAACAATCAAACAGGTTTGCTTGCTGCCTGACCCGCTGAGTTCCGGCAGCATTTGGTGAGTACCTTTTATCAGTTAACCAAATTCCCAGTGACTGGTGTAGTCTTTACAAGATCACCGCTCACAGCCGTTTACAATTGCTGTGTTGGCTGCTCATGGATTGCCACCCGGAGTGATGTCACTGCCAAACGGGCCCATTTCCAGCTGGAGGATATGTTATTATTTCAAATATATACAATCAGTTCACATCACATGGGCACGGTGGCGCAGCGGTAGAGTTGCTGCCTCACTGCGCCAGAGACCCTGGTTCCATCCTGACTACTGGTGCTGTCTGTACGGAGTTTGCACGTTCTCCATGTTACTACGTGGGTTTTCTCCGGGCGCTCCGGTTTCCTCCCACACTCCAAAGACGTGAAGGTTTGAAGGTTAATTGGCCTCAGTAAGTTGGAAAATTGTTCCTAATGTGTAGGGTGGTGTTAGTTTACAGGGATCGCTGGTCCGGGCAGACTCGGTGGGCCGAAGGGCCTGTTTCCAAAGTCTAAAGTCTGTGTGATCACATGTGGACAAGGTGGTCAAGAAGGCTTTTAGCACATTGGTCATCAGTCAGGGTATTGTGTATAGACGTTGGGATGTAATGTTACAGTTGTACAAGGCACAGGTCAGGCCATGCTTGGAATACTGTGTTCCATTTTAGTCACCCTTCAATAGGAAGCTGTTGTCAACCTGGAGAAGATTTATGAGGATGTTGCCGGACTTGAGGGCCTGAGCTATCGGAAGAGGTTGGGGTCTATTCCTTGGAATGTATGGGGATAAGGGGGTGACACAAAGCTGGGTGGCAGTGCGAACTGTGAGGAGGATGCTATGAGAATGCAGGGTGACTTGGACAGGTTGGGGCAATGAGGGGTAGGCCATTTAGAACCACTTTTTCACAGAGAGTTGCGAGTGTGGAATTCTCTGAGGGCGGTGGAGGCAGGTTCTCTGGATGCTTTCAAGAGAGAGCTAGATAGGGCTGTTGAAGATAGCGGAGTCAGGGGATATGGGGAGAAGGCAGGAACGGGGTACTGATTGGGGATGATCAGCCATGATCACATTGAATGGCGGTGCTGGCTCGAAGGGCCGAATGGCCTACTCCTGCACCTATTGTCTATTGTCTATTGTGAGAGGGGTAACTGTTTCACACAGAGGGTGATGGGTGTGAAAAGGAGGAGGTAGTTGAGGCAGAAATTATAACAACATTTAAAATAATTTTGGACAGGCACATGGATAGGAACGGTTTGGAGGGACATGGGCCAGATGTGGGCCAGATGTGGGCAGATGGAGGGCACCTTGGTCAGCATGGGCACTGGGCCAAAGTGAGAGCAGGTGGGAGTAGTGGAGATGGGGCATGTTGGTCGGCATGGACAAGCTGGGCTGAAGGGCCTGTTTCCGTGCTGTCTGAATCATGACTGTCGAAACATTCAGTGTGTCATCAGTTCAACTGGACGGGTGCACGGAGAAGAGAGTTTAGAGATACAGCAGGGCCGGCCGAGTGCACCGTGACCATCCATCACCAACTCACACTAGGTCCATGTTATCCCACTTGGTCAAGGCAGCTGCAAAACTTGACACCACAAACAGCTTACAACGGCCTGCTTCCTTTATCATCGATACTTTTTTGCATATCTTTCATTCATTGTACTTTATCTCTCCACATCACCGTCTATATCTCTCGTTTCCCTGATCCCTGACCAGTCTGAAGAAGGGTCTCGACCCGAAACGTCAAAGCCTATCTCCTTCGCTCCTTAGATGCTGCTGCACCCGCTGAGTTTCTCCAGCTTTTTGTGTAACCCTCGATTCTCCAGCATCTGCAGTTCCTTCTTGAACAGCTGCAAAACCGCAGTGGAAGTGAGGAACCAGTCAGAGGAGTTTGATTCCCACTACACGGCGAATCAGTGCAGGCTGTTTGTTCAAGCAGCTGGAGAAAGATGTGAACACAACTCCTGCTGGAGTCAAAGGAAAGCGTGTTTGAAAGTCAACAATCCTAATGTTAATACATACTTGGATCTGTGAAGGGGAAGTTGGGGGGAGGGGAGAGATGGTGGCACTGACTATGTGTACGTTAGCAGTAAAAACAGCCAGCTATAGTTAGAACAGTTATTCTAGTTATTGGTTATAGTTAGAATAAGGTGAGAGTCATAGCCGTACAGCACGGAAAACAGGCCCTTCAGCCCATCGAGTCCGCACCGACCAGTGATCCCCGCACACTAACACTATCCTACACACACTATACCGAGCCAATTAACCTACAAACCTGTACGTGTTTGGAGTGTGGGATCACCCGGAGAAAACCCACGAGGGTCACTGGGGAGAACGTACACACTCCACACAGACTGCACCCGTAGTCGGGATGGAACCCGGGTCTTGGTGTCAGGGCAGGGGCACAGACACATCTAGGCGTGTGTGTGTTGGGTGAGGAACCTAGTGCTGGGCAGTGGGAACGTTTGAAATGCCAGCGTTTAGGGATATATATTTAAACGTGGAGTAAGAGTGTGGAATGTGGAGGAGCTGTGTGGCTGGAGCCAGCGAGCAGGTGGATTCTGTCCGTGATTAATGGAAACTTTATTTTGTTAATGACACAAACTTCCTTCCTCTCCTTCAAGGCTGTGATTTGCAGCGGTGCATTTTTACTCTGTTATTGAGCATGAACTCTGCTCTGAAACCCAGCAGCCTGAAGTCCCAAAATCACAAATCACCCCGAACTAGGTCAGCGGCACAAGGCCTTCTCTCATCAACATCAGTCCACTCTGAGCGTTGGAACTAGCTGGAGATTGGGCCCTCTTGTGCATTCTTCATGCTTTCACTTGTAGAGATACAGTGTGGAAACAGGCCCTTCAGCCCACTGGGTCCATGCCAACCAGCAATCTCCCTGTGCTAACCCAAGCCCACACACACTGGGTCCAAGCCAACCAGCAATCTCCCTAAAGGGCCTGTCCTACAAGCATGCAACTTTATGCGATGAGCGCGACCTAACGTGGTCGCTTGAGCCGTCCCGCGTCACGGGGCCGGTCCCACTTCGATTGCCGGAGCCGTGCGGAATTGTGCGGAGTTCGTCCCGACATCGCACGGGGCTCCGAAAAACTGACCATGTTCAAAAATTCCGCACGGCAACGGCTTGTCGGCTCGCAGTCGCCTCGACGCATTACACACCGCCTCGACGTCGTGCCTCCGTGACCCTCTCTGTAGGTGCCTCCGTGACCCTCTATGTGTGTGGCTCTGTGGCCCTCTGTGTGTGTGCCTCTGTGCCCCTCTCTGTGTGCCCCTCTCTGTCCTGGCGAACTTACCTTAGACTTCGCTCCAAGTTCGCCTCACTTTGCGCCGCGTTGCGCCACTCACCCGACCTCCGCGCGGCCCCTACTGCCGGTTTGGTCGCGCTTGCCGCATGCAGGCGCATGCTGGTGGGAACGGCCCTGTACAGGGATCACCTGACCTCCGCGTTTGATCGCGCTCATCGCATAGAGTTGCATGTTGGTGGGACAGGCCCTTAACACTGGCCCAATCACACTCGGGACATTTACAAGTTTACCAAAGCCAATTCACCCACAGACCTGCACGTCTAGAGTGTGGGAGAAAACCAGAGGGGTCACGGGGAGAACGTAGGAAGTCCATGTAGACAGCATCCGTAGTCAGGATGGAACTTTTCCCACCGCGCCACCGTGCCGGGCGTTTTAATTCCTGCTGACTCCAGGAGACCAGTTCTTGACCATTAGGTGATGAAGGTTCATTTGAACTTGGATTCCTGATCAACGAGTAAAAGTGCTGAATGAATTAGATGCAAAACAGGAAACTCATGGAGGGGAAACTTAATGAATCTCATTCATCACAAATTAAATCCCATCCTGCTATTATTTCTCCTTTCATTTTCCAGGATTAGAACATAGTTCGTAGAACAGTACAGCACAGGAACAGGCCCTTCGGCCCGCAATGTCCGTGCCGAACATGATGCCGTTAAACTAATCACGTGATCTATATCCCTCCATTCCCTGCATATCCACGTGCCTGTTAAACACCACTATGGTATCAGCCTCCACCACCGCCCCTGGCAGCATGTTCCAGGCCCCCAATAATCTCTGCGTTTGTCCCTCTCACCTTACAGCTATGCCCTCTAGCATTTGATTGTTCCATATTGGGAAGAAGGTTGTGACTGTCTACCCCATCTATAATTGTCTATTCCCCATCTATGCCTCATATCATTTTATCTACTTGTATCGGGTCCCTGCTCCATATCCAACATTCCACCTCGACAAGACAATCCACCTCGATCCAAACTCTCCCTGTAACCTGGGCGATTGGGCAGTTGGATTTCAGTTCTTACTTACTGTTGACGCCCTGTTGCTTTTTTGCTGCCAAATGATAAGAATCAGCGTGTACGTTGTCCCCGTGACCTGCGTGGGCATTCTCCGGGTGCTCCGGTTTCCTCCCACTACTCCAAAGATGCACAGGTTTGTAGGTTGATTGGTTTGGTATAAATGTAAATTGTCCCCAGTGTGTGTGGGATGGTGCTAGTGTGAACGGGTGATGGATGGCCAGCGTGGACTCGATGGGCTGAAGGGCCTGTTTCCACGCTGTAGCTCTAAACTAAACCACACGCCTTAAATGTGCGGCCCAGATACTGATCTACTTCCATCTGTCAATGGTTCCCTCATTATTTATCACATCTTCCTTCCCTCTCCTGTGGTTTAGGAACGTCGCAGCAACGAATAACTCAAATCCTTCATCCCAGGCTCTTAAGAAAATAACCGCCCGTGAAATTGATGCAGAGTGCACCATGTGGCTCCTGTTGGCTGCTTTGAGGCGGATCATGGCTGATCATATCTTGGCTTCAGGTCCTGCCTCTTCACTTTAACCCGTGACTTCCTAAAGATAAATGGATAAATGTGGATAAATGTGAGGTTATCCACTTTGGTGGCAAAAACATGAGGGTAGACTATTATCTGAATGGTGGCAGATTAGGAAAAGGGGAGATGCAACGAGACCTGGGTGTCATGGTACACCAGTCATTGAAAGTAGGCATGCAGGTGCAGCAGGCTGTGAAGAAAGCAAATGGTATGTTAGCATTCATAGCAAAAGGATTTGAGTATAGGAGCAGGGAGGTTCTGCTGCAGTTGTACAGGGTTTTGGTGAGGCCACACCTGGAGTATTGCGTACAGTTTTGGTCTCCAAATCTGAGGAAAGACATCCTTGCCATAGAGGGGGTACAGAGAAGATTCACCAGACTGATTCCTGGGATGTCAGGACTTTCATATGAGGAAAGATTGGATAGACTCGGCTTGTACTCGCTGGAATTTAGAAGATTGAGGGGGGATCTTATAGAAACTTACAACATTCTTAAGGGGTTGGACAAGCTAGATGCTGGAAGATTGTTCCCGATGTTGGGGGAGTCCAGAACAAGGGGTCACAGTCTAAGGATAAGGGGGAATTCCTTTAGGACCGAGATGAGGAAAACATTCTTTACACAGAGAGTGGTGAGTCTCTGGAATTCTCTGCCACAGAAGGTAGTTGAGGCCAGTTCATTGGCTATACTTAAGAGGGCGTTAGATGTGGCACTTGTGGCTAAAGGGATCAGGGGGTATGGAGAGAAGGCAGGTACGGGATACTGAGTTGGATGATCAGCCATGATCATATTGAATGGCGGTGCTGGCTCGAAGGGTCGAATGGCCTACTCCTGCACCTATTTTCTATTGTTCATTGACCTGAAATCAATCGTTTCTGCCTTGACGATGTTCAGGCTTTAACCTCAAGGGTAGGGAGTTCCAAAGATGCTCCACACTTCGAGGGAGGAAATCCCTCCTCCTCTCCACCTACAATGAGTAACCCCGCATTCTGAATCTATGTCTCGCCGTTCAACAGTTCATAAGTTATAGGAGCTGTATTAGGCCATTCAGCCCATCAACACGTATAAAATCATGAGAGGATTAGATGGGGTAGACGCACAAAGCTTTGTGCCCAGGTTAGGGGAATCAAGAACCAGAGGACACGGGTTTAAGATGAGGGTTGAAGATTTAATAGGGACCTGGGAGGTACCCTGTTCACACAGAGGGTGGTGGGTGTACGGAACGAGCTGCCAGAGGAGGTAGTTGAGGCAAGTACTATCATTTAAGAAACAGTCAGACAGCTACATTGGTAGGGTAGGTTTAGAAGGATATGGGCCAAATGCGGGCAGGTGGTACTAGTGTAGATGTGGCATGTTGGCCGGTGTGATCAAGTGGGCTGAGGGGCCTGATTCCACTATGTCTACACTGCCATTAAAACCATTGGCTGATCTATCTCTACCTCTCAACTCCATTCTCCTGCCTTCTCCCCAGAACCCCTGACTCCCGTACTAATGGAGAATCTGTTGTCAATCTCAGCCTTAAAATACCCATTGACTTGGCCTCCACAACCTTCTGTGGCAGTGATACCTTCGACTAAAGGAATGTAACCTCATTTCCTTCCTAATGGAACATCCTTTAATTCTGAGGCTGTGACCTCTGGTCCTAGACTCTCCCACTAGTGGAAACATCCTCTCCACATCCACTCTATCCAGGCCTTTCACCATTCTGTACGTTTCAATGAGGTCCCCCCCCCCCCTCTCCTTGCCTTCCCATGGCCAAGATCTCAGCATCTGCTGAGTGTTCAGTTTTGATCAGCCTTCTACAGGATGGATGGAAGTTAGAGTGGGCGCAGAGAAGATTTACCACCGTGTTACCAGGACTCGAGGGTCTGAGCTGTAGGGAGAGGTTGGGCAAGCTGGGACTTTATTCTTTAATAATCTTTAAATATATTGTAGGCATATATAATATAAGGCAGGAACGGGGTACTGATTGCGGATGATCAGCCATGATCACATTGAATGGCGGTACTGGCTCGAAGGGCCCAATGGCCTACTCCTGCACCTATTGTCTATTGTCCATTGTCTATTGCATTATCTGCCGGATTCCTCAGCTCCTCAGCCAGCTGGGAATTCAAGACTCCAGAGTCTAGAATGGTTAATTATCACACGTGGTGAACGAGGTGGCTTGGGAGATTGTGGAGGCTTTGTCTGGTTTATTGTCACGTGTACTGAGGTTACAATGAAAAGCTTTTGTTCCGTGCCATCGAGTCAGCGGAAAGACAGTCTAGTAGAGGTGCACAGAGGTACACTGGTGGTGGTCTTTCAAAATTCACTAGTCCCAGAGGACTGGAAAATTGCAACTGTTACCCCTCTGTACAAGAAGGGAGCAAACAGGAAAAGTGGAACCAATAAGCTGGTTAGTCTGACTTCAGTGGTTGGTAAGATTTTAGTCCATTATAGATAATAGATGCAGGAGTAGGCCATTCGGCCCTTCCAGCCAGCACCGCCATTCAATGTGATCATGGCTGATCATCCCCAATCAGTACCCCGTTCCTGCCTTCTCCCCATATCCCCTGACTCCGCTATCTTTAAGAGCCCTATCTAGCTCTCTCTTGAAAGCATCCAGAGAACCGGCCTCCACCGCCCTCTGAGGCAGAGAATTCCACAGACTCACCACTCTCTGTGTGAAAAAGTGTTTCCTCATCCCCATTCTGAAAGACTTGCCCCTTATTATTTTTCTGGTTGGCTGCCAGTGATTATAGGAATAACGGCGTAGACTATTTTCTAAATGGGGAAATCAGAGATGCAAAGGGACTTGGGAGTGCTGGTGCAGGATTCCCCAGACGTTAATCTGTGAGTCAAATCGGTTGTAAGGAAGGCGAATGCAATGTTAACATTTATTTCAAAAGGAATAGAATACAAAAACATGGATGTAACAGTGGTTGGATTTCCTGAGAAGAATGAGGAAATGATCCAATGTCTTCTACAGATGGACCATAGAGAACAGACTGTCGAGATGCATCACAGCTTGGTTTGGGAACAGCTCTGCCCAAGACCACAAGAAACTGCAGAGTTGTGGATGTGGCCCAGTCCATCACACAGTCCACACTCCCCACCATTGTAGATGTGGCCCAGTCCCACACAGACCACACTCCCCACTATTGTAGATGTGGCCCAGTCCATCACACAGTCCACACTCCCCACCATTGTAGATGTGGCCCAGTCCATCACACAGACCACACTCCCCACCATTGTAGATGTAGCCCAGTCCCACACAGACCACACTCCCCACCACTGTAGATGTAGCCCAGTCCCACACAGACCACACTCCCCACTATTGTAGATGTGGCCCAGTCCCACACACACAGACCACACTCCCCACCATTGTAGATGTGGCCCAGTCCCACACACAGACCACACTCCCCACCATTGTAGATGTGGCCCAGTCCATCACACAGACCACACTCCCCACCATTGTAGATGTGGCCCAGTCCATCACACAGACCACACTCCCCACCATTGTAGATGTGGCCCAGTCCCACACACAGTCCACACTCCCCACCACTGTAGATGTGGCCCAGTCCCACACAGTCCACACTCCCCACCATTGTAGATGTGGCCCAGTCCATCACACAGACCACACTCCCCACCATTGTAGATGTGGCCCAGTCCATCACACAGACCACACTCCCCACCATTGTAGATGTGGCCCAGTCCATCACACAGACCACACTCCCCACCATTGTAGATGTGGCCCAGTCCATCACACAGACCACACTCCCCACCATTGTAGATGTGGCCCAGTCCCACACAGACCACACTCCCCACCATTGTAGATGAGGCCCAGTCCCACACAGACCACACTCCCCACCATTGTAGATGTGGCCCAGTCCCACACACACACTCCCCACCATCGACTCCATCTACACTTCACGCTGCCTCAAATCATCGGCCAACACAATCACCGATTAGTCCCACATTCTTCCTTCTTCTCCCAACTCCTGTCTGGCAGATGGTACAGAGGTGCTGATCTAAGAAGGGCCCTGACCCGAAACGTCAACTATCCACATTCTCCAGGATGTTTCCTGACCTGCTAGGTTACTCCAGCAACTGTGTCTTTCTCTAGAAGGTACAGAAGCTTGAAAGCGCGCACCACCAGACTCAGGAACAGCTTCGTCCCCTCTGTTATCAGGCTTCTGAACGGCCCTTCCATAAGCTAGGGTACTGTCCGATTCACCTCGACCCCATTGCGGACATTGGACTTTGTCTCTGGAACTGATGCTGCGAACTATATTTTGCACTCTGTATCTTCCCCTTTGCTCCACCTATTGTACGAGTTTGAACTGACAGTATCCATATATGTGATATGTTCTATTTGGATAGCATACAAAAGAAAGCTTTCCCTGCGTTAAATGTGGGCAGGTGGGACTAGTGTAGAGGTATCTGGTCCAGGTGGGACTAGTGTAGAGGAGGTACCTGGTACGCTATATTTAAGAGGGAGTTAGATGTGGCCCTTGTGGCTAAAGGGATCAGGGGGTATGGAGAGAAGGCAGGTACGGGATACTGAGTTGGATGATCAGCCATGATTACATTGAATGGTGGTGCAGGCTCGAAGGGCCGAATGGCCTACTCCTGCACCTATTTTCTATGTTTCTATGTCCAGGTGGGACTAGTGTAGAGGAGGTATCTGGTCCAGGTGGGACTAGTGTAGAAGTATCTGGACCACACGGGCAAGTAGGGCCGAAGGGCCTGTCTCTGTACTGTACCATTTCTAATGCTGGAGACTGCACTCTATGTGAACGACACAGATTGTCAGGTCAGGGAGTTTCGCTGCCACAATGCAGACACATACGCAGAAGGAAACGCTTGCTTGCATTAGTTACGGTGCGTGCCCGGACCCCGTACATAACAAGGTAATGACCAAGAAGGGGGTCACGTTTCCTCAGCCATCAGTAACACCTCGTCAACAGCCCCCCAGCGGGCGGCTACAATGGCATTTCCAGGCCGTGACTAACGTGGTGAATGTTTTAGTGTGGACGGACGGACGGACGGACGGGGCAATGAGAAGCACATGTGGCCTCTAAAGCTGGAAGCTGTGCTAACTCAGATCCCTAATGATGGAAGGTCAGTCACTGGCCCTGTGGCAGCGCTCACACACACACACGCAGGCCACAGTGACAGCTATCCACACTGACCACGTGCCACTGAAAGATCAAAGTCCACCCCTGCAAACACTGCAGGTCAATAGATCCACGACAAACACATTGGGAACTGCAGACTGTTGATGGCTTTCATTCCCATGGCTCAGGAGACCGACTCCTCACGCAACACTCTTGTGTTAACTCGTGACAAAATAAACACACAGAGAAAATTATATTCATGTGTAGGAAGGAACTGCAGATGCTGGTCTACACCGAAGATAGACACAGAGTGCTGGAGTAACTCAGCGGGTCAGGCAGCATCTGTGGAGAACATGGATAGGTGACGTTTCACAGAGTGCTGGAGTAACTCAGCGGGTCAGGCAGCATCTGTGGAGAACATGGATAGGTGACGTTTCACAGAGTGCTGGAGTAACTCAGCGGGTCAGGCAGCATCTGTGGAGAACATGGATAGGTGACGTTTCACAGAGTGCTGGAGTAACTCAGCGGGTCAGGCAGCATCTGTGGAGAACGTGGATAGGTGACGTTTTGGGTCGGGTCCATTCTTCAGGCTGATTGTGGAGGGAGGGGGGAATGAAAACTGGAAGAGAGGATGGGCAGCCAAAGCCTGGGGAGTAACAGGTGAATATAGGTGGGGGGGGGGGGAGGTTAGGCAGATGGTTGGAACAAATGAGGAAGATCAGTTAGTGATCTTGTTGTGCAAGGCCCCTTGGGCAACAGTGACCATAATACGGTGGAATTCTGCTTTAGGATGGAGAGTGACACGGTTAATTCAGAGACTCAGGTCTTGAACTTAAAGAAAGGAGACTTTGAAGGTATGAGACGGGAATTGGCTCGGATAGACGGGCAAATTATACTTAAAGGGTGGAGATGCAACGTGAAAGATTTAAAGATCGCATGGATGAACTCCAGAAATTGTTCATCCCTGTCTGGCAAAAAATAAATCGGGGAATGCGGCTCAACCGTGGCTGACGAGGGAAATCAAGGATAGTGTTAAATCCAAGTAAGAGACAAATAAATTGGCCAGAGGAAGCAGCAAACCAGAGGACTGGGATAAATATAGAACTCAACAGAGGAGGCAAAAGGTTAATTAAGATGGGGAGACAAGAGGATGAAAGAAAGCTTGTGGGAATATAAAAAGCTTCTTTAGATATGTAAAAAAAAAAGTTTAGTGAAGACAAATGTAGGTCCTTTACAGTCAGAGACCGGTGAATGTATAATGGGAAACAGGGAAATGGCAGAACAGTTAAACGAGTACTTTGGTTCTGTCTTCACTAAGGAAGACACAAACAACTCACAGAAATACTAGGGGACTGAGGATCTAGTGGGAGAGAGGAGCTGAAAATAGGTGCAGGAGGAGGCCATTCGGCCCTTCGAGCCAGCACCGCCATTCATTGTGATCATGGCTGATCGCCCCCAATCAATAACCCGTGCCTGCCTTCTCCCTATATCCCTTGATTAGAAACATAGAAACATAGAAAATAGGTGCAGGAGGAGGCCATTCGGCCCTTCGAGCCAGCACCGCCATTCACTGTGATCATGGCTGATCGTCCCCAATCAATAACCCGTGCCTGCCTTCTCCCCATATCCCTTGACTCCACCAGCCCCTAGAGCTCTATCCAACTCTCTCTTAAATCCATCCAGTGACTTGGCCTCCACTGCCCTCTGTGGCAGGGAATTCCACAAATTCACAACTCTCTGGGTGACAATGTTTTTTCTCACCTCAGTCTTAAATGGCCTCCCCTTTATTCTAAGACTGTGCGTGGCCCCTGGTTCTGGACTCGCCCAACATTGGGAACATTTTTCCAGCATCTAGCTTGTCCAGTCCTTTTATAATTTTATATGTTTCTATAAGACACCCCTTCATCCTTCTAAACTCCAGTAGTTGTGGAGAGAAACGGCTCATGTTTTAGGTCAAAGACCCATAGATGCTGATCATTCCACAGAGTGCTTATACTGCCTTCAGTTTAGGATTGCAGACTTTAGAGCTACAGTGCAGAAACAGATCCTCAGCCCACTGTGTCCGCGCCGACCAGCGATCGCCCCGTACACTCGGGACAATTTACAAGTTTATTGCATCCTACAAACCTGCACGTCTTTGGAGTGTGGGAGGAAACCTGAGCACCCGGAGAAAACCCACGCAGGTGATGGGGAGAACGTGCAAACTCCGTACAGACAGCACCCATGGTCAGGTTGAACCCGGGTCTCTGGCGCTGTGAGGCAGCAACTCTACCGCTGCACCACCGTGACGCCATGAATGTCGGGACTTCATTCCTAAAGAACGGCACTGGTGAAAGGAGAACAATTGCCTACAAACACAATGGGAATACCCATTGTCACAGGAGGCCACCGATACACATGAAACTATTGTCCCCATTTCACACAGGATGTTTGCCATCACTCTTGTATACCTTTGAGGAGAAAGTGTGGTTTAAATTTAGTGCGATCCATGGGAACTGGTTCGTTCATGGCCCGTCATATAAATCATCCTCCTCTCAGCGGCGTGTAATCGGCAGGAAGTTGTAGGCGCTGCCCGCTAGTCCTGGAAGAGGATTGTACATGGTGGGAACGCTGCAAACATCTGCCCCGATGAACAATTCCCACTCGTAAACCACGGAAGCCTCAGATCGGTCCAGAGATCGGTCCTGGGTGTTACACACCGCACTGTCGCTCACTCTCCACTCCAGTGCCAGCGTGGGACCCACACTTCCTCAGATGCCTCCAGACTTCCCAAATAACCTCATAAGTGATAGCAGCAGAATTATGCCATTCGGCCCATCGTCGAATGATGGGCATTCAATCCACCATTCAATCACGGCTGATCTATCTCTCATTCCTAACCCCATTCTCCTGCCTTCTCCCCGTAACCACTGACACCCGCACTCATCAACAATCTATCTGCAGAACAGTCTGAAGAAGGGTTTCGGCCCGAAATGTTGCCTATTTCCTTCGCTCCATAGATGCTGCTGCACCCGCTGAGTTTCTCCAGCACTTTTGCCCACCAAGATTCTATCTATATCTGCCTTACAAATATCCACTGACTTGGCCTCCACAGCCATCTGTGGCTAATTCTACAGATTCACCACCCTCTGACTAGAGAAATTCCTCCTCGTCTCCTTCTAAAGGAACGTCCTTTAATTCGTAGGTGATGACCTCTAGTCTCTGTCACTAGTGGAAACTTCCTCTCCACATCCAATCTATCCAGGCCTACGTCAATGTGATACCGAGCAAAAGTCAATGATGTATCAAAATGTAACATCTCAAACAAGAACTCACCAGGACTCGAGGGCCTGAGCTATAGGGAGAGGTTGAGCAGGCTGGGACTCTATTCCTTGGAGCGCAGGAGGATGAGGGGTGATCTTATAGGGGTGTACAAAATCAAGAGAGGAATAGATCAGGTAGCCGCACAGAGTCTCTTGCCCAGAGTAGGGGAATCGAGGATCAGAGGACATAGGTTTAAGGTGAAGGGGAAAAGATTTAATAGGAACATGAGCTTTTCCACACAAACGGTGGTGGGTGCATGGAATGAGCTGCTGGAGGTAGTTGAGGCTGGGACTATCATTACATTTAAGAATCATTTAGACAGGTACATGGATAGGACAGGTTTAGAGGCAGGTGGGACTAGTGTAGATGGGACATGTTGATCAGCATGGACAGGTTGGGCCGAAGGGCCTGTTTCCACACTGCATGACTCTGATACAGAGTCATACATTCTGTGGAGAATACCAATAGGCAACATTTTGGGCTGGGACCCTTCTTTGGAAATGTCTGAAGCAGGATCCTGACCTGATACATCTTCTATCCGTGTTATTCCAGCACTTTGTGTCTTTTTTTAATCAGTAAACAATAGACAATAGGTGCAGGAGTAGGCCATTCGGCCCTTGGAGCCAGCACCGTCATTCAATGTGATCATCCCCAATCAGTACCCCGTTCCTGCCTTCTCCCCATATCCCCTGACTCCACTATCTTTAAGAGCTTCTCTCTTGAAAGTATCCAGAGAACCGGCCTCCACCGCCCTCTGAGGCAGAGAATTCCACAGACTCACAACTCTCTGTGAGAAAAAGTGTTTCCTCATCTACATTTTAAATGGCTTACCCCTTATTCTTAAACTGTGGCCCCTGGTTCTGGACTCACCCAACATCGGGAACATGTTTCCTGCCTCTAGTGTGTCCAAACCCTTAATAATCTTATATGTTTCAATAAGATATCCTCTCATCCTTCTAAACTCCAGAGTGTACAAGCCCAGCCGCTCCATCCTCTCAGCATATGACAGTCCGGCCATCCCGGGAATTAACCTGGTGAATGTTGACTGGTTATGTTATTAGCTACAAGGAAACATTGGACAAATGTTGGATTGTTTATTCTGGAATACCGGAGATTGTGGGACACCTGTTTGAAGTTTATAAGAGGCATCGATAGGGTAGACAGCCTGAACCTTTCTCCCTGGGTGGAGATGTCAAATACTGGAGAACATCGTTTAAGGTGAGAGGGGCAAAGTTGAAAGGAGATGTATGGGACATTTTTTACACGGAGGGTGGTGTGTGCCTGGAACGCGCTGCCGGGGGTGGGGGTGGAGGCAGATACGATAGTAGTGTTTCAGAGGCTTTTAGACAGGCACGTGGATATGCGGGGAATGGAGGGACATGGATCTCGTGCAGGCTGAGGATATTCAGCACAGACATTGGTTCAATGGTTATTGTCACACGTACCAAGGCACAGAGAAACCTTTTGTTTTAAACACAAACCTGTAAAACCATACCCTCCATGATACCACCTGTCCTGAGCACAAGAGTGCAATGATTGGTGCAGCAGGAGTGACCTGGCTTGCAACCTGACTTCGGGTGCTGTCTGTGCAGAGTTTGTGCCTTCTCCTCGTCACCTGCGTGGGTTTTCTCCGAGATCTTCAGTTTTCTCCCACACTCAAAATACGTGCTGGTTTGTAGGTTAATTGGCTTGGTATAAATGTGAAAAATTGTCATAAGGTCATAATGAATAGGAGTAGAATTAGGCCATTCGGCCCATCAAGTCTACTCTGCCATTCAATCATGGCTGATCTATCTCTCCCTCCTAACCCCATTCTCGTGCCTTCTCCCCGTAACCCCTGACACCTGTACTAATCAGGAATCTATCTTTCTCTCACCTTAGTGTGTGTAGGATAGTATTAGTGTGCAGGGATTGCTGGTTGGTGCGGACTGGGTGGGCCGAAGGGCCTGTTTCCACACTATCTCTAAATGAAACTAAACGAATTTTAGTATAAATACATTCCTTGTGTCATCTTGTATAGCGGAGAAATGGCACATGGAGTTTAACCCGAGCTGGTATCATGTGTGGTGGGTTTTTATTATACAAATACTTTTATTCAAAAAATAAAATTAAACATAGAGTGTTAACACAAAGACGGCCTGTGTTGACAGTATTACAAACAAACGATCATCAGATTAATATAACGGCAACTTTATCAACAAAACACTCGACCTCCCGCAGCGACCAGCGTTGACAGACGGCCTCCAGAGTCCCCATGGACATTGCGAGCGTGTTCCCTCTCCAGGGACATGGGGGCACGGACGGGGGCAGTAGCCCACCCCGGTGC
Organism: Raja brachyura; assembly: GCA_963514005.1. Next base: position 961,487 of record OY740783.1, on the reverse strand, counting down.
GGCCTTCAACTACCCGCGAATGGCCATCTCGGCCGGGCCCAGGAGCAGACGGACAGGAAGACCCAACAACCCAGTGGGACTAGTGTAGCTGGGACATTGTTGGCTGGTGTGGGCAGGTTGGGCCAAAGGGCCTGTTTCCACACTATCAATCTCGGACTCCAAACGTTATTCCATTATCCTGTATCTGTACACTGTGGACGGCTCGATTGTAATCATGTATTGTCTTTCCGCTGACTGGTTAGCACGCAACATACGCTTTACTCTGTACCTCGGTACACGTGACAATAAACTACACTGAGCTAAACTCAACTCACCTCTCCCCAACTCGAGGGTGGTCCTGACCTACCATTTACCTCATTGGAAACTATGTTTAATCAGACTTTACTGGACTTTATCTTGCACTGAATGTTATTCACATTATTGCCTTTATCCTGTATCTGATACTGTTGACAGCTGGATTATAATCTGTGGAATTCATTGCCACAGACGGCTGTGGAGGCCAAGTCAATGGGTATTTTTCAGGCGGAGATTGACAGATTCTTGATTAGTGCAGGTGTCAGGGGTTACAGGGAGAAGGCAGGAGAATGGGGCTGAGAGGGAGAGATAGATCAGCTGTGATTGAATGGCGGACTTGATGGGCCAAATGGCCTAATTCTGCTCCTATCACATAGGAACTTATGAATAGTCTTTCCCCTGACTAGATAGCATGTAACAAATAAGGGTTTGCACTAGGGTACACGTGACAATAAACTGAACCTAACTGCGCGTCGAATGCAATCATTTGCATGTGTAATGAATGCAGGTGAAGGTGCCACAGCTGCCCTGACCCCAGGAAGGCTGGAGTTGCAGACGGCATGAGGGTGCTTTCAGTGAGTGCTGGATATCCCCATCTGGAAATAATGCAGCAGTAGTCAAAACAACTGTACCGTTCTATTCTTAGCCCAGCTTACGCATCGTGTGGTGCATGCAAGCCCTACGTTGCAAACAGAAGCTGCTGCCATCATGAACATATCAGGCTGTTGAAATGCCAAACTGTACATTGCTGCATGTCATGCAAACATTCTCCACCCAATAACCGTGTCCAGATGCAAGCTCATTAACCCATGCCAAGCCACACGCATTATTACGATTAGGTGGTAGATTTGAACAATGCGTTTCCTCAAGTCCCCAGGTAAACAACTGTGATAGATATATAGTAGATAAAAGTCCATAATGTAGAGCAAAGGGGAAGATACAGAGTGCAGAATATAGTTCTCAGCATTGTAGCGCATCAGTTCCACAGACAAAGTCCAATGTCCGCAATGGGGTTGAGGTGAATGGGACAGTACCCTAGCTTATGGAAGGACCGTTCAGAAGCCGGATAACAGAGGGGAAGAAGCTGTTCCTGAGTCTGGTGGTGCGGGGCTTTCAAGCTTCTGTACCTTCTGCCGGACGGGAGCGGGGAGAAGGGGGAATGACCGGGGTGGGACGTGGGGAGTAGGTCAATGTTCTCCACAGATGCTCATTGGAGACCCTCGGTCTATCTTTAATCGGACTTTACTGGATTTTATCTTCCACTAAAGGTTATTCCCTTTATCCTGTATCTGTACACTGCGGGCGGCTCGATTGTAATCATGGATTGTCTTTCCGCTGGCTGGATAGAACACAACAAAAGCTTTTCACTGTACCTCGGTACACGTGACACTAAACTCAACTCAACTAAAGATGCTGCCTGATCCACTGAGTTACTCAAGCACTTTATGCTTCTCTGCGACTCAGAGTCATGCAACGTGGAAACAGGCCCTTCGGCCCATCCTGCACGCACCCCCCAACATATCCCAGCTGCACTAATCCCACCTGCCTGCATTTGGCCCGTATACTTCTAAACTTTTCCTATTCATTGACAATAAACAATAGGTGCAGGAGTAGGCCATTCGGCCCTTCGAGCCAGCACTGTCATTCAATGTGATCATGGCTGATCATCCACAATCAGTACCCCGTTCCTGCCTTCTCCACATATCCCCTGACTCTGCTATCTTTAAGAGCCCTATCTAGCTCTCTCGTGAAAGCATCCAGAGAACCGGCCTCCACCGCCCTCCGAGGCAGAGAATTCCACAGACGTCTAAATGTTTCTTGAACATTTCAATGGAACCTTCCTCAACGACCTCCTCCGGCAGCTCATCCCACCCCCACCCCCCGCAACAACAAGCTTTTCACTGTACCTCCATGCATGTGACAGCGATGAAGTAAACCAAACTGAAGATGCTGCCTGATCTGCTGAGTTCCTCCAGCACTTTGTGCCTTTCCTGTATAAACCAGCAACTGCAGTTCCCTGTACCTCCTCTAGTGTCTTGCATTTTGTCCATTGTATGTTGTTGATGGAGGAGCTGGACTCCCCCCTGGATACTTGGCCCGCTCCGGCCGTTGCTCCTTGTGACGGGAACTGCTGACACACTGGGTCAATGAACTTTCAAAGTCTCTGCCATTTGCCAAAACTAGCAGAATAAAATTACCGGTTAAAATGGGGAATTAATGCAACTTGCAACAAAAGGCCGAGACATATCATTGTGGGTATTCAACCTCTCCAGCATTTACTAATAGCAGTTGGCATTCACAACCTTTTCCCAGTAAATGTACATTTGATCAGCGCAAGTTAATAGACAATAGGTGTAGGAGTAGGCCATTCGGCCCTTCGAGCCAGCACCGCCATTCAATATGATCATGGCTGATCATCCACAATCAGTACCCCGTTCCTGCCTTCTCCCCATATCCCCTGACTCCACTATCTTTAAGAGCTCTATCTAGCTCTCTCTTGAAAGTATCCAGAGAACCGGCCTCCACCGCCTTCTGAGGCAGAGAATACGACAGACTCACAACTCTCTGTGAGAAAAAGTGTTTCCCCATCTCCGTTCTAAATGACTTTCCCCTTATTCTTAAATTGTGGCCCCTGGTTCTGGACTCTAGCCTGTCCAAACCCTTAACAATCTTATATGTTTCAATAAGATCGCCTCTCATCCTTCTAAACTCCAGAGTGTACAAGCCCAGCCGCTCCATTCTCTCAGCATTTGGCAGTCCCACCATCCTGGGAATTAACCTTGTAAACCTACGCTGCACTCCCTCAAGGCAAGAATGTCCTTCCTCCAATTAGGGGACCAAGACTGCACACAATACTCCAGGTGTGGTCTCACAAGGGCTCTGTACAACTGCAGAAGGACCACTTTGCTCCGATACTCAACTCCTCTTGTTAAACACGAGGAGAGTAAAGGTGATGGATTCAGCAGATTAGTCAGCGTTGAGAATCAGAGTCGCAGCATGAAACAGGCCCTTCAGCCCAACCTGCCCATGCTGACCAAGGTGCCCCCATCTAAACTAGTCCCACCTGCCCAGGTTTGACCCATATTCCTCATCCTATCCAACAAAATATTTTCACAGTACCTCGGTAGACGTGACAATAACTTAAACTAACCTATCCATGTACCTGCCTAAATGTCTTTTATAAGTCATAATTGTAGCCGCACCTATAGCATCAGTCTGGCAGCTCATTCCAGATATGGTATGGTGTACAATTTTGGTCACCTAATTATAGAAAGGATGTCAACAAAAGTCTTTATTCTTTGGAGCACTTTCATCATTTTAAAGACCTCAATCAAGTCCCCCCTTAACCTTCTGCGCTCCAAACAATAAAGACCTAGCTTGTTCAACCTTTCTCTGTAACTTAGTTGCTGGAATCCAGGCAACATTCTAGTAAATTTATTTTCCCCTAGTCCCATCTACCTGCACTCAGACCATACCCCTCCATTCCCTTCCCGTCCATATACCTATCCACTTTACTTTCGGCACGGACTGGAAGGGCCGAGAAGGCCTGTTTCCGTGCTGTAATTGTTATATGGTTACATGGCTATAACTACCATCTGAGCGGAAAAAGTTGTCTGTGAGGTCCCTCTTAAACCTCTACACTCTCACTTGGAAACTGATGGCCTCTAGTTTTAGAATCCTCTACCCTGGGGAGGAGAGGGCGAGCGTACACTTTATCTGTGCCGACCTATGTGCAGAGCTTGTGAATCATGGTCAGTTGGCCTGTCTGGCCTTCAAGTAGTTTCCAAGCTGAGATTCCGTGGAAATTGGTGAATAGACATACGCAATGGTGAAAAAATGCTCGTATTTATTAAGTATTACAACACGTTGCAAATGCTTTCCAGATATTTAAGTATTTTCAGGAATGATTACAGTGGATGTGTTTGGTTGTGAGGCCAGAGGTTGTCCGTCTGAAGCTCATAACTTGTGAAGTTTCTGGCAGAATTTCATGATGGTTTTGTGCAGACAATTCCACAATTCTCTCCTGCCGCAATAAGGAAATGGCCATAAATATCCCAGGCAGGCTGGATGTGCTGTATTTAGACGTACTCACAGATTAATAGAGCCTCCTTAGCATTGCTGTCATAGAGCGATACATCACGAACAGGCCCTTCAGCCCAACCTGCCCACGCCGGCCAACATGCCCCATCTACACTAGTCCCACTTGCCTGCGTTTAGCCCATGTCCTTGTAAACATAGAAAACAGGTGCAGGAGTAGGCCATTCGGCCCTTCGAGCCTGCATCGCCATTCAATATGATCATGGCTGATCATCCAACTCAGTATCCCGTACCTGCCTTCTCTCCATACCCTCTGATCCCTTTAGCCACAAGGGCCACATCTAACTCCCTCTTAAATATAGCCAATGAACTGGTCTCAACTACCTTCTGTAGCAGAGAATTCCAGAGACCCACCACTCTGTGTGAAAAATGTTTTTCTCATCTCGGTCCTAAAAGATTTCCTCCTTATCCTTAAACTGTGACCCCTTGTCCTGGACTTCCCCAACATCGGGAACAATCTTCCTGCATCTAGCCTGTCCCACCCCTTTAGGATTTTGTATGTTTCTATAAGATCCCCCCTCAATCTTCTAAATTCCAGTGAGTACAAGCCGAGTCTATCCAGTCTTTCTTCATATGAAAGTCCTGACATCCCAGGAATCAGTCTGGTGAATCTTCTCTGTACTCGCTCTATCGCAATAATGTCTTTCCTCAGATTTGGAGACCAGAACTGTACGCAATACTCCAGGTGTGGTCTCACCAATACCCTGTACAACTGCAGTAGAACCTCCCTACTCAATTCCTTTTGCTATGAATGCTAACATACCATTGGCTTTCTTCACAGCCTGCTGCACCTGCATGCCTACTTTCAATGACTGGTGTATCATGACACCCAGGTCTCGTTGCATCTCCCCTTTTCCTAATCGGCCACCATTCAAATAATAGTCTACTTTCCTGTTTTTGCCGCCAAAGTGGATAACCTTACATTTATCCACATTATACTGCATCTGCCATGCATTTGCCAACTCACCCTGCCTACCCAAGTCACCTTGCAGCCTCCTAGCATCCTCCTCACAGCTAACACTGCCCCCCAGCTTCGTGTCATCCGCAAACTTTGAGATGTTGCATTCAATTCCCTCATCCAAATCATTAATATATATTGTAAATAGCTGGGGTCCCAGCACTGAGCCTTGCGGTACCCCACTAGTCACTGCCTGCCATTCTGAAAAGGACCCGTTTACTCTACTCTTTGCTTCCTGTCTGACAGCCAGTTCTCTATCCACATCAATACTGAACCCCCAATACCGTGTGCTTTAAGTTTGTATGCTAATCTCTTATGCGGGACCTTGTCGAAAGCCTTCTGAAAGTCCAGATATAACACATCCACTGGTTCTCCCTTATCCACTCTACTAGTTACATCCTCAAAAAATTCAATCAGATTTGTCACACATGATTTACCCTTCGTAAATCCATGCTGACTTTGTCCAATGATTTCACCACTTTCCAAATGTGCTGCTATCCCATCTTTAATAACTGACTCTAGCAGTTTCCCCACTACCGATGTTAGACTAACTGGTCTGTAATTCCCCGTTTTCTCTCTCCCTCCCTTTTTAAAAAGTGGGGTTACATTAGCTACCCTCCAATCCTCAGGAACTACTCCAGAATCTAAAGAGTTAAAAAAAATTATCACTAATGCATCCACTATTTCTGGGGCTACTTCCTTTAGTACCCTGGGATGCAGACTATCTGGCCCTGGGGATTTATCGGCCTTTAATCCATTCAATTTACCCAACACCACTTCTTGGCTAACCTGGATTTCACTCAGTTCCTCCATCTCATTTGACCCACGATCCCCTGCTATTTCCAGCAGATTATTTATGTCTTCTTTAGTGAAGACAGAACCAAAGTAGTTATTCAATTGGTCTGCCATGTCCTAGTTCCCCCATGATCAATTCACCTGTTTCTAACTGCAAGGGACCTACATTTGTTTTAACTAGTCTTTTTCTCTTCACATAACAATCACATTAACCTATTAAATCTTTCTCTCTCTCTACTTAACCCTATGTCCTCTGGTTTTTGATTCCCCTACTCTGGGAGAAATAATATGCATTCATCCCATCTTAAGACTTTAGAGACTTAGCATGGAAAGAGGCCCCTTGGCCCACCTAGTCCACGCCGACCAGTGATCACCCCATGCACTAGCAATGTCCTATACATTAGACAATATTCGGAAGCCAATTAACCTACATGTCTTTGGAGTGTGGGAGGAAACTGGGGCACCCAGAGAAAACCCACGTGGTCACAGGGGGGAACGTACAAACACCGTACAGACAGCACCCAGAGTCAGGATTGAACCCGGTTCTCTACCGCTGCGCCACAGTGCTGTCTGAATTCTAGTTGCCTCATGATTTTGTACACCTCTTTAAGATCACACATCATCCTCCTGTGCTCCAAGGAATAAAGTCCCTTCCTACTCAACCTCTCCCTATACCTCAGGCCCTCGAGCCCTGGCAACATCCTCGTAAATCTTCATTGCAACCTTTTCCAGCTTAATTACATTCTTGCTATCATAGGATAACCAAAAGTGAATATTATGCTCCAAATGCAGCCTCACCACCATCTTATATAACTGCAACGTGACCTCCCGACCTCTATACTCATAGCAGGGTGACCAAAAATTAACACAATATTCCAAGTGCGGCCTCACCAACGTCTTGTACAGCTGTAGAACGCCATCATCATGCACGATAGCATAGCTGCTAAAGTAGATGCCTCAAAGCTCCAGGGTCCCTGGTTCAATCCTGGGGTCTGGTGCGGTCTGTGTGGAGTCTGCACGAACCCTTTGCTCTGGATTCCTCCCCCATCCCAAACAAACACTGGCATGGGTATTACGTGCCTTCAACCATGTCAGAGAATGACAAAGGAACTGGCACAGGTTTTGAGGAGATTAACATGGAATTTGTGTGGGACTAGTGTCAATTGGTGTTTGTGGTCTATCGTTCCCTCTCAACCATATTCTCCTGGAATTCATTGCCACAGACGGCTGTGGAGGCCAAGTCAATGGGTGCTTTTAAAGCAGAGATTGATAGATTCTTGATTAATACGGGTGTCAGGGGTTACGGGGAGAAGGCAGGAGAATGGGGTTAGGAGGGAGAGACAGAGCAGCCATGATTGAATGGCGGAGTAGACTCGATGGGCTGAATAGCCTAATTCTACTCGTGTGGTTTATGCTCTTAGAGTTTTAAAATGGGCCTAGTTTAGATGGGGCATCTTTACCATCATGGCCAAGAGTCTATCTCTATGCTGAATGACTCTCGGACGCTCAATACCTCTCTCTGTTATATCGAGCCTTGCCTCTGTGGGATGCGCAGCATTTGTACAGAGCGGGCAATGTCACCACACGATTTTACCAGCATTCTGCCGGTGCAGGGTGCTGAGAATGGAGCGTTTGTTCAGCTTTCTCGAACGTCTGGGTGGTAGGTGGTCCTCAAATGGCACGTTCCCTCAGCCTCAATGAATTATACATCTTGCAACGCTCATTAACCGGCCAGGATTCATGACGCTTGGCTTCAGACCTTTGTTTACCAGATAGAGAAAGCGTTGTGCCCAGAAGTATAATTATTGTGTGGTTGGAAGGGGTTTTGGTTTCACTCGATGGGCAGTAAAGTGGGGAGCTGCATTCTCCTCAACGCTGAATGGGCTTTTTCACATTGTTTCATGGAGTCAAACACTGTACCTGCTTGTAAATCACCATCTCATCAGGCCTGTAACGCTGAGGCTCTATAAGGCCCTGGTCAGACCACATTTGGAATATTGTGAGCCATCTTGGGCACCGTATCTGAGGAAGGATGTGCCGGCTCTGGAGAGGGTCCAGAGGAGGTTTACAAGAATGATCCCAGGAATGAGGGGGTTAACAAATGATGAGCGTTTGTCGGCACTGGGCCTGTACTCGCTGGAGTTTAGCAGGATGAGGGGGAACCTCATTGAAACTTACAGAATATTGAAAAGCCTGGATAGTGGATGTGGAGAGGATGTTTCCACTAGTGGAAGAGTCTAGAACTAGAGGTGATAGCCTCAGAATTAAAAGATGTTCCTTTAGGAAGGAGACGAGGAGACATTTTTTTCGTCAGAGGGTGGGGAACCTGTGGAATTCATTGCCACAGACAGCTGTGGAGGCAAAGTCGGTGGATATTTATAAGGCAGAGACTATTTTTATACTAAATTTCGTTTTTGTTTAATTTAGAGATAGAGCTTGGAAACAGGCCCTTCGGCCCACCCAGTCCACACCGACCAGCAATCCCTGCACACTAATACTATCCTACACACACTAGGGTGAGAGATAGATAGATTCTTCATTAGTACAGGTGTCAGGGGTTAAAGCAGGAGAATGGGGTTAGGAGGGGGAGATAGATCAACCTGGATTGAATGGCGAGGTAGACTTGATGGGCCGAATGGGCTAATTCTGCTCCTAGAACTTAATGGACCGGTTGTGCTGCTCCAAATAAGAATGTCATTGGTCCATTGTCAGCACGCACTACCCACTCTTGCCTCTAGAGACAGTTTAGAGAGATACAGTGCGGAAACCCGCCCTTCGGCCCATCGAGTCCGCACCGACCAGCGATCACCCCGTATGTCAGCACTGTCCTACACACTGGGGACAATATACGATCTTCACTAAAGTCATTTAACCTACAAACCTGCGCGTCTTTGGAGTGTGGGAGGGAACCAGAGCATCCGGAGAAAACCCACGGAAGTCACGGGGAGAACGTGCAAACTCCGTACAGACAGCACCCGCAGTCCGGATGGAACCCGGGTCTCTGGCGCTGTGAGGCAGCAACTCTACCGCTGCGCCACTCTCGACTCTATCAGCTGTTCACACAGTGGGTTTTTGTTTAGTTTTGTCTCATGGTTCTGAATTCACCACTGGATGGACGAAATGCCTTTGACAGCTCTGTAGAGGTTTTTAAGTTGTCTGAGCATCTCACAAAGGTATAAAGGTATTATTTAAAAAAAATATTTAAAAAAACCCCATTGATTTTCGGTAATTAATAGTAAGATTAAACGAGAACTTACCAGTTTGAAGTTTGATCTTGATTTTATGAGGAGTTACGTTGGTGATTACGTGAAGAAGGCCCGCCAGGCCGCATGCGCACCAAACTTCAAAGCAGCGGTATGAAATCACAAATAAACAACACCGAAGTACATAGTAAGATCAGTGACTCGAGAACTACCAGACGATTCTTTATGAGAGAGGGTTGGGCGTGGCGGGCACGTAATCACCAACGCACAAATGTAAATATTACAACTTGTGAACGGTGCACTACCCAATTTTTGGAAGTGCTTGACCCATTAGTTGAGCATGATTGGAAGGTGCATGGAATTTCTGAGCTATCATGCTGCCCCCAGCTCCAGTGAACCGCTACTGCCGATGAGCGCCTGGGGTGCGTTCTGAACGATGACTTTTGCCCGTCGTTGGCCGAATTAATTCATCTGCCAGGCTTCTTCCCCTGTAGAATAGACCTACCTGAATAACCGATTTAGCGGCTGGCTCTCACATCCCCCTGTTGGCGTTGTTCACTGCCGGCACATATGTGCTTGAGTCTGTTCTATTGACATCTTTAGAGCCCAGAGTCATCTTGATCTTTTGCTCTTCCCTCCTCAGAGAGGGTGATTCGTAGGCATCTCTAACAGGCGCTGCCGTAGGCCGCAGGATACTTTAAAAAAACTATAAAATACATACTTTTTATTATAAGGAGAAACCCTTTATAGCCCGACTCACCCGAGTCCAAATAGGGCTGAATGAGTCCCAGTAATTTCTTGACTGGGGACCAACGTCTGTGAGCCACCAACCCCACTGTCAGTGGCTCCAGCGTTGCTTCCTTGCTGTTCCAACGGCATCCTACAGGCTGGGATCCGCTGACCCCCCTGTCAGTGACTCTGCTTAATGTTCTTGCCGTTTTTACGGCATCCCTGCAGGCTGGGGAGCCTCTAACTGCACTGTTAGCGGCTCCTTATCTTGCAACCCGATCAATTTTGCCGGTTTATCCGCATTTGCGGTCGGACTTGCACTATTTACTTCTATATTGTAAATAGCTGGGGTCCCAGCACCGAGCCTTGCGGTACCCCACTAGTCACTGCCTGCCATTCTGAAAGGGACCCGTTAATCCCTACGCTTTGTTTCCTGTCTGCCGACCACTTGTCTATCCATGTCAGCACTCTACCCCCAATACCATGTGCCCTAAATTTGACCACAAATCTCCTATGTGGGACCTTATCAAAGGCTTTCTGAAAGTCCAGGTACACTACATCCACTGGCTCCAGCATTTTGTATCTACATTCTTACTTACTGCAGATTTACAGGTCCGTAAGTGCAATAATACAGATAAATATATAAAAATCAATAATACAATAAATAAATAATGGTAATATTAAAAGGGGAGATGCAACGAGACCTGGGTGTCATGGTACACCAGTCATTGAAAGTAGGCATGCAGGTGCAGCAGGCTGTGAAGAAAGCAAATGGTATGTTAGCATTCATAGCGAATGGATTTGAGTATAGGAACAGGGAGGTTCTACTGCAGTTGTACAGGGTTTTGGTGAGACCACATCTGGAGTATTGCATACAGTTTTGGTCCCCAAATCTGTGGAAAGACATTCTTGCCATAGAGGGAGTACAGAGAAGATTCACCAGACTGATTCCTGGGATGTCTGGACTTTCATATGAAGAAAGACTGGATAGACTCGGCTTGTACTCGCTGGAATTTAGGAGATTGAGGGGGGATCTCATAGAAATGTACAAAATTCTTAAGGGGTTGGACAGGCTAGATGCAGGAAGATTGTTCCCGATGTTGGGGAAGTCCAGGACAAGGGGTCACAGTTTAAGGATAAGGGGGAAATCTTTTAGCACCGAGATGAGAAAAACATTTTTCACACAGAGAGTGGTGAATCTCTGGAATTCTCTGCCACAGAAGGTAGTTGAGGCCAGTTCATTGCCTATATTTAAGAGGGAGTTAGATGTGGCCTTTGTGGCTAAAGGGATCAGGGGGTATGGAGAGAAGGCAGGTACGGGATACCGAGTTGGATGATCAGCCATGATCATATTCAATGGCGGTGCAGGCTCGAAGGATCGAATGGCCTACTCCTGCACCTAATTTCCATGTTTCTATCTGGAGAACATGGATAGGTGACGTTTCACAGAGTGCTGGAGTAACTCAGCGGGTCAGGCAGCATCTGTGAAGAACATGGATAGGTGACGTTTCACAGAGTGCTGGAGTAACTCAGCGGGTCAGCAGCATCTGTGGAGAACATGGATAGGTGACGTTACACAGAGTGCTGGAGTAACTCAGCGGGTCAGGCAGCATCCGTGGAGAACATGGATAGGTGACGTTTCACAGAGTGCTGGAGTAACTCAGTGGGTCAGGCAGAATCTGTGGAGAATATGGATTGGTGACGTTTTCACCTCAACACAAAAGTGCTGCATAAATTGCCGAGCTACTCCTGCACTCTGTCCTTTTGTGCATTAACCAGCATCTGCAGTCCTATTTTCTATAAGACGTTGTTGAGTGTAGGCTTGCAGGGGAGGGTGCCTGTTTGTGAGAGTGAAGTCGTGTCTGCATCCAGAACAGTTAAGAATGGAATGTGGTAACTGGGGTCAGAGCAGATAGCAGTGAAACTTGGCAACTCATTTTCTTTGAATCTTGGCGTATTATAAACATTTGTTTATAAATAGAAATAAATATTTGTTTTTGCTAAGTGAATTTCACAATCGGCCGTCCTCGATCGGTGCGAATTGGCAGCAGCTCTGCCTGCTCGATAATCATCAGCACAGAGGTACCTCATGGCTGCGTGCTCAGCCCCCTGCTGTACTCACTCTATACTCATGACTGTGTAACCGGACATAATGGCAACTCCATCATCAATTCACCGACATCACCACCGTTGTTGGACAAATTACTGAGAATGATGAATCAGAGTGTAGGAGGAATAGCAATAGTCTGATTGAAAAATGCCAGAACCACAACCTTCCTGTTAAGGAAAGGCACAAAAAGCTGGAGTAACTCAGCGGGTCAGGCAGCATCTGTGGAGAACATGGATAGGTGACGTTTCACAGAGTGCTGGAGTAACTCAGCGGGTCAGGCAGCATCTCTTTTGGCATTAGTAGTTTTTTCATAAGGTCATAAGGTATATTTGCATAAGAATGAGGCCATTCGGCCCATCAAGTCTAGTCCACCATTCAATCATGCCTGATTTATCTCTCCCTCTATCAACCCCATTCTCCTGCCTTCTCCCCATAATCCGTAACACTAATCAAGAACCTTTCAATATCTGCTTTGAAAATACCCACAGACTTTGCCTCCACCGCTGAGTGTGGCAATGAATCCCACAGATTCACCACCCTCTGACTAAAGACATTCCTCCTCATCTCCTTCCTGAAGGTGCATCCTTTAATTCTGAGGCTGTGCCCTCTGCTCCTAGACCCTCCCACTAGTGGAAACATCCTCTCCACATCCCTATCCAAACCTTTAATTATTTGTTATTTATTTGTCTATTATCATTTTACAGTTGTAAATACTAGACTTAATTTTCAACAGTAAGTTTATGAGACAATTAATGTGGAAATGGGACAACATCATAAACTGGTGGTTAATAGCGCGGGACTGTTTTTCTGGAGCATAATGTAATTTGAGTGGAAATGCAATTTACAGTGCATTCAGAAAGCATTCAGACCCCTTCACTATTTCCACATTTTGTTATATTACATATTCTAAAATGGATTTTAAAAAAATAATTAATTATTAATCTACACACAATACCCCATAATAAAAAAGTGAAAACAGGTGTTTAGAAATGTTTGCAAAGTAATTAAAAGGAAACAACTGAAATATCACATTGTCATAAGTATTCAGATCCTTCCCTCAGTACTTTGTTGAAGCACCTTTGGCAGTGATTACAGCCTCAAGTCTTCTTGGGTATGACGCGACAAGCTTGGCACACCTCCCATTCTTCTCTGCAGATCCTCTCAAGCTCTGCCAGGTTGGATGGGGAGCGTCGATGAACAGCTATTTTCTGGTCCATCCAGAGATGTTCGATTGGGTTCAGGGTTCACTCTAGGACATTCAGACTTGTCACGAAGCCACTCCTGCATTGTCTTGACTGTGTGCTTATGGGTCGTTGTCCTGTTGGAAGGTGAACCTCCGCCCCAGGCTGAGGTCCAGAACGCTCTGGAGCAGGTTTTCATCAAGGATCTCTCTGTACATTTGCTCCGTTCATCTTTCCCTCGATCCTGACTAGTCTCCCAGTTCCTGCCACTGAAAAATCCCCACAGCATGATGCTGCCACCACCATGTTTCACCATAGCTATGGTATTGGCCAGGTGATGAGCGGTGCCTGGTTTCCTCCAGATGTGCCGCTTGGCATTCAGGCCAAAGAGTTCAATCTTGGTTTCATCAGACCAGAGAATCTTATTTAGGCGCCTTTTGGCAAACTCCAAGTGGGCTGTCATGTGCCTTTTACTGAGGAGTGGCTTCCATCTGGCCACTCTACTATAAAGGCCTGATTAGTGGAGTGCTGCAGATATAGTTGTCCTTCTGGAAGGTTCTCCCATCTCCACAGAGGAACTCTGGAGCTCTGTCAGAGTGACCATCGGGTTCTAGGTCACCTCCCTGAACAAGGCCCTTCTCTCCCGAATGCTCGGTTTGGCTGGGCGGCCAGCTCTATGAAGAGTCCTTGTGATTTCAAAGTTCTTCCATTTAAGAATGACGGAGGCCACTGTGCTCTTCGGGACCAGCAATGCGGCAGAAATTGTTTTATACCCTTCCCCAGATCTGTGTCTCCACACAATCCTGTCTCGGAGGTCTACGGACAATTCCTTTGTCTTCATGGCTTGGTGTTTGCTCTGACGTGCACTGTCAACTGTGGGACCTTATATAGACAGGTGTGTGCCTTTCCTAATCATGTCCAATCAAATTAATTTACCACTGGTGGACTCCAATCAAGTTGTAGAAACATCTCAAGGATAATCAATGGAAACAGGATGAACCTAAACTCAATTGTGAGTGTCCTAGCAAAGGGTCTGAATACTTGTAAATGTGATATTTCAGTTCTTTCTTTGTAATTAGCAAATATTTCTAAACACTATTTTCACTTCTTCATTCTGGGGTATTGTGTGTAGATTGATGATGATAAAAAAAATGAATTAAATCCAGTATAAAATAAGGCTGTAACATAACAAAATGTGGAAAGGTGAAGGGTGTGAATACATTCTGAGTGCACTGTGTACGAGCCTTCACTGCTTTGCCACGTCATTGGACAGATTTCACATCAGTTGGGTTCATTTAGAAACATAGAAACATAGAAAATAGGTGCAGGAGGAGGCCATTCGGCCCCTTCGAGCCAGCACCGCCATTCATTGTGATCATGGCTGATCGTCCCCTATCAATAACCCGTGCCTGCCTTCTCCCCATGTCCCTTGATTCCACTAGCACCTAGAGCTCTATCTAACTCTCTCTTAAATCCATCCAGTTACTTGGCCTCCACTGCCCTCTGTGGCAGGGAATTCCTCAAATTCACAACTCTCTGGGTGAAAACGTTTTTTCTCACCTCAGTCTTAAATGGGCTCCCATTTATTCTAACTCTGTGGCCCCTGGTTCTGGACTCGCCCAACATTGGGAACATTTTTCCTGCATCTAACTTGTCCAGTCTTCAATCTTTCCTCATATGACAGTCCCGCCATTGATTTGACAGCATATATTTCACAAAACAAACGGGCATCAACTCAGTACGTCTCAATAGAGTCACACAGCACAGAAGCAGGCCTTTCAGCCCATCTCGTTCATGCCGACCAACATGCCCCATCTACACTTGCCCACCTGTCTGTGTTTGGCCTCTAAACCTATCACCTGTCCAAACATCTTCAACGTTGTTTTAGCCCCTGCCTCAAGTACTTCCCTTGGCAGATCGTTCCATACACCCAGCACCCTCCTTGTGGAAAGATTGCTCCTCGATTTTCCATTCCCGTTCTCATTCCTTCCCAATCATCCCTTGGCATTTGGAGATGCTTCACAAAGCATGTCTAAGGATTGCTGCTGCTGTTGCAATGCCAGATTTTATGCCAGAGTTTTGGATATTATTTAACATTTTGGCATAAAAGAGTAATAAAGAGGTCATTGGGGCAGCACAGTGGCGTAAGCTATGGGTGCTGTCTGTACGGAGTTTGCACGTTCTCCGGCTGCTCCATTTTCCTCTCATACTCCAAAGACGTACGGATTTGTAGGTTAATTGGCTTCTGTAAAAAATTGTAAATTGTCCCTAGTGTGTCGGATAGTGCTAGTGTCCCCATGCAGGTCTATAGCACTCGTCCACTGCTGATCACCCCCAATCAGTACCCCGTTCCTGCCTTCTCCCCATATCCCCTGACTCCACTATCTTTAAGAGCCCTATCTAGCTCTCTCTTGAAAGTATCCAGAGAACCTGCCTCCAATGCCCTCTGAGAATTCCACAGACTCACAACTCTCTGTGTGAAAAGTGTTTCCTCATTTCCGTTCTAAATGGCTTACCCCTTATTCTTAAACTGTGGCCCCTGGTTCTGGACTCCCCAACACGTTTCCTGCCTCTAGTGTGTCCAAACCCTTAATAATCTTATACGTTTCAATAAGATCCTCTCTCATCCTTCTAAACTCCAGAGTGTACAAGCCCAGCCGCTCCATTCTCTCAGCATATGACAGTCCCGCCATCCCGGGAATTCACCTGGTGAACCTACGCTGCACTCCCTCAATAGCAAGAATGTCCTTCCTCAAATTTGGAGACCAAAACTGCACACAATACTCCAAGCGTGGTCTCACTAGGGCCCTGTATAACTGCAGAAGGACCTCTTTGCTCCTATACTCAACTCCTCTTGTTATAAAGGCCAACATGCCATTAACTTTCTTCACTGCCCGCTGTACCTGCATGCCACCTTTCAGTGATTGATGAACAAGGACCCCCAGATCCCATTGTACAACGTTGGATGTTGTGAGCTGAAGGGCCTGTTCCTGTTTGATGGTTCCTTGTAAAATGGGATTAATTCAGCCGTCCTTCTGGGCTCCCGCTGATAGTGGCTGACAGGGAAGACACTCCACTGCTGAGTGTTTCTCTGTGGCTCCTTGTGTTCCAGTCTTTAAGTAGGAATGCGCAGATAAAACCTCGCGCCCAATTAGTGGTTGGGGGATTGCAGAGGGTAAGGTATGAAACGATGTTCCCGCATGCATTAGAATGCTGGGCATTGATCCAAACTCTCTGAATCACTGCGTGTGGGATGACTTCAAATGTACGTTTAAGAGGCTGGTGGTGAAATAAATATTATTCCATTCGGTTGTGAAATATTTTCTTAGATTTATGGATGATTAAGGATAAACAACAGGGATTAATTGAAAAAATAACTGGACTGAAGATATGATTTGTGTGTCAAGTGATTGACTGCGAGCGTGTCTCCCCCATGTCCAACAGATGGCCGTTATAAACATTGACCGGGGTGGGCAAGTGGAAGTGCCTGATAACGCAGCCATCAATGTGCCACATGCTGGTTTAAACCGACTGTACACACAGAGTGCTGGAGTAACTCAGCGGGTCAGGCAGCATCTGTGGAGAACATGGATAGGTGACGTTTCACAGAGTGCTGGAGTAACTCAGCGGGTCATAGAAACATAGAAACATAGAAAATAGGTGCAGGAGTAGGCCATTCGGCCCTTCGAGCCTGCACCGCCATTCAATGTGATCATGGCTGATCATCCAACTCAGTATCCCGTACCTGCCTTCTCTCCATACCCCCTGATCCCTTTAGCCACAAGTGCCACATCTAACGCCCTCTTAAATATAGCCAATGAACTGGCCTCAACTACCTTCTGTGGCAGAGAATTCCAGAGACTCACCACTCTCTGTGTAAAGAATGTTTTCCTCATTTCGGTCCTAAAGGAATTCCCCCTTATCCTTAGACTGTGACCCCTTGTTCTGGACTCCCCCAACATCGGGAACAATCTTCCAGCATCTAGCTTGTCCAACCCCTTAAGAATTTTGTAGGTTTCTATAAGATCCCCCCTCAATCTTCTAAATTCCATCGAGTACAAACCGAGTCTATCCAATCTTTCCTCATATGAAAGTCCTGACATCCCAGGAATCAGTCTGGTGAATCTTCTCTGTACCCCCTCTATGGCAAGGATGTCTTTCCTCAGATTTGGAGACCAAAACTGTACGCAGTACTCCAGGTGTGGCCTCACCAAAACCCTGTACAACTGCAGTAGAACCTCCCTGCTCCTATACTCAAATCCTTTCGCTATGAATGCTAACATACCATTTGCTTTCTTCACTGCCTGCTGCACCTGCATGCCTACTTTCAATGACTGGTGTACCATGACACCCAGGTCTCGTTGCATCTCCCCCTTACCTAATCTGCCACCATTCAGATAATAGTCTACCCTCATGTTTTTGCCACCAAAGTGGATAACCTCACATTTATCCACATTGTACTGCATCTGCCATGCATCTGCCCATTCACTCAGCCTATCCAAATCACCCTGCAGCCTCCAAGCATCCTCCTCACACCTAACTATACCCCCCAGCTTGGTATCATCTGCAAATTTGGAGATGTTGCATTGAATTCCCTCGTCCAAATCATTAATATATATTGTAAATAGCTGGGGTCCCAGCACTGAGCCTTGCGGCACCCCACTAGTCACTGCCTGCCATTCTGAAAAGGACCCGTTTACTCCTACCCTTTGCCTCCTGTCTGCTAGCCAGTTCTCTATCCACATCAATACTGAACCCCCAATACCGTGTGCTTTAAGTTTGTATGCTAATCTCTTATGCGGGACCTTGTCGAAAGCCTTCTGAAAGTCTAGATATAACACATCCACTGGTTCTCCCTTATCCACTCTACTAGTTACATCCTCGAAAAATTCTATCAGATTTGTCAGACATGATTTACCTTTCGTAAATCCATGCTGACTTTGTCCAATGATTTCACCACTTTCCAAATGCGCTGCTATCCCATCTTTAATAACTGACTCTAGCAGTTTCCCCACTACCGATGTTAGACTAACTGGTCTGTAATTCCCCGCTTTCTCTCTCCCTCCTTTTTTAAAAAGTGGGGTCAGGCAGCATCTGTGGAGAACATGGATAGGTGACGTTTCACAGAGTGCTGGAGTAACTCAGCGGGTCAGGCAGCATCTGTGGAGAACATGGATAGGTGACGTTTCACAGAGTGCTGGAGTAACTCCAGTTGCAGTTGTACAGGGTCTTGGTGAGGCCACACCTGGAGTATTGCGTACAGTTTTGGTCTCCAAATCTGAGGAAAGACATCCTTGCCATAGAGGGGGTACAGAGAAGGTTCACCAGACTGATTCCTGGGATGTCAGGACTTTCATATGAGGAAAGACTGGATAGACTCGGCTTGTACTCGCTGGAATTTAGAAGATTGAGGGGGGGATCTTATAGAAACTTACAAAATTCTTAAGGGGTTGGACAAGCTAGATGCTGGAAGATTGTTCCCGATGTTGGGGGAGTCCAGAACAAGGGGTCACAGTCTAAGGATAAGAGGGAATTCCTTTAGGACCGAGATGAGGAAAACATTCTTTACACAGAGAGTCGTGAGTCTCTGGAATTCTCTGCCACAGAAGGTAGTTGAGGCCAGTTCATTGGCTATATTTAAGAGGGTGTTAGATGTGGCACTTGTGGCTAAAGGGATCAGGGGGTATGGAGAGAAGGCAGGTACGGGATACTGAGTTGGATGATCAGCCATGATCACATTGAATGGTGGTGCAGGCTCGAAGGGCCGAATGGTCTACTCCTGCACCTATTTTTCTAACTGAGCGGGTCAGGCAGCATCTGTGGAGAACATGGATAGGTGACGTTTCACAGAGTGCTGGAGTAACTCAGCGGGTCAGGCAGCATCTGTGGAGAACATGGATAGGTGACGTTTCACAGAGTGCTGGAGTAACTCAGCGGGTCAGGCAGCATCTGTGGAGAGAAGGAATGCTCTCCATTCTTTCTCTCCTTGAGTTACTGCAGCTTTTTGTGTCTAATGTAGGAAACAATCTGTGTTCATTAAAACAAATGAAGCGCTGTGACATGTTTAGATTCAGCACGTATGGCCATGTCAGCACAACCCTGGGAACAAGTTGCCTCATTACTTCATTATGAGCAAAGATAAATATTCATGTTTGACATTTTTGCTCCGGAGACCATTTTTCATGAAAGAGGACCTTGTTAGGTTTAATGTGTGCAAAGGAACTGCAGATGATGGCTCACACTGAAGAAAGGCGCAAAAAACTGGAGTAACTCAGTGGGTCAGGCAGCATCTCGACCAAAAACTGCACCCATTCCTTCTCTCCAGAGACGCTGCCTGTCCCGCTGAGTTTGTGTCTATTATTAGGTTTAAGCTTCACTTTAGAAATGGAGACTTTAAAGAGATACAGGGCAGAACAGGCCCTTCGGCCCACTTAGACAGTGCCGACCAGCGATCAGCCCACACACCAGCACTGTCCGACACACCAGGGATAACGTACACGTTTAACAACGCTAAATAACCTACAAACCCACAAGTCTTTGGAGTGTGGAAAGTAACCGGAGCTCCCGGAGAAAACCCACGCGGTCAGCGGGAGAACATAACGTACAAACTCCGTACAGACAGCACCCGTAGTCAGGATCGAGGCCGGGTCTCTGGCGCTGAGGCCGCAACTCTACCACTGAAGAGTGCCACCCTGAAGAGTTTAGAGTCATAGTGTGATCCAGCACGGAAACAGGCCCTTCGGCCCAACTTGTTTATGCCGATCAATATTGCCCAGTCTACATTAGTTCCACATGCCTGCATGGCCGATATCCTCGTAAAGTTTTCCTATCCATGTACCTGTCCAAATATCTCTTAAATGTTGTTCTTGTATCTGCCTCGACCACCTCCTCTAGTAATGTATTCCATGTACCCAGCACCCACTGTGTGAATCAGTTGCCCCTCAGATTCCTAGTGCATCTTTCCCCTTTCAGCTTAAACCCGTGTCCTCTGGTTCTTCATTCCCCTACTCTGGATAAAAGACTGTGCACATTCACTCTGTCTATTCCCCTCATGATCTTATACATCTCTACCCGATCCACCTGCGCTCCAAGGAATCAAGAACAGATTAGATTATATTAGCATTTTATCTTATATTTTTGTTATCTTAGAATAAAGGGGAGGTCATTTAAAACATTTTCACCCAGAGAGTTGTGAATTTATGGAATTCTCTGCCACAGAGGGCGGTGGAGGCCAAGTCACTGGATGGATTTAAGAGAGAGTTAGATCGAGCTCAAGGGGCTAGTGGAGTCAAGGGATATGGGGAGAAGGCAGGCACGGGTTATTGATAGGAGCCATGATCACAATGAATGGCGGTACTGGCTCGAAGGGCCGAATGGCCTCCTCCTGCACCTATTTTCTATGTTTCTCTGTAATATTATGCATAAATACAACCCAGTCAAACTCCAGCACAATAGGTGGAGCAAAGGAGTGGAGCAAAGAAGACACAGAGTGCAGAATATAGTCCTCAGCAATGTAGCACATCAGTTCCACAGACAAAGTCCAATGTCCGCAATGGGGTCGAGGTGGATTGGACAGTACCCTAGCTTATGGAAGGGCCGTTCAGAAGCCTGATAACAGAGGGGAAGAAGCTGTTTTTCATGCATCTTAACGAATCATTCTTAATCCATGTGACGATGGGGTTATTGAGAAGGCACCTGACGCGAGGCTGGGTAACATTGTACGGTTTATCCAGAATAGATGACAGTTGAGGAATACACGACCCTGTAGATCCTCTCTGAAAGCAGTAATAATGAACTAACATTGGGAAACATTTGTCGTAGAGTCATTGACCTTTGCAGCGTGGAAACAGGCCCTTCTGCCCACCTTGTCCATGCTGACCAAGTTGGTATTCTGGGCTAGTCCCATTTGGCCCACATCCCCCTAAACCAGGGTAGGGCAACCTTGTTCTGACATGTTCGTGAGCGGATGGCGGGCCACATCTATCCCGTGTACACATGGATCCCGCCCCCATCCTGCCCCGGATGGCAGGCATCAAATCACGTGTTCACAGAAGGTGGACAAAAATGCTGGAGAAACTCAGCGGGTGAGGCAGCCTCGTGTAATCCTTGCATGTCTCACCCGCTGAGTTGCTCCAGCATTTTTGTCTACCTTCGATTTTTCCAGCGTCTGCAGTTCTTTATTAAACGTGTTGACGGAAGGTGCGCGGGCGTGCCGGCAGCTTTGCGCAGGATGGCGGTACGGCCAGAGCTCGGGTGTGAACAAGTTGTCCCTGAGGTCCCTCGTAAATCTCTCTCCTCTCACCTTTATCCTGTGCCCTCTAGTTTTGGAATCCTCTACGCTGGGGAAAAGACTGCGAGTGTTCACTTTATCCGTGCCCCTCATGACCATGTACACCTCAATAAGGTCACCCACCGGCCTCCTACGCTCCACAGAGCAAAGTCGCAGCCTAGACAACCTCACTCAAGGTCACGAAACATCACAAAATGCTGGAGTAACTCAGCAGGTCAGGTAGCATCAACTGCTGCCGGTCCCGTTGTGACTATCTTCAGTGCAAACCAGCATCTGCAGTTCCTTCCTACATATCTCATGAATCATCAGTCTGAAGAATGGTCTTGACCTGAAACGTCACCCATTCCTTCTTTCTGGAGATGTTGCCCGTCCCGCTGATCTTCGGTGTCTATCCCATGAATCATTTCCTTCCATCCCACCACCTAGGAGGGAGATTTATCTCAGGGTGGAGTTACTCATTGTTGTGGGCAAGATGCCAGAATGGCAGGGATGAAGGTAAAGGCAGCTATGGCATGGGGGTACGGCTGGGAGCTTTACGAGAACAAAGTGATTTGGGAGTTCCTGGCGGGGGAACCTTGTAGGTAACTGCTCAGATCAGTACAGAGACCGTTACTAGTCAGGCAGGAAAATCATTACAGGTGCTATTATAACCATGTGTTGTCTTTCTGCTGACTGGACAGCGGGCCACAAAAGCTTTTCATTGTACCTCGATACACGTGACAATAAACTAAACTCTCGAGCTGTGAGGGACACCAGAGGATCAGAGAATCAAAGCATCCCTTTGATCGCAGATTTGCGTCTACACTTACAACAGTTTGTTGTTTCAAGTTGGCTTCCATCCCCGGTCATTCATTTTCATTTTACACTCGATTCCCTCTGCAACAACATCAGGCCACTTTCAGGGAAGTCGTTACGCTGAGAACTCAAAGGAATCTCTTTCTTTAGTTTAGAAACATAGAAACATAGAAAATAGGAGCAGGAGTAGGCCATTCGGCCCTTCGAGCCTGCACCGCCATTCAATATGATCATGGCTGATCATCCAACTCAGTATCCCGTACCTGCCTTCTCTCCATACCCTCTGATCCCTTCAGCCACAAGGGCCTCATCTAACTCCCTCTTAAACATAGCCAATTAACTGGCCTCAACTACCTTCTGTGGCAGAGAATTCCACAGATTCACCACTCTCTGTGTGAAAAATGTTTTTCTCATCTCAGTCCTAAAAGATTTCCCCCTTATCCTTAAACTGTGACCCCTTGTTCTGGACTTCCCCAACATTGGGAACAATCTTCCTGCATCTAGCCTGTCCAACCCCTTAAGAATGTTGTAAGTTTCTATAAGATCCCCCCTCAATCTTCTAAATTCCAGCGAGTACAAGCCGAGTCTATCCAGTCTTTCTTCATATGGAAGTCCCGACATCCCAGGAATCAGTCTGGTGAACCTTCTCTGTACCCCCTCTATGGCAAGAATGTCTTTCCTCAGATTAGGAGACCAAAACTGTACGCAATACTCCAGGTGTGGTCTCACCAAGACCCTGTACAACTGCAGTAGAACCTCCCTGCTCTTGTACTCAAATCCTTTTGCTATGAATGCCAACATACCATTCACGTTAGTTTGGAGATACAGCGCGGAAACAGTCACTTCGGCCCACAGCGTCCGCGCCAACCAGCGATCACCACACATGAACATTACCCTACACACTACAGACAATTTGTACCGTCAATTAACCTACAAACCTGAGTGTGGGAGGAAACCTGAGATCTCAGAGAAAACCCACGCAGGTCATGGGGAGAACGTGCAAACTCCATACAGACAGCAACCGTAGTTGGGTCAAACCCGGGTCTCTGGCACTGTGAGGCAGCAACTCTACCACTGCACCACTGTGCCAGTCATGTAGTGATATATTGTGAAAGACAGGCACTTGTAGACAGGTGCTGTAATGGTGTTTACCTGGTAGAGGTGTTTACCTGGCCACCATTGCGTGAATATTCTACCTTCTTCGTCCTTCGTGTGGCGTGCACAGCCTAAAGTTGTTGGACAACTTGTTCTATTTGATCTTCTGTGTGTGCACGTCGAGTTGATTGCATTAGTCGAAACAGGGCGGACCAGAAGGTTGCGATCTTCCACCCCAATATTCTACCTGATCACAGGCCTTTCCCTTCATCTCCTCCACTGACCTCTTTGTCAACATTGACCTCTTTTAAATGTCCCTCTCTCGCCTTTCCCATTTCCTATAAAACCTCATCAAAGTCATATACATTTAAAAGTCACCTGGACAGGTGCATGGATAGGACAGGTTTAGAGAGATATGGGTCAAACTCAGGCAGGTGGGACTAGTGTAGCTGGGACATGTTGGCCAGTGTGGGCAAGTTGGGCCGAAGGGCCTGTTTCCACTCTGTATCACTCTATGAATCACACTGGGTTATGGACCCCACACTACAGGAGAGATGGGATGGTGTACGAGGGGTTATTACACAAGGGAGGTGCAAGGAGGTGCAATTAGAGCCATTTAGAACGGAGATTAGGAAACTCTTTTTCACCCAGAGAGTGGTGAGTCTGTGGAATTCTCTGCCTCACAGGGCAGTGGAGGCCGGTTCTCTGGATGCTTTCAAGAGAGAGCTAGATAGGGCTCTTAAAGATAGCGGAGTCAGGGGATATGGGGAGAAGGCAGGAACGGGATACTGATTGTGGATGATCAGCCATGATCACATTGAATGGCGGTGCTGGCTCGAAGGGCTGAATGGCCTCCTCCTGCACCTATTGTCTATTGTCTATTGCCCGGATTGTGGAATTATGAGGAGAAACATTGTAGGTCAGGGCTGTTTTCTCTTTAATAAGCACGTGGGAGGGAAGATGTGACCCCTGGGTATAGAAGTGAGGCCCAGACATGGTGAACGGCAAGAACACATTCCCCTCATTAGAGAAGGCAACATTCACAGGGCACTGGGGGGTAAATCTGTGATATTCATTGCCACAGATTCTCCAGGTTCCTATCTATGTACCTGCCTAAATGTGGAGGCCAATCATTGGTATTTTTAAAGCGGGATTGACAGCTTCCTGATCATTAAGGGTGCCAGCGGCTATGGGGAGAAGGCTGGAGAATGGGGTTAAGAGTGAAAAAGAGAGAAAACTCCATGTCCTCCTGCACTCCAAGGAATAAGGTCCACGGATAAGGGATTAGAAACATAGAAACATAGAAAAATAGGTGCAGGAGTAGGCCATTCGGCCCTTCGAGCCTGCACCGCCATTCAATGTGATCATGGCTGATCATCCAAATCAGTATCCTGTACCTGCCTTCTCTCCATACCCCATGATCCCTTTAGCCACAAGTGCCACATCTAACGCCCTCTTAAATATAGCCAATGAACTGGCCTCAACTACCTTCTGTGGCAGAGAATAGTAAGATTGAACGAGAACTTACCAGTTCGAAG
The DNA here is from genome assembly GCA_963514005.1 of Raja brachyura. The sequence goes on along the minus strand of OY740783.1, from coordinate 936,401 downwards.
GTTGATCTTTATTTTATGAGGAGTCGAAGTGAGGGATTTCGTGAAGAGCCCGCCGGCGCGCATGCTCGACATACTTCAAAGTAGCGGCGTGGAATCACAGAACCAACAATAGAAATGACTTTGCATAGTAAGATTGAATTGACGAAGATTACCAGATGAAGGTGATTGAGGGTTGGGCGAGGAGGGCACGAAATCCCTCACTTCGACTCCTCATAAAATAAAGATCAACCTTCGAACTGGTAAGTTCTCGTTCAATCTTACTATTTCATTTCAGAGTCACGTGAGTGACTTCGTGAAGACTTCAAAGCTTCTGTGATTACACGCCCTGGACCACGTCCATGCTGACACACCACTACCAGGGATGGATGGGAGGAACAAACTTGCTCAATAGTTCATACTGCAAAACAAGAGCATATTTATTAATAACAAATCAAAAACCCCTCATGCGGGGACATCTCCACGTTCTTGACCTGCATTCAGCACGGCTTCTGCGAACTGTAGAGGAGCAGCAACAGGCTTGTTATAAAAACGCTGGAACACAGCTTCATGAGCCCATCCTGCTGTGGCGAGAATTTGGTGCATGGGCACCTCCATGACCCTCGCCGCTGACGTCGATGCAGCCCTGGTGGAATGAGACTTGAACACATTAGTGTCGATACCTGACTTACCCAAGACGACTCGAAGCCACCTGGATATCGTCTGGACTGTCACTCGATGATGAGGTCTCTTATGAGTGACAAGCAGGTATCTCTCCATTCTTCTGATGCGTGCCGTCACCTTGACATAGTGGCGGATATGTGAGGCTAAACATAGCCTAGCATCTGCGGGGTATGCCGGGTACTTCAGCTGCAGCCCTGTGCACCCAGGTCTATGCTGCTTTAGTAGCTCGTCAATGAAAAAGACTACTTCTGTAGGGGTAGATGTCATTCTGTCGACACGAAGTTTGTGTAGTGTCTGTACCCTCTGAGCTGAAGTCAGTGCTAGTAACATCACCAGCTTCATGGTGAGTTGGTCCAGTTGGAGCCCTTCCATGGGAGACCACGTCCTGAGCAGGGTTAATACGTCCCTGACATCCCAGGTGATATTATAGCGTGGTGTAGGCGGATTCATATTGAATATACCCCGCATGAGCCTGGACACTAGCCTGTTGGATCCTACCCCAATCTTGAGGGAGAATGATAGCGCACTTCTGGCGCTGTTGATGGCACTGTAACTTAAGTGTTCATCATGGTGCAACCCCGCGAGGAATTCCAGCACGTCGGTTATTGTCACGTCATCGTACGTGATGCGAGAGCGGCTGCAGTAGGCTTCCCACTTCTTAATATGCGAGCGGTATCTTCGCCTTGTGGACTCTCGACACGATGCCCCGATGGTATCCATGGTCCGAGCCGAGAGGCCGTATTGGACTAACGGCCTGTTCAGAACCTGCAAGCCAACAAATTTAAATAGCCATGGCAGGGATGTGGCTCCCCTGAGACAGGGTGAGTAACCAATTGTGGGCAACCCTTCAAAAGGACCCAAGGTTAGTTGAGCATGTCAAAGACCACCGGATACCAAGGTATGTCAAAGACCACCGGATGCAACATCCATTCAATGTTGTCATTAAATTTGCGTGACCTGGTGTCCGCCACAGTATTAAGCTCACCTGGCAAATAGGTAGCCGAAATCCAAATGTCTCTTTGAACACACCAGAGCCAAATTGAGTTAGCCAATTTGTCACACGAAACTGACCTGGTACCACCCATATGGTTTAAATATGCCACAGCTGTGGTGTTGTCTATTTGGAGACGGACGTGTGCTCCAACAAGCTTGGAACAATATGCACGAAGTCCGTGGAATGCTGCCAGCAACTCCAAATAGTTAATCCCTTGAGTCAACAACATCGATGCCTCAAGGGTGTCCCATCTGCCCCCACAACTAGAGCAATTATCAGTAGCTCCCCAGCCATTGGAGCTTGCGTCAGTTTGTAAATATACCACCGGATTAGCCTCCCTAACAGGCTTAAATGAGTTGCTAATGTGACACACCCACCATTGCAACTCAGTTATCGCTTCGGACGGCAGCTGCATTGATCGATCGTAATGACCAGCGTTCCGTTTTAACGCAATAATTTTAGCTCTTTGCAAATTCTGATAATGCAAAGGTCCATATCGTGCTGCCGGAAACAAAGCCACTAGCTTGCCAATTACTGTGGCTGTACGCCGAATCGATGGTATATTGGTGCCAATTAAATCTCTGCACACCTGAGTGACTTCCTCAATTTTGTTAATTGGTATAGTTATCCTCATGCTCATTGAGTTCACCGTGAACCCTAGGTAATTAATTACCTGGGCAGGGCAGAACTTCGATTTCTCTGGATGGACAATGAATCCCAATTGTTGAAATATATTGACAGCAGCTGCAACACCCTGTTCAGCCAATTGCAGGGTGTGGCCCACAATAAAGACATCATCTAAATAGGCCATAACTATATGATGTCGTTGTCTCAAATAAGCCATGATTGGCTTCACCAATTTAGTGAACAATCTAGGGGCTGTAGGGAGCCCATTAGGCAAAGCCTTATACTGCCAAAGTTGCCCCATCCAGATAAATTTCAAAAACCTTCTATCATATTTCTGGATGGATACTGAATAATATGCATCCCTTAAATCAATGCATGCCATAAAGCAGCCATGAGAAATCAATGATTTGGCTGTTTCAAACGTATCCATTTTAAAATGAGTATATGTTACAAACGTATTCAAACGGGTTAGATCAATAATGACACGACAGCCTCCATCCTTCTTAGGTCTAGTAAATATGTTCGAAACAAACTCAATTTTATGCCCCTGAATATTCCGCAACACATACTCATCACCAGTAAAATTACCCCATGCACCCAAAAACAACCGTAAACGACCACCAACATGGGAAGTTAAACAGAGAGAAAAAAGAGAACCAGACCCCCTCACCTCCGTGGTTACCGGCGGTCCTTGACACGTGTGGGTGGCCGTGGAGGTGCTGGGTTGGCTTGAGGGCGCGGCGTCTTCGATTTCCACAAAGGTCTCTGCCGACCCTGTCCTAAAAAAGACCCTTGGTGCTGGTTCTGGTGCTGTTGTCGTTGTGGAGCTAGAGGGTGAGTCCTCGTCGAGGCACTGGCCGACCCTCGTGAGCGAATGTATGGAGCTTTTGAGCCTGACGGTGTGGGGGCACTCTGAGAGCGCATGATCCCCACCGTTTTGGCTTGTTTGTCAAGCTCTTTGACTCTCTTCGAGAGGTCCTCACCAAAGAGCTGACGGGGCGCGGCGGCGGCGGCGGTGGTTTGCACAATCCTGCAAACTTCGGGTTGAGTGCTGGGCGGATGCTGTTTTTGCGAAACCCGTTGATTTCGTGCTGGGTCGCGCACAATAAGGCCAGAGCATCTTCCTGGTCCAAATTCAGTTCGTCCCCGTCCACTGACCGCGCAAAGGCGGTAATACCGGCCGTGAGGAGTTTCAGGATCCGCTGCAATTTTAGCTCCTGTTGACGGATAGCCGCACTGATGTTGCCCCATATTGGCGTATTGACCACAGGCACGTTGAGGGAGTTGCAGTTTGATGGAGCCTTGTGACGGCTCATAGCCTGGATGAGGACTTCTTCCTGCAGCACCTGATTATTGAGAAAGTCCACTGTGGCTGCCAGCTTTGTATTTAGAGGAAGACCAGCCGTATGTGGGGCCGCCAATTTGGTCGCCACGTCCAAGAGTTCCTCCGCTGGCACCTCCAACGGAGGTGGTACAGGATCCACCAGAACCTCCTCCTCCTGCTGCTCCAGGCTGATAGTAGATGTTGGTGAAGACGCCCTGTGCCTGTTGCTGCCCTGCTGTTGTTGACGTTGAAGCTGGAGCTCCAGCAGCCGTTCCATACGGTCAATACGCCCTTCACCCTGAACACTCAGGTGGTCGGAGTCCTCCGGCTCTGAAAAGAAAACCGGGCTCCTGTCATCGGCCCGCACCTCGTCGAGGCCCTGCCGGTGCCGGTAGTTGTCGCTAACAGCCGCCGAGGCGAAACTGCGCGATTCCTGCGCGGGCGTGTTCAACCGCCTCCGTTTAGCGGGAGCTGAAGCCGCTGCCACTAAGGACACCTGCGGCGAGGTGTCGGCACCAGCCGAAGCATGGCTGCCTGGGGCCCGCGCAGTCTTGCCGGCTGCCCACATCGTGGACGTTGCCGACGCATGGTCTCGCCCACCCATCCATGGGGGGCTCGGCGACCGTGACGAGACCCGACTCGACCGACCCGTCCCGGCGTCGAGAGTCGGGGTGTGCCGGCTGGACCTCACAGCCGCCCCGGGTCTCGCCCTGGAACCTGACCGCTCCTCCGCGACAGGCAATGCCTTAGCCCTAACAGGGTTAGGCTTCTGGGCTCCTGCCCTCCCCCTTCTCGGAGGGCTGAGTGGAACAGGCCGTGCAACGGCACGTGCCCTGCTCGAGGCCGCCAGCGAGCCCGCTAACGACCTGACTGCCATGGCAGGGTCCCCCTGCTCTGGCGGCACACCACACTCCTCCTCGTCGAACTCCTCCGAGCTGTGGTGTGCTGGCGGATCTGGACCTGTGAACACAGGGCTTACCCACATCTCCGCCTGAGTCCCGGCCTGCGCTGCAGGTACTGCCGATGGTAACGGCCCCGGAACTGTTGACCGGCGAACTCGTCCTGACGTCCTCCGGCCCTTCGAACTCCCATCCATGTCCTTGCTGCAAGACATAACCAGACAACAAGGACCACCAACTAAAGGTAGAATACTTACCTCCGTGGCCCCTTATGAAGGGCTGGCGAGGAGCGCGCTCCACCGCCAGCCGTCGCAGCAACGCGTTACGACGATATGTCGAGCATGCGCGCCGGCGGGCTCTTCACGAAGTCACTCACGTGACTCCGAAATGAAATTCCAGAGACTCACCACTCTCTGTGTAAAGAATGTTTTCCTCATTTCGGTCCTAAAGGAATTCCCCCTTATCCTTAGACTGTGACCCCTTGTTCTGGACTCCCCCAACATCGGGAAAAATCTTCCAGCATCTAGTTGTCCAACCCCTTAAGAATTTTGTAAGTTTCTATAAGATCCCCCCTCAATCTTCTAAAGGCACAACATTTAGTGCATGATATAATATTGGGGTCCGATAAAGACCGCATATCTCAGCGGCTCAGGCAGCATTTGTGAACAACACGGATTGATGACATTTCAGGTCGGGACCCTTCTTCGGATGATCCATGTTCTCCACAGATGCTGCCTGACCCGCTGAGTAACTCCAGCACTCTGTGAAACGTCACCTATCCATGTTCTCCACAGATGCTGCCTGACCCGCTGAGTTACTCCAGCACTCTGTGAAACGTCACCTATCCATGTTCTCCACAGATGCTGCCTGACCCGCTGAGTTACTCCAGCATCTTAAGTATAGTTTAGAGATGTACCTTTAACGTAAGGAGTCCACGCCAACCAACGATCGCCGGTACACTAGCAGTATCCTACAATTTACAGAAGCCAATCTGCACGTCTTTGGAGTGTTGAAGGACAACGGAGCACTCAGGGAAAACCCCCTTGGATATCTTTGATCGGACTTTACTGACTTTGTCTTGCACTAAATGTGATTCCTTTACCCTGTATCTGTACACTGGACCTCAGTTGTAATCATGTATTGTCTTTCCGCTGGCTGGTTAGCGCGCAACAAATGTACCTCAGCCCAGGCCCACCGCGTCCACACTGACCAGCGATCCCCACACACTAACACTATCCTACACACTTTGGCCAATTTATAATTTTTTACCAAAGTCAATTAACCGACAAACCCGCACGTCTTTGGAGTGTAGGAGGAAACCAGAGCACCCGGAGAAAACCCACGTGGTCACGGGGAGAACGTGCAAACTCCGTACAGACAGCACCCGTAGTGAGGATGGGACCTGGCTCTGTGGCGCTGTGAGGCAGCAACTCCACCACAATACATTCATCTCCTTGTTTCTCACATGTGCAGCTCTAGGCGGGTGCACGTGGGCATTTTCCCGCCTAACGCAGCTCTCTCATCTTGCCTCCCCCCACCCCCCCCCTCCCCCTCTCCTCCAGGGTCGTAGGAACAGAGAGCTGGAGCAGCAGATACGGTCGGTGTCCAGCGTGGACGAGCTGATGGCCATCTTTTACCCGGAGCACTGGAAGATGCTGCGATGCCAATTCCAGGGTGGGCATCCCCAATACCGGGGAGCCGGGCTCAGCACCGCCTCAGAGGAGCCAGTCACCTTCGCCGCCTCTTTCTACAACCCCGAGATCCTGAAAAGTAAGTCCCGCTCGCTATCATGTCATGTAGCATAGGTCCACCACCGATTATCCCGCACCCTTGCTTCCAGAACCTTCCGGGATTATCCGTTGTGTCGGACCAACAGAGGTCACGGCCTCTGAGAGGAGTCCAACGGTACCGGAATGTTCTGTGTAGGCTGCCGAGGGACCGAGACTCCGGCCCGCATAGTTGGCTGTGGAAGTTGGCTACGGGAACAGATTTGCTGGCCACGACCGGGCCAGAGATCCAGAGCCCCAGCCGCAGGGGGGAGCAAATCCCACCCGGCCACCGGCCGCGGAACTCCCGGAGAGGTCAAGATCGGCCACAGAACTCCCGGTGAGGTCAAGATCGGCCACGGAACTCCCGGAGAGGTCAAGATCGGCCGCCTCTCCCGGTGAGGTCGGGATCGGCCGCCTCTCCCGGCCTGGGGGACACGTTGTCGGGGCGAATTCCGGGGGGAATTTCAAACGCGTTCTGGTAATTTTGTCCGGGTTAAAGGAGGTGCCTGATCACCAGTTGTGGAAAATCAGTGGTGGACCTGTACTTGAAATTGTAAAGTGCCTCTCTGTAACTTAGTCAGTCCCATCCACTGAATGTTCCAGTCACTGATACATTATCTTCAGCTGAACAAACTTGCCAGGCTCTCCCTTTCCTCGGTCCCCTGGCCTTCTATCACACACATTCCATCCTCCAGCTTCACATTTCACTCCGACCCTCTGCTTGTCTCACACCTTGTGTCTTGTCATCTCTGGCCTTTGTCCAAACATCGTCCAATCTAATCCCTCCTGACCTTTCAGAATAAGGGGTAAGCCATTAGAACGGAGACGAGGGAACACTTTTTCTCACAGAGAGTTGTGAGTCTGTGGAATTCTCTACCTCAGAGGGCGGTGGAGGCCGGTTCTCTGGATCCTTTCAAGAGAGCTAGATAGGGCTCTTAAAGACAGCGGAGTTCGGGTATATGGGGAGAAGGCAGGAACGGTGTACTGATTGGGGATGATCAGCCGTGATCATATTGAATGGCAGTGCTGGCTCGAAGGGCCGAATGGCCTCCTCCTGCACCTATTGTCTATTGACCTCATATACCTGTCAATCTCCAGGCTTTGTCCACCCCTCCACCTCTCCTCCAGCTTTTTCCCCCATCTAAAGTCAGTCTGAAGAAGGGTCCCGATCCAGAACGTCACCTATCCGTGTTCTCCACGGATGCTGCCTGACCCGCTGAGTTACTCCAGCACTCTGTGTAACGTCACCTATCCACGTTCTCCACAGATGCTGCCTGACCCGCTGAGTTACTCCAGCACTCTGTGTAACGTCACCTATCCACGTTCTCCACAGATGCTGCCTGACCCGCTGAGTTACTCCAGCACTCTGTGAAACGTCACCTATCCATGTTCTCCACGGATGCTGCCTGACCCACTGAGTTACTCCAGCACTCTGTGTAATAACAACATAGGATGCCTGACCAGCAAGTTGGGATTTTTAAAGTTTTATTGTGTATATTATTTTTAACTGCCATAAAAGTGAGAGAAAAAAGAGAAAAGAGAAACGGAGATATGTCCCTCTGTCCTTCCCTATCCCCGCTCTCCCAACCCAAGCATCGGTTTTAATTTGTGTTCAACCATTCTATTGTTGAAGAAATATGTTGTGATTTTTAGTTTGATATTTTCCATGTTGTATAACTCAATGACATCATTGCCCTGTACACGTCCAGCCCATCGTACCTGTATGTGCTCGCTACACTGATTCTGTTTATCCTATGGACATTTTCTGCTTATTTTTGACCAATTCCTCTTCACATCGCCCCTTCTATCTCTCTCGTATTAAATGACCCTGTACCAACGCTCCTGTGTCACAGCCCGACTACATGGACCACGTCTGAATGTTTATAGTGTGGTGGCCATCACCTATGCATTTGCCCTTTAGGCCAACTTGCCCACACGGACCACCGTGCCCCATCTACACGTCCCACCTGCCTGCGTTTGTCCTATCCATGTACCTATCTCAATGTTTGATAAACTTTATGATAGTCCGGCAGCTCGTTCCATTCACCCACCACCCTCTGTGTGAAAACGTTACTCCCCAGGCTCCTATTTAATCTTCCCCCTCTCACCTTAAACCTGCTTCTTGATTCCCCTACTCTGGGCAAGAGACTCTGTGCGTCTACCCGATCTATTCCTCTCATGATTTCATGCACCTCGTAAAGTCATCCCTCATCCTCCTGCATTCCAGAAAAACGATCCAAGTCTGTTCAACCTCAGCCTGTGGCTAAGGCTTTGTAATCCCAGCATCGTTCTGGTAATCCCCTCTACACCCTCGCCAAAGCCTCCACATCGTTCCTGTAATGGGGGCACCCAGAACTGTACCCAATACTCCAGCCTGACCAAAGTCCTACTGAGCTGCATCATGTACACACGCCTGACTCCAATACTCAATGATTGCGTGTACACTAAATTGGTGTTGGATTAGTGTGAGGTTTGGTACAGACTCCAAACTCCTAGGGAACTGGTTCCGTTCTCAATGAATCTATGAATTCCGATCTTATGTGGCAGCTCAGGAAATGAAATCCAAGCAGCTAAATAAACATGCAATTTAAAAATAAAAAAAGTTTCTATAAGTACTGGTCTCTGTGGAGTTCCTGAATTTTAATAGAAAAAAAGGCATCCGGAAGAGAAGGAATTTTCCCTCAGACCCAAGGCTGTGAACTCACCAAGTTTAGGTGACTAAGTACAATCCACCCCTTCCTCCCCCCCCCCACCCCCCTCTCCCGTGACCCGCCCATTTCCCCCACAATAATGTCATGGGAACATGAGGGGCAACTTCATCCACACCGAGGGTGGTGGGCACATGTATAGCACAGATTTATGGGCCAAACGCGGATGGATGGGACTAGTGTAGATGGGACATGTTGATATCCCACTCATCCAGGCCAAATTGGGATGTGGCAGAGACTCTGTGCGTCTACCCGATCTATTCCTCTCATGATTTTATACACCTCTATAAGATCACCCCTCATCCTCCTGCGCTCCATGGAATAGAGACCCAGCCTACTCAACCTCTCCCTGTAGCTCACACCCTCTAGTCCTGGTAATATCCTCGTAAATCTTCTCTGAACCCTTTCAAGCTTGACAATATCTTTCCTACAACATGGTGCCCAGAACTGAACACAATATTCTAAATGCGGTCTCACCAACGTCTTATACAACTGCAACATGACCTCCCAACTTCTATACTCAATACTCTGACTGATGAAGGCCAAGGTGCCAAAAGCCTTGTTGACCACCTTATCTACCTGTGACTCGACCTTCAAGGAACCATGCACCTGTACTCCTAGATCCCTCTGCTCTACAACACTACCCAGAGGCCGACCATTCACTGTGTAGGTCCTGCCCTTGTTAGACTTCCGAAAATGCAACACCTCACATTTCTCCAGTATTTTGTGTTTATCTCTACTGTTGGTACCTCACACTTCTCGGTATTAAATTCCATCAACCATTCCTCCGCCCACCTGGCCAATCGATCCAGATCCGGCTGCAATCTTTAACATTTTTCTCATCATCCTCTGTGTTTGAACCCTGTAACCCTGCGGATCATACAGTGATGGACTCCACATCCCTTGAGTTAACGCTCAGTGAACAGAAATGGAAACTAAGGGAAGCCATTTCAGACATTTAGAAAGCATTCTGTTGGGATGCATCACAGCTTGGTTTGGGAGCAGCTCTGCCCAAGACCACAAGAAACTGCAGAGAGTTGTGGATGTGGCCCAGTCCCACACAGACCACACTCCCCACCATTGTAGATGTGGCCCAGTCCCACACAGACCACACTCCCCACCATTGTAGATGTGGCCCAGTCCATCACACAGACCACACTCCCCACCATTGTAGATGTGGCCCAGTCCATCACACAGACCACACTCCCCACCATTGTAGACGTAGCCCAGTCCCACACAGACCACACTTCCCACATCGACTCCATCTACACTTCACGCTGCCTCGGGAAAGCAGCCGACATCATCAAAGACGTGTCCCTGTCCCACCCCGGTCATTCCTTCTTCTCCCCGCTCCCGTCCGGCAGAAGGTACAGAAGCTTGAAAGCGCGCGCGCACCACCAGACTCAGGAACAGCTTCTTCCCCTCTGTTATCAGGCTTGTGAACGGCCCTTCCATAAGCTAGGGTACTGTCCGATTAGGGTTTCCAACTGTCCCGTATTAGCCGGGCCATCCCGTATATTGGGCTAAATTGGTTTGTCCCGTACGGGACCGCCCATGTCCTGTATTTGACCGCTACCACTCGGGTCGAGGGGACTGTCGGGTCGGAGCGCCGCGTCCGGCCCCGCCTCACCCGTCCCGACGTAGTGCAGCCCATGGAGTGCAGCAGCAGCAGCAGCGCCTCGCCCGTGGCCCCGTCGGTCGGTCAGTCGGCAGCCCGGCCAGTGTGTCCGGCCTTCGGACCTTCGCTTACCCCCGACACCACCACCCCTCCTTCTCACGGCCGACCATCGGTTCATGAGTTGGACAGGGCGCCGGACTTTGCACGTGACGTCGTGCGGCCCGGGCCAAAACTCCTCAGCTGGCCCGCCCGCCGGCTGGGCTTTGTGTGCCCAGGCCAACTCATCATTCACCCACCCAGCCACGGCCGAGTTGGTCAACAAATTGCCATCGGGAATTTGTCCCGTATTTTGACCTTTTGTCCCTTATTTGGCAGTGAGAAAGTTGGCCACCCTATGTCCGATTCATCTCGACCCCATTGTGGACATTGGACTTTGTCTGTGGAACTGATGCGCTACAATGCTGAGAACTATTCTGCACTCTGTATCTTCCCCTTTGCTCTATCTGTTGTACTTGATTGTATTTATGTGTGGTGTATCTGATCTGACTGGATAGCACGCTAAACAAGCTTTTAACTGAACATAGACACAGAGTGCTGGAGTAACTCAGCGGGTCAGGCAGCATCTATGGAGAACATGGATAGGTGACGTTTCACAGAGTGCTGGAGTAACTCAGCGGGTCAGGCAGCATCTGTGCAGAACATGGATAGGTGACGTTTCACAGAGTGCTGGAGTAACTCAGCGGGTCAGGCAGCATCTGTGGAGAACATGGATAGGTGAGGTTTTGGGTCGAGATGACTGAAGGAGGGTTTGTACCTGAAACGTCACCCATTCCTTCTCTCCAGAGATGCTACCTGTTACTCCAGCATGTAGTGACCACTGCTAAGTGAAGGCAGGAGATGTAGGCAACTTCACTCCTGGTACAATGGTGGGGAGCTGAGTTAGTGAGTGTATTTCTCTCCATCAATCCAACATGCCTGGTTTTGCAGAGTTGATATTGGCAATGCTTCACTGAATCTGACTGCGTTTCACCTTCTGTACCAACAACCACATTGCCAGGACAAACATGACGTTGGACTGTAGACAAGGGTTTGATGACCAGGGGTCACAAGGGCAGGAGTGCAAGGGGGAAGTTTATTTTCAGTGAGTTCTACACTCTGACTCACACAGTGGCCTCTCTGGGGATTGGATAATGACTTTTCCATTTGGAGACCGGGAGAATATTTTTGGCCGGGGTGTATGTACCCAGTCATCTTCTGGCATCAACCCTCCCCAAACCAGCCAGAACATCAGCCCGCTTCCTGAATGCAGAATCAGTCCAACTCACAATACCTTGAATCATTAACAATCTATTGACCGGTTTCTCAGCCCCCCGTTCATTATAGTGGTTCTGTTTTCATGTTCACAAGTTCTTGGAGCAGAATTAGGCCATTCAGCCCATCAAGTCTACTCTGCCATTCTATCTCTCCCTCTCTATCTCTGTGTGAAAGTTAGATCCCATGGTGATCCAAGGAGAGATAGCTGAATGGATAGCAAATGGGCTCCATGGAAGGAAGCAGAGGGTGATGGTGGAAGGTTGCTTCTCAGACTGGAGGCCTGTGACTAGTGGTGTGCCTCAGGGTTCAGTGCTGGGCCCGTTACTGTTTGTCATCTACATCAATGATTTGGATGAGAACATACAGGGCAAGATTAGCAAGTTTGCTGATGATACAACAGTGAGTGGTTTTGCAGATAGTGAAGATGGTTGTGAACGATTGCAGCAGGATCTGGATCGATTGGCCAGGTGGGCGGAGGAATGGTTGATACAGAGAAGTGTGAGGTGTTGCATTTTGGAAAGTCGAACTTGGGCAGGAACTATTCTAGTCTACATTGAGTAGGCTGGGACTATTCCATGGAGTGCAGGAGGATGAGGGTGACCTTATAGAGGTGGATAAAATAATGAGGGGAATAGATCGGGTAGATGCACAGAGTCTCTTGCCCAGAGTTGGGGAATCGAGGACCAGAGGACATAAGTTTAAGGTGAAAGAGAAAAGATTTAATAGGAATCTGAGGGGTAACTTTTTCACACAAAGGATGGTGGGTGTATGGAACAAGCTGCCGGAGGAGGTAGTTGATGCTGGGACTATCACAACGTTTAAGAAACACAGACAGGTACATGGATAGGACAGGTTTGGAGGGAAGGTACAGAAGCTTGAAAGCGCGCACCACCAGACTCAGGATCAGCTTCTTCCCCTCTGTTATCCGGCTTCTGAACGGCCCTTCCATAAGCTAGGGTACTGTCCGATTCACCTCTACCCCATTGTGGACATTGGACTTTGTCTGTGGAACTGATGCGCTACAATGCTGAGAACTATATTCTGCACTCTGTATCTTCCCCTTTGCTCTACCTGTTGGACTGGAGTTTGAACTGATTGCATTTCTGTACCGTGTTATCTGATCGGTTTTTTATAGCATTTAAAACAAAGCTTTTCATTGTAACTTGGTGCTGGCTCCAAGGTCCGAATGGCCTCCTCCTGCACCTATATTCAATGTAACTTGATACACATACAATAATAACCCTGAACCTAAACCTCTCCCCATGGCCCCGCCAAGACAGATCTCACCGCAAAGAGACACAAAACGTTGGACATCTCAGCCGGTCAGGATGCAACTCTGGAGAAAAGGAATAGGTGACGTTTTAGCCTGAAGAAGGGTCTTGACCCGAAACATCACCCATTCCTTCTCTCCAGGGATGCTGCCTGCCCCGCTGAGTTACTCCAGCATTGTGTGTCGATCTTTGGTTAACGCCAGCATCTGCAGCTCCCTCCTATTCACTAAAACTAAATTAATCTCACTCTAAAAGCAGTTGTTCAATCCAACATAAAAACTGAACTCGTGTCAACTTTAGTCACCTCTGCAACATTGATTTGTGGATTAAGATTCTTTTGAATTGGAAAATAACGAATACTTTGAAAGATCGAGACCGTCTCTGGTGTATTTTAATGCATGAGACAAGATGCATCTTCTGTTTAAACCAGCATCTGCAGTTCCTTCCTGTACACCATCCAGGACTCCCACTCACTGCCACAGAGTCTCCTGTCCATCCACCTAGTGATTGACTTCCCCACCACCCTCACCCTTCCCCGCAGTGCCTCAGCCCATGCCGTGAGTGAGGAATAATCAGCCGTGCTGGGACAGAGCTAGGCTGCTGGGGTTCATCAGTGGACCACCTTCTCCAGCCTCATGGCTCAGCGAGGTGTGGTCGTGATTCCCTGATGCCAGACACTGCCTGTGTGTACACCATCCCACACACTATACCAAAGCCAATGAACCTACAAAATGTTGGGGGAGTCCAGAACCAGGGGCCACAGTTTAAGAATAAGGAGTAAGCCATTTAGAACGGAGATGAGGAAACACTTTTTCACACAGAGAGTTGTGAGTCTGTGGAATTCTCTGCCTCAGAGGCCGGTGGAGGCTGGTTCTCTGGATACTTTGAAGAGAGAGTTAGATAGAGCTCTTAAAGATAGCGGAGTCAGGGGATATGGGGAGAAGGCAGGAACGGGGTACTGATTGTGGATGATCAGCCATGATCACATTGAATGACAGTGCTGGCTCGAAGGGCCGAATGGCCTACTCCTGCACCTATTGTCTATTGTCTATTGTCAAACCTCTTTGTCTGTACCTGTAGGTTGATTGGCCTCTGTAAACCTGTACATTGTTCCCAGCGTGTAGGCTAGTGCTAGACTATGGTGATGACTGGTAGGTGCAGACTCAGTGGGCCAATGTGCCTGTTTCCACGTTGTATATCTAGAAACATCTCCACCAGAGGGCACGGCTTTAAGCTGAGGGGCAACGTTTACAGGTAATGTGTGTGGAAAGATGTTTACACAGAGGGTGGTGGAGGCCTGGAACACACTGGCGGGGTGGGGTAGAGGCTGCATGATAGTGGCCTTGTTTGGATAGGGACATGGATATACAAGCTAGGGTGGGATATAGATCACGTGCAGGTTGATCAGAGATGATCTTGGCATCGTGTTTGGCACAGACATCGTGGGACGAAGGGCCTGATCCTGTACTGCACTGTTCTATGTATTGGAGGCATCTACAGATTTGAGTCATAGTCGTAAAGTAAGCATGCAGGTACAGCAGGCAGTGAAAAACGCCAATGGCATGTTGGCCTTCATAACAAGAGGAGTATAGGAACAAAGAGGTCCTTCTCCAGTTGTACAGGGCCCTAGTGAGGCCACACCTAGAGTATTGTGTGCAGTTTTGGTCTCCACATTTAAGAAATAACATTCTTGCTATTGAGGGAGTGCAGCGTAGGTTCACGAGGTTAATTCCCGGGATGGCGGGACTGTCATATGCTGAGAGAATGGAGCAGCTGGGCTTGTACACTCTGGAATTTAGAAGGATGAGAGGAGATCTTATCGAAACATATAAGATTATTAAGGGTTTGGACACACGAGAGGCAGGAAACATGTTCCCGATGTTGGGGGAGTCCAGAACCAGTGGTCACAGTTTAAGAATAAGGGGTAAACGATTTAGAACGGAGACGAGGAAACACTTTTTCTCACAGAGAGTTGTGAGTCTGTGGAATTCTCTGCCTCAGAGGGCGGTGGAGGCCGGTTCTCTGGATACTTTCAAGAGAGAGCTCTTAAAGATAGCGGAGTCTGTGGATATGGGGAGAAGGCAGGAACGGGGTACTGATTGGGAATGATCAGCCATGATCATATTGCATGACGGTGCTGGCTCGAAGGGCCGAATGGCCTACTCCTGCACCTATTGTCTATTGTCATACAGCACTGAAACTGGCTGTTCCGACCAACTTGCCCATGCTGACCAAGAAGTCCCATCTAAGCTAGTCCCACTGCCTCACAGTTGGCCCATAATCCCTTTAAATCTGTCCGATCCATGTACCTGTCCAAGTGTCTTTAAAGCATTGTTCACATACCTGCCTCAACGACCTCCTCTGGCACCCACCATCCTATATGTGAAAAAGTTGCTCCATTCAATCTCTCCCCTCTCACATTAAACCTACCTATGTCCTCTGGTTGCTTGCCGCTACTCTGGGTAACACACTGTGTGCATCCAACGTAACTATTCCCTCCATGCTTGCGTTCCCTTGGTACGTGTCTGCCTCGCGATTGAATGTGATCTTTAGTTGCTGTGGTGATGAATGTGTTTGGTTAAGGAACGTCTTGTGTTGGATTGTTGCTGCGTTTAACTCTAGTAGGTGTTGATTATTGTTCTGTGATGTTTGAATCTGCCCAATCAGGTATTGAGTATGAGTGGAGAAAGACTCAGTGCATGCCCAGGGAGGTGTCCTTGGACGTAGGGAGAGAGTTTGGGTCAGCAACAAACGTCATCTTTAAACCATCCTGCGTGTCTGTCTACAGATGTGGCGGCTGCTGCAACAGCGAAGGCATCTCATGTATGAACACCAGCACCACGTATGTCAGCAAGACCGTGAGTACCGGCCTGTGCCCACGCACGCGCACACATGCACACGCGCACACATGCACACACACACATGCAAACGCACACACATACACACGCGCACACATATATACACGCACACACACACACACATATATACATGCACACACGCACATACACACACGCACATGCACACACACATACACACACATGCACACACACGCACACACATACACGCACACACACACATGCACACACACACACACACACACGTGGGGCTTCTCAACGTCACCTCCCCCGTGCCGCTCGGTATCAGGTGCTGCCCGTGGTCATACAAAGGGTGTGAGTGGGGGGTGGGGGCGCGGAGGTGGTTTACCGGAACGCTGCCTGGATCACAGGCTGGCAGCTGCAGGGAGAGGCTAGAAAAAACGGGAATGCTTCCTCTGGAATGTCGAAGGTTGAACCTTTTTCCCAGCGTGTCAAATACTGGAGAACACAGCTTTAAGTTGGGAGGTGAAATGTTTAAAAGAGATGAGTCCTTTTACACAGAGGGTGGGTGGTGGGTGCCAGGAACACGCTGCCAGGGGTGGGGGTGGAGGCAGATACCATAGTGGTGTTTAAGAGGCTTTTAGACAGACAGGTGGATAGGCAGGGAACGGAGGGACATGGATCACGTGCAGGCAGATAGGTGACGATAGACACTAAATGCTGGAGTAACTCTTCAGATCTACAAACCTGTACATCTTTGGGGCAGGGGACGAAACCAAAGCACCTGGAGAAAACGCAAGCAAGTCAACGAATGTACCTGTCTAAAGCAACGTCACAACCCGAAACGTCACCCATTCCTTCTCTCCAGAGATGCTGCCCGTCCCGCTGAGTTACTCCAGAGAAAACCAGCATCCGTCCCACACAGATCAGTGATGGGCTGGGCACAGACGTGTGGCCACAGAGTCTATCTTTGTGCTGCACTGTTCTGTGTTTTATGGAGTTTCCCGCAGCAGCATCTTGACAACCGCCACAATATGGATCACCTACAGGCAGAGGAGATCAGATTCATTTGGGATCATGTTCAGCATCGACATTGTGGGCCGAACGGCCTGTTCCTGTGCTGTCCTGATCCGTGTTCTGTGTTCTATGTTCCATGTTCTATGTTCTGTGTTCCATGTTCTATTTTCTATGTTCCGTGTTCTATGTTCTGTGTTCTATGTTCCGTGTTCTATGTTCAAGATAGCGGAGTCAGGGGATATGGGGATAAGGCAGGAACAGTGTACTGATTGTGGATGATCAGCCATGTTCTGTGTTCCATGTTCCGTGTTCTATGCTCCATGTTCTGTGTTCCATGTTCCGTGTTCTATGCTCCATGTTCTAGGTTCCATGTTCTATCTTCTGTGTTCCGTGTTCTATGTTCCGTGTTCTATGTTCTGTGTTTTATGTTCCATGTTACATGTTCTGTGTTCCGTGATCTATGTTCCATGTTTTATGTTCCGTGTTCTATGTTCCGTGTTCTATTTTTCAGGTTCTGTGTTCCGTGTTCTGTGTTCTATGTCCTGTGTTCTATGTTCCATGTTCTGTGTTGCATGTTCTATGTTCCATGTTCTGTCCCATGTTCTGTTCCATGTTCTATGTTCCATGTTCTGTGTTGCAAGTTCTATGTTCCATGTTCTATTTCCCATGTTCTGTTCCATGTTCTATGTTCCATGTTCTATTTTGCATGTGCTGTATTCCATGTTCTATGTTCTATGTTCCCTGTTCCATGTGCTGTGCTCCATGTTATGTGTTCCATGTTCTATGTCCCATGTTCTATGTTCTGTGTTCTATGTTCCGTGTTCTATTTTCCATGTTCTGTGTTCTGTGTTCTATGTTCTGTGTTCTATGTCCTGTGTTCTATGTCCCATGTTCTGTGTTGCATGTTCTATGTTCCATGTTCTATGTCCCATGTTCTGTTCCATGTTCTATGTTCCATGTTCTATGTCCCATGTTCTGTTCCATGTTCTATGTTCCATGTTCTATGTCCCGTGTTCTATGTCCCGTGTTCTATGTTCTATGTTCTTTGTTATTCAGGCCTGTTCTACCACATGATCACCAGGACTTAGATCATATTTCCCTAGATAGACACAGAGTGCTGGAGTAACTCAGCGGGTCAGGCAGCATCTGTGGAGAACATGGATAGGTGACATTTCACAGAGTGCTGGAGTAACTCAGCGGGTCAGGCAGCATCTGTGGAGAACATGGATAGGTGACGTTTCACAGAGTGCTGGAGTAACTCAGCGGGTCAGGCAGCATCTGTGGAGATCATGGATAGGTGACGTTTCACAGAGTGCTGGAGTAACTCAGCGGGCCAGGCAGCATCTGTGGAGAACATGGATAGGTGACGTTTCACAGAGTGCTGGAGTAACTCAGCGGGTCAGGCAGCATCTGTGGAGAACATGGATAGGTGACGTTTCACAGAGTGCTGGAGTAACTCAGCGGGTCAGGCAGCATCTGTGGAGAACATGGATAGGTGACGTTTCACAGAGTGCTGGAGTAACTCAGCGGGTCAGGCAGCATCTGTGGAGAACATGGATAGGTGACGTTTCACAGAGTGCTGGAGTAACTCAGTGGGTGGGTCAGGCAGCATCTGTGGAGTGAAGGAAGAGGTGACGTTTCGGGTTGAGACCCTTCTGCAAACAGGCCATTGTTGGCTAGGTTATACAGACAATGAAGCTCACCAGGTCGACAGTAAACTAGTGGGAGGACGGGTGGGGGAGGGATGGAGGGAGAGGGGATGAAGCCAATGTTGATATAGCTAGGGTGTGGACAGGCCGGGCAGCTTTCACTGCACGCTCCCGGCATTCGCACGGGAAACAGAGCGTACAGGAAATGGTTTATATTCACATTCGTTGTTGCAATCAGTCACTAATGAACCAATCTGACGCTCAGTGACCTTACCAGAACTGGGCTGTGAAATGAGCAGAACAGAACCTCAGCCCAACACTTCAACTCCCTCTCCCATTCCCACACTGGCCTTTCTGTCCTGGGCCTCCTCCACTGTCAGAGTGAGGCCCAGCGCAAACCGGAGGAACACCACCACATCTCACACAACTCGTTTAGTTTAGAGATTCAGCACCGAAACAGGCCCTTTGGCCCATCGAGTCCGAGACTAGGGACAATTTACAATCATACAAAACGGTGGAGGCCGGTTCTCTGGATACTTTCAAGAGAGAGCTAGATAGGACTCTTAAAGATAGCGGAGTCAGGGGATATGGGGAGAAGGCAGGAACGGGGCACTGATTGGGGATGATCAGCCATGATCACATTGAATGGCGGTGCTGGCTCGAAGGGCCGAATGGCCTACTCCTGCACCTATTATCTATTGTCTATCATCGTTACATTTTGCACATCTCTCATTCATTTGTTCAATCTATATTACTAAAAGTCTGATCTTGACCGCTTTTGGCTCTCTGTGGTGTGATTTCCGAGACAACGCCACCACCTACGGCCGTCATTTTTGGCCAGCTCGCTCAGAGCCCCCGCCTTCCTGGACCAGAGGATTTTTCCCATCGATGAAAAATCAGAGAGAGATTAATGGGTTTTTTTAATCGCCATTCTCTCTGCTGCCCCTGCTGGAGGGAGGGGGAGGGACTATAAAACCAGGAAGTGGTGTGCCTCATTCAGCCTCTGCAAGATGGAGGAAGCTAGAGGGTCACATCTCTCTGAGCTCTGAATAGCACTGAAAACATGTCTACTCAACTGTGAGTGCCCCTAATGTGGTTCTAAAATACTTGCAAAAAGTGTCTATTGGTTCTAAAATGCTTGCAAAAAGTGTCTCTTGTTTCTAAAATGCTTGCAAAAAGTGTCTCTTGGTTCTAAAATGCTTGCAGAAAGAGTGTCTCTATTGGTTCTAGAATGCTTGCAAAAAGTGTCTCTTGGTTCTAAAATGCTTGCAGAAAGAGTGTCTCTATTGGTTCTAGAATGCTTGCAAAAAGTGTCTCTATTGGTTCTAGAATGCTGCCTGGCCAGAGTGAATGGGCTGCTTGGCCAGAGTGAATGGGCTGCCAGCCCAAGAATCCATTCGGCCCACAATGTCCATACCAGCCCTCTGGAAACCAGAAACTACTGGCCAGCAATATTGGAATTTGTGGAGAGGTGGAATATTGCATGGGGGGAACCAGCCCTCCTGTGTGAAGCTGGGACACAACTGGGTCCCACTTAGTCCAGTATCTGCCGACATCACCATCTATATCTCTCATTTACCACACATTGTGGGGATTACTGAGACGTGGCTGCAGGAGGATCGGGCCTGGGAACTTAGTATTCAGGGTTATACATCCTATAGAAAGGACAGGCAGGTGGGCAGAGGAGGGGGGTAGCTCTGCTGGTGAGGGATGGAATTCAGTCCCTTGCGAGGGAAGACATAAGGACTGACGAGGTAGAGTCACTGTGGATTGAGTTGCGGATTTGTAAAGGCAAGAAGACACTAATTGGTGTTATCTACAGACCCCCAAATAGTAGCCCGGATGTAGGGTGTAAGTTGCAGCAGGAGTGAAAACTGGCATGTAACAAAGGTAATGCCACTGTGGTGATGGGGGATTTCAATATGCAGGTAGACTGGGAAAATCAGGTTGGTTCAGGACCCCAAGATAGAGTTTGTAGAATGCCTCCGAGATGGATTCTTAGAGCAGCTTGTAATGGAGCTGACCAGAGAAAAGGCAATTCTGGATTTAGTGTTGTCCACTGAACCAGATTTGATAAGAGAACTCGAGGTAAAGGAACCGCTTGGAGGTAGTGAATGTGTGGAATTCCCTGCCACAGAGGGCAGTGGAGGCCAAATCACTGGATCACTCGACCCGAAAAGTCACCTACTCCTCTCCAGAGAAGCTGTGTGTCCCGTTGAGTTACTCCAGCCATTTGTGTCTATCTTCAACATGTACACACTGTCTAGAAGGAAGCTGGTGTCTCCAGGAACTCCAATGGGGTCTATTTATTTACATGGGCATGTCCCTGTTGTTAACATATTCTGACTGACGGAACAGCACCTCATATGTCACTTGGGAAGCTTTTACCCCAGCGGTATGAATAAAGAGCTCTCCAACCCTCCCCCATCATAGTTCACCGGCCCGTGTGACTGTCCCGCTGATTACATCTTATCTCTGTATGCCTTCTTGTCACCTTCCTCCAGCTAACAATGATCCATTCCACATTTCCCTTGGCCTTTGTCCCCTTTGATCTATCTTTTTCACACCTTACCCTTCCATACCTCTGTCTCCCCCTCCCATGATTCTCAGTCTGAAGAAGGGTCTTGACCCGAAATGTCATCCATTCATGTTCCCCACAAATGATGCCTGACCCGCTGAGTTACTCCAGCACTCTGTGAAACGTCACCTATCCATGTTCTCCACAGATGCTTCCTGACCCGCTGAGTTACTCCAGCACTCTGTGAAACGTCACCTATCCATGTTCTCCACAGATGCTGCCTGACCCTCTGAGTTACTCCAGCACTCTGTGAAACGTCACCTATCCATGTTCTCCACAGATGCTGCCTGACCCGCTGAGTTACTCCAGCACTCTGTGAAACGTCACCTATCCATGTTCTCCACAGATGCTGCCTGACCCGCTGTGTTACTCCAGCACTCTGTGAAACGTCACCTATCCATGTTCTCCACAGATGCTGGCTGACCCACTGAGTTACTCCAGCACTTTGCATCTATCCCGAGATTATCAGCAGCTCTCATTGGCTGAGAGAGACAGATACAAGGTCCTCTCCATCCCCTCTGCCTGGTCAGAGTCTGAAGAAGGGTCTCGACCCCTAACGCCACCCACACCTTCTCACCACAGATGCTGCCTGACCCGCTGAGTTAAGGGCCTGTCCCACTTGGACGTCATTTACGTGACATCATTTACACGTCACGACGCACGAAGTGCGCATGTGCGTGGTGACGTATGCAGTGACGCCCAGTCGCGCACGGCTCCCCAGGAATTTAGGATTCACAAATTCTTCGCACACCATCTACGTGCCCAAGTGGGACAGGCCCTTTACTCCAGCACTCTGTCTCTATCTTTGGTACAAACCAACATTTGCAGTTCTTTGTTTTTACATAGAACAGTACAGCACAGGAACAGGCCCTTCGGCCCATAATGTCTGTGTTGTACATGATGCCAACTCTTATCAGCCTGCGTGTGACCCTCCATTCCCTGCATAGCCATGTGCCTGTCTAAAAGCCTCGTATACACCACTATCATATCAGCCTCCACCCCCACCCCCACCCCTGGCAGCGCGTTCCAGGCACCCACCACCCTCTGTAAAACACTTGCCCCGCACATCTCCTTTACACTTTGCCCCTCTCACCTTATAGCTACGCCCTCTAGACTTTGACATTTAAACTTGGGAGGAAGGCTCTGACTGTCTACCCTACCTCTATCTCACCTTTACCAGGTCCCAGTCTGTCCAACCTCTCCCTGTAGCTAATACCCACTAATCTAGCAGCATTCCGCTCATTCTCTTCTGCACCTTCTGCAAAGCCCCAGCCTTCCTGTAGCAGGGTGACCAGAACTGCACACAATAGTCCAAACGTGGCCCAAATAAACACGTTCAGGGAACCATGCACCTGTCCTCCTCGATCCCTCTGCTCTACAACACTGCCCGTAGCCCTGCCCTTTACTGTGAAGGTCCTGGCCATTCTAGACTTCCCAAATGCATCACCTCACACTCACCTGCATGAAACTCCAGTCTCCATGGGGTTTTACAACATATTACGACATGCTGGAGTAACACCATTCAATAAGGCCACCACAGAACATAAGCTTGAATGCATTGTTGGCCTTATTTCAACCAGTTAAGGGCCTGTCCCCGGCCGGCGTCATAGCAGTGTCGCCAAAAAATGTTGAACATTTCAAACTGCAGCGGCGACAAAAACAATGTTGCGACACTTGAAAAAACACCGCGCGGCAATACGCCATCACGCAGCGTCACACCGAGTCACGCCACGTCACGCCGCGAATTTCTCAGTGACCTGATACGTCAGTCAATGATGCCGGCAATCACCGAAAAAATCACCAAGTGGGACAGGCCCTCAGACCCAGGATAGGAAAGGTTTAGGAGGTTTAGAGGGATATGGGCCAATCACGGGCAGGTGGACTAGAGTAGACGGGGCTTCTCGGTCAGCATGGGCAAGTTGGGCCGAAGGGCCTGTTTCTGTGCTCTATCACTCAATGACAATTGCACTCGATTGCAGTTGAAGGGTGAATATGTTGAGTGTAAATATCATATGAAGGCTGAAGCGTGGAGTCACAACAAGCTTAAATACACAGAGATTCACTGCCTCGGTTAAAACACTTTCACATGTTGCAGTCAGGAATGTAGAAATGAGGAACTGCAGATGCTGGTTTACACAAAAGGGCACAAAAGTGCTGGAGTAACTCAGTGGGTCTGGACCCTTCTTCAAACTGACTGTGGTGGGGGTGGGGGGGGGGGGAGGAAGCTGGAATAGGGAGTTTTCAGGTGGGACAAAGCTGGATAGGTGAGGTTGAAGAAAGGTCTCGACCCAAAACATCACCCATTCCTTCTCTCCGGAAATGCTGCCTGTCCCGCTGACTTACTCCAGCATTTTGTGTCCATCATTAAGTGATAGGTGGATACAGGTTGTGGGTTTGATGGGCAGATGGGACCCTTCTTCAGACACGGCTGAAATGTCCGGTAGTTTTTATAATTAGTGAGTGCTGAGATAAGGGAGCAGAATGGCGGACATAAATAGCATCAAGTGACAAGCTGACGTGGGTCCAATGTTGACCTCAGGGCAGTAGACTGTTTTATCAGGAGCAGATTGTGTTATCTTCTTCTTGGAGACTCTCCATTCAGTAAAACCGACAGGGAACATGAGCTTTGAAATGCAAGGTTGGCTACGCAGTGCCCTCTTTCACACTGCCAGACCAAACCTGGTTAGAGTGTGAGGATGTTTAACAAGGAACTGCAGATGCTGGAAAAATCAAAGGTAGATAAAAATGCTGGAAAAACCTAGCTGGTGAGGCAGCATCTATGGAGCGAAGGAAGAGGTGACATTTCAATAGACAATAGACAATAGGTGCAGGAGTAGGCCATTCGGCCCTTCCATCCAGCACCGCCATCCAATGTGATCGTGGCTGATCATCCCCAATCAGTATCCCGTTCCTGCCTTCTCTCCATACCCTCTGATTCCCTTAGCCACAAGGGCCACATCTAACTCCCTCTTAAATATAGCCAATGAACTGGCCTCAACTACCCTCTGTGGCAGAGAGTTCCAGAGACCCACCACTCTCTGTGTGAAAAAAGTCCTTCTCATCTCGGTCCTAAAGGATTTCCCCCTTATCCTTAAAGGGTAACTCCACGGGACAGGCAACATATCCCCCGACTCTGCTATCTTTAAGAGCCCTATCTAGCTCTCTCTTGAAAGCATCCAGAGAACCTGCCTCCACCGCCCTCTGAGGCAGAGAATTTCGTCTGAAGAAGAGTCTGAAAAAGGGTCTCGACCCGAAAGGTCACCTATTCCTTCGCTCCACAGATGTTGCCACACCCGCTGAGTTTCTCCAGCATTTCTATCTACCTTAGTGTGTGAGGATGGGAGGATTTAATTTACATGTAGACACAATGAAGATATTTTGTTCAGTTTAAAGATACCGCGTGGAAACAGGCCCTTCGGCCCACCAAGTCCGCACCAGCCAGCGATCCCCGCACACTAACATTATCCTACACACACACCGGGGACAATTTACAAATTTAACCGAGCCAATTAGCCTACAAACCCGTACATTGTTGGAGTGTGGGAGGAACCCGGAGCACCCGGGGGTATCCCACGCCACCCTACGCCCTCGTACGTTCCCCTCCTCTCTCCGACACCCTCTCTCGCTGCCCCCCCCCGATCCTTTGAACCTTTTCATATCTCTAGTTTCCCTCTCCCTTGACTCTTCGCCTGAAGAATGGTCTCGACCCATAACGTCACCCAGTCCTTCTCTCCACAGATGCTGCCTGTCCCGCTGAGTTACTCCAGCATTTTGTGTCTATCTTATAACCATATAACAATTACAGCACGGAAACAGGCCTTCTCGGCCCTTCCAGTCCATGCCGACCATTTATTTTCCCCTAGTCCCATCTACCTGCACTCAGACCACACCCCTCCATTCCCTTCCCATCCATATACCTATCCACTTTACTTTTAAATGTTAAAATCGATCCTGCCTCCACCATTTCTGCAGGAAGATCATTCCACACAGCCACCACTCTCTGAGTAAAGAAGTTCCCCCTCATGTTACCCCTAAACCTCTGTCCCTTAATTCTCATGTCATGCCCTCTTGTTTGAATCTTCCCTACCCTCAATGGGAAAAGCTTATCCACGTCAACTCTGTCTATCCCTTTCATCATTTTAAAGACCTCAATCAAGTCCCCCCTTAACCTTCTGCACTCCAAAGAATAAAGACCCAACTTGTTCAACCTTTCTCTGTAACTTAGTTGCTGGAACCCAGGCAACATTCTAGTAACTCTTGGGTGTAAGTCAGCATCTGCGGTTCCTTCCGGCACAGTGGTTGTGATAGTGTGGATCATTAGTAATCGGTGGCTGATGGTGATTGAGGGGGAGATGCTGCATGTGGGGTCCCCTTTACCCACCCTAGTGTCTCCTCTTCACCTCCACCTTGTGTCCATCCACCTACCCCCATCACCTGTATCCACCTATCACTTGCCAGACCGTGTCCCACCCCCACCTGCTCTCCCCTGCTACAATCAGCCTGAAGAAGGGCCCTGACCCAAAATCTCCATCCCCCCCACGGATACTGCCTGACCCGTTGAGTTCCTCCAGCACTTTGTGTTCCGTGCAAGATTCCAGCACCTGCAGTTCCTGGTGTTTATGTTAATTCTGATCATTGACTGAGTTTGGAGTTTAGAAGGATGAGAGGGGATCTTATTGAAACATATAAGATTATTAAGGGTATGGGCACGCTAGAGGCCGGAAACATGTTCCCGATGTTGGGGGAGTCCAGAAGCAGGGGCCAGAGTTCAAGAATAAGGAGTAAGCCATTTAGAACGGAGATGAGGAAACACTTTTTCACACAGAGTGGTGAGTCTGTGGAATTCTCTGCCTCAGAGGGCGGTGGAGGCCGGTTCTCTGGATGCTTTCAAGAGAGTGCTAGATAGAGCTCTTAAAGATAGCGGAGGCAGGGGATATGGGGAGGAGCGGGGTACTGATTGTGGATGATCAGCCATGAAGGGCTCGAAGGGCCGAATGGCCTACTCCTGCACCTATTGTCTATTGTCTATTGAGTTGAGCAGTGGAACGCGTGGAGGTTGGGGGGGAGAATGGATTTGACCATGGGCTTGCATTATTCTCTTGTACGTTATTCGCTGCCGTCTTATTCTAACGTGTGATTATTCTCCCTTGTTCACCAGCTGTTTGAGATCAACATCCCCATCTCGCAGGGTCCAAAGCCAGTGACGATCAGCGTGGCCAACCACACGGGCTGCCGCTGTATGTCCAAGCTGGATTTCTACAGACAAGCTCACTCCATTATCCGACGCTCCATATCCACATCCCCGTCAGAGTAAGTACCGCCACACATCTCCAACACGCCAGTCACATGCTAACGGCCTGTCGTGTGTCGGCTCACTGCGTGTCCGTGTTGTAACGTCACGAGTCCCCTGTTTCCAATCTGCTGCCGCATTTATCAAGTCAAGCGTCAAGGGGTTTAATTTACATGAAGTGCTGGAGTAACTCAGCGTGTCAGGCTGCAAACAAACACACCACGTGTGTGGGAAGCATCTGCAGGCATTGGTTTAAACTGCAGACGGACACAGAATGCTGTAGTAACTCAGTGGGCCAGCCCGCAAACAAACACACCACGTGTGTGGGAAGCATCTGAAGGCATTGGTTTAAACTGCAGACGGACACAGAATGCTGGAGTAACTCAGCGTGTCAGGCTGCAAACAAACACACCACGTGTGTGGGAAGCAGCTGCAGGCATTGGTTTAAACTGCAGACAGACACAGAATGCTGGAGTCACTCAATGGGCCAGCCCGCAACTCTGGAGACAAGGAATAGGTGACGTTACAGGTGGAGACCCTTCTTCAGACACCAGGTTCTGGCCCCACAGCCCGTGACTAGTGAGGCTGACAAAGGTCATGGGGTTGCCAGGGAAAGATAGATCAGCCTTGATTCAATAGTGCCGACGATGGGCCATTGGAGATACAGCGCGGAAACAGGCACTTTGGCCCATCGAGGCTGCAGCGATCACGATCCCCGCACACTGATACTATCCCACACACACTGACACTATCCCACACACACTGACACTATCCCACACACACTGACACTATCCTGTACACACTGACACTATCCTGTACACACTGACACTATCCCACACACACTGACACTATCCTGCACACACACTGACACTATCCCACACACACTGACACTATCCCGTACACACTGACACTATCCTGTACACACACTGACACTATCCTGTACACACACTGACACTATCCTGTACACACTGACACTATCCTGTACACACTGACACTATCCTGTACACACTGACACTATCCCACACACACTGACACTATCCCACACACACTGACACTATCCCACACACACTGACACTATCCCACACACACTGACACTATCCCGTACACACTGACACTATCCTGTACACACACTGACACTATCCTGTACACACACTGACACTATCCTGTACACACTGACACTATCCTGTACACACTGACACTATCCTGTACACACTGACACTATCCCACACACACTGACACTATCCTGTACACACTGACACTATCCTGTACACACTGACACTATCCCACACACACTGACACTATCCTGCACACACTGACACTATCCTGTACACACACTGACACTATCCTGTACACACTGACACTATCCTGTACACACTGACACTATCCCACACACACTGACACTATCCCACACACACTGACACTATCCTGTACACACTGACACTATCCTGTACACACTGACACTATCCTGTACACACTGACACTATCCTGTACACACTGACACTATCCCACACACACTGACACTATCCCACACACACTGACACTATCCTGTACACACTGACACTATCCTGCACACACTGACACTATCCTGTACACACTGACACTATCCTGTACACACTGACACTATCCTGTACACACTGACACTATCCTGTACACACTGACACTATCCTGTACACACTGACACTATCCTGTACACACACTGACACTATCCTGTACACACTGACACTATCCTGTACACACTGACACTATCCTGTACACACTGACACTATCCTGTACACACACTGACACTATCCTGTACACACACTGACACTATCCTGTACACACTGACACTATCCTGTACACACTGACACTATCCTGTACACACTGACACTATCCTGTACACACACTGACACTATCCTGTACACACTGACACTATCCTGTACACACTGACACTATCCTGTACACACTGACACTATCCCACACACACTGACACTATCCTGTACACACTGACACTATCCCACACACACTGACACTATCCCACACACACTGACACTATCCCACACACACTGACACTATCCTGTACACACTGACACTATCCCACACACACTGACACTATCCCACACACACTGACACTATCCCACACACACTGACACTATCCTGTACACATTGACACTATCCTGTACACACTGACACTATCCCACACACACTGACACTATCCCACACACACTGACACTATCCCACACACACTGACACTATCCCACACACACTGACACTATACTGTACACACTGACACTATCCTGTACACACTGACACTATCCCACACACACTGACACTATCCTGTACACACTGACACTATCCTGTACACACTGACACTATCCTGTACACACTGACACTATCCCACACACACTGACACTATCCCACACACACTGACACTATCCCACACACACTGACACTATCCCACACACACTGACACTATCCTGTACACACTGACACTATCCTGTACACACTGACACTATCCTGTACACACTGACACTATCCTGTACACACTGACACTATCCTGTACACACTGACACTATCCTGTACACACACTGACACTATCCCACACACACTGACACTATCCCACACACACTGACACTATCCTGTACACACTGACACTATCCTGTACACACTGACACTATCCTGTACACACTGACACTATCCTGTACACACTGACACTATCCTGTACACACTGACACTATCCTGTACACACTGACACTATCCTGTACACACTGACACTATCCTGTACACACACTGACACTATCCTGTACACACACTGACACTATCCTGTACACACTGACACTATCCTGTACACACACTGACACTATCCCGTACACACTGACACTATCCTGTACACACACTGACACTATCCCACACACACTGACACTATCCTGTACACACTGACACTATCCTGTACACACACTGACACTATCCCGTACACACTGACACTATCCTGTACACACACTGACACTATCCTGTACACACTGATACTATCCTGTACACACTGACACTATCCTGTACACACTGACACTATCCCACACACACTGACACTATCCTGTACACACACTGACACTATCCTGTACACACTGACACTATCCTGTACACACTGACACTATCCCACACACACTGACACTATCCTGTACACACTGACACTATCCTGTACACACTGACACTATCCCACACACACTGACACTATCCTGTACACACACTGACACTATCCTGTACACACTGACACTATCCTGTACACACTGACACTATCCTGTACACACTGACACTATCCTGTACACACTGACACTATCCTGTACACACTGACACTATCCTGTACACACTGACACTATCCTGTACACACTGACACTATCCTGTACACATTGACACTATCCTGTACACACTGACACTATCCCACACACACTGACACTATCCTGTACACACTGACACTATCCTGTACACACTGACACTATCCTGTACACACTGACACTATCCCGTACACACTGACACTATCCCGTACACACTGACACTATCCCACACACACTGACACTATCCCGTACACACTGACACTATCCCGTACACACTGACACTATCCTGTACACACTGACACTATCCCGTACACACTGACACTATCCTGTACACACTGACACTATCCTGTACACACACTGACACTATCCCGTACACACTGACACTATCCCGTACACACTGACACTATCCCGTACACACTGACACTATCCTGTACACACTGACACTATCCCGTACACACTGACACTATCCTGTACACACACTGACACTATCCCACACACACTGACACTATCCTGTACACACACTGACACTATCCTGTACACACTGACACTATCCTGTACACACTGACACTATCCCGTACACACACTGACACTATCCTGTACACACTGACACTATCCTGTACACACTGACACTATCCCGTACACACACTGACACTATCCTGTACACACTGACACTATCCTGTACACACTGACACTATCCTGTACACACTGACACTATCCTGTACACACTGACACTATCCCGTACACACACTGACACTATCCTGTACACACTGACACTATCCTGTACACACTGACACTATCCTGTACACACTGACACTATCCCGTACACACACTGACACTATCCTGTACACACTGACACTATCCCGTACACACTGACACTATCCTGTACACACTGACACTATCCCGTACACACACTGACACTATCCTGTACACACTGACACTATCCTGTACACACTGACACTATCCTGTACACACACTGACACTATCCTGTACACACTGACACTATCCTGTACACACTGACACTATCCTGTACACACTGACACTATCCTGTACACACTGACACTATCCTGTACACACTGACACTATCCTGTACACACTGACACTATCCTGTACACACTGACACTATGCTGTACACACTGACACTATCCCGTACACACTGACACTATCCTGTACACACTGACACTATCCTGTACACACTGACACTATCCTGTACACACACTGACACTATCCCGTACACACTGACACTATCCTGTACACACTGACACTATCCTGTACACACTGACACTATCCTGTACACACTGACACTATCCTGTACACACTGACACTATCCCGTACACACTGACACTATCCTGTACACACTGACACTATCCTGTACACACTGACACTATCCCACACACACTGACACTATCCCGTACACACTGACACTATCCTGTACACACTGACACTATCCTGTACACACTGACACTATCCTGTACACACTGACACTATCCTACACACACTGACACTATCCTGTACACACTGACACTATCCTGTACACACTGACACTATCCTGTACACACTGACACTATCCTGTACACACTGACACTATCCCACACACACTGACACTATCCTGTACACACTGACACTATCCTGTACACACTGACACTATCCTGTACACACTGACACTATCCTGTACACACTGACACTATCCTACAGGCCCTTTGGCCCACTGAGGCTGCAGCAACCACGATCCCCGTGTTCGCGATGTTGGGGGAGTCCAGAACCAGGGGCCACAGTTTAAGAATCAGGAGTAAGCCGTTTAGAACGGAGACGAGGAAACACTTTTTCTCACAGAGAGGGTTACACAAAAAGCTGGAGAAACTCAGCGGGTGCAGCAGCATCTAAGGAGCGAAGGAGATAGGCGACGTTTCGGGTCGAGACCCTTCTTCAGACAGAGAGTTGTGAGTCTGTGGAATTCTCTGCCTCAGACCAGTTCTTGATACTTTTAAGAGGGAGCTAGATAGGGCTCTTAAAGATAGCGGAGTCAGGGGATATGGGGAGAAGGCAGGAACGGGGTACTGATTGGGGATTCCCCCAAAGGCCCTGGTTGTGGACTCCCCCAACATTGGGAAAGACCATTATGGTCTTTCTACGATGAGTATTACTGATTATTAATTGATTGTATGATAGATTTTGATCTATTTATTTACATGCCGTTGCATTCAGGTGTGTGTGAGGCTGCAGCAAGTGGGGATCTCTTTGTCCTGTTGCTGGTACACACAACGTTTAAACACTCTTCACCCTCGTAGAGGTTTTGAAGTAAATGCTGATTGGTGAAGAGACATCTGTGACTGTCAATGTGATCTTTGATAGAAGCAAGCTACTGCAGCTCCTCTTGAAACACAAGTGCTGGAGCAACTCAGCAGGACAGGCAGCATCTCTGGAGAGAAAGAATGGGTGACATGTCACGTCGAGACCCTTCTTCAGAGTGTCAGGGGAAAGGTAAACGAGAGATATAGAGGATGATGTGGAAGAATATAGAACAAATGAATGAAAGAAAAAAGTAACGATGATAAAGGAAACAGGCCATGGTCAGCTGTTTGCTGGGTGAGAACGAGAAGCTGGTGTGACGTGGGTGGGGGAGGAACAGAGAGAGAGGGAATGCAGGGGTTACTTAAAGATAGAGAATTCAATATTCATACCACTGGGCTGTAAGCTGCACAAGCAAAATATGTGATGCTCTTCCTCCAATTTGCGTTTAGCCTCACTCTTCACAATGGAGGAGGCCTAGGACAGAAAGGTCTGTGTGGGAATGTGAGGCAGAATTAAAGTGTTTGGCAACCAGGAGATCAGGTTGGTTCAGGCGTGCTGAGTGAAGGGGTTCAGCGAAACGATTGCCCAGTTTGCGTTTGGTCTTGCTGACATATAAGAGTCCACATCTCGAACAACGGATACAGTAGATGAAGTTGGAGGGGGTGCAAGTGAGGCTTTGTCTAACCTGAAAGGACTGTCGGGGTTCCTGGACAGAGTCGAGGGAGGAGGTATAGGGACAGGTGTTGCATCTTCTGCGGTTGCAGGGGAAGGTACTTGGGGAGGGGGTGGTTTGGGTGGGAAGGGATGAGTTGACCAGGGAGTTGCGGAGGGAACGGTCTCTGCGGAAGGCGGAAAGGAGTGGAGATGGGAAAATGTGGCTAGTGGTGGGATCCCATTGGAGGTGTCAAAAATGTCAAGGGATTATGTGTTGTATGGTACGACTGATGGGGTGGAAGGTGAGGACTAGGGGTCTCTGTCTCTGCTGCGACTAGGGGGAGGGGGAGGGGGAGCAAGGGTGGAGCAGCCAGGTACTGAGGAGACACAAGTGAAGGCCTCATCTATGATGGGAGATGAAACATATAAGATTATTAAGGGTTTGGACACGCTAGAGGCAGGAAACATGTTCCCAATGTTGGGGGGAGTCCAGAACCAGGGGCCACAGTTTAAGAATAAGGGGTAAGCCATTTAGAATGGAGACGAGGAAACGCTTTTTCTCACAGAGAGTTGTGAGTCTGTGGAATTCTCTGCCTCAGAGGGTGGTGGAGGCTGGTTCTCTGAATACTTTCAAGAGAGAGCTTGATAGGGCTCTTAAAGATAGCGGAGTCAGGGGATATGGGGAGAAGGCAGGAACGGGGTACTGATTGAGGATGATCAGCCATGATCACATTGAATGGCGGTGCTGGCTCGAAGGGCCTTCAAAGTTACCTTTGTTTACAGTTTTTGTCAATCACTTTGACACTAGTTTCAGAACCTTGATGTCATTTTTCACAACTCTAGATACAAAACTCAAAACGGTCACCACTTGTATCACAGGCTGTCCAACGTTCAAAACATTGCATTGTGTATTCATATCTTTAAAGAAAGCTTGCACTCACAGAATCATTGGTTGAAACAACTCAGTTATCATGAAATACCATAGGGACATTTCTTTAGATCACCCACACACAACATACACATAGTTTCACTGTTTAGTTGTTCGTACAACCATTAAATATTGTAGTACAAAATATGTGATCCATGTTTCATCCTGTGCTACACGTAATGTCACTGTAAAAGGATTAGTAGAGAGAATACCACAGACACAGTGGAATCATTGAACAAAGGTGAAATTTATTGATCAATACAAACTAAATGACAAGATAGGTTGAATGAAAGCAACAATTACTGTAACAAAACAAAAAACCAGTCCTGCAAAGCAAACTGCCGTGTTCCTCACCTGGCTACTGTACAGTAAGGAAAAAAGCTAAACAAAGGATAACTAATCACTTGTCATCCCCATCAACCCTGTCTTGTGGATTGGGCCACAGGTTCTCATCCACATCCGCATAGATGTTTTTGTTTGCCAAACATCTTGGAAAGTACCTTCGTGCATGGCGAATCCAGGCTTGACACTGGTCTGCTGTAATGTCACCGCAGGCATTGTCCATGGCCTGAAGAAGGGTCACTTGTTGATGCGGATGCCGATCATACACTTTCCCCCTCCATGTGGAGAAACATTCCTCAATGGGGTTAAGGAAAGGAGAGTATGGGGGCAAGTACACAGTGAGGAACTGTGGATGGGCCTGAAACCATGCCTGCACCAGATGAGCGTGGTGGAACCTGACGTTGTCCCACACAATGACATAAATTGCACCAACAGCTCCACAGACTAGAGTTAGCTCATCAAGAAATGCAACAAGGAGCTCTGCACTGTATGCGCCAATCAGGGATCTACGCCCTACCACACCATCTTCTGATATCACCGCACACATACTGATGTTGGCCCCACGTCGTGCAGGTACTTGTATGGTTGACCGCTGGCCAATTACATTTCGCCCTCTCCTCCTTGTCTTGGCCAGGTTGAAGCCTGCCTCATCCACAAAAACTATTTTGTGATGATCTTCATCCGCATCCAGGGCCATCACCCTCTATGTACAAAAAGGCATGTTGGAAAGAGAATTACTGTACAGTATTGATTACAGTATAATGATGGGGAATTTTTCACAAATAGGCATCATGAAACTGAACATACCTGAACATACTCAATCCTCAGTTGCTTCACTCTGTCTGCATTTCTTTCAAAAGGCACACGGTACAACTGTTTGAGGGACACCTGGTGCCTTTTCAGAACACATGCAATGGTCGGCAAACTTATGGCTTCCACATTCCTGAAGAGATCTTCATCGTCCAGGATGTTCTGTCTGATTTCTCTAAGCCGAATGTCATTTCTGGCCCGGACCATGTTGACCACAGCCCGTTCCTGTTCCTCAGTGAGGAGTCTGCCTCTGCCTCCACTATTGGGTCTAGTCTCAATTCTGTAGGGAATATGACAGGAAGAACATGTCATCATACTGTCGAACACAATTTCATAGTCACATTACCTACTCTGTGCTGCACATTGGCACGCAGTGTACAATCATTTGGCAATTACAGTAAGAGTAGCCTACAGTACTGTAATGTTTACTGTAGTGCATGCTGAAGACTTACCGGTTCTCATTGCGGAAAGTTCTAATGATTGAGGCCACGGTTGATCTTCTAAGGTTTGATTGTATCATTCTCACTGCCTCAATCATTGTCATGCCATGATTGATGACATGCTCTACAACCATTGCTTCAATCTCATTGGAGACTCTTTGCCGTTGCTGTCTTGGTCCTTGTCCTCGACCCCGTTCCCCCACACCTCTCAAACGGGGCCCATGGCCACCTCTCACAAGGGGTGCTTGTCCCCTGCCATTCCTTTGACCACGTCTTCCTCCTCTTCCTCCTCTTCCTTCTCCTACTTGGCCTCTATGGTGCCCACCTGCCTGCTCCATGTTGTATCACTACAGATGTTGTTGTGGATGACACTTACACCCATACCACAAGGTCAGATCAATCATCAGTAACGAATTGGTGTCACAGGTGGTGTCAATCATTGTCGTCATCCTGAAACTTTCATGATCTGAACATGCTCATCCTCAGTTTCCATAAGACTATGCTTTAAGAGTAATGTAACAGTTACAAGTCATTTTGAGCAGTTGTAGCAATTGATAGTTAGATTATTGTAATGAAATGAATAGACGGTCATCTCAAATGGAATGTGTGAATTGCATTTTGAAATGATTATACTTTGATGTTAAGTTGTGTCATTTTGAACAGGTGATTATAGTTCAATGGACAAATGATCTTTGGTTTATGTGAATTGTATCCAAGAAATTGGAAAAAGTGTTAGAGTTTTGAAAAAAGTGCATTTTGATCATTGGTTGTGAGTTTTGTATCTAGAGTTGTGAAAAATGACATCAAGGTTCTGAAACTAGTGTCAAAGCGATTGACAAAAACTGTAAACAAAGGTAACTTTGAAGGTATGAGCCGTGAATTGGCCAAGATAGACTGGCGGGTGAGTCTTAAAGGGTTCACAGTGGATGTGCAATGGAAGGTATTTAAAGACTGCATGGATGAAGTACAAAAATTATTCATACCAGTTTGGCAAAAGAATAAATCAGGGAAGGTGGTGCATCCATGGATAATCAGGGAAATCATAGATAGTATAAAAACAAAAGATGAGGCATACAAATTGGCCAGAAAAAGCAGCCTACCAGAGGACTGGGAGAAATTCAGAATCCAGCAGAGGAGGACAAAGGGCTTAATTAGGAAAGGGAAAATAGATTATGAAAGGAAACTGGCAGGGAACATAAAAACTGACTGCAAAAGTTTTTATAGATATGTGAAGAGAAAGAGACTAGTTAGAACAAATGTTTGTCCCTTGCAGTCAGATGCAGGTGAATTGATCATGGGGAACAAGGACATGGCAGACCAATTGAATAACTACTTTGGTTCTGTCTTCACTAAGGAAGATATAAATAATCTGCCGGAAATAGCAATGGACCGGAGGTCAAATAAGATGGAGGAACTGAGTGAAATCCAGGTTAGCCGGGAAGTGGTGTTGGGTAAATTGAACGGATTGAAGGCCGATAAATCCCCAGGGCCAGATAGTCTGCATCCCAGAGTACTCAAGGAGGTAGCCACGGAAATAGTGGATGCATTAGTGATAATTTTTCAAAACTCCTTAGATTCTGGAGTAGTTCCTGAGGATTGGAGGGTAGCTAATGTAACCCCACTTTTTAAAAAAGGAGGGAGAGAGAAAGCGGGGAATTACAGACCAGTTAGTCTAACATTGGTAGTGGGGAAACTGCTAGAGTCAGTTATTAAAGATGGGATAGCAGCGCATTTGGAAAGTGGTGAAATCATTGGACAAAGTCAGCATGGATTTACAAAAGGTAAATCATGTCTGACGAATCTTATAGAATTTTTCGAGGATGTAACTAGTAGAGTGGATAAGGGAGAACCAGTGGATGTGTTATATCTGGACTCAGAAGGCTTTCGACCAGGTCCCACATAAGAGATTAGTATATCAACTTAAAGCACACGGTATTGGTGGTTCAATATTGATGTGGATAGAGAACTGGCTAGCAGACAGGAGGCAAAGGGTAGGAGTAAACGGGTCCTTTTCAGAATGGCAGGCAGTGACTAGTGGGGTGCCGCAAGGCTCAGTGCTGGGACCCCAGCTATTTACAATATATATTAATGATTTGGACGAGGGAATTCAATGCAACATCTCCAAATTTGCAGATGACACCAAGCTGTGGGGTATAGTTAGATGTGAGGAGGATGCTAGGAGGCTGCAGGGTGATTTGGATAGGCTGAGTGAATGGGCAGATGCATGGCAGATGCAGTATAATGTGGATAAATGTGAGGTTATCCACTTTGGTGGCAAAAACGTGAGGGTAGACTATTATCTGAATGGTGGCAGATTAGGAAAAGGGGCGATGCAACGAGACCTGGGTGTCATGGTACACCAGTCATTGAAAGTAGGCATGCAGGTGCAGCAGGCAGTGAAGAAAGCAAATGGTATGTTCGCATTCATAGCTAAAGGATTTGAGTATAGGAGCAGGGAGGTTCTACTGCAGTTGTACAGGGTTTTGGTGAGACCACACCTGGAGTATTGCGTACAGTTTTGGTCTCCAAATCTGAGGAAAGACATCCTTGCCATAGAGGGGGTACAGAGAAGATTCACCAGACTGATTCCTGGGATGTCAGGACTTTCATATGAGGAAAGACGGGATACTGAGTTGGATGATCAGCCATGATCACATTGAATGGCGGTGCAGGCTCGAAGGGCCGAATGGCACCAATATTTCTGTTTCTATGTTTCTATCTTGGGTGCAGATGCGGCGTAGACGGAGGAATGGGGAATCACCCTGTATCCACCTATCACTTGCCAGGCTTTGTTCTGCCCCCTATTCCTAGAGTTATCTCCCCTCTACCGCAATCTCTGAAGAAGAGTCCCGGTACAAATCATCACCTGTCCATGTGTTAAAGAAGGAACTGCAGATGCTGGAGAATCGAGGGTTACACACAAAGCTGGAGAAACTCAGCGGGTGCAGCAGCATCTAGGAGCGAAGGAGATAGGCGACGTTTCTGAAGAAGGGTCTCAACCCGAAACGTCGCCTATCTCCTTCGCTCCTAGATGCTGCTGCACCCGCTGAGTTTCTCCAGCTTTTTGTGTAACCACCTATCCATGTGCTCTGCACTGATTTGTTTGACCTGAATCGAAACCTCCAAAACTGTGTGTGATGTATCTGTGTATCACGCTGGCTTGACAGAGAGCTACTCTCTGTGGAATATCGTGCAAGAGACTGCCTGCCCGAACATTCATTGTTTGGTGGAGAGATCTTGTGGCTAAAGGGATCAGGGGGTATGGAGAGAAGGCAGGTACGGGATACTGAGTTGGATGATCAGCCATGATCACATTGAATGGCGGTGCAGGCTCGAAGGGCCGAATGGCCTACTCCTGCACCTATTTTCTATGTTTCTATGTTTCTATGATACAGCATGGAAACAGGCCCTTCGGCCCACCAAGTCCATGCCGACCATCGTTCACGCTAGTTCTATGTTATCCCACTTTCTCATCCACTCCCCACACACTGGGGACAATTTACAGAGGGCTGATTAAGCAGCAAATGCGCACGTCTTTGGGATGTCTTTGTCATAGACAGATGTTGCAAATAGCAGAAGGAAAGTGTGAGTTGGTTTCATTTGTGGTTATGACACGTCCGGCACATTGATACATTCAGACCTCACCGTCATCACAACTTGTAGAAAGTCCCTTACACTTTCACCGACATTCATGAGCAACCACTTTATCATCTCTTCTTCCTGTACATAAGTCAGCGTCCATGACCTCAGAAGGTTGTTGGGTTCGTAGATAGACACAAAATGCTGCAGTAACTCAGCAGAACAGGCAGCATCTCTGGAGAGAAGGACCGGTCGGTCCTTCATTAGCCAGAGTGTAGTCGTGGTCTTCCAACCTACCCCATGGTGGGCTTTACACTTTTTCTCAGTAACTGTGACACTGCAACACTGTAACACGTTATTCCGCACCCTGTAGTTTCTCTCTTTGCACTACCTATTGTACCGTGCACCGTGATTGTACTCATGGGTGGTGTTTATGTCGGGATAACATGCGGACAAATGCTTCTCCCCATATCTCGGTCCACGTGGCAATAGTAAATAAATACCCGTACAAAGGTCTGATTGGGTGATGAAGCCTGAATTAGTAGTAAGTGTAATTGATGATGTTTCCCTGGGTTATTGGAGTGAAGGAAGGAGTGTAGCTGATTGGGGGTTCTTGAGTAACAACGGGTGACATGGTGGTGCCGCGGGTGGAACTGCTGCCTCACAACACCAGGGACCAGGGTTTGTCCCCATCTCATGTTGATTGATTAAGGTTTATTTAATAGGGTCAGATACAAAAGCATAGATACACTTGAAACAGCCATCTGATGTATGCGTCATAGTGTTTTTAGCCAAGGCTAATTGGCAACACTTGTCCCTAGTGGGCCTTTTGTCAGCAGCATACAATAATAAAGAACACACAAATACACAATAAAAATGTAACATAAGCATCCACCACAGCATTTGGCACTGTCCGTGTGGAGTTTGTACGTTCTCCCCGTGACTGCGTGGGTTTCCCCCGGGTGCTCTGGTTTCCTCCCACATCCCAAAGACGTGCGGGATTGTCGGGATAATCTGTAAATTGCCCCTGGTGTGTAGGGAGTGGATGAGAAAGATTGATAACATAGACCTGGTGTGAACGGGTGATGGATGGCTGGTGTGGGCTGGGCGGGTGGATGGGCCTATTGCCATGCTGTATCTCTAAACTCACTGAAACAGGCAGAATAGCCTTCTCTCTGCCCCAACCTCTCCCACCCACTGACTCTCTCTGTCTGCCTGCCAGTGGGGAAGGATGTGGTGGGGTGTGTAAGCATGAGGAAGAGTAGTGTCGTGTGGAGATGGTTGGTGAGTGGTGCAGTTGTGGTCAGTTGTGCAACGCCTGGCATCATCCCCAGCCTTGGTGGGATGTGTCATCCCCAGATGGACAAGGATGCTGACCACAGGGATGTCATCCCCAGATGGACAACGATACTGACCACAGGGATGTCATCCCCAGATGGACAAGGATGCTAACCACAGGGATGTCATCCCCAGATGGACAAGGATGCTGACCACAGGGATGTCATCCCCAGATGGACAAGGATGCTGACCACAGGGATGTCATCCCCAGATGGACAACGATACTGACCACAGGGATGTCATCCCCAGATGGACAATGATACTGACCACAGGGATGTCATCCCCAGATGGACAACGATGCTGACCACAGGGATGTCATCCCCAGATGGACAAGGATGCTGACCACAGGGATGTCATCCCCAGATGAACTCACTGACATTGACCACAGGCATCTGCTTCTGCCGAGATACTCCAGCCAGAGCCCTGTGGACGTTGCCACATTCCCCACACAGTAGCTCTTCCCTCAGGATCTGCCTCACACATTGCACAACTCTCCAAACTCACGCCATTCTACATTGTAGGTAAGCAACAATCCAAACCTACAGACCTATCCATGTTCCACACAGATGCTGCCTGACCCGCTGAGTTACTCCAGCACTCTGTGAAACGTCACCTATCCATGTTCCCCACAGATGCTGCCTGACCCACTGAGTTATTCCAGCACTCTGTGAAACGTCACCTATCCATGTTCTCCACAGATGCTGCCTGACCCGCTGAGTTACTCCAGCACTCTGTGAAACGTCACCTATCCATGTTCTCCACAGATGCTGCCTGACCCGCTGAGTTACTCCAGCACTCTGTGAAATGTCACCTATCCATGTTCTCCACAGATGCTGCCTGACCCGCTGAGTTACTCCAGCACTGTGTATTTTTTGTAAACCAGCATCTGCAGTTCCATGTATCAACACACCTATTCACCTAGTTGGTTCAACACAAAGCCAAGATCAGTAGTGGCCAGCACTAGTTAAAGCTGTGTTTTCAGTTATCCATGGAGGCAAAATTCATTTCACTGCACTTTATAGTGTATGTGATGAATAAACCTGATTGATTGATTGATTGATCCAGCATGAAATCAGGCCATTCGGCCCAACTCATTAATGTTGATCAAGATGCCCCATCTAAGCTTGGCTGCCCCATGTCCCACTAAAAGGTTCAGATCTAAGTACCTGCACAAGTGTGTTTTAAATGATGTGACAGTGCATGGCTTTACTTCCTGGCAGGTTGTTGCATAAACCCACGACCCTCTGTGTGAAAACCTTGCCGCTCAGATTCCTGGTTTAGGTTTAGATTTGCTACTGTCACAGGTAGTGTAAAGCGTTATTCTCTACGCTGTCCAATCAGATCAGATATACTGTACATGGATACAATGAACTCAAGTACAATGGATGCTTCTTTCCCCTCTCACCTTAAACTACTTAGACCACAGACTACAGACAATAGGTGCAAGAGTAGGCCATTCGGCCCTTTGAGCCAGCACCTCCATTCAATGTGGTCATGGCTGATCATCCCCAATCAGTATCCCGTTCCTGCCCTCTCCCCATGTCCCTCTGTAACCTAATCTGCAGCTTCCTCCCTGATCCAGTAAAGCTGTGATTTGAGGTACGCAATCCTTACAAAACATTCTATCTTGTGTCTCCCACACTAACAACGCCTCTCAGCCGTCCACACATTGAGGCTTGTTGACAGAAATGACTGAAAGACATAGGACTGACCTTCAAATAAACTACAATGAGCTTTCCGAGGGACCCTTTGGGGCTGCCCAGGATCTGTTTTTAGAAACGTCTATTGTTATTGAATCTAAGAGCTGTCCAACTGTGTGACGTGGGAACGGCTGCAGTTTTTGAATGCTGCCGTGTGGAGAGAGAAACACACACCTCCAGGAACAGCTTCTTCCCCACAGCCATCAGGCTATTAAACACAACAGCAAACGGGCTCTGAGCTGCTACAGACTGTTATTGTTCTTGCACTGTATTTGTAATTTACTGAGTATGTGTGCATGTGTCTACACACCCGGAACTATGTTCTTCTCCCGTTATGGACCATCTTTACATATTGCGTTGAGCTGCAGCAAGCTGGAATCTCATTGTCCTATCTGGGACATATGACAATAAA
Source organism: Raja brachyura (assembly GCA_963514005.1). Next base: position 894,070 of record OY740783.1, on the reverse strand, counting down.
GCACTCTTGACTCTTCAGGGACAGTTTCTTCCCGGCTGTTATCAGGCAAGTGAACCATCCTACCACAACCAGAGAGTGGTCCTGAACTACTATCTACCTCATTGGTGACCCTCAGACTATCCTTGATCGGACTTTGCTGGCTTTACCTTGCACTAAACGTTATTCCCTTATCCTGTATCTGTACACTGTGGACGGCTCGATTGTAACCATGTAAGGAAGACAAAATTGCTGGAGAAACTCAGCGGGTGCGGCAGCATCTACGAGGCGAAGGAGATAAGACATTGTTTCGGCCCAAAACGCTCCATAGATGCTGCCGCACCCGCTGAGTTACTCCAGCAATTTTGTCTACCTTCGATTTTCCAGCATCTGCAGTTCCTTCTTGAACTTGTAATCATGGATTGTCTTTCCGCTGACTGGTTAGCACGCAATAAGCATGTGACAATAAACTAAACTGAACTACACTAATGATGCTGCCTGATCGGCAGGATTCTTCAGGTACTTTGTTGGTTACTTGTATAAACCAGCAACTGCAGATCCTTCCTTCTTGTAAACTAAACTAGTAAACTGGATGTTCATGGCAGAAACTTGCTCTCTCTATCACAGAGACAGGGAGCCAGGGGCCTGGTGATCTTGCACCAGGCTGCATGCTCACTGGTCTACAGGATGGTGCCGTCTCCAGAGGCTTGGAGGGTATCGGGGGGGAGACGGGCAACAGAGATATCGGCTCACACTCACATCCCACATCATGGTCTAGAGACACAAGTATGGTCAGGGTAGACACAAATTGCTGGGGTAACTCAGTGGGTCAGGCAGCATCTCTGGAGAGAAGGAATGGGTGACATTATGGGTCGAGACCCTTCTTCAGACTGAGAGTCAGGGGAGAGGGAAACTAGAGATATGAAAAGGTACAAAGGATCAGAGAGGGGGGGGGGGGGGGCAGCGAGAGAGGGTGTCGACCCAGCACAAATTGGAGGAACAGCACCTCGTAGTTCTCTTGGGTAGTTTACACCCCAGCGGTACGAACATTGACTTCTCTAACTTCAAATCACCCTTGCTCTCCCTCTCTCTCCATCCCCTCCCCCTTCCCAGTTCTCCCACCAGTCTTACTGTCTCCGACTACATCTATCTCTGTCCCGCCCCCTCCCCTGACATCAGTCTGAAGAAGGGTCTCGACCCAAAATGTCACCCATTCCTTCTCTCCAGAGATGCTGCCTGTCCCGCTGAGTTACTCCAGCATTTAGTGTCTTCCTTCAATTTAAACCAGCATCTGCAGTTCCTTCCTACACAAGTGTGATGAGGGTCAGGGTCAGACTAGGGCAGGAGGTGACAGTGGCTGGGGTCAGGGTGGGGGTGGGTGACGTGATCTACTATATTGATGGAGTTGACACACATACCTCAACATGGCAATGGGGTGTCTATTGCCACAGAAAATACCTGCACCTCACATAGTGAGAGAGCATTGATACTTCCCTCTGCCTCCCCTGCTCCTCACCTGTACATGCCCTCACCTGTACATGCCCTCACCTGTACATATCCTCACCTGTACATACCCTCACCTGTACATGCCCTCACCTGTAGATGCCCCTCACCTGTAGATGCCCCTCACCTGTACATGCCCCCACCTGTACATACCCTCACCTGTACATGCCCCTCACCTGTACATGTCCCTCACCTGTACATGCCCCTCACCTGTACATGTCCCTCACCTGTACATGCCCTCACCTGTACATGCCCCTCACCTGTACATGCCCCTCACCTGTACATACCTTCACCTGTACATGCCCCTCACCTGTACATGCCCCTCACCTATAGATGCCCCTCACCTGTAGATGCCCTCACCTGTACATGCCCTCACCTGTACATGCCCCTCACCTGTACATGTCCCTCACCTGTACATGCCCCTCACCTGTACATGTCCCTCACCTGTACATGCCCTCACCTGTACATGCCCCTCACCTGTACATGCCCCTCACCTGTACATACCTTCACCTGTACATGCCCCTCACCTGTACATGCCCCTCACCTGTACATGCCCCTCACCTGTAGATGCCCCTCACCTGTAGATGCCCCTCACCTGTAGATGCCCTCACCTGTAATGCCCTCACCTGTACATGCCCTCACCTGTACATGCCCCTCACCTGTACATGCCCTCACCTGTACATACCCTCACCTGTACATGCCCTCACCTGTACATGCCCTCACCTGTACATGCCCCTCACCTGTAGATGCCCCTCATCTGTACATGCCCTCGCCCGTACATGTCCCTCACCTGTACATGCCCCTCACCTGTACATGCCCCTCACCTGTAGATGCCCCTCACCTGTACATGCCCCCACCTGTAGATACCCTCACCTGTACATGCCCCTCACCTGTACATGTCCCTCACCTGTACATGCCCCTCACCTGTACATGTCCCTCACCTGTACATGCCCTCACCTGTACATGCCCCTCACCTGTACATGCCCCTCACCTGTACATACCTTCACCTGTACATGCCCCTCACCTATACATGCCCCTCACCTATAGATGCCCCTCACCTGTAGATGCCCTCACCTGTACATGCCCTCACCTGTACATGCCCCTCACCTGTACATGTCCCTCACCTGTACATGTCCCTCACCTGTACATGCCCCTCACCTGTACATGTCCCTCACCTGTACATGCCCCTCACCTGTACATGCCCCTCACCTGTACATGCCCCCACCTGTACATACCCTCACCTGTACATGCCCTCACCTGTAGATGCCCCTCACCTGTACATACCCTCACCTGTACATGCCCCTCACCTGTACATGCCCTCACCTGTACATACCCTCACCTGTAGATTCCCTCACCTGTCTGGTTGCTGTTTCTCCATGTTACAATGAGCAGGTGAATGCCGGAACCATTGAATTGTCTGTAATCGCTGCCTCATTTCAACAAAACCATTTTTGTTTCATCCACAGCTGTTTGATAGCAAACAAAACGTGCCCCAGGAATCACATCTGGAATAGTTTTTTGTGCAGATGTGTGCTGCAGTACGATCTCAGTGGGCTGCTGCCATCAGAAGGTGGTGCAGGTGAGTGAGATTATTTACTGAATGACTGTACACTTCACCACTCAGTGTGACACGGATCACCTGAGCACGAACTCCAGACTCAGCCACGGCTTGTAGACTCACACTTCATTTACTCACGGCTTCTAGACTCACAGTTCAGTCACTAACGGCTGGTGGACTCACAGTTCTGGACTCAACTCTCACTCACTGACTGACTCACGCCCAGCCTTCGGGGCTTTATTCTCCTCGCCCCCGGAAGGGACGTTACCTTCAAGGTGACTGACAGGCGAGAAGACCAATCTGCTGATTTCACGATTTTTAAAACCTTCACAACGTTTCTATTATCTCGCCGATCGGAACAAAACTTGGTGACTTGGAGCAGAGGAGAAGGATGAGTAAGTTGGCAAGTGATATAGGGTAGCGTTTTTGCGCAAATTTAATTACAAAGCAGATTGGTTGTAAGTGGTCAAGATGAGAGTTTTAGTAATAGTATAGATGGGCCAAACGCAGGCAGGTGGAACTACAGATACAGATACATTTTATTTGGCATGTGTGCCAATTGGCACAGTGAAATGAAGTCACCATACAGTGATCCCGGAACATCACTGCCTGGTCACAGAGTGATACAGCACGGAAACAGGTCCTTCAGCCCAACTAGCCCATGCCAACCAAGATGCCCAATGTACACTGGTCACACCTGCTCCTTGTGGCCCTGAGCCCCGACAACCTTTCCTGTTCATGTACCTGTCCGAATGTCCGTTAAATGTTCAAAAGGTAAGTAATAGGAGCAGAATTAGGCCACTGGGTCCATAAAGTCCACTACGCCAATCGATCATGGCTGATCTGTCTTTCCCCCCCAACCCCATTCTCCTGCCTTCTCCCCATAACCACGGTGCCCCTTCACCGTGCCCCTTCACCGTGCCCTTCACCATGCCCCTTCACCGTGCCCCTTCACCGTGCCACACCACCGTGCCCCTTCACCGTGCCCCTTCACCGTGCCACACCACCGTGCCCCTTCACCGTGCCCCTTCACCGTGCCACACCACCGTGCCCCTTCACCGTGCCCCTTCACCGTGCCCTTCACCGTGCCCCTTCACCGTGCCCCTTCACCGTGCCACACCACCGTGCCCCTTCACCGTGCCCCTTCACCGTGCCCCTTCACCGTGCCACACCACCGTGCCCCTTCACCGTGCCCCTTCACCGTGCCACACCACCGTGCCCCTTCACCGTGCCCCTTCACCGTGCCCCTTCACCGTGCCCCTTCACCGTGCCCCTTTACCGTGCCCTTCACCGTGCCCCTTTACCGTGCCCTTCACCGTGCCCCTTCACCGTGCCCCTTCACCGTGCCCCTTCACCGTGCCACACCACCGTGCCCCTTCACCGTGCCCCTTCACCGTGCCACACCACCGTGCCCCTTCACCGTGCCCCTTCACCGTGCCACACCACCGTGCCCCTTCACCGTGCCCCTTTACCGTGCCCTTCACCGTGCCCCTTCACCGTGCCCCTTCACCGTGCCACACCACCGTGCCCCTTCGCCGTGCCCCTTCACCGTGCCCTTCACCGTGCCCCTTCACCGTGCCCCTTCACCGTGCCCCTTCACCGTGCCCCTTCACCGTGCCCCTTCACCGTGCCACACCACCGTGCCCCTTCACCGTGCCCCATCACCGTGCCCCTTCACCGTGCCCCTTCACCGTGCCCCTTCACCGTGCCACACCACCGTGCCACACCACCGTGCCCCTTCACCGTGCCCCTTCACCGTGCCACACCACCGTGCCCCTTCACCGTGCCACACCACCGTGCCCCTTCACCGTGCCCCTTCACCGTGCCCCATCACCGTGCCCCTTCACCGTGCCCCTTCACCGTGCCCCTTCACCGTGCCACACCACCGTGCCCCTTCACCGTGCCCCTTCACCGTGCCCCTTCACCGTGCCACACCACCGTATCCCTTCACCGTGCCCCTTCACCGTGCCACACCACTGTATCCCTTCACCGTGCCCCTTCACCGTGCCCCTTCACCGTGCCCCTTCACCGTTCCCCTTCACCGCGCCCCTTCACCGCGCCCCTTCACCGTGCCCCTTCACCGTGCCACACCACCGTGCCACACCACCGTGCCCCTTCACCGTGCCACACCACCGTGCCCCTTCACCGTGCCCCTTCACCGTGCCCCTTCACCGTGCCCCTTCACCGTGCCGTTTCACCATGCCCCTTCACCGTGCCCCTTCACCGTGCCACACCACTGTGCCCCTTCACCGTGCCACACCACCGTGCCCCTTCACCGTGCCCCTTCACCGTGCCCCTTCACCGTGCCCCTTCACCGTGCCACACCACCGTGCCCCTTCACCGTGCCCCTTCACCGTGCCCCTTCACCGTGCCACACCACCGTATCCCTTCACCGTGCCCCCTCACCGCACCCCTTCACCGTGCCCCTTCACCGTGCCCCTTCACTGTGCCCCTTCACCGTGCCACACCACCGTGCCCCTTCACCACCGTGCCCCTTCACCACCGTGCCCCTTCACCGTGCCCCTTCACCGTGCCCCTTCACCGCGCCCCTTCACCGTGCCCCTTCACCGTGCCAGCCCCCGGTGTGAGTGACGGCTGTGTGTGTTTTGCAGGGGCCGGGTCGAGCTCGCATGGCGTGTGTGGACCCCACAAGGAGGTGGACGTGGACACGTGTCAGTGCGTGTGTAAAAGGGCCGCTGACGGGACGGGGTGCGGCCCGCACCGGGAGCTGGACACGGACACGTGTCAGTGCGTGTGCCTGAACGGCCAGCACGCCGCCGGCTGTGGGCCCCACCACCAATTCGACGCAGACACGTGTCAGTGCGTGTGCAAGAGGAGCTGCCCCCGGCAACAGCCGCTGAACACGGCAACATGCGTGTGCGAGTGCACGCAGTCACCCAACAAGTGCTTCCTCAGGGGACAGAGGTTCTACCCACACACCTGCAGGTCAGTCCGTGTTACACCCTCACACGCATGTTAGTCCCGTGTTCACCCACACACTTGCAGGTCAGTCTGTGTTAAACCCTCACACGCATGTTAGTCCCGTGTTCATCCCCACATGTGCAGGTCAGTCCGTGTTACACCCTCACACGCATGTTAGTCCCGTGTTCACCCACACACCTGCAGGTCAGTCCGTGTTACACCTTCAAACGCATGTTAGTCCCGTGTTCAGCCCCAACATCTGCAGGTCAGTCCGTGTTACACCCTCTCACATGCATGTTAGTCCCGTGTTCACCCCCACATGTGCAGGTCAGTCCGTGTTACACCCTCACACGTATGTTAGTCCCATGCTCAGCCCCAACATCTGCAGGTCAGTCCGTGTTACACCCTCTCACACGCATGTTAGTCCCGTGTTCCCCCACACACCTGCAGGTCAGTCCGTGTTACACCCTCTCACACCCATTTTAGTTCCATGTCAGACTCTCATGCATGTCAGTTCCATGCTAAACCATCTCACGCGCATGTCAGTCCTGTGTTTAAACCCCCATATGTCCTAGTATGTTTTTCCCATGATACACCCTTCACATGCATGTCAGCCCCAGGTCTCGTCCTGTGATAAACCCCTAACATGCATGCTATTCCCGTCTCTGATACTCCGCATGCATGCAGGTCAGTCCTATGTTAAACCTTTCACACGCATGTCAGTCCCGTGTCCAAGCCCCTCACACAGGATCTAGCAGTTGATAAACCCGCTGTAATCGACCAGTAACGGCAGCCCCACACTATTCCCCGCCGCTGTACCCACTGCACGTGACTGTGACATGGTTATATGTATGTCGAATACCATCTGATGTGACTGGGTCGTGGCAGAACAAAGATGTTCCCTGGACCTCGGTACATGTGACAGCAATAAAGCTCAGCATAACGTTGTCCACGCAGCAAAGAACTCTGCTAGTAACATTCATGGAACATTGGACAGGCCCTTCGGCCCACAATGCCCGTGCTACACAAGATGCTGTTAAACTAGCCTCCTCCGCCTGCACGTGATCCGTGGCCCTCCATTCCCAGCACCGGTCGAAGACCCTCTTGAATGTCACTCTTGCACCTTTCTCCACCGCCATCCCTGGCCTCACGTAGTTGCCCGAATGTGTAGGGACTGGATGACTACACGTAGTGTAAACCGGCGATCGATGGTCCCTGGAGTTTGCACCTTCTCCCCGTGACCTGCGTGCGTGGGATTTCTCCGGGCGCTCCGGTTTCCTCCCACACTCCAAAGACGCGCAGGTTTGTTGGTTGATTGGCTTTGGTAAAATAATTATAAACTGTCCCTAATGTGTAGGGTAGCGCGAGTGTACAGGGTGATCGCTGAGGTGCTCGCTAGCCGGAAGGGCCTGTCTCCATGCTGTGGAGAGTGTTTCATTGTCACGTGTGTGTCGTGAGTCCCAGATAGAACAACGACATTCTTACTTGCAGCAGCTCAACACAAGATGTGAACATAGTGCACTGTAAACGATATCATCAACGAGAACAATAGTTCAGTGTGTGTGTACACGTAAACATATACATGTATGCTTGTATATGTGTCATAACCATCGGCAGTCACTCGGAACAAGTGTCCTCCCGTCTACATATGTCCACACAAAAACAACCAACACTAATAATAAAACTTATAGTCTATGTTCACAGTTTATTGGGAGGTTGTCGTGTTTAATAACCATATAACATATAACAATTACAGCACGGAAACAGGCCTTCTCGGCCCTTCCAGTCCATGCCGACCATCTATTTTCCCCTAGTCCCATCTACTTGCACTCAGACCATACCCCTCCATTCCATCTGATGGCTGCTGGGAAGAAGCTGTTCCTGAACCTGGACGTTACAGTTTTCAGGCTCCTGTACCTTCTTCCCGATGGCAGCAGTGAGATTAGAGCGTGGCCAGGGTGGTGTGGGTCTCTGATGATGCTGGCTGCCTTATTGAGGCAGCGACTCCTGTAGATCCCTTCGATGGTGGGGGGGTCAGTACCTGTGATGGAGCGGGCAGTTGTCCATCACTCCCTGTAGATGCCGTTGCTGGTGTGGATGTGAGTTCCCGTGATGGACGGCCGGTGTCCATCACTCTGGGCCGGTGCTGGTGCTGGTGCTGGTGTGGATGTGAGTACCCATGATGGACGGCCGGTGTCCATCACTCTGGGCCGTTCCTGGTGTGGATGTGAGTTCCCGTGATGGACGGCCGGTGTCCATCAGTCTGGGCCGCTGCTGGTGTGGATGTGAGTCCCTGTGATGGGGGCCGGTGTCCATCAGTCTGGGCCATTGCTGGTGCTGGTGCTGGTGTGGATGTGAGTCCCCGTGATGGGGGCCGGTGTCCATCAGTCTGGGCCATTGCTGGTGCTGGTGTGGATGTGAGACCCCATGATGGACGGCCGGTGTCCATCAGTCTGGGCCGCTGCTGGTGCTGGTGCTGGTGCTGGTGTGGATGTGAGTCCCCGTGATGGCCGGCCGGTGTCCATCAGTCTGGGCCGTTGCCGGTGCTGGTGTGGATGTGAGTCCCCGTGATGGACGGCCGGTGTCCATCGCTCTGGGCCGGTGCCGGTGCTGGTGTGGATGTGAGACCCCGTGGTGGACGGCCGTTGTCCATCGCTCTGGCCCGCTGCCTTGGCTTGGCTGACGTGTAACACCACATGTTGTGTGCTTTACGTGTTGCAGCTGCTACCGGCCGCCGTGCAGGGTGCGGAGGAAGGGGTGTAAACAAGGACTGTACTTCAGCGAGGAGGTGTGTAACTGTGTCCCTACGTACTGGCGGAGACCGTACCACGGCCACTACTGACCGCCACCGTTCTCCCGCCTGTCGGCCGCGGAGACGGCCGCTGGACTTTCACACGGACACCACCACCCAGAGGGAGGACACATACGTGACGAGCGGGAGGCCATGTCTCAGCGCACACGGTAATGACACGCTGGACCAACGGCAAGAACGCGTGACCAGCTACACGGGACACGTCAATGGCCAGCGGGTCGAGGTCCTTGCAAGCTCAATTTTTTTTAAGATAATGAATCTATATCTAATTTATTGCCACAGAATTCTTGTGCAACATTCCTGTCGGTAGCAGTTAACAACTGTAAGAGCTCACTGTGATCACTATTTTTATATCATGTACAATATCTTTAAAATAAAAGCCAAAAGTGTATTGTATGTGTTGTATCCATGGCAACACATCCACAGATATCTCTGCGTTACCAACTCATAGAAGTGATTTGGTCTCCAAATCTGAGCAAAGACATCCTTGCCATAGAGGGGGTACAGAGAAGATTCACCAGACTGATTCCTGGGATGTCAGGACTTTCATATGAGGAAAGATTGGATAGACTCGGCTTGTACTCGCTGGAATTTAGGAGATTGAGAGGGGATCTTATAGAAACTTACAAAATTCTTAAGGGGTTGGACAGGCTAGATGCTGGAAGATTGTTCCCGATGTTGGGGGAGTCCAGAACAAGGGGTCACAGTCTAAGGATAAGGGGGAATTCATTTAGGACCGAGATGAGTAAAACATTCTTTACACAGAGAGTGGTGAGTCTCTGGAATTCTCTGCCACAGAAGGTAGTTGAGGCCAGTTCATTGGCTATATTTAAGAGGGCGTTAGATGTGGCACTTGTGGCTAAAGGGATCAGGGGGTATGGAGAGAAGGCAGGTACGGGATACTGAGTTGGATGATCAGCCATGATCACATTGAATGGCGGTGCAGGCTCGAAGGGCCGAATGGCCTACTCCTGCACCTATTTTTCTATGTTCTATGTTTCTATGATAGGAGCAGAATTAGACCATTCGGCCCATCAAGTCCACTCCGCCATTCAATCATGGCTGATGTATCTCTCCCTCCCAACCCCACTCTCCTGCCTTCTCCCCATAACTCCTGACGCCCGTACTAATCAATAATCTATCTATCTCTGTTACAAAAATATCCACTGACTTGGCCTCCACAGCCGTCTGTGGCAATGAATTCCACAGATTCACCACCCTCTGACTGAAGAAATTCCTCCTCATCTCCTTCCTCAAAGATTTGGGGGGAAAACAGTGAAGAAATATCATGTTTCACATAATAATGCCACAATCCGACACATTATTTACAAAATGGTCAACGCTTGGATAGAAATGCTGTGGGGAATAGATAGGGTAGATAGTCACAACCTTTAGAAGGCATAGGGTTAAGGTGAGAGGGCAAAGTTTAAAGGAGATGTGCGGGGCAAGTGTTTTACACAGAGGGGGGTGGGTGGCTGGAACACGGTGCCGGGGGTGGGGGTGGGGGTGTGGGTGGGGGTGGGGGCAGATACAATAGTGGTGCATCAGAGGCTGTTGTCTAGGTTGATGGATATGCAGCGACTGGAGGGATACGGATCATTTACAAGCAGGTAAGAGTTGGTCTTGGCATCGTGTTCAGCACAGGTATTGTGGGCAGAAGGGCCTGTTCCTGTGCTGCACTGTTCTACGTTCTATGGAGTTTCCAGCAGCAGCAAAGGGCGTCACGGTGGCGCAGTGGTAGAGTTGCTGCCTTACAACTCCAGAGACCCAGGTTCAATCCTGACTACGGGTGCTGTCTGTACGGAGTTTGCACGTTCTCCCCATGACCGAGTGGGTTTCCTCCAGGCTCCTCTGGTTTCCTCCCACATTCCAAAGACGTGCAGGTTTTGTAGGTTAATTGGCTTCTGTAAACTGTCCCTAGTGCGTGTAAGATAGAACTAGTGTACGGGGGGGTCGATGGTCGGCACGGACTCGGTGGGCTGAAGGGCCTGTATTTCTAAACTAAACTAAATCATCTTGACAACCTTCACTGGCAGTGGGTCTCGCAAAATACTGTGCTCATGAAACATAACCCCAGAAGTGCCCAGAGACCAGGCAGCTGCTGTGGAGACAAATAAGGATGTGGTCAATGATCTTCTCACAAGTAATATCGCTACATCCATGCCGCGACCATCAACGTCTCTACTCCCTGGAAGGCTCAGGAAGTTCGGCATGTCCCCGACAACTCTCACCAGCCTCTCCTCACCTGCTGTACAAAGCATCACATCAGGATGCATCACAGCTTGGTTTGGGAACAGCTCCATCCAAGACCACAAGTAGCTGCAGAGAGATGTAGATGTCGCCCAGACCATCACACAAACCAGACTCACCAGTGACTCCATTGACACTTCATGCTGCCTTCATGATCAAGGATCACTCACACCCCGGTCTTCTCCTCCCTCCCTTCATGTAGACAGGTTTGTCAGTGCATACTGTCAGATTCTTCCCTCTGTCATTGGACACTTGAATGGGTCCCTCGTATAGAAGGAATGAATCCTCAATCTTCCAACCTACCTCTTTGCGCCCTTGCGCTTTTTACGACCTGGATGATCTCTGAAGATAAAACACATGTCACAAATCTGAATGTTGTTTTTTTAACATGTGACCAAAGCGGTCGATGAGGCCCGAGTTGTAGACTGTACATATCGATTTCAGTAAAGCATTCGACAGGGTTCCGCATGGCAGGCTGCCCTGGAAGGTGAGATCGCATGGGATCCAAGGAGGGATAGCTGAATGGATGGAAGATTGGCTCCATGGAAGGAAGCAGAGGGTGATGCTGGAAGGAAGGTTGCTTCTCGCACTGGAGGCCAGGGTTCGGTTACCATTTGTCGTCTACATCAATGATCTGGTTGAGAATGTACATGGCATGATCAGTAAGTTTGCAGATGGCACTAAAGTGGGTGGTATTGAGGATAGTGAAGATGGTTGTGAAATATTTCAGCAAGATCTGGATCGATTCAAACAAGAGGACATGACTCAAACAAGAGGACATGACTTTAGAATTAAGGGACAGAGGTTTAGGGGTAACATGAGGGGGAACTTCTTTACTCAGAGAGTGGTAGCGGTGTGGAATGAGCTTCCAGTGGAAGTGGTGGCGGCAGGTTCGTTGGTATCATTTAAAATAAATTGGATAGGCATATGGATGAGAAGGGTATGGAGGGTTATGGTATGAGTGCAGGCAGGTGGGACTAAGGGAAAAAAGTTGTTCGGCACGGACTTGAAGGGCCGAGATGGCCTGTTTCCGTGCTGTAATTGTTATATGGTTATATGGTTATATGATTGGCCAGGTGGACTGAGGAATGGTTGGTGTGAGGTGTTGCATTTTGGGACATCTAACAAGGGCAGGACCTACACAGTGAATGGTCGGCCTCTGGGTAGTGTTGTAGAGCAGAGGGATCTAGGAGTACAGGTACATGGTACCTTGAAAGTGCCGTCACAGGTAGATAAGGTGGTCAAAAAGACTTCCAACACATTGGTCTTTATCAGTCAGAGTATTGAGGAATTAACGGGTCGTTTTCACAATGGCAGGCAGTGACTAGTGGGGTACCGCAAGGCTCGGTGCTGGGACCCCAGTTGTTTACAATATATATTCACGATTTATACGAGGGAATTAAATCTCCAAGTTTGCAGGTAACACAAAGCTGGATGGCAGAGTGAGCTGCGAGGAGGATGCTATGAGGCTGCAGGGTGACTTGGATAGGTTGGGTGAGTGGGCAGATGCATGGCAGATGCAGCATAATGTGGGTAAATGTGAGGTTATCCACTTTGGTGGCAAAAACACAAAGGCAGATTATTATCTGAATGATATCAGATTAGGAAAAGGGGAGGTGCAACGAGACCTGGGTGTGCTTATACATCTGTCACTGAAAGTAATCATGCAGGTGCAGCAGGCAGTGTAGAAAGCTAATGGCATGTTGGCCTTCATTGCGAGAGGGTTTCAGTTGATGAGCAAGGTGGTCCTTCTGCAGTTGTACAGGGCCCTGGTGAGACCACACCTGGAGTATTGTTTGCAATTTTGGTCTCCTAATTTGAGGAAGGACATTATTGATATTGAGGGAGTTCACCAGGTTAATTCCCGGGATGGCAGGCTAGACATTTCCGATGTTGGGGGAGTCCAGAACCAGGGGTTACAGTTTGAGAATAAGGGGTTGGCCATTTAGGATTGAGATCAGGAAAAGCTTTTTCACCCAGAGAGTTGTGAATCTGTGGAATTCTCTGCTACAGAGGCAGTGGACGCCAATTCACTGGATTTCAAGAGAGAGTTAGATTTAGCTCTTGGGGTTAACGGAATAAAGGGAAATGGGGAAAAAGCCGGAACGGGGTATGATCAGACATGATTAGACATGATCATTTTGTGCGGGAAGCAAGAGGATTGGGTAATGTTTAAAGAACAACAGAAGATAACTAAAAAGGCAATACAGGGAGAAAAGATGAGGTACGAAGGTAAGCTAGCCAAGAATATAAAGCAGGATAGTAAAAGCTTCTTTAGGTATGTGAAGAGGAAAAAATTAGTTAAGACCAAAGTTGGACCCTTGAAGACCGAAAAAGGTGAATTTATTATGGGGAACAAGGAAATGGCAAATGAGTTGAACAGGTACTTTGGATCCGTCTTCACTAAGGAGGACACAAACAATCTTCCTGATGTAGTAGTGGGCAGAGGATCTGGGGTGAAGGAGGAACTGAAGGAAATCCAAATTAGGCAGGAAATGGTGTTGGATAGACTGATGGGACTGAAGGCTGATAAATCCCCAGGGCCTGATGGTCTGTATCCCAGGGTACTTAAGGAAGTGGCTCTAGAAATTGTGGATGCATTGGTGATAATTTTCCAATGTTCTATAAATTCAGGATCAGTTCCTGTGGATTGAAGGGTAGCTAATGTTATCCCTCTTTTTAAGAAAGGAGGGAGAGAGAAAACGGGGAATTATAGACCAGTTAGCCTGACATCGGTGGTGGGGAAAATGCTGGAGTCAATTATAAAAGATGAGATAGCTGCACATTTGGATAGCAGTAACAGGATCGGTCCGAGTCAGCATGGATTTATGGAGGGGAAATCATCCTTGACTAATCTTCTGGAATTTTTTGAGGATGTAACTAGGAAAATGGACAAGGGTGAGCCAGTGGATGTAGTGTACCTGGACTTCCAGAAAGCATTTGATAAGGTCCCACATAGGAGATTAGTGGGCAAAATATGGGCACATGGTATTGGGGGTAGAGTGCTGACATGGATAGAGAAGTGGTTGGCAGACAGGAAACAAAGAATAGGGATTAACGGGTCCCTTTCACAATGGCAGGCAGTGACTAGTGGGGTACCGCAAGGCTCGGTGCTGGGACCGCAGTCTATGAAAGTAAGCATGCAGGTACAGCAGGCAGTGAAGAAAGCAAATGGCATGTTGGCCTTCATAACAAGAGGAATTGAATATAGGAGCAAAGAGGTCCTTCTGCAGTTCTACAGAGCCCTAGTGTGACCACACCTGGAGTATTGTGCACAATTTTGGTCCCCTAATTTGAGGAAGGACATTCTTGCTATTGAGGGAGTGCAGCGTAGGTTTACAAGGTTAATTCCCGGGATGGCGGGACTGTCATATGCTGAGAGAATAGAGCGGCTGGGCTTGTACACTCTGGGATTTAGAAGAATGAGAGGGAATATCATTGAAACATATAAGATCATTAAGGGTTGGACACGCTAGAGGCAGGAAACATGTTCCCGATGTTGGGGGAGTCCAGAACCAGGGGCCACAGTTTAAGAATAAACTGGCGGGTAGCAAACGTAACCCCTCTTTTTAAGAAGGGGGGGAGAGAAAAAACGGGGAATTACAGACCAGTTAGTCTAACATCGGTGGTGGGGAAACTGCTAGAGTCAGTTATTAAAGATGGGATAGCAGCGCATTTGGAAAGTGGTGAAATCATTGGACAAAGTCAGCATGGATTTACGAAAGGTAAATCATATCTGACGAATCTTGTGGAATTTTTCGAGGATGTAACTAGTAGCGTGGATGGGGGAGAACCAGTGGATGTGCTGTATCTGGACTTCCAGAAGGCTTTCGACAAGGTCCCACATAAGCGATTAGTATATAAACTTAAAGCATATGGCATTGGGGGTTCAGTATTGATGTGGATAGAGAACTGGCTGGCAAACAGGAAGCAAAGAGTAGGAGTAAACGGGTCGTTTTCACAATGGCAGGCAGTGACTAGTGGGGTACCGCAAGGCTCAGTGCTGGGACCCCAGCTATTTACAATATACATAAATGATCTGGATGAGGGAATTGAAGGCAATATCTCCAAGTTTGCGGATGACACTAAGCTGGGGGGCAGTGTTAGCTGTGAGGAGGATGCTAGGAGACTGCAAGGTGACTTGGATAGGCTGGGTGAGTGGGCAAATGTTTGGCAGATGCAGTATAATGTGGATAAATGTGAGGTTATCCACTTTGGTGGCAAAAATAGGAAAACCGACTACTATCTAAATGGTGGCCGATTAGGAAAAGGGGAGATGCAGCGCGACCTGGGTGTCATGGTACACCAGTCATTGAAAGTAGGCATGCAGGTACAGCAGGCAGTGAAGAAAGCCAATGGTATATTAGCTTTCATAGCAAAAGGATTTGAGTATAGGAGCAGGGAGGTTCTACTTCAGTTGTATAGGGTCTTGGTGAGGCCACACCTGGAGTATTGCGTACAGTTCTGGTCTCCAAATCTGAGGAAGGACATTCTTGCCATAGAGGGAGTGCAGCGAAGGTTCACCAGACTGATTCCTGGGATGTCAGGACTGTCTTATGAACAAAGACTGCATAGACTCGGTTTATACTCTCTAGAATTTAGGAGATTGAGAGGGGATCTTATAGAAACTTACAAAATTCTTAAGGGGTTGGACAGGCTAGATGCAGGAAGATTGTTCCTGATGTTGGGGAGGTCCAGGACAAGGGGTCACAGCTTAAGGATAAGGGGGAAATCCTTTAGGACCGAGATGAGAAGGAATTTTTTCACACAGAGAGTGGTGGGTCTCTGGAACTCTCTGCCACAGAGGGTAGTTGAGGCCAGTTCATTGGCTATATTTAAGAGGGAGTTAGATGTGGGCCTTGTGGCTAAGGGGATCAGGGGGTATGGAGAGAAGGCAGGTACGGGATACTGAGTTGGATGATCAGCCATGATCATATTCAATGGCGGTGCAGGCTCGAAGGGCCGAATGGCCTACTCCTGCACCTAATTTCTATGTTTCTATGTTTCTATGTAAGAATAAGGAGTAAGCCGTTTTGTCCTGCTGCTGTCCATTTTTTCACTTATTTTCTTTATTTTTAGTACGTTAAAAGTGTTAGTTGGGGTCTAATCTTTTTATGTGTGGGGGGGGGGGGTGGTGGGGGGGAAGGGGGAAACTGCTTTCTCAAGTCCCTACCTGGTTGGAGAGGCGGCTTTCCTCGAGCAGCAACTTCGACCCGTCCTCGCGGCTTACCAGCGGGGTCTGGAGCGGCGTTTTCCTGAGGGGACCCGGCCGGAACCTCGGCTTCGGAGGTGACGCAGCGCTAGAGCGCCATCGCGGAGCGGAGCAAGCGATTCCTTGCCTGGGTCGCCGCGCTGGAACTTGGTGTTGGCGTTGGTACGCTGCGACCGGCGATAAAAACATGGCGGAGCCGCGCGTCTGGGGAGCGGCCAGCAGCGTGTGGCGGCGCTGAACTTTACACGTGTGGAGCCTGGGATCTCTCGCCAATATCGCCAGTGTGTGGAGCTCCGTACGGCACGGCCTGTTGGCTTGGAAGCCGCGGTCTCCGGTAAGGAGGCGGCTGTTCCTGGCACCCCAAGCCGCTGAGAGGGTCTACCGACGCCGGAGTACCATCACCCGGTGAGAGCAGCCGGGAACATCCGTAGCGGCGACTGCGGAGGCCTCAATAGGCCCGACTACTTTGGGTGGACATGGCGATGGGGACTGGACTTTGAGCCTTCCCCCACAGTGGGAACCATTGTGAGGGATGTTTTTATGGTTTCCTGTTACATTTCTTTAACGCTATGTTGTATTTTTATTAGTGTGCTGCAAGGACATCTGGATTTCCCCTGAATAAGGGGATTAATAAAGTATTTGTTATGTTATGTTCTGTTATGTTATTTAGAACGGAGACGAGGAAACACTTTTTCTCACAGAGATTGGTGAGTCTGTGGAATTCTCTGCCTCAGAGGGCGGTGGAGGCAGGTTCTCTGGATGCTTTCAAGAGAGAGCTAGATAGGGCTCTTAAAGATAGTGAGTCAGGGGATGTGGGGAGAAGGGAGGAACGGGGTACTGATTGTGGATGATCAGCCATGATCACATTGAATGGCGGTGCTGGCTCGAAGGGCCGAATGGCCTAATCCTGCACCTGTTTCTCTATGTTTCTATTTTCACTCTGGTTCTGACTGGTTCTGTTGAGCGACCTTGTCTCATGAATGGTATAATTCACCTGGCAACGAGCAAGACCAAGTCTATCTTGTATCTTGGTTCACGTTCCAGTGAGAAACTGTGATGCAACTTGCACAAGTGGCCAAATTACCCGTTTAATGACACAATCTTTTACTTACATATAATCAACAATGTGTTATTATTCTTTATTAATATTATTAAATCAAATTGTTCATAAGTTAGGAGTGGAATTAGGCCATTCGGCCCATCAGGTCTACTCCGCCATTCAATCATGGCTGATCTATCTCTCCATCTCAACCCCATTCTCCTGCCTTCCACTCGTAACCCTGACACCCGTACTAATCAAGAATCTGCCTTAAAAATATCCATTGACGTGGCCTCCACCGTCGTCTGTGGCAATGAATAGTAAGATTAAACGAGAACTTACCAGTTCGAAGGTTGATCTTTATTTCATGAGGAGTTGCGATGAGGGATTTCGTGAAGAACCCGCCAGCACGCATGCGCGACATTCTTCAAAGCAGCGGTGTGGAATCACAGAACCAACAACAGAGAAATGACTTGTTATAGTAAGATTGAAGAGACTCTAATTACCAGTTGATTTATGATCGAGGGTTGGGAGCGGAGGGCACGAAATCCCTCACCGCAACTCCTCATAAAATAAAGATCAACCTTCGAACTGGTAAGTTCTCGTTTAATCTTACTATTTCATTTCGGAGTCACGTGAGTGACTTCGTGAAGACTTCAAAGCTCTGTGATTCCATGCCCTGGACCACGTCCATGCTGTCACGCACCACTTATAAGGATGGATAGGAGTAATCAACTTTCCAGACTGCTTGTACTGAAAAATAATAACAATATTTATTAACAACAACAAAGAAAAAAACCCTCACTG
Organism: Raja brachyura; assembly: GCA_963514005.1. Next base: position 875,991 of record OY740783.1, on the reverse strand, counting down.
GGGGACATCTGTATGCTCTTGACCTGCATTCAGCACGGCCTCCGCGAACTATACAGGAGCGGCAACAGATTTATTGTAAAACCGCTGGAAGGTGGCTTCGTTCGCCCATCCTGCTGTGGCAAGAATATGGTCCATGGGCACCTCCATGATCCTTGCCGCCGATGTCGATGCAGCCCTGGTGGAATGCAATGTAAAGACATTAGTGTCAATACCTGCCTCATTCAAGACGATCCTGATCATCTGGAGATCCTCTGTACCGTCACTCTATGGTGAGGTTTTTTGTGGCTGATGAGCAGGTATTTCTCCATTCCCCTTAATTTCCTCGTCACTTTGATATAGTGGCGGATATGGGTGGCTAAACATAGCCTTGCATCAGCGGGGTATGCCGGAAACTTCAGCTGCAGCCCTGTGTCTCCAGGACTATGCTGCTTGAGTAGTTCATCTATGAAGAAGATTACTTCACCAGGGGTAGAGATCATCCTGTCGATCTTGACCTTGTGGAGTGTCTGTACCCTCTGCGCTGAAGTCAGTGCCAGTAACATCACCAGCTTCAGGGTGAGTTTGTCCAATTCAAGCCCTTCCATGGGCGACCACGTCCTGAGCAGGGTTAATACCTTCCCAATATCCCAGGTGATGTTATAACGAGGTCTAGGCGGATTGGAATTAAATATTCCCCGCATGAGTCTGGACACCAGCCTGTTGGATCCTACCTCAATATTGAGGTAGAATGACAGCGCACTCCTGGCGCTGTTGATGGCACTGTAGCTGAGGTATTCGTCATGATGCAACCCCGCCAGGAATCCCAATACGTCGGTGATGGTAACGGAGTCGTATGCAATGTGGGAGCAGCCGCAGTAAGTTTCCCATTTCCGGATATGTGTGAGATATTGCCGCCTGGTGGACTCCCGGCATGACGCTCCGATGGTAGCCATAGTTCTTGATGATAGGCCATACCGCAGTAATGGCCTGTTCAGAACCTGCAAGCCAATAACTTTAGGTGACTGTGGCAGGGATGTGGTTCCCCTGAGACAGGGTTCGTCACCAATTGTGGGCAACCCTCTAAGAGGACCCATGGTTGATTGATCATATCAAGGACCACCGGATACCATGGCTGCGTAGGCCAGTCGGGTATGATAAGAATGCCCTTAGCAGCATCTGTCTGGATTTTCCGCAATACCCGACTGATGAGGCAAAATGGAGGAAATGCATAGAAAACCCATTTCCCCCAGTCTAGCGAGAACGCGTCCATCGCCATTGCCCCAGGATCTGGCTCCCATGAAACGTATGTTGGTACCTGATGGTTCAACCGCGACGCAAAGAGGTCGATATCTGGTTCACCAAATTTGGCTGTAATTTTAGCGTATATTTGGGGATTTAACATCCATTCGATGTTGTCATTGAATTTGCGTGACCTGGTGTCCGCCACTGTATTGAGCTCACCTGGTAAATAGGTAGCTGAAATCCAAATATTCGGTCGAATACACCAGAGCCAAATTGTATTTGCCAATTCATCACATGAAATTGACCTGGTACCGCCCACATGATTTAGATATGCCACCGCAGTGGTATTATCTATTTGAAGACGGACATGAGTGTCAGTAAGGTTAGAACAATAAGCTCGAAGTCCGTGAAATGCTCTTAGCATCTCCAAATAATTTATCCCTTGTGACAACAACAGGGTAGATTCAAGGGTGTCCCATCTGCCTCCACAACTAGAGTAGTTGTCCGTGGCTCCCCAGCCATGGGAGCTTGCGTCTGTTTGTAAGTATACCATCGGATTGGGCAAAATGATGGGTTTAAATGAGTCACAAATATTGTCAATCCACCATTGTAACTCAACTTTTGCCTTTAGAGGCAGCTGCATTAGTCTATCGAAATGTCCAGCGTTCAGTTTTAACGCTGAGATCTTGGCTCTCTGCAAATTTTGATAATGCAAAGGTCCGTATTGGGCAGCTGGAAAAACTGCTACGATTTTGCCAATCACCTTAGCAGTTTGTCTAATTGATGGTATACTGGCGCAGACTAGATTCTTGCATACTTGAATGACATCCCCAACTTTGTTAGTTGGTATGGTGGCCCTCATGCGATTGGAATCCACCGTGAACCCCAGATAATCCATGACCTGTGAAGGGCAGAACTTTGATTTATCTGGATGGATAATGAACCCCATTTTTTGAAGAATTTCCACGGTGGCTGAAACTGCCAGTTCCACTGATTCCAGGGTGTTCCCAATAATAGTAAGATTAAATGAGAACTTACCAGTTTGACGTTTGATCTTTATTTTATGAGGAGTTGCGATGAGGGGTTACGTGAAGACCCCGCCAGCACGCATGCGTGACATTCTTCAAAGCAGTGGTGTGAAATCACAGATAGCAATGTAGACTAATATAGTAAGATAAGAGAGAACTTCCATACCAGTTGAACTTTATAATAGAGGGTTCTGGGAGCAGAGGGCACGTAATCCCTCATCGTAACTCCTCATAAAATAAAGATCAAACTTCAAACTGATAAGTTCTCATTTAATCTTACTATTTTACTTCGGAGTCACGTGAGTGACTACGTGAAGATTTCAAAGCTCTGTGATTTCATGCCCTGGAAACGAGTCCATGCTCACACACTGCCATGCTGGGATTAGAGGATGAACGTATTTCAGACATGACACTGGCTGAAAAACAAAATAGGTATTTATTCATACCAAAACAAAATATATCCCATATAGGGTAATTATTTAGCAGTACTCAAATTTTTCCTGCAAAAGTGTCAGGAGAGGCCACGGGTTTGTTATAGAAGCATTGGAATGTCTTCTCATTGCTCCAACCCGCTGTGGCCAGGATGTGGTCCATGGGTACTTCCATCATCCTAGCCGCCGAAGTAGATGCAGCCCTGGTGGAGTGAGATTTGAAGACATTAGTGTCCACCCCCGCTGCATCTAACACCACCCTTAACCATCTTGATATGGTTTGCACCGTGACTTTGTGATGGGGCCGTTTATGGCTTATAAGCAAAGCTTTCTCCGTGCCCCTTAGAGTCTTAGTGACTGTGATATATTGTAATATCAGAGTATCGATGCAGAGTCGAGTATCTGCAGGGTAAGCTTGAAACTCTAATGTTTGTCCAGACGACCCGGGTCGGTCTTGTTTTAACAGCCCCTGTATAAGAAATGTTATTTTGCCATTGGAGATTGTCATGGCGTCCATACTTAACTTGTGTAGGGACTGGACCCGTTGTGCTGTGACAAGTGCCATAATCATTACCAGTTTATAGGTGAGCTTGTCCAAGGTGAGCCCCGTATTGGGTGTCCATCCTCGTAACATAGTCAAGACTATGCTAATATCCCACGTATGGTTGTATCTGGGCCTGGGGGGATTGGAATTAAATATTCCCCTCATTAGCTTAGACACTAATGGGTGTGATCCAATAGCCAGATGATCACTCCCTTTGCCCAGATAACTCGATAGAGCACTCCTTGCACAGTTGATGACACTGTAGCTTAATCCTTCATCGTGTTGAAGGGTAGCCAGGAATTCCAGAACTTCCGTGATGGTGGCCGTTTCATAGGTAGTGTTCGTTGTAGTGCAGAACACTTCCCACTTTCTGATATAGGTCAGGTACTGTTTCCTGGTGGACTCCCTGCACGACGCTGAGATGGTATTTATAGTTCTGTCGGTGAGTCCGAATCCCAGAAGTGGCCGTTTCAGAATCTGCAAATTAACATGTCCATGCAGTCATGACATGGATGGCTTTCCCCTGTAACGGGATGTATCAATAAACTAGGTCGTTTGTTGACCCGGATGCAAGGTTCTGTGGCCATCTTCTGTACTGCTGGGAACCATGGTTGGGTAGGCCAGTCGGGCACAACCAAAATACCCGATGCGGAGTCTTGTCTTATTTTTTGCAAGACCCGACTGATGAGGCAGAAGGGGGGAAATGCATAGCAGAACAAATCCCCCCAATGTAGCGTGAAAGCGTCCATTGCTACTGCCCCTGGGTCTGGTTCCCAAGCAACATATGTTGGAAGTTGGTGATTGAGTCTGGATGCAAAAAGGTCGATATCTGGTGTCCCATAACATTCTATAATATCCGTAAACACTTTCCGATCCAACATCCATTCTATGTTGTCGTTGAATTTTCGTGATCTGGTGTCTGCCACTGTGTTTAGCTTACCTGGAAGGTAAGTGGCTGAGATCCAAATTTCCCTTTGCAGACACCAGTGCCAGATATTATTAGCCAATTCATCACATGATATCGACTTTATTCCACCCATATGATTAATATAAGCCACCACTGTGGTGTTGTCAATTTGTAACCTGACATGCAACTGGTGCATATCTGAGCAGTATGCCCTTAGACCATGAAATGCTCCCAGCATTTCTGAATAATTAATCCCTAATGTTTTGAATAGGGTTAGCTCTTGTGCACTCCATCTACCTCCACAACTAGTGGTGGTATTAGTTGCTCCCCAACCTTTGGCACTGGCATCAGTTTGTAAGATAACTGAGGGATTCATGATAGTGATGGGGTTAGAACAAATCTGTGCATTTTCTATCCACCAATTTAATTCAGATTTTGCCTTTTCTGGTAGTTTCATAGGCCTGTCAAAATTGCCTGCATGATTTTTGAGAGCTATAATTTTTGCTCTTTGAAGGTTTTGATAATGGAGTGGCCCATATTGTGCTGCGGGAAACGCAGCCACTATTTTCCCAATCACTCTGGCTACTTGCCGAATAGATGGATCCCTGATGCCAGTGGGGCTCCTGCAAGCTTCTATCAAGTCCACCACCTTGTTAGGTGGTAAGGTGATAGACATTTGCACCGAGTCAATGGTGAACCCCAAATAATCCATGGTAGTGGAGGGTTCCAATTTCGATTTATGTAAGTAGGAATGTAAAAAGAATCTTAAGAAGGAATGTAAAAAGAATCTTAAGAAAGAAATTAGAAAAGCTAAAAGAAGATATGAGGTTGCTTTGGCAAGTAAGGTGAAAGTAAATCCAAAGGGTTTCTACAGCTATATTAATAGCAAAAGGATAACAAGGGATAAAATTGGTCCATTGGAGAGACCGAGTGGACAGCTATCTGCAGAGCCAAAAGAGATGGGGGAGATATTGAACAATTTCTTTTCTTCGGTATTCACCAAGGAGAAGGATATTGAATTATGTGAGGTAAGGGAAACTAGTAGAGTAGCTATGGATACTATGAGTTTCAAAGTAAAAGAAGTACTGACACTTTTGAAAAATATAAAAGTGGATAAGTCTCCAGGTCCTGACAGGATATTCCCTAGGACATTGAGGGAAGTTAGTGTAGAAATAGCCGGGGCTATGACAGAAATATTTCAAATGTCATTAGAAACGGGAATAGTCCCCGAGGATTGGCGTACTGCGCATGTTGTTCCATTGTTTAAAAAGGGTTCTAAAAGTAAACCTAGCAATTATAGACCGGTTAGTTTGACTTCAGTGGTGGGCAAATTAATGGAAAAGATACTTAGAGATAATATATATAAGTATCTGGATAAAGAGGGTCTAATTAAGAACAGTCAACATGGATTTATGCCTGGTAGGTCATGTTTGACTAATCTTCTTGAATTTTTTGAAGAGGTTACTAGGGAAATTGACGAGGGTAAAGCAGTGGATGTTGTCTATATGGACTTCAGTAAGGCCTTTGACAAGGTTCCTCATGGAAGGTTGGTTAAGAAGGTTCAACTGTTGGGTATAAATGCAGGAATAGCAAGATGGATTCAACAGTGGCTGAATGGGAGAAGCCAGAGGGTAATGGTGGATGGCTGTTCGTCGGGTTGGAGGCAGGTGACTAGTGGGGTGCCTCAGGGATCTGTGTTGGGTCCTTTGTTGTTTGTCATGTACATCAATGATCTGGATGAAGGGGTGGTAAATTGGATTAGTAAGTATGCAGATGATACCAAGATAGGGGGTGTTGTGGATAATGAAGAGGATTTCCAAAGTCTACAGAGTGATTTAGGCCAGTTGGAAAAATGGGCTGAAAGATGGCAGATGGAGTTTAATGCTGATAAATGTGAGGTGCTACACCTTGGCAGGACAAATCAAAATAGGACGTACATGGTAAACGGTAGGGAATTGAAGAATACAGTTGAACAGAGGGATCTGGGAATAACCGTGCATAGTTCCTTGAAGGTGGAATCTCATATAGATAGGGTGGTAAAGAAAGCTTTTGGTATGCTAGCCTTTATAAATCAGAGCATTGAGTATAGAAGCTGGGATGTAATGTTAAAATTGTACAAGGCGTTGGTGAGACCAAATCTGGAGTATGGTGTACAATTTTGGTCACCCAATTATAGGAAGGATGTCAACAAAATAGAGAGGGTACAGAGGAGATTTACTAGAATGTTGCCTGGGTTTCAACAGCTAAGTTACAGAGATAGGTTGAATAAGTTAGGTCTTTATTCTCTGGAGCGCAGAAGGTTAAGGGGTGACTTGATAGAGGTCTTTAAAATGATGAGAGGGATAGACAGAGTTAATGTGGACAAGCTTTTCCCTTTGAGAATAGGGAAGATTCAAACAAGAGGACATGACTTTAGAATTAAGGGACAGAGGTTTAGGGGTAACATGAGGGGGAACTTCTTTACTCAGAGAGTGGTAGCGGTGTGGAATGAGCTTCCAGTGGAAGTGGTGGCGGCAGGTTCGTTGGTATCATTTAAAAATAAATTGGATAGGCATATGGATGAGAAGGGTATGGAGGGTTATGGTATGAGTGCAGGCAGGTGGGACTAAGGGAAAAAAGTTGTTCGGCACGGACTTGAAGGGCCGAGATGGCCTGTTTCCGTGCTGTAATTATTATATGGTTATATGTTATATGGTTATCTGGATGTATGATAAATCCCAGTTTTTGAAAAAGATGTTTTGTGGCTAGAACTGCCAATGTAGCCATTTCCAAATTCTCCCCGACAATGAGGATATCATCAAGGTAATCCATGACAATATGGTTTTGTTTCCTTAAATAGGCTAAAGCTGGTTTCAATATTTTGGTAAACAGCCTGGGTGCTGATGATAACCCATTGGGTAAGGCTTTATATTGCCATAATTGTCCCATCCAAATAAATTTCAGGTATTTCCTATGATCCTTATGTATAGGTACTGAATAGTATGCATCCTTAAGATCAATGCATGCCATGTAGTACCTTTCAGATATTAGCTGTCTAGCCGTGACAAAAGTGTCCATTTTAAAATGAACATACTGAACGGAAGTATTTAGTTCGGTCAGGTCTATGATGATGCGGCACCCGCCATCTTTTTTATTTTTGGTAAATATATTTGATACGAACTCCTGAGATTCTCTGATAGTCTTCTCAATTACCCCTTTGTTAATTAGTCTAGATAGTTCAGCATGTCCTGCCGTTCTTTCTTTCTGTGAAAGTATAAACTTCCGGCTAGGCGAATGCTGAACTGGGGTAGGGAGTTCGAGAATAAACTCAATTTTATAACCCTGAATACTTCCGAGTATGTAAGGATCAGAGGTAAAGGTGCGCCATACATCATGAAACAAGTGCAACCGTCCCCCCACATTAGATGAATTTAGACATGCAATGTTCCTGAGGGAACCAGACCCACCTACCTCCATGGTTACTGCCGGTGTTGCGGTCTTTGCCCTTGCTTCTTGTGTTGCTGTGTTGCTGAGTTGTAGGGATGGCGCATTTTCCAAGAAGGCCGGGCTGGGCCATGGCCTAAAAAAGACCGTTGTGCAGGTGGGCCGGCCTTCGAGCTTTCACCACCGGACGGTCTGTTGTAATATCGCTGTCCGGTGGGTGTGTAGGGGTGCTGCCGCTGCTGATAGTGGGGTTTAGAGGCACCAGGTACCTTAATCAGGCCCATAGCCTTGGCCTCCTCATCCAGGTCTTTCACCTGTTTTGGAAGGTTATCCCCAAACAGCAGATTAGGTGGTTGCAAGTTACCTGACCTGCATAACCCCGCAAATTTTGGATTGAGCACAGGTTTGATGATGCTCTTCCGGTAGTTATTTATTTTGAACTGTGTGTTACACAGCAAAGCCAGAGCATCTTGCAGTTCTTCTGGTAACTCCACCCCTACAGCAGTCCTGGCCACTGCTGTAATCCCGGCGGCCAAACGTTTCAGAATCCTCTGAAGCTTTATTTCTTGCCCTCTGATGGTAGGGCTCATGTTCCCCCATATAGGGTTATTCACCGCAGGAACATTCAGAGAGTTACAATTCTCAGGAGCGAGATACTTCTCAGCTGTTGCATTAACGGCTTGCTCCTGAAGCTGGTTGGTAGCCATGTAGTTAATGCTGGCTGCCAGCTTCTGGTGAATAGGCAGTCCTTTCTGTGTAGGAACAGCATGTTTATTCACCATATCCAGTAACTCTTCCTGCACCCCTGACACTGCTGGTTGTTCAGCCAAATCCCCTTCTTCAGGGTCAGCCCAGTTCTGACCCCTAATGCTCCCCTGCGAAGAGGGTGAGACATTTGGCAGTCCATGGTAGGATTCTGCCTGCGAAGAGGCCCACTGTGACTCTGCCCCTGCAAAAGCAGGTCACGCTGGAGCAACTGCTCCATCATCCGCTCCATGTGGGAAAGACGCCCGCCGTCACTATCAGCGAACGGGGTGTCTTCGGGTCCGGACCCAACTGAGTCTGCGGCCCCGTCCGACTTCCGGGTGGTTCTGCCGCCCGACCGCGGCGTACCTGCGGTCCTCATCGGCGAAAAGTCGGGAGCTGCCGGTAACACCTGCAGCTCAGGAGTAGCGGCATGCTGCTGGCTGCTGCCCACAGCAGCGGATTTTGCCGCTGCTCTTTTTGATTTTCGTGACTCCATGTTGGCTTTTTCTTCCTGTAACAAGAAAATACCGAGTCGCCACGCTCACCACTACAGGTGAGACTTACCTTCCGTAAGTTTTTAAACTTACGCTGGAGGAGCGACCCTCCTCCCGACTGTCGCTTCCGCAATGCGTTCGACGATATGTCGCGCATGCGTGCTGGCGGGGTCTTCACGTAGTCACTCACGTGACTCCGAAGTAAAATTAGGATATCATCTAGATAGGCCATCACTATGTGATTTTGTCTCCTTAGTGTGGCCAGTATTGGTTTGAGCAATTTAGTAAATAATCTAGGGGCTGTGGTAAGCCCATTTGGCAAAGCTCTGTATTGCCAGAGCTGATCCATCCAGGTAAATTTCAAGAACTTCCTGTGGTGTTTCTGAATGGATACTGAATAGCATGCATCTTTTAAATCCATGCATGCCATAAAGCAGCCCTCAGAAACCAATAACTTGGCTGTTTCGAACGTGTCCATTTTGAAATGGGTATCTTTTACAAAAGTATTCAAATGGGTCAGATCAATAATAACCCGACATCCTCCATCCTTCTTGGTTTTTGTAAATACGTTGGATACAAATTCAATTGGTTCGTGTATAGTTCTTTCTATCACGCCTTTTTCTTGTAGCCTTAAGATTTCAGCATAGCCTACTGCCGCTTCTTTGCTGGACAGTGTAAATTTCCGATCTGGCATATGCTGGGATGGAGGGATTTTACCATTGATGAATTCAATCTCATGGCCTTGAATACTTAGTAAGATAAACTCATCAGAAGTAATGGTTCCGCATGCCTCCGTAAAGAACCGTAGTCTCCCACCAACATGTGAAGTTAAACATGCAGGTGCATGAAATCCAGACCGCCTTACCTTCATGGTTATCGGCGGTCCCTGATATGTTTGGCGGGACATGGAGGTGCTGGGTTGTGTTGATAATGCGGCGTCCGCATTTTCCATGCTGGCCGCTGGGGGCCTAGCCCAAAAAAAGGCCTAGGCTGTTGAGGTTGCTGGTATTGGGGTGGTGCTGGAGCGTAGGTCCTTGCTGGCCTAACGGCAGGGCCTCGTGGCCTGAAGAATGGCACTTTCCTGGCCGGCTGCCTGGTCGAGATATGTGACCTCATGAGTCCCACCGTCTTAGCGTGGTCATCCAGCTCCTTGACCCGCTTCGGGAGGTCCTCCCCGAACAACTGTCTAGGTGGCGGCGTAGGAGGTGCTTTGCATAATCCCGCAAATTTCGGGCTCAGTGTGGGTTTTATAATGCTCTTCCTAAATGCGTTTATTTCGTACTGTGTGTTGCACAGTAGTGCCAGAGCATCCTCCTGCTCGGTGTTCAGATCCTCCCCGTCCACCGACCGCGCAAACGCGGTAATCCCAGCAGTGAGCAGCTTCAGGATCCGCTGGAGCTTCATCTCCTGGGTCCTGATTCCTGGGCTGATGTTGCCCCAAATCGGCGTATTTACGATGGGCACGTTGAGGGAGTTGCAGTTTCCTGGGGCCTTGTGCCTATTCATGGCCTCCGTAAGGACCTCCTCCTGAAGCTGATGGTTCGTCAGGAAGTCAACGGTAGCAGCCAGTTTGGGGTTGAGGGGTTGTCCTGATGATTTCGATAGTGCGAATTTAGTTGCCACATCCAAGAGCTCCTCCTGAGGGGCCTCAGATGTAGATGGTGCATGGACCAAGATGTCCTCATCCTCCGGCTGTCTCATGCTTCCCGCTGACGATGGGGATAATTCCATGTGCCCCCTGGAACTAAATGTTTCCCGCCTCTGGTTTTGTTGCAGGATAAGTTCCAACATCCGCTCCATCCTGTCAATTCGCCCTTCGCCCTTCGAACCCGGGCGGTCGGAGTCCTCATGTCCAAAGGAACTCCTGAGGCTCCTGTCATCGGCCCGTACCTCGTCGAGGTAATCTCGGTGCCGGAAAGAACTGTCGCTACCAGCCGCCTCAGCGAAACTGAGCGATTCCCGCGCGGATCTGCTCAAACGCCTTGGTGTGGTGACCCGACATCCCCGCGGGCTTGCCGACTGTCCTGATCCTGGACCTAGACGGCGTACGGTCCCGTCCTCCCATCCATGGGGGACTCGGTGACCGTGGCGGGACTCCACCCGAATGACTCTGCCTGGTCCTGCTGGTTGGTGAGTCGACACTGGTCCTCTCAGGTCTGCCAGTGGACTTGAGTCCCGCCAATTCACCAGTCCGCAATCCAGCGGCAGGTGATACCTCCGCCCGCGAAGGGCTAGGTTGACGGGCTCTATCCCTGCCTCTTCTGCGAGGGCTCAGGGAGAAGGGCCGTGCGGCAGCACGTGAACCCTGTTTGCCCGGGTCAACCAACGAGCCCGTTGGTGACAGCGATACGGAGTCAGGCCCAGCCTGCTCCAGCGGCACACCGAAGTCCTGCTCTGCGGGATCCTCGCTGGAGCTACGGTGTGTCGGTGGGTCGGGTCCTGTGACAACAGGGCTCCCCGACTTCCGCGCCTTTTTCCCGGCCTGACTCGCAGGTGCAGCCATTGATGAGGGCTCCGGGATAGGTGGCCGGCGACTCCGAGCGGACGTCCTGCGGCCCTTACTCCTTCTATCCATATTCCTGTTGGGAGAAACACACACTCACACAACAAGAAACAACCAACTCAAGGTTGCTGACACTTACCTGAGTGGCCCTTATGAAGGGCTGGTGGTGAGCCGCGCTCCACCTCCAGCCGTCGACTGCAATGCGTTGCGACGATATGTCGCGCATGCGTGCTGGCGGGTTCTTCACGAAGTCACTCACGTGACTCCAAAATGAAATTCTAGATTCACCACTCTCTGACTAAAGAAATTCCTCCTCATCTCCTTCCTAAGTGAAAGTCCTTTAGTTCTGAGGCTGTGCCTCTGGCCCTCTCCACATCCTCTCTATCCAAGCCTTTCACTATTCGATGAGTTTACATATAATTATGTGTTATTATTTAATTAAATTATTGATTTATTTCCACTGAGCCTGGAGTGGGGACTGGTTCTTTAGTTCAGTTCAGTTTATTGTCACGTGTACCGAGGTCACATAGAAACATAGAAACATAGAAATTAGGTGCAGGAGTAGGCCATTCGGCCCTTCGAGCCTGCAACACCATTCAATGTGATCATGGCTGATCATCCAACTCAGTATCCCGTACCTGCCTTCTCTCCATACCCTCTGATCCCCTTAGCCACAAGGGCCACATCTAACTCCCTCTTAAATATAGCCAATCAACTGGCCTCAACTACCCTCTGTGGCAGAGAGTTCCAGAGACCCACCACTCTCTGTGTGAAAAAAGTCCTTCTCATCTCGGTCCTAAAGGATTTTCCCCTTATCCTTAAGCTGTGACCCCTTGTCCTGGACGTCCCCAACATCGGGAACAATCTTCCTGCATCTAGCCTGTCCAACCCCTTAAGAATTTTGTACGGTACAGTGAAAAGCTTTTGTTGCGTGCTAACCAGTCAGCGGAAAGACAATACATGATTACAATCGAGCCGTCCACAGTGTACAGATACAGGATAAGGGAAAAACGTGATTAATGTTTAGTGCAAGATAAAGTGAAGTCTGATTAAAGATTTGAAATATAAAAGGCTGATGCAGCATGTTTTTAATTCATGGTCACTTTAGAAGCTAGTGTCCCCCGGTTTAGTGTAGTTTAGTTCAGAGATATAACATGGAAACAGGCCCTTCAGCCCACCGAGTCTGTGCCGACCAGCGTTCACCAGCGCTAGCACTATCCTAAACAGTAAGGGACAATTGCAATTAACCTACAAACCTGCACGTCTTCAGAATGGTGCATGCATGGTTGCAGCCCTTGTCCATAGCAGCATACAAGCCCACTGTGCCTCTTGTGCCAAAGTTACTGCCCGGTGAAAGATTCCCTCAGTTTCAGTCTGTTTGGAGGATGAAAGCAACATTAATTGGTGGTGTTGCATTTGATTCCTGCACCAACAACCCCTTGCCAAAGTACACATGTGTGGGGAGATCGAATCCTCCCCGGACCAGCAGGATACTTCCACAATTCCTGAGGAAGTTTGCTTTTGTAACCTGCTCTGCCTTCATCCTGACTGTAATCACCACCTTGTCCACACCGGCACTACTTCCACATCTAACAGATTCTTTCCCTGCCACTATACAAGATCCTTTTCAATTCCCAGCAAGGTAACAACACAATGAATTCCCAGAAAACTTCAAACTCAAGCTGTGTGCTATCCTTGGCTTTGTGGTAACGCTGCTCTTCTCGATTGGTCGACACAAGGAACTGTAGATGGACCGCTCTCTAGTTGGTGAGAGGATGGTTCAGTTGCCTCATAACAGCTGGGAAGAAACTGTCCCTGAATCTGGAGGTGTACGTTGGTTTTCACACTTCTGTACCTCTTGCCTGATGGGAGAGGGGAGAAGAGGGAGTGGCCGGGGTGAGACTGGTCCTTGATGATGCTGCTGGCCTTGCTGAGGCAGCGTGAGGTGTAGATGGAGTCAATGGAAGGGAGGTTGGTCTGTGTGGTGGTCTGGGCTGTGTCCACATCTCTCTGCAGTTTCGTGCTTCTTTGTTCAACATATAGTGTGTTGTGGACCCGCAGAGTGTTGGTAGATGTGGGGCAAACACAGCTGCATACTTGTGGAAGCTCCGTGCATTTCTGTGGGACAGCATTGAGTATAGAAGTTGGGAGGTCACGCTGCAGTTGTATAACACTGGGTGAGGTCTCATTTAGAGTATTGTGTTCAGTTCTGGGCACCACGTCATAGGACACATGTTGGCAAGCTGGTAGGTGTGCAGAGAAGATTCACAAGGACGTTGCCAGGACTCGAGGGCCTGAGTGACAGGGAGAGGCCTGGGACTCTATTCCTTGTACACAGGAGGATGAGGGGGGATCTTACCGACGTTCTGAACAGCGGCGGGCTGCCCGTAGCGGAGAGGAAGATGACTGACTGGTACCTTCCCTCACCGTGGGAAACGTTTGATTCTGCTGTGTGGGGATGTTTTATGTTGAACTCTGTCTTGTGTGTGTCCTTTATTTTATTGTATGGATGCATGGTGATCACACTTCACTGCGCCAACTGGCACACGTGACAAATAAATGTATCTTGTATCTTGTGTATAAAGTCTTGAGAGGAATAGATCGAGTAGATGCACAGTGTTTGGGCCCAGAGTGGGGGAATTGAGGACCAGAGGACATAGGTTCAAGGGTCGAGAGTATTTTATTGTCGTGAGTCCCAGATAGAACAACGACATTGTTACTTGCTGCAGCTCAACACAAGATGTGAACATGGTGCACTGGAAACTATGTGATAAACGAGAGTGAAAAATAAAGCTCAGTGTGTGCAGACAGTACGAAGGGGGAATGATTTCATAGAAATCTGAGGGGCAAATGGAGGTGGGTGTTTGGAACGAGCTGCCTGGAACGAGGAGGTCGTTGAAGGGCCCGTCTCCACACTAGATGAGTCTCTAGATTCAGGCATTGTGAATGTCTTCTTTGGCCCGTGATAAGTTCACTTGCTAAATGAGGCATGTGGACTGTTAATGGTTCCGTTCCCTGTGTGGTCACTATCTTATCACCGTCCACCCTAGATACGGAGAGGACAGGATTACTCAGGGGATTCCACTCCTGGGGATCTGGGATACCTCAACAGATAAAGTCATTGTCCAGCCCACAGGAGGCCTGGGCACTCCCTCTGCTCCAATCTCCCATCGACTCCATCTACACCTCATGCTGCCTCACAAGGCCAGCAGCCCAGACCGTCACACAAACCAACCTCCCTTCCATTGACTCCATCTACACCTCATGCTGCCTCGGCAAGGCCAGCAGCATCATCAAGGACCAGTCGCACCCCGGCCACTCCCTCTTCTCCCCTCTCCCATCGGGCAAGAGGTACAGAAGTGTGAAAACACACACCTCCAGATTCAGGGACAGTTTCTTTCTAGCTGTTATCAGGCAACTGAACCATCCTACCACAACTAGACAGCAGTCCTGACCTCCCTTCAACCCTTGGTCTATATTTTATCAAACTTTACTGGACTGTATCTTGCATTAACCATTTCCCCTTTATCATGTATCTGTACACTGTGGACAGTTTGATTGCATTACATAGAAACTTAGAAAATAGATGCAGGAGTAGACCATTCAGCCCTTCGAGCCAGTACCGCCATTCAATATGATCGTGGCTGATCATCCAAAATCAGTACCCCGTTCCTGCTTTTTCCCCCATATCCCTTGAATCCCTTAGCCCTAAGAGCTAAATCTAACACTCTCGTGAAAACATCCAGTGAATTGGCCTCCACTGCCCTCTGTGGCAGAGAATTCCACAGATTCACAACTCTCTGGGTGAAACAGTTTTCCTGGAATCAACCCGGCGTGCACCATCAAATAAGATCAAGTAGAACAAGTTGTCCGACAACTTTAGGCTGTGCTCGCCATGTGCAAGAAGAAGAAGAAGATCATATGACAGTCCCGTCATCCCGGGAATTAACCTTGTAAACCTACGCTGCACTCCCTCAATAGCAAGCATGTCCTTCCTCAAATTAGGGGACCAAAACTCCACACAATACTCCAGATGCAGTCTCACCAGGACCCTGTACAACTGCAGCAGGACCTACTTACTCCTAAACTCAAATCCTCTCGCAATGAAGGCCAACATGCCATTGGCTTTCTTCACTGCCTGCTGTACCTGCATGCTTACTTTCAGTGACTGATGTACAAGGACACCGAGGTCACGTTGTACTACCCCTTTTCCTAATCTGACACCATTCAACTCTTCTGACAACTCGTCCCTTCCCACCCAAACCACCCCCTTCACGGGTACTTTCCGAGATGCAACACCTGTCCCTTTACCTCCCCCCTCAACTCCATCCAAGGACCCCGACAGTCTTTCCAGGTGAGGCAGATGTTCACTTGCACCTCCTCCAACCTCATCTACTGTATCCGCTGTTCCAGGTGTGGACTCCTGTACATCGGCGAGATCAAGCGCAGGCTCGGCGATCGTTTCACTGAACACCTCCGCTCAGTCCGTCTTAACCAACCTGATCTCCCGGTGGCTCAGCACTTCAGCTCCCCCTCCCATTCCCAATCTGACCTTTCTGTCCTGGGCCTCCTCCATTGAGGCCCAGCGCAAATTGGAGGAACAGCACCTCATATTTTGCTTGGGCAGCTTACACCCCAGCGGTGTGAACATTGACTTCTCTAACCTCAGATAGCTCTTGCTTTCTCTCTCTCTCCATCCCCCCCCCCCTTCCCAGTTCTCCCACCAGTCTTTCTGTCTCCGACTACATTCTATCTTTGTCCTGCCCCCTCCCCCGACATCAGTCTGAAGAAGGGTCTCGATCCGAAACGTCGCCCATTCCTTCTCTCCAGAGATGCTGCCTGTCCCGCTGAGTTACTCCAGCATTTTGTCTCTAACATTCAGATAATAATATGCCTTCTTGTTCTTGACACCAAAGTGGATAACCTCACATTTATCCACATTATACTGCATCTGCCATGCATCTGCCCACTCACCCAGCCTATCCAAGTCACCTTGCAGCCTCCTAGCATCCTCATTGCAGTTTCACACTGCCACCCAGCTTTGTGTCATCCGCAAACTTGGAGATGTTGCATTCAATTCCCTCGTCTAAATCGATATATATTGTAAATAACTGGAGTCCCAGCACCGAGCCTTGCGATACCCCACTAGTCACTGCCTGCCATTGTGAAAAGGACCCGTTAATTCCTACTCTTTGCTTCCTGTCTGCCAGCCAGTTCTCTATCCATGTCAATACCCTACCTCTAATTTTGCACACTCATCTCTTGTCTATTGTCTTTCCGCTGGCTGGTTAGCACGCAACAAAAGCATTTCATTGTACCTCGGTACACGTGACAATAAACTAAACTGAACTAACCAAAGGGAAGACTGGGACTTGCTTGCACAGTCAGAGGAGCTGATGTTTGGCTGTGGAAAGGCTGTCAAAGTTGTGAGGAAGTTCAGGCGGAGAAAGTCAGGCAGAAAGCTTATCTGCGTACAGACTCCTTGAACCCATCAGATGACGGCTGATGGAGCTGGCAGAAGGTTCAAGTCCTTGGCTCAAAACATGAAGCTTGCATCCAAAATTAAATCTGACATTTCATGCCCTGAAAGACATTGAACGTGTCGAGTAATGTCACGGTCTAAGTGCTGGGGGTTATAATGAATGTTCAAGGATGATACCAGAACCTGTGCAAGAACGTGGCAATGCAGAGGACTTAAAACTTGCAGCAAAACACCGACATCACTGGGATCAAAGGTGGACAAAAATGTTGGAGAAACTCAGCGGGTGAGGCAGGCAGCGTCGACGGAGCGAAGGAATAGGCGACGTTTAGAAGATTGAGGGGGGATCTTATAGAAACTTACAAAATTCTTAAGGGGTTGGACAAGCTAGATGCTGGAAGATTGTTCCCGATGTTGGGGGAGTCCAGAACAAGGGGTCACAGTCTAAGGATAAGGGGGAATTCCTTTAGGACCGAAATGAGGAAAACATTCTTTACACAGAGAGTGGTGAGTCTCTGGAATTCTCTGCCACAGAAGGTAGTTGAGGCCAGTTCATTGGCTATATTTAAGAGGGCATTAGATGTGGCACTTGTGGCTAAAGGGATCAGGGGGTATGGAGAGAAGGCAGGTACGGGATACTGAGTTGGATGATCAGCCATGATCACATTGAACGGCGGTGCAGGCTTGAAGGGCCGAATGGCCTACTCCTGCACCTATTTTCTATGTTTCTATGTTTCTATGTTTCTGGTCGAGACCCTTCCCATCAGTCTGAAGATGCTGCCTCACCCGCTGAGTTCCTCCAGCATTTTTCCAGCATCTGCAGTTCTTTCTTACACAACACTGGAACCAAATCTCACTTTCAGAATTATTTCCAACTAAATGTTATTGAGGAATAATCCAAAACTGATGTTGAATATATTTTGGATTCATTTGGAGTTTATATTACAAAATATTGGAATGAGTTCATTGTTGTTACATGGACTGAGATTCAGTGAGAAACTGTGTTTGTGTGTCAGCCACTTAAATCATATTGTACATCAAACCATGCACAAGCACAACAGCTGAGACATGTAGCAGATTATAGAAGATACAACGGTACAGCACAGGAACAGGCCATTCGGCCCACAGTGTCCAAGCTGAACATAATGCCGTTAAACTGATCTCATCTGCTGCATGGGGTCCACATCCCTCCATTCCCTGCATATCTTCTCAGGCCCCCTTCGGTCGTGGCTGACCATGGGTGTCTGTCTCCAGGGAGCTATTCCCTATATGGAGGACGCCTGTGCGTGACTTTGTTTAACGTGGGGAGACTGGTGCACAGACAGACGGCCACCCCACGTGGGGTCCTTGACAGATCTGGGTCAGGATCCAGTGGCATGGAGTCCAAGACGACCGGAGACCCTTTTCTGCCGCAGCCTTCATCCGCCTTCCCAGCCGTTGTGACGCTCCACTAAGGTCAGCCATCGTCCTCCGCCTGTTACACCGTTGAGGTCTTGGTCGGATTGGCTCTTTGTCAGAGACCTCCCCCTCGACCTTACCGCCATGGGTGGCCCTACCAGGAGCATCGCTCCAGACGGCATCGCTCTCAGGATCTCAGGTCCATATATCTATGTATCGTGTCATTTACTAGTTTAAGCTTTTAGTTTTCTTTGGATAAAAATTGGCTAAATGGACAGGCAACTGAATCATCCCACCAGTCCCGAGCTCCCATCTAGCTCACTGGAGACCCTCAGACCATCTTTGATTGGACGTTACTGGACTTTATCTTGCACAAATTGTAATTCACATTATTGCCTGTATCTGTACACTGTGGACGGCTCGATTGTAATCATCTATTGTCTTTCTGCTGACTGGCTAGCTCGCAACAAAAGCTTTTCACTGAACCTCAGTACACGGGACAATAAACTAAACTGAATTGAACTATATTGTATGAAAGGCTGACAGGAGCGGGGAACAAGCTGCTCCTGAATCTATGCAACGGGTTTCCGAGCTCTTGTATCTAATGCCTGATGGGAAACAGGGAGAAGCAGGATTGACTGGGGTGTGAGTGGCCCTTGTTTTGACGGGAGATCTTATAGAAACTTACAAAATACTTAAGGGGTTGGACAGGCTAGATGCAGGAAGATTGTTCCCGATGTTGGGGATGTCCAGGACAAGGGGGTCACAGTTTAAGGATAAGGGGAAAGTCTTTTAGGACCGAGATGAGGAATTTTTGTTTCACACAGAGAGTGGTGAATCTGTGGAACTCTCTGCCACAGAGGGTAGTTGAGGCCAGTTCATTGGCTATATTTAAGAGGGAGTTAGATGTGTCCTTTGTGGCTAAACGAATCAGAGGGTATGGAGAGAAGGCAGGTACAGGATACTGAGTTGGATGATCAGCCATGATCACATTGAATGGAGGTGCAGGCTCGAAGGGCCTATTTTCCATGTTTCTATGTTTCTGTGTTTTGAAGATCCTCTCTCATTCCACCACCATTATTTATGAATGTCGACTGAAAATGTAAGACCAGACATCATCTTTGGAGAGAGAAATAGCTGAGCCTTAAGACTGATGACTATTTTATTCTTGCATAGAACATAGAACAGTACAGCACATCAAGAGGCCCTTCGGCCCACAATCTTTGTGCCGAACAAGATGCCAAGTTAAACCGATCTTACCTGCCTGCACGTGATCCGTATCCCTCCACTCCCTGCATATCCACGTGCCTGTCTAAAAGCCTCTTTATCACCACTAATGGTGGTGATAAAGACACAGATGAATATATACTAACCTGTAATACAATAGATATTAATATTTTCACAGAAGGAGCATTGGCTTAGGTTAAACCGAACACTATGGTTGTTATGTTTTGTCAAACATGAAAGGTAGACACAAAATACTGGAGTAACTCAGCAGGTCAGGCAGCATCTCTGGAGAGAGGAATGGGTGACGTTTGTGGTGGAGACCCTTCTTCAGACAATGAAGGCAGCTCAGTATGAAGAAGGGTCCCAACCCCACACATCATGGGGGACGGTGCAACTGCGATGGGTTTTCTGGATTGGTTCCTTTATTGCCTCGTGTAGCAGGGAGAGTGAAGCCTAGACCACGGCTGTAGAGAAGCACTAACACACGTCCAAGTACAGGAGGTTCCAGTTTGGTTCCATTTTACAGTCCCAGGCTGGGCTGGGCTGGGCTGGGCTGGGCCGGGCTGGGCTGGGCTGGGCTGAGCTGGGCTGGGCTGGGCTGGTGTGGGCTGGGTTGGGCTAGGCTGGGCTGGGCTGGGCTGGGCTGGGCTGGGCTGGGCCGGGTCAGGCTGGGCTGGACTGGGCTAGGCTGGGCTGGGCTGGGCCGGGTCGGGCTGGGCTGAGCTGGGCTGGGCTGGGCTGGTGTGGGGTGGGTTGGGCTGGGCCGGGCTGGGCCGGGCTGGTGTGGGGTGGGTTGGGCTGGGCTGGGCTGGGCTGGGCTGGGCTGGGCTAGGCTGGGCTGGGCTGGGCTGGGCTGGGCTGGGCTGGGCTGGTGTGGGTTGGGTCGGGCTGGGCTTGCTGGGCTGGGCTGGGCTGGGCAGGGCTGGGCTGGGCAGGGCTGGGCAGGGCTGGGCAGGGCTGGGCCGGGCCGGGCTGGGCTGGTGTGGGCTGGGCTGGGCTGGGCTGGGCGGGGCTGGGGCTGGGGCTGGGGCTGGGTTGGGCTGGGTTGGGCCGGGCTGGGCTGGGCCGGGCTGGGCCGGGCCGGGCTGGGCCGAGCTGGGCTGGTGTGGGCTGGGCTGGGCTGGGCTGGGCGTGCCTGCTGGGCTGGCCTGGATCATTGCAGCACTCACTCTACTGAATGAGACCAACACTGGGACTCCGCAGGAGAATAAGCGCCAATATATCAGAAGGAGTGGAGCACCAGAGGCCAAAACTATTGCAACAGTGCAGTGTTATCCAGGAAAGCCTGACAAAAACTGGACAGAAATTAATGCCTGTTATATAAAACAGACCAAGGCTGCTCTCAATAAGAAATAACACGTTGTAGATTTTGTTGAAGGTCTTTGCAATCATTCAGGGTGACGGACCTCTCCTGAGTATCTGGTTACAGATACACAGCGGGGCAGGCAGCATCTCTGTTAGAAACACTTTGTGTTCCATTTTGCTCACCCTGCAAGAGGAAGGATATTGTCAACCTGGATAGAGTGCAGATTACGTGTGGGGAAGAAACTGCAGATGCAATGAGGCAGGATCGATTTTAACATTTAAAAGTAAAGTGGATAGGTATATGGACGGGAAGGGAATGGAGGGGTGTGGTCTGAGTGCAGGTAGATGGGACTAGGGGAAAATAAATGCTCGGCACGGACTGGAAGGGCCGAGAGGGCCTGTTTCCGTGCTGTAATTGTTATATGGTTGTTTTATATTATATACAGGCTTATCTTCGATGTGAACCAGCCTGACCCGCCGAGTTACTCCGTATCTATCTGTGTCTATTTTAGCTTTAATCCAGCATCTGCAGTTCCTTCCTCCTCAATTCCCCACGAGACTGCTACACCCCGCATTGATGTCTCTGTGGTTGGAGATAAGGATGTCATGTTAGGCTTGGCCAAGACCTGGACAATGCGGAGAGGAAGTCCACCCTGACACACCTGCCATTGTCCCACAGACAGGATTATCCATCTCACTCCCACAGGGCAACAACAATGTCCATCTTGAAGAGCAATCAGGTTAGTGACCTGCCCTGGATCGAGCTGCTTTATGCAGAGGTGTCACTCACTGGCTTCCCGACTGACGGCCTGCCTACAATACTCTAGACTTTAGACACAGCAAGGACAATGTGTGAATGTAGGCAGGTTTTAGCAGCATTCCACAGTCCCAGCTGCAGTTAGCCAATAGACGCAGGACTAGGCCATTCGGCCCTTTGAGCCAGCACCACCATTCAATGTGATCATGGCTGATCATCCCCAATCAGTACCCCGTTCCTGCCTTCTCCATAAAGACCCGTTGCATCCGTCGCCTCCGTCCAGATTGATCCGTCAACCACCTTCCGTCGACAAGCAAGCCCGACTCGTACAATCGATAGATCAAAGGGCTGAAGATAGTCACTGCACACTAATACTATCCTACACACTGGGAACAATTTATAATTTTACCAAAGCTAATTAACCTGCAAACCTGCACGTCTTTGAAATGTGGGAGGAAACCGGAGCACCCGGAGAAAACCCACGCAGGTCACGGGGAGAACGTGCAAACTCCGTACAGACAGCACCCGTAGTCGGGATGGAACCCGGGTCTCTGGCGCTGTGAGGCAGCGACTCTACCGCTGCGCCAGGGACCTTGTCTTTGGGCGTCCATCGCACGCAAGTGTCATCAGTTTTCAGAATTGTGAATTTGCTCTGAGTTGCACGGAGTTAGCTGTGGATGTTTACTGCATCAGATCTGCAGGCCTGGTAGTGAAACTGTATCCTTCTAGAGATCGTCGTGATGAGTTGTGTGTTTCAGAGCTCCGTTACCATCACATATAACAATTAAATCAAGTGTGATGGTCAGCTGCGTATATCTTGCTGGCGCGAGCGAAGGGCATCTTACTGATTTATTGTATATTTACTCAACAATGATTAGACGGGAGGACACTCCCATCCACACATTGGCCGGGAGTTTAGTTTCCATGAGGACCGGCCAGTGTGTCCAAGTTGTTGCCATCATCAACTTGACTTTTCCCAAGTGTGGAGCAGACGCAGTCCACACGCTGAACCCAGCTCCGACTCTCAACACAGGGGCACTTTCATAGAAACATAGAAATTAGGTGCAGGAGTAGGCCATTCGGCCCTTCGAGCCTGCACCGCCATTCAATATGATCATGGCTGATCATTCAACTCAGTATCCCGTACCTGCCTTCTCTCCATACCCTCTGATCCCCTTAGCCACAAGGGCCACATCTAACTCCCTCTTAAATATAGCCAATGAACTGGCCTCAACTACCCTCTGTGGCAGAGAGTTCCAGAGACCCACCACTCTCTGTGTGAAAAAAGTCCTTCTCATCTCGGTCCTAAAGGATTTCCCCCTTATCCTTAAGCTGTGACTCCTTGTCCTGGACTTCCCCAACATCGGGAACAATCTTCCTGCATCTAACCTGTCCAACCCCTTAAGAATCTTGTAAGTTTCTATAAGATCCCCCCTCAATCTTCTAAATTCTAGAGAGTATAAACCGAGTCTATGCAGTCTTTGTTCATAAGACAGTCCTGACATCCCAGGAATCAGTCTGGTGAACCTTCTCTGCACTCCCTCTATGGCAAGAATGTCGTTCCTCAGATTTGGAGACTAGAACTGTACGCAATACTCCAGGTGTGGTCTCACCAAGACCCTATACAACTGAAGTAGAACCTCCCTGCTCCTATACTCAAATCCTTTTGCTATGAAAGCTAACATACCATTCGCTTTCTTCACTGCCTGCTGCACCTGCATGCCTACTTTCAATGACTGGTGTACCATGACACCCAGGTCGTGCTGCATCTCCCCTTTTCCTAATCGGCCACTTTCAAACCGGCCCACGCAACACCGCAGAGATGAACGCATCACCGAACAGCCCCACCGTGTCCGCGCCGACCAGCGATCCCCGCACACTAACACTGCCCTATACACGAGGCACTCTTCACAATTTACCAAAGCCAACTAAACTACAAACCTGCACGTCTTTGGACTGTGGGAGGAAACCAGAGCACCTGGAGAAA